>JARNME010000404.1:19257913-19857913 GCA_030179655.1 Scaptomyza flava
AGCTTGTGAAAAGTAGGCATTCAAATATGTTGGTATGTCAGTTTGTCTCTCTGGCTGATTGAAGGCAACAGCCAACTGCCCTTGGGGAAAAGGTGTTGTCCAAAAATGTTCGAATTGTCACTCGATTTGTTGGCATTGGCAGTCTTAAAAGGCAAACTGAGTTTCAGCAGTTTGTGGGTAAGGTAATTGATGATGCAAAAAGCTTAAATTGTCAATATAACAGCACTCCTCTTGTAGAGGTGATTCATTAACAAAGTTTTATTATTCAAGACTGCCTTAGCATAGTTTTTGATGTTCAAAAAATGTGAATCAAATATTTAAAAATCTTTTTTTTATTATTCGTTTATTTGACAGCAATTTTAAGCTCATCTTCAGGTTAAATTGCTCTCTTCAAGCATTGTTGTTGTTTCGCACCATTTTGAGAAATTTCAGTTAATGGTGTGAAAGATAGAAAGATATACAGCCGCCCCACCACACTCACCCACAACTTGCCGCAACTTTCCCTCCTCCGCTTGGCGCCAAAATATCTTTTAGCGCGTACGAAAGACAGTCTTATGATTTCGTTCCCATCGTTGCCCCGTCAGCTGGGCGTTAAAGTATGCAAAATTTGGTTGGAATGTCGCATCGCGAAAAACTCATAAATATTAAAATGGGAAATTTTACGTTTTATTAATTTAACGGTGGCAAAAGAAGCTACAACGGTAGTTTTGGCAGCTCCGATCTGGCCTGACGGCTGACTGGCTGGTTGGCTCTAGGTGCAAATTATGCAGAACAATGTCACAAAATGGCATTGCCTTGGGCAAACAACACTGGCCACTGAGAGTCCTGCTTGGATGTTGCTTAGTTTTTTCGTACATGGATTTGCATAAATTTGCATTGGGCTGCTTTAATTGAAAAGCCATCCACGTCCGACAACTGACATTTTAAAGAGACGCATAAATTATACGCATACAAAAATCGTTTGGTCTGTGACTTTTGCTCCCCTCAACAGCTAAGTTTTTAGATTTATTTGCCGCCTGAATGCAACTAAATCATTGGCAAATCTGTTGCCTCAGCAAATCTCTCAGAGTGTGAGACAAAATGTTCAATCTTATAGCGGGCAATCTATAAATAAGTAGCTGCTAAAGAGTCCCTCTACTCTGGGAAACTGAACAACTGACACTTTGAATTTTCAGTTCCATGTGGCACTTAACTTGTGGCTGTCCCAAGCACTAATGAGCTGCCGTTGCAATCCTTCTTTCCTCCTTTTAGAGCATGTAATTTTAGTTAACCAAACGCATATTCGCTCCCTTCGCACCTATCGTTTGAGATTGTGTCTGAGAAATAGCAGTTTTCACACGTGCTTCCCATTAAATGAAACGATTACAACGCGATTTCAACTTATAAGTGAAATTTATTTG
Source organism: Scaptomyza flava (assembly GCA_030179655.1). Lineage (NCBI taxonomy): Eukaryota > Metazoa > Arthropoda > Insecta > Diptera > Drosophilidae > Scaptomyza > Scaptomyza flava. The sequence continues at coordinate 19,259,314 of JARNME010000404.1, forward strand.
CAACGCAGTCTGCCAGCATCGAAATGTATATATTTATATGTATATATATATATATATATATATATATATATACGGTATGTTCATGATTTTATGATTTAAGTCGACTGGAACTGGCAAATGGCAATGCTGCAGGGAATGGGGCTGATGTTATTTGTGGGGCGGCTGTTGGAGTCGCTCTTCTGGCAGGATGCCTGCGGCCTGCTGGCACTTCACATAAAGAACTTTGACATAAATTATGGATACTAATGAGCTCTGTGTGTGCGCATAAAGCATTTCATTTTCTGCTAGTTAACAGAGCGACAAAACGACATACTCTGTCGCTCGCTCTCTCTCTCTCTCCAAACGTCATCGTCTGTTGATTTCTATGAATTTTGCAAAACTCAATGATTTAAATAAGAACTTTTTGAATATAATTCTTATTGACCTAGACCATAGGCTTTTTTCCAAGAATATTTTTATTGGCTCAGACCAATTTATAGATTCCTAGAAGTGCTAACACTTGTTTCAATGTTCCAACTTGTTCAGCCGAGACGCTGGCCATGAGCTTACCGGTGTAGTTTTCAGAGACTGTGTTCAAAATGCATCAAAAAGTCTGTAAAAAGTATCAATAAAAGTTTAATAAGTTTGTGGGCAACAGAACACCATATCAAAATAATTATTTATAGTCATTGTTGTTACAGCACTTATTAGAGAAATCTGTTATTGATTAAATTTATGGCCGCAATAATACTCAATAGAATGCGAAATTTTAAGGAGGATATTTTTGTTCAGTTTTGCCTTAAGCACCACTTAACGTAGGTAAATTTCATCGTTTATGAATAACGCATACACATTGAGCGGGCTAATTAACAAGAAGCTGGTGAACAACAATCGAGCCGACCTGACCAAAATAGTTCAATGTGAGAATTAAGTTGAAGTCGTGTAATGGACATTGAACATCGGGCAATGGACAATGGGACAACCCATACTACTTGGTCAGGTTGACGCACACAGAAAGCCATATTAATTATGCATTTATGTCGTTGCAATATGTTGGCCGCACACATTTGTGGCTGGCCTGCATTACGACAATGGGTTGCTGCAGCAGCAACAAAGACAATGGACCGAAAGTCAGTTGGAGCTGTCGTCCTGCCCAGAACATTTGACCGCAAACAATAAATGCTGGCAACTAAATGCACTTTAGGGGGCAACCAAATGCACATAAGTATGGAACTCTATATATGTGTGTGTGTTTGTATGTTTGTGGTGGTTTTGTATTGGACGCAAATTAAGCACACACACACACACACACACACACACATAGCAACCTCGTTCCTCATTCTCGTTCTTATTCTCAATCTGATACTCATTCTCAATTCTCATCGTAGCGCAGCCAAAACGTGTCATGAGTGATGTTGTTTCAATTGCTGATTTAATGCGGCTCCCCCTATTGCAACTGCTTGGTGGCTTTGGGCATTGCCAAGGCAATGGCCGCCAAGACGTGCAAAAGGGCGAAAGGAGTTTGCGAGTAAGGGCTTGGAGGGATGCACTTGCCTTGCACTGTTTGGCAAGACAAGCAACATGCATCTTCTTGACAATGCGACAAACGATGACGACAACGACAAGCAACATCCCTTCCACCGCCCCCCTCCCCCACCCACCAATGCATCCTCCAAAAACAAACAAACAGGCAAGCCAAGCGACATATATCAACAAGCCCCCCAGCAGCCCATCGTACATCAGAGCATTTGCTCGTCTGTCATTGTTGACTGCGCTCGTTGTGCAGCAAACTTAAAACAGCACAGTGGGACAATAATTATACACAATTCACATGTGAAACTAGTTTAGGCAAATATTAAAATCAATTATCATAAAAATTAAACTTTTATCTATAATATTAAAACGCATCTCTTTTAAAATATTAAAACAACTTTGATATGCAATATACTAAATAAACAAGCTGTCATAGTGTGTGACGTTAGATAAAATTATATATTTGAAATTGAATGCAGCTATCAAGAATGTCATAAGAAAATGCATATTATTAAATGACATTATATGTATGTATTTTGAATGAATCTATTAATTATTATTACCTAAAGTATGTTTGGAAGCTATCTACCTTATCAAAAATGAAGTTTTTTGTTATTTTCTTTTCTTTAACACATATATTTTTTCATATTCACTTTCTCTTCTCATTTTTAAAGTCCAGGGTAATAAATCCTAGCATATATTTATGTACATATTCTAAGATTTCTCCAGTTTTTACAATAAATGAAAAACAATATTCAAGAGCAAATAAAGAATTACCATATTCTATTTTGACCTTATTTGATTAATATATTAATATTTATTCAATAAACTTTTTTTTCTCAATAATATTGGTTCTTTTGCTGTACTTTTGAAAATCTTTTACAGCGCTGCACTTACTTAACTTGAAAGTAAATTAATAAAAACCATAGAATATTGTTACACTGTGCGCGGTTTAGGTCTTTAAGCTAACGAAAATTCAACGAGGGCATCACTGATGCCGGAAAGGGTTAACCTGATGTTTATGTTTTAGTTGTTGTTGTTGTTGTTGTTACTGCTGCTGATGCTGCTTGCTGCTTGCTGCCTGTCTTTTGTTTAAAGATGATTAATAGCCAATGTCGCTGGCTGCAACGCTCAATGCTTTTGCATTATCATCAGTGCAGCACCATCATCATCATCATTATCAGCATCATCATCGCAGTGCTCATTATCTTTGCAATTTTGGCCAAATTACTTAGCGTTCAGTAAAAACTGCCACCTTAGCTGGATCGGAGACTGTAAGTACGAGAGAGAGAGAGAGAGAGACAGAGAGTTTAAGGGTATCTTTGTTTGGTCTGCTTGGTTGTCCACTCACACTAGCAAAGTCAAAGTCGTTTGCTATTCATTAATACTCTTAGTTTTTGCTGCCAACTATCCCCTCATCGTACAGTTTGCACTTGCCTTGTTTTGCTGAGAAGTTGCAGAGTTCTTGTTGCTGATAATTAGCTGCTCTGTCTGTTGGTTTTGCCCCAACACTTTTCAGTGTTGTCTCTCTTTCTGATTCTTGTTGCTGTTGTCGCTTGTTTTATGTATTTTGTGGCTGCATTACTTCCGTTGATGTTTATTCTTAGCTGTTTGCATTTGACAAATGACATTTTTGGCATTGTGCAACTGGCAAGCAACGCAGCTAACTTGCTAACTATATATGTGTCTGTGCTTTTCTATAGTTTTTGTATGCTGTTTGTAATCCCTTCTACAATTTTCTAAAGGAAATCTAAATTATTTTCAGAGTTATTTCAGTTGCCTTTCAGAGCATTTTTCCCCTTTTTTGTTGCTTGATGTTTGCCCTGGTAATTTGTCCTCTTCTGACACCGGACACGTGTAGTGATTAATTAATAATTGAGGCCGAGCGCGAAAATCACAATAAACATATATTTACATACATATACTGTTCTACTTTTTGCATTGGTTCAATTGAGTTCAATTCTTATGCTTAACATTTGCTTTTGTGCTCTGAATCGCTTTATAAGTATAATAGCGAGTCCATTGGCAATCAATTAAATGACGCGCAATTAAAAGACGGGCAATTGTTAACAGATGTCATTAAAAACCAGGCGGGTGCCCGCAAGTAAGTGAACAGGACGAGCAAAACTGATATTAAAACAAACATATAATCAGCCAAACGAGTGAAGAATAATTCAAACAACGCCAGCAGCGATTTAAGATTGATAAAGCTACCAATTAGATATTTATTTTATTTACAAATAATATAAAATAAAAGTAGTAGGATTCGATATAATCGTTAGTGATTTCATCACTTAATAATTGCATTATTTTCACTAGCCGATATGCCAAAAATATGTTTTCAATTTATTGTTTAACCATAAAATCAACATGCAACAATTAGTTGTAGTTGTTTCTGTTTTTGTTGCAGCAATGCAATAATTATAAGTCATAAAAACTTTTGTCAAAATCAGCGTAAAAGTCGTCTTCAAGTTGTCAAAAAACTTTGAAATGTCCAGGACACTTAATGAGAGGCAAAATAAAGGACACACTTGTAAGCAAAAGTGAGAAAGAGTGAGAGAGACCTAGGCTTGTTTTACAAATGAAGTAAACTTCTAGTACACTACTATTTCTTCATCGTGCTGCTGTTAATAAGTTGGAAGTCATCAAAGAAATTAAAAATTATTAATAAGGCTGCGCACAACTCATGGACTTACTTCCCATTTTATAGTTTACTGCAGTTGCTATTTACTGTTGCTGTTGCTTTGCCTCTTTCCATCCACTCTATATTGCTCCTATTCTCTCCCTGTCTCTCTTTCGCTGCTTCAGTTGGTAAACTTTGGTGGATACTATAATTTAACAGTTATAGCTTTTTAGTGTGCAACTATTTTCGTGTAAAACTTTTAATGGATTTCACAGGACCCAGGACTTCTTTGGTTCGATAGTGGCGAGAGAGAAAGCGCGTCAAAAAATAGACACCATTCCTAAGGGTAGAAGAGAGGGGGGAACAGTTGTACAAGTAGTAAAATGAGCGGAAATGAATGGTTTTAAATAACAGCAAATTATGAGTAAAGTTTGCAAGAAAATGCAGAGGAAACAAGTTAATGGCGTGAGGGGGAAGAGCGAAGAAGCTTTCCACTGCAGCACTTGGATGGCTTTATAAATAAAATTTGCGGATGCTCAGCTATTTTGGTCCACCCCAAAAATATATAAAGTACTAGTTGTCTGTTATAGAAGCTGCCAGTTGTTGAATGGCATCCTTAGGTAAAATCTAGCATAAACTTAAAGCTTAAATCAAACACGAATTTCTTAACATTCAGCTTACCTTGCCCAAACAAATTGAAAAGCTGCTGTTTTAACATCTGTAGGTAAGAATAAACAAGCTTGAAGCCCTGCGGCCTAAATTAACGAAATAAACAAATGCAGTTTATAAATAAACAAATAAATTTGTTTTGTTTATTATTTTATTATTATTTTCCCAAATACAGCCACCAAAAAATATTTGTACCAACTTTCGCCAAAAAAAAAAAAAAAAAAAAAAAAAAACGGTGGAGAATATTTATGGGTGAGGTTTGCTTTTGCAGCTAGCGGCTATGTTTATATTTTTGCAAAATATGTTGTTCACATATTTACACACACACAAATACATATGTAAACTTATCAATACACAAGAGCACATACATAGTACAAGCGAAGTTGGGTGGGTTTTTGGCTGTTTACTCTTTCACTCCCTTATCTTGTTCGTGTTCAACCTGCAGCAAATTCGCTTTTGCGTTTTGGCCTTGCTTTAAATTGCTTTGGCACTTAAGTGGTTTGTGCCACGCCTCCGACCCTGAGAGGCTACCACGTGTCGTCGTTTTGCCGTTAAACGAAAATTACAGAATGTTTGTTTAATTAGAAGTTGTGCGTGCCTCCAACCCACTCAACTGATACACTATCTATCAAATTTTAAGTTAAAATGAGAATTTTTTGAGTGTTATTTATAAACTAACTAGATTTGATTGTTAAAAATCTTAAAAGATTTGAATTTCTCTAGAAATTCTCAAAGTATTTTGCAAAACTTATCTTTTTTGTAATGTAAAAAGTTATAAAAAACATTTGTTTTAAGGAATAAACGGTAGAAAGTATGGTTTGGTGTAGCAAATAGCATATAACTCATTGCTATTACTTTTCTTGAATGTACCGCTTAGCAACCAATACGGCTTGCATGCGATTATTTCATCAATATAATAAAATAAGCAAGCAGACTTTTTATCGTAAAGAGATTTTCAACCAATGCATGTTCCAATATTAAATAAAAGTCGATAGACCTGCAGCTTTTACTCTAAGATTTATTCATTTATTTATCAATTAAAAGTAAGTTTTAACCAGTAACTGCACTCCATTTCCTTTGATAAATATTGTTCCAAAGTTTTGTCGGCTAGTGTTATTTTAAACCATTGGAAATATGAGCGACCAGCCAAATGAGTTGTGCCACATCTAAATCCTGGAATCAGAACGCATAAAACTCTCTCACCCCCTCTGGCACACACACTTGTTAGCATGCTGTATGCGTGTGTGTCTTTGTGAAGTGGTTCAGTACGGTTCGGTTTGGTTTTGCCCAGGCGTACGCCCTATCAAATACGGTCAACTTATCAGAGAAGTGCCCTCTACTGCGGTTTTATTCTGGCTTTGTATAATTCAATTTGTGTATTATTTTAGTCCGTTTAGTCTGCTAGGTTTCAAGTGTTTTTTGTGGTCATTTAATGTGCATTGAAGCTTGCACTGAGTGTGATTTTTTTTCAGAATGCATTAGACGTGCTTTAATAATGACTGACTTTTACATAAAAATAAGTTTTTGGTACTTTTGTTGTGTTGTCTAAAACAAATCGTGGAAAATGCCTAAATCATTTTTCTGACCATTTTTAATAAGTACACTAAACAAAGCATTTTATTAAGAATATTTATTCCTTCTATACTTTCAGGTGAGTGACGTTTAAGATTCTAAATTAGAAAAAGTTATAAAAAAAGGGTAAGATATAATTAAAAATAAGTTCAACTCCTTTTAATTAGTTTGTTTGGTTTCGTGTCTTCACCGTCAAACATAAAAAAGCCAAAAAATTATAATAACAAAAAAAAAAATATATAATAATAATAATGTGTTCAATAATAAAGATCAATATACAGTCTAAATACATGTTAAGAATATAGCAAAAGTAATAACATAAAATTAAATTAAAAAATAAATAAATAAATAAAAATACCCACGATGGCTCTTAGTTTTAGACGTGTTTTGGTGTGCTTGGGAGTTTTGTTCCGATTGAAACCGTCCAAAACTGAGGCCAATTGTGCGGTAAATGCTGCAAAGAAAAAAGTGGAAATAAAGTAATATTTGCCGGGAAAAATAACAGATTTTTTTTTTAATCTTAAAGGCTGATTATGTATAGTAAATATTTACGAACCCAGAAACTTAAATATCGCAAACATATTTACAATTATAAAAACCCAATTTAAAAGTTCGAACATATAAAAATGAAACAAATTTTAACTTAATCACATGCAGACAAAATAAAGTTTCGGTTTATTTCAGTTTAATTGCCAGTGGAAGCTCCAATGATTTATTAACAATATTTCAACTAAGGACCATTTACTTTGTGAACCACTATTTAAATTAACGTGTCAACAATGCACACAAAATGGAAAAAAAAAACATAATACCAATAAAATAAAACCAGAAAAAAAACTCACATGAACAACAAGTGACAGCAAAAAGTGTTTCGAGCATTTGTGGAAAGTGATAAATTTGTGGCGTACAATGAAAGTGTCTAAAAAGAAATACGTTTTACGTATAAACAAATAATAAAGGACTATGCCGAATGCACAAAACCATTAACAATATGATTTATGCATTTTACAAGCTATTTACCTTAATTTATGTGCGTTTTGATATAGTTTTTACTTCGAATAAATAAAATCTTTAAAACACATGAATTATGAAAATATTGACACACATGTTGATGACACATATTAATATCGAACATCTCTCTGGAGCTGTTTTCATTATCATAATCTCTTGTCATCCGATTAAAAAATAATATATGTTAACTAAGTATTTTTAGACAATAGTTAATGAAAAATGCATTTGCTGTAATAATCATAATCAATAAAATCGTTTCTTTTTACATCGACATGCAATTGCATGGAAACTCATTGCCAATTTATGTGCGAAAAGTCAATTTAATGTTTTTTAGCTTACAGAACTGAGTCAGCGTCTATTTTTAGATTCAAATTGAGTTATTAATGGATATTATAAAAGTATGTTCAATAGGAATTTTTACTGACCGAAAAACTTTGAACTACGCCGGCTTGCATCATATACCAAAACAGAGAAGCAGAGAAAGAAAGAGTATCGCAAACAGAGATTGAAATTATGGCACAGGGATTCCCGAAAAAAAATTTAATGCATTTCTCTTGCAAAATTTATTGCCCAAATAAATTATCGTAATAATATCAAATAAAAAGGAGCGCATTCAAACGCAGCGCAAAAGGAGAGGTAAAAAAAAAAAAACCAGAACACAGAGAAGCGAAAAAGAGTGAAAGACAGATAGAAAGAGAAAGAGGTAGAGTGAATGAGATACCATGCGAGCATAAACACGCACTGATGCCAAAGCTCTCGGTTATTAACATATGCAGGAGCCAAAGGATGAGAGAGAGAGAGACACAAGCAAGAGTGAGTTGGAAGGCGAGAGAAAGAATGAGTTGAACACTGAAGCTAAGTGGCACAGAGTATGAGAAGGGGGAGGTTGGATTCATTGGGCTGTATGTTGTGGAAGGGGTAGAAGAGAAGCTACGTTCTGGAACAAAAATCCTCTGCATGCACAATTTAAGCAGGATTTATGACTGGCAATATTGCCAGTTGCTTGGTAAGAAGACGATTCCTAACCAAAGTATGTGTGGGCGTTTGGGTTTCGCACTGAAGCTAAGCTTGTCGATTGTGCGTGCAAGAAATTAAATTGCCAAATGTCCATTACCTTGCAAAAGGGTTAAGCATCGGTTGAGGTTGAGGTTATGAAAATTGCTAAATTATGTTAATCCGTTGCCATGAATATTGAAAAATTGCAGATGGAAACAAGTGCGTACAAAGGTATGAAAATACATATATCACGAATGTACAGACACTCAAGATATGCTATTTGCTATGCATTAAAGCATTATGTATAGCTATTGTGTGTGTACCTGTGTAACCTATACAGAATATTGATTTAGAAACAACCCCAGACGGTCAAAGTCGCTGCAATCTTTCCCCAAAAATAAAAATAAAATCGAACTTCTCAACTTTTGCGACGTTAATTCAATTCTATTTGGGGCTCATGGTATATAAAGTATAATCCCATTTGTGGATTTCTTTTTTTTTGTGCGTTGAACTTTTTTGAGGAACACACACCACTCCCCACTTTTAATCACATTTGATGGCAGACTTACCTTGTTTGTTGGTTGTTAATATTTAATATGTATCAATGTCCATATAGCAATTCCATGTAGTATGGGGGAGTCGAATATACTGATTTTTGGAGATTTATTCCGAGAAAGAATGCTTGCCAGATTAATTGCTTTTAAGAGACGTTAATAAAAATTTTATACTATTTTATTTATTTCTATCATATCACTAAGATAAACAATTTTTATTAATAACGAAAGCATAAAATACAATTTATCTTAACATATTATATTTAACTGTTGTTCAAATATCACCTTTCATTGTTATTTAGAAATTATTTTAAAATGTAATAGAAATTAAAATTGCTATTATTTGTTATGTAACTTGCATATTTAAGCTAAATTAGTACTTCTTTACAGCTTCTTAGCCATCAAAGTCTTTAATGCTTAAAAGTATCAGAGATCTCTGTTAAGAATGCAATTATTATAAACTCAACAACAATGACAACAACTTCGACTCTTTGACAATAATAAGTTTATTCTATAGAAAGAGGCATACAACCGATTTTTCACAGGCAACTAACAACCGTCAATTCAATCTCCTTTTTCTTCCTCTTACCCTTGTATTATTACCATAAACATAAAAGGCATAGTAACTTTCTCTTCCTCTCTCTCCCCCCCCATTTTCTTGCTGGTTGTCTGACTGCATTTTGCTAAGCTATTGGAAAGTTAAGTCGCGTAATCGATTGATTTGCCGGGCACTTCTTTTTAAGGTGCGTCGAGGGCTATAAAGTTGATGCCATTGCCGTTTGCCAAAGACTTGGCTGCAGCCTCTGCCTTTGGCTTCATTGTCGTCCTTTACGTCTTTGTGCTGAAATTGAGATTTATTGCAAAATTTGAATTATAATGCAATTTATAACGTAAAATGTCAGACGAGAGAGAAGCAATAGCAGCAATAGCAGCAGCCGCCTCTGAGATATTGAGCATCATAATGATGATGAAGCTGTGCCTTGTCGGCAAGGGTTCAACACTTTGAAGAGCGAAGGCGGGTGGGAGAGGGGGGGGGGGGAGTGAGGCTTGGGATTGTTAGACAGACGTGTACTCTTTGTTGCTAATGTTGTTGATTCAATTTGACTTTTTGCGTCGGAAGCGATCTTACAAAAGCCGCTGCAAAGTCGTTTATTTTTTGAGTAGTCTTATATTGGCAAGCACTTGGAATTAATTTTTGCCATTGTTAAAAGAAGGTAGTATTCTAAGTTGGCTTGTGAGAATATCAATTGTGATTTAATGCGAATGTAAATACATTGCAATAATCAAAGTCAATTTTAATTTGCATAATTTTCAATGCTTGAACAGCACCCGAAGCAAAAAAGATGGCTAGGGCCTGGTCTGCGTGCTTGAAGCAAACTCCAAAATGAAACTCTAAACACTTATTTCCTGCAGTTAATTGCAAAATTTCTAAACGTTTTGCAAAGTTTTTAACTGAACAACAACAACAACAACTTTTAAATTTGAAGTTGATGTTGATGTGGCTGCTGCTGCTGCTCCCAATTGGAAAATATTTTTGGTACAACATTCAATATGTAATTTTTGATTGAAATATGCCTGTTTACCGTTTACAAAACTAAAAACATAAACACAGCAAGTGAGCAAAATGGGAAAACAAGTGCTTGAATAACTTTGCGAGTTTTTTCTTTGCACTCTGAGAAAAATTAGTTTTTCCAGTATAATTTTGTATGCCTTATCCCTTTTGCATTTAAAATGCATGTGCTTGCAATATTTGTATATATCTGCAGTCAACTAACCGTACTGCGAATTTCTCGCAGTGTATGTGTGCTGTGCGAAGGGTGTGCGTATTGCAGACAGGCTGTCACTCCAACGTGAACGCAGGCAACCAGGCAGGCAAGGCAGCCCTAGAGCCTAGAGCCTATGTTGCGTATTTGCTAAGCCTTGCCCCCAAGCCCGTCTTCCTGCTGTATGTGTGTGTGTTTGTGTGTGTCTTTTTGCTTGTAAAGCAATATTTCAATCAAAACAAGAAATAAATTACAGGCTTCACGAGCAGAGAGCAGCAGCAGCAGACACGAGTAGCAACAACAACAACAACAGCAGCAACGAACTAATGCAAAACTAAAGTAAGAGCTGCGAAGACAGCAACATGGCAAAAGGAGAGCGAGAGGGGAAAAAGAGTGGAATAGTGGGCAACTTCGTAGGCTAGTACATAGTACTGCAGTCAAAAACAATGCAGGCATAAAAGTTGCGGCAGCATTTTTAGCCCTCCAAGCAAAAGAAAGCAAGCTAAAAAGTTCAAGTTGAAGTAAGTACATAACTATTTCGTAAACACACACACACACACACACACACACACACACACACACACACACACACACACACACACACACACACACACACACACAGATATACAGACATACACATAAAGCACTCTCTCACATGCAACCCTTGAAAAGTTGCAAGTTGCAAAATGAAGTGTTACGTAGGTGAAGAAGCAAAGAAGTTGCAACACGCCAGAAATGCCTACAAAACGAAACAAGCACTACAATAACAAGCTTGACAGCAGGCGGCACTTTCAGGCAGTCGAGCAGGCAAACTCAAAATGTCAGTTGCTTCTCAAGGGAATTAAATGGAAAGGTTACGTTAACGATGACTAAGAAAGATTATGTTCCAATTTTTCAACTCAGATAATGCGCAACATTCAAATTAAAGTCATTATCATCGCGTTTAGTTAAGTAGAATCTCTAAGCGAAAGCTACAGCCATGTTTGATTTGCTTTACAAAACTTCTTCTTCAACTTTTGAAAGTTTGGATTTGGGAAAAAAAGCCTTTGCGGAAATTGTAGCCCTTTTCCGGAAGACCATATGTAGGAATATACCATATACATAATATGCTTTATTTTGTTAAGTTTGCTTGCAATAATTTAACAAAAATTTCATTATTAACATTTGAATTCTAGCAATTTTTAAGAAAAAAATATTTATCTGTACTCATATCTTCCTCCCTTTGTTAATATCTTTAACTGCATCTGTTGTTATCTTTATTTCTAATTCTTACTTTCTTTTTATAAATATATTTCTTTTTTTCAATCACATTTCTTTACTTCTTTCAATATTCTTTGTGGCTTTAAAACCATTCAGTTTTGCCATAGTTTCAACCAAATATAATTAGTGCTGAGCACCGACAACAACGGTGAAGAAAACAGGAAACGGGTTCCGGGGTTTTACAGTTACTGCAAATAATAATTATTTACTTAAAGCCAAATGTTCAATTTGTGTTTTATAGTATGTTCTTAAGCATTAATCGGTAGATTGAAATTTTTATTTGGTTCAGTGCATCTTTAAGATGTTAATTTAATTTTGGTCGCATTTAATGCGTGTTTTTATCTCACATATGATCGAGGTTATTTGTAAATAGACCTTAAAGTAATTTTGCCACATGGAGGATTTCACACATGTCATCTGTATGTTGGTTCTTACAGCTTGCGCCGTGAAAAGAAATAAATATCAATTTGTACCTGAAGCTCATATATTCGAAATGAAAAGTAAAACGTAAATTGTATAAATAAGCACCATGCATATGGTCCTGGGCCCATTTGGATCCCGAAAAAAAAAATATTTACGCTGACATATACAAGGCACAATACAATCCCCACACTTACGCACACAAAGAGCTAAGTGAAATGCCATAAATCGGTAAAAATCCATTTTAAATATTATTATACGCTTTTATGATTTTACTGCAGACCCTGAGATTTTATTTTTATATTTTTTATGGTCTCTGTTAAATGGATGCTTGTTATGGAAAGGACAAAACATTTATATATATATATATGTATATTAGCTGGCGTAATGTTGTTTGTATATATGTATACTTATATAGATATAAATAGTATTTATTTTAAAGTTGATTTAATATTTTTTCTATTAACTCGTTTCTTGAGCTTGTGCGAATCCATACTAAGTTCAATACAATGCACACAAAGACTTTAAGAACTTGAAAGGGGTCTTAGGAAAGCTGGCACAAGCAAAACTTACGCCCGGGCACTTTTATTATAATTCATAAAACGTGTGGATGAGACACAAAAGCGTCTGACAACTGACAACTAACCTGCAACTCCGCTCAGCTGCCCTGCGTCCTTGCGTCCCACGTCCGGCAAATGAAGTTGAAAAAAAGTAAACTTTTTATCAAGTCAATTTTGTACGTTGACTGGAAACCACAACAACAAGCAACGAACAACGAGCAACTAGCAACCAGAAACTGCAACTGCAAAGATGGCAGATTTAGAGACAGGCCAATGACATGACCAAGGAAATTGTGAGAAAACTTTTGCCATGTTTTCTCTCATCATCGTGTTGTTCTGGTCCCAGACCAGACGGCGGCGTTAACCTTTGCTGTTGCCATATTTTTGTGCTGTGCCTTTTTAGCATTTTTATTCAATTTCTACTGTTCTGCGAGACTCGATTGCAACTCAATAAGCTGGCTAAGGATTAGAGCTCAGGGAATTGTTGCTCTTGTTGTTCCCATGCATCAAATTATTATTTATTGCAACAAGACACAGACAGAGACTTTCTCTTAACATAAATTTTATAGCAAGCAGTTATTGTCAAACGTTGCTGATACCCGAAATTGATTAGCTTCATAAGTTTACAGCAAGCACACTTTAATGGTAAATTGTTTTAAAATAAAATGTGTTTAATTTCGCCAACAAAACTAAAAGGCAAACCAAAGAAATACTGCAGCTGACACCTTTGTTGTACAAGGTTCAGTTCATTTCAGTTGGTTGCATGTCTGTCAGTTCATTCAGTGGCTATTTAGCCAAACTTGCCAAGTTGTTCCAATTTCCCTTGAAGGACTTTCTTCGCCAGTTGAGGTGTCGGATTCTGCACAGCTTTCAACTTTACTTGTCACTTCTAGGTAAAAGTCCAATTCTTCGAGTCCTCCGCAAGGTGTTAAGTAAAGTTGTTTACTTGATTTTCTGTTCTTTCAATCAACTTGCATTTCTAATATATTTGTATAGTAGTTTTATAGTAGCAAGCAATTGACCCAGGCAAACTATAAATGGAAATATGAAAACGATCTTTAGATTTATCGACTTTTAGTTATCGAATCTTGTCACTTTATGTGACTTGGCCATAGACACAGATATTTGCAATTTTAATGTTCAGTTTTGAAAAAAGGTGTTTTGAACAAACGGACAGACGCTATGAAGTGCATTGCACAAAACCATTAACATAAATACAAATATTATGCAGAGTTTTAATTTTTACATTTTTAATTCAATTAAATTCCATTACTGCAATCCAGTTAAGTACAAATATATTAGGACCATGGGACACAGGCAAATAAAGGTTTGTGTGAAAGTTAGCTAAGGGAAAATAAAATGTCCAACAACAACAAAAACATCAACTACAACTGAAATTAATTAGACAAAAAGAAGTGAACAAGCATCGATTGCGAAGAAAACGAAAGCGACAGATAAAACATATTGCCCAACAAAAGACACGTTCTAGAACACATCAGAAGGCAAAGAAAAGCTCATCACACAAGCAGAATTAATAGGAAAAGATGGCAAAACAAGACAAGGCCTGAAATTGACGAGCTCTTATGGCGCCTCAAATCAAATCTCAATGCGACCGCAGACAAAAACAAGCACACACAAAAATATATAGTGAAGCGTTACACCAGCCACAAACTATTAAGACCGAACTAAGACGGAACACCAAATAATTCCATTAGTTAAATAAATAAGCAAAAGTAAAATGAATGATTGAGCAGCGGTGCTCCAAGGAGACTTTAATTTCTTTGTCGGGTCGAGCACGCGATTGCAGAGATTCTAGTATATCCCCACCAAAAATGTCTAAAGCACGTTTACCGCACAGATCATGCATATAAGCAAATGCACGCACACAAACGCAAGCACACCTAGAATGTGGTGTGAGGCCTCAAAAGATGTCGCTCGCTGGTGTCCTGTGTGAATATTGGATGAGTGTATCTCAGCCATTGCCACGTACCATGCCATATTGACCCATTTGAACATCGTCAAACAATCCCCACAGGCAAAGTCCTGGCCAGGACAAACAGACAGCAGGCCCTCCTCTTCTACCTGGACAAGTGTGCTGGATGTTTTGCTTAATAAAGCCAAATGCCACCAAAATCAAAAGGAAAATGCCACTTACGCCTAATGGCATCAGAGAGCTCTTGTAGCTGACACAAACAACAACAACAAGCAGCGCAACACCCACAAACCCAGAAACAACAACAGCAACATCAATTCGGAGGCTGTGTCGCCATGTCGCTGTTGTCGTAAGTAAATTGGTTGGTTTTTAATTGTATTAACGTGCTTTGGGGCATGTACTTGAAGCATTTCCTGCAACTCGACGTATCCTAGCGGCCCTTAAGTGCGCCTGCACCTCGAATATTGTGACATATGTGGCTCAACTTGACTCTGGCATGAACTTTATTTTAATGCTTGATTTAAGCATCACTTTTTGAAAATCCGGTTTTCTGTAAATTATTTTTTATAATTTTAGAATTATAGAATTGGTTATAGAACTATGTATAAATATTCCAGAGCTGCAAATAAAAGTAAAAAGTTACCTTAGATTAAATCAGGGATTAAATCAGGGATCTGTGTTGCATAAACTTACTTATACCAAAATATACAATTTAGTATTCATGTTATCCAGAATGAAATTCTCTAGCCATTGTAACAATATTCCACTCTTTATTTCTGTCTAAGCGCTTACGCATTGCTTCAAACGTCGCTTTGACTGTTGCACTGTAAAAATTACATAACATGCAAACTAGTCCAATGAGACCAAGCCAAAGCAGCTCTTGGTGGCTGTTAGAATTGCAGGCGATTAAGTGCAGCAGCCGCAGCAGCTGCAACGAGAGCAACAAAGAGCTGTTAACAAAACATTGAAACTAAGCAATTAACTTTTATAAAAATCCATATAAGCCTCGCTTACACAAAGAGGGTAAGAAAAAGGATGGGGGACATAGAGAGAAAGTACATTATGGGGGGACAGCTGGTCAGCTAGCCGCGTTCAAGTCCAAAGTAAGGCATCCAACCGCAGCAACTAGCAGCGATGGCAACTCTAGCTACAGCAGCCACAATCAAACCAAAACCAACCAAACCCTTTCAAGTTGCATTATAAGGATGCCACGAGTGTCCACACACTCACACACATACACATAGACACACACAGCTGGACAGTAACACCCAGTCACGCCCCTCGGAGGGTGCTTATCATTTTTGCAGCGACGCAATAATAAGTCCCGAAGGACATGTGTGCAGTGGTTGGTTGGTTGGTTAGTTAGTTGGCTAGTTGCCTAGTTTCTGGACTATGTTCTGACTTCAAGCGACAAGGACAATGGAAAAATTAAAATTATATATTTAATGAACGTGTAACGCAGCGAATGGCAATTAGAATTGCTGACTTATCTCCGGGTCTGTTATTTTTATCAATTTTTCTATGGATCAAATAAAAAAACTAAGAAATTTGTCTTTGTCTGTGACTGTCTATATAGTTGTTAGTTATCGATTGAATGTTTTTTGTTTTACGTTTTACCAATTTGTTAATATTTCATGATTTTGATGAAATATACTTTACCCAGCATAAATCAAGAGAGCCTGAAGTAATAAGATTGAGCTTTAGGAATAAGACATAAATTTCAATAAATTACCTTATAAAAAAAATAAGCTTATACACAAATATTTTGATTGAACTTTCACCGTATACGATGAGAGTTTTATTTTATTGTGTGTCGGTCCTGTTACCGACACTTGCATACATTTTTGCACCTTTTCAGGTGGCATATAATTAAATGTACTTACAATGAAATCTGTAAAGTGTGTCAACGTCAATTGTAGTACTACTGTTGGGACAGTCTCCTTTGGCCACAGACTGACAACTTGGGTGACAGAACTCATGGAAGCAATGTTCAGAACCTTTCTGACAGCAATTAAAAGCGCATTTTCAACCTATCCGATATCAGTCCCAGGACAATGCACAGTTGTTCATTTAAGCTGAAGCATTTTTCCCTGAAGCAATCCAGCAATGCTGTAGGGTTGATATGGCAAAGGGGCCGGCAGAAAGGATTCGAAGCGTGCGGCTGACTCGCTGTTTTTGTATTTTTAATGCTTAAAACAAATTGCAAATAAATGGCTGTTCATTGGAGAAAACAATGATATGCATTGACACTGGCATCTTCATCATCTTTATCACTCGTCGACGCTTAATATATGAAAAATTTTTAAATTACCAAATGCAAAATTGCCGCTCGCAGCTCAACTGAAGTGCAGCGAAAATCATATTAATAAAAATAATGAGTCCCTGCTGCTGTTTTTGCAGCACTCACATTCACATTCGCTACTGCCAAAAAGCAGCTCGAAAACCGATTAAAAATTGAGCTGCTCTCTGCGCTGGATGTTAAGTAGAAATGTCAATTTGACAGCAGCTGCTGGTAGGGTTGCAAGTAGCATAACATATAGAGGCAGGGCGGGAGCAACGTTTCGTTTCGCTCTTCAATTCAATGCTCATTTCCACTCAATGTCAGCAAAATTGTGTTTCATCATATCATTGCAATCCAATTCATGAAAAGTATTTGGCCTATAATTTGTTTGCAAAATGCAGCACAATCCTGGTGGGAAAGTAGGACTGCAGGACCTTTTCACATTCCTTTAGAATTTATTGATATGAAAATGTTTTAAGTGCAATGTTTTATATTTATTTAATTTTGTGCATTACTTAAAATATTTGATGGTATAAATAAAAATTAAATATATTTAGAAAATCGCTTTATATGAAAAGCTAAAGTTTTTTTCTAAATTTATTTTAAGAAGTAGAATCAATAACCCGGAACTTTGATTGGGGATAGATTAGAGTCACCTTTGTTTACATTGCGCACACATAAAGCGAGAAGAATTATAGCCACTCCTTCAAGGAGCACATGTGTCGCCACAAATTTATTGCAGCTAGTGAATTTTCGAGCTAGAAAGGAAATTATTTTCTAATTCCAGCTAATCACGCGCTCGTCTGCAGCTGCTGCTGCTGCTGCTGTACGGACAAGCCCCAACTTGAATCGATGCAGTCAAGCTTAAGGACAACGAAGTCCTTTATCCAACTATCCATCTATATGACGCTACTCGTTGGTTGTTGGTCGTTAGGGCGGCGACATCGTCGCTTCGGCACAATCAAAATACATTCGACATTGATTAGTTTTCCAAGAATTTTTAATATACCACATTGACGTTAGCTATGGGCTCTCTATCTCAGTCCCCTTATTCGAAAGCTATAACCTGTTAGATTTGACGGCAATCAGGCAGTCCATTAGACGGGCGTGTTTTTCCACGCTTCATTTACTCATTTCATGCAATTTCTTAATATCAATTTGGGTCTTGCTTTAGTTTTGAGACACGCAATGCATTTTGCTCCTGCTTGAACATCGATTGTCGCCTTTGTCCTGCGGAATTTAAAACACACGCACAGCCACACACATACTCACCAACCAGTTTGCTACGCCCCCGCTTAGCTGACAGAAAATAATTTGCTGTCGTTTATATTTTTTCTTGCCCTGCCAGGATGTTTTTTCTTTGGCGTTTTATATGCCAGCACGTGAGTTCGAAGCTTTGACTCTTGAAGGTTGGGGTTTGATTTAAGCAGCGTGTTCGAAACGGATTGGGAGCGTCTTTTGCTCATTGGCGAATCAGGAAAATGACAAACTAAATTACTGGCCGGCTTGCACGTGGTGCGAGTATATCAATATGACTTTTCACTCAGTCCAATTATATAGCAATTTAAATCTGAAGTTTTTGACTTATTATTAGAACGCTTAACTCCAACATGGAAGCACAGGCAGGGGTTTAAGCAGCACTAAGGTGACAAACACCTCAGACTACAGAATCTCTAAAATAATGTGCAAAACCTTCAACGACACACCAACGCAATATGTGCTAAATCTTAAAAGGCATGACTGCCGAAGGCTTTTGGGTTACTGCCTTTTCGAAATACACGCGAAAAAGCTGGGCATAACAGACAACGAGGAATGCAGGAAACGCAAGGATCCAGGTGTCAAGGAAATGCTAGAGCACCTCATTTGCAGCTGTCCCGCACTGGCAGCACAACGGTTAAGCCATTTCCAAGTTCATTTAATAGCCTCGATCGAAAAACCAGCAAGCAGGAACATAAAAAGCTCCTATAGTTTGCACACTCCGCAGGACCACACTCCGAGAATATTCCCAACCATCTGCAACCACCGGCCACACTAAGGACCCTTTAGCGGTCTATGTGTGATGCTCCCCTGGGAAGTTAACAGGTTCAACCTTGAATCCAAACTTTACAAATATTCCCTAAATGTTTAGATGGTTGAATTTTGTGCAAATGCATGAAACTGGCATGTAAAAGACAGCATTTCCGACCATATGAAGTAGATATACTTTTGATCAGGATCAACCGCCGAATCGATTTGGGCATTTCCGTTTGAGTGTCCGTCTGACGTTTGTATGAGCTCCTCGATCTTCCACACTACAGCTAAAAACTCTATATCTTAATATAAGCTCTTCCAAATTATACGCAGAACAAGATTTCAATTATTCATAACTCTTTCAGTTTTCAAAACAAAGGTGTTGTTGAAACTGATCATTCGTTTTAGTTACATTGAAATCCGTCAAGAAACACCAACGATATCGAAGCTTTCACATAATGTCTGGGGCTAAGGTTTTCTCCAAGTCGAGCTTTTTCGATTTGAGTATTTTTACTTCTTTTTACAGTATGTATAAGCGGGAACATCATTATCCAACTTAGATTGACGCTTTTTGCAATAAGCTGTCAATAGCAAAACCTGCCAACCCTTGTACAAAGAGAAAGAGAGAGAGAGAGAGAGAGATAGAGGGAGAGACAGCGTCAGCTGTAAATCATGTGACACATATTAAAGTAACAACAAAATTGCGTGTTGAGCGTTTCCAACGTACAGAAGAAGCTTTTCACAAACTCTTCTTGTAGAGGAATTGTAATTTGACTTTGAATAGCTGCAGAAGGGTTCAGATTGGATTGTAACTGAATGGAATAAAATTCCCACTTCTGCTAGTTTTTTATTCACTTTATTCTTATTTTTTGCATTTATTTTGTCACTTAATTCAATTTCGCTTTTCATGTGGCAGTCAATACACCTGTGTCCTGGCATTCAGTTGCCGACCTGCCTGTCGCTCCAATGCGCAAATACACTTAATACAATTTATTATTGTAACACAATAAAGGGTTGAATACAAACACTCACTCGCACACAAACACACTGAAAGAGTCCTCATAAATATAAGTTAAATTACAGAATTGTCATTAAAGTGAAAACTTAAAGTAAATTCAATTTTTGCCTTCATACACTCGCTCATCGCTCCAAATTTATTTATTTGAATACTCTCTATCTCCCTTTGTTGCTGCAGTCCTCGTCAGACATGTACGAATATGTAAATCAATGTGAAAGCAAATTTTCTTTCAACATTCTCCCTTATGCATTAAACTTTTTTTTTTTTAATCACGTACCTTCTGCAATTTTGCATTACTTTTGAAAGGCCGTTCTGCAAATTAGAGTCAACTCATGTTTAAAATTAGTTAATTCGGAGAAAATATCTGTTACTCCCAAAACGGATGTCATTAAGATTAGTGTGATTATTTCGCATTATGATCAAACCCGAAAAATTGACAAAGTAGAGGATTTAATTGTTCTTATACTTAGTAAACAAACAGTACAAAATTATATCGAAAAATTAATTTTATCTATAACATTCTTCCATATATTCTAAATGTATAGTAAAAAGTGAAATGCTGCGGATGCTTCTTTTGAGTGAAATCTTTCAAAGATCTTCATCAAAAATGAGATGAGAATGCCACCCATGCCACTGAATTTTTCAGCTTATGTCACCATAACCTGTATTTCCTCCTTTGCAATCAAACTTTTTATCACCTGTTTTTTATACGACATAGTATCAGAGTATTGCGCAATCGATTGCGTCTGCCTGCAACATTATTTGTTTTCACTGACATACCTGACATATCTCAAGGTAATGGACAAAAATGGGGATTTTCTTCGCATGAACCAAAATACCTTGTATTGAAATATTTGTCAAACGTTTTAATTCATAATTAAACATCGTTACTTACATATACTTATATTCGAATTTCATAATGAAGTATCAAATTTTGTGGTTGATTCTTTTGAGTTTGTTGCTAAGCTTTATAGAAGGAGAGCTATCCCATAACAACAGCTTAACTCCTTCTTATAACACGGGAAACTGTAGCCGAATTATTGGCATCAAATTTCTCAGACTCTGCAATAGTAAGATGAATAAAAAGCTAGCCAAGAGATGGAAAGACCAGCGTGCACCTGTAGGCACGCCGTACACTGTGTTTCAAGCCAGGTCAAAGGGCGAATATATTATTTTCGTCTCATTTTATCACTCAGCCCTGTTTAAATGTTCAATGCTAAAAATAACTGACAAAAATTATTCCATCAAAGCCAAGACACTAGAAAGAGCCAGCAACTTTTACATCTATCAGTCTGATTTTAATCATTCCGACTTACATTGCATTGACAAGGATCTGATGTATCCAGCAGCTTTACGCGCCAACTGTCTTAATGAGGTCTTTGATAACCACACAGAAGCAGACCATCCGGTACTCCACTATAGTCACTATGATAATTACGCAGCTGTTGGTGGACGTCCATCTGGAAGTGAATCTGGAAGTGCTTATAGTGTGTTCACACTATTGTTGGCACTAATGACAGTTATGAACTTTCGAAATGCCGGAAATAAATTAGCTGCAGCTGTTAAATAAACATTAATAAAATCATATATTTTTATTTGATCCGCGTCTTCAATTGTAAGCATTGCTTAAATAGTATTACCATAATACATTCTAAGTTTTTTTTAGTGTTAATTTTGTTTTTTACTATCTATAGAATGTAACTTCCCTAATTTTAAGCTTTTTACATTGCATGTTTAGTTTGCAGATTTACTATAAGTATTGACAAGGCTATTATATAATATTATGTTTTGTGTTTTGGTGAACATAATTAAACGCATTTTACGTTAACTAGGTATACAGGGTGAGTATGTTAAAGTATTTTCCTGAATTTTATCTTGCATATTCTTTTATTAATAGATCCATTTTTATTAATTTGCTGGGGTGACTTCCCATTTTGTCTAGATACCGATTCACTTGCCAATTGGCCCGGCGGGCCCCTTAGAGTTTTAGACTGAGTGGATCTATTTGGATTGGATCCGGGAAAGCGTAGCCAGATTATCTGTAGCGCCTTTGGCTTCTTCGTATTTCCACATAAGTCACTTTTTAGCCAAAGGTTAGCCTTTTGTCAAAGGTGATCCCAAAGTACTTGTGGCTGGCTTAGTGCGGCGGGACCTTTCCGTGCACGATTACTTCTGATCAGACAATTATTCTTGCTGCTGGAGTTTCAAGAATCCCTTTAGGGTAGCAATTTTTCTAAGATGTTGCCAAAAGCTGGAAGAAGGCTGATTGGCCAGTCGCATTCAATATCTTCCAGAGGCCTTCCGGGGCTGTGGATCATATTTGTGCTTGGCTTTTTCCAAGCAACAGAAAGAATCACTTCTTAAAAGCGTGGCGTTGAAGACAAGCTGGAGGAACAATATGGCCTTGCGGGGGAGTACTCTTTCTATCTTAATGTCCATACCATCCAGGAGCTTTGTTGTATGTAATGAAACGATCAGTATGACTTGGTAAGAGCTTAAATTGGCAAACTCCAAATGGAAATAAATGACAAGGTTGCGAATTTAATTGTTCCCATAATATTCGAGGAAGCTACTACATAACGTCATGCCATACTATGTCAAGTCATGCTTGACTTATTTTTAATCTCCAACTGATTTCAATGTAATTTTCTTAGGTTTTCATTATTTTGTCTATCATTTCAAAATTTGGCTGCTCAAACTTTATTGGGTCGGAGATGCTGTCTTCTGTCCTCTCCATACATTTTTACAAAACCATTTTTCTTATTTTATAGGTTCAGGACAAAAAAAAACTAGTATTGAAATATCTGTTCAACGTTTTATTTCAGTACCAAACGTCACCAGTTACATATACATACTAATGTTAAAATATTTGAAATGAAAAGTGAGAATTCAAGGTACTCGAAAGGAGAGATATTGCATAATAACAAATAATAACTGATTCCTCAATATAACACGGGAAACTGTATCAAATTTAATGGTAAAGACTTCACGAGAGTCTGTAACAGTAGAATCAATAATACGCTAGCGAGGATACTTAGAGGCGAGCGTGCTCCTGAAGGCACACCGTACTCTTTGTGGGAAGCAAAAGAGTTTGAGTTTATGCAACTGGTTGTCTCGTTCCATTCGTCCAATCTTTTTAAATGTTATGTGATGAGAAATATATATTTTTTCTTCAGAGCCAAGCCAAAATAATGTCAGAAAACGTTTCCTTTGAAGAGTCCGATTCAATAAACTCGGACCTGCACTGCATTGCCAAAAATGTACCTTATCCAACCGTTCTTCGCGTTCACTGTCTAAATATAACCGATGGTACCTCTTACTCCACTGTGCTCACTGTATGAATTACATGCGTTCTGATGGAAGTGTATTTAGAGTCTTGACAGTATTGTTGGCAAAAATGAAGCTAATACAGCTGTTAATAACATAATGCTAACATGTTTTTTTTATTTGAACCGCGTATTTGATTTTATGCTTAGCTTGGATATTATTGTCATAAAATAATGGAACAATTGAAAAAACTTTGTTCATAAAACCTGTGCTATCGTATTTATTGCCAAAATCCCTTGAAAAAATGAAAACGAAATCTAATAGATTGGACAATCAGCATGGTTTTACAAGCCATATATAAAAATTGTAGCTTATCAAGGGATTTTAATATTCATGTATATATAAATTTGGAGTTTTACTTTGTCTATCGTGTCACTTAATGTTGAAATACAAATCGTCAAAACAATGACTTTCGAATTGTTATAGGCCATGATAGTAAGCCACCAATGCGCAGGAGCCTACAATATCAATATAATTGCTTTCTGGCTTCTACTACTTCTATATCCCGCAAAAGTATCAAGCAGCTTAACCAACTGCTCCTGCATCGAAGGCCACATTCTGGATTTTGTGTGCCTCGGAAGTTATGATCGTGAGTTACGCCTGCTTTATAAAGATCGACATCCGGCTCTTAATACACCGTACGCCATTTGGCAACGAGCCGACTACTTGGCCTCCAAGATTCTTCTCATCGTTTTTTACGAGGGCGCTCTGACCAATTGCTACAATCTGGTATACAGTGATGGCAAGTTCTACTGTAATGGTCGAAACTATCCGGTGGTCCTGGAAGGTGACGTTCGTATAAATTGTCTGCCATTTCCTTTCTCTTACACCGACGAACTGCACAAAAAATGTCACAGGGCTAGCGATACGCATGCGGCAAAAACCATATCCTCAGTCATCATCTACATGGAGTCCAATATAATAGTCGGTTCAAGTCCTATCAAGGAGCTGCCCAGTTTGCAAATCTTCGCTGTACTTATTTTATTTATACGATTAACAATTTAGTAGAGAATAAAATGCAAATGTTCGTCACTTACAATAAAACAAACCTTTGGCTTTTCCAAACAAATATTCGGCTTTTAAGATGTCCAACCCTCATATACAAAGTTACGCACACTCAGCTCTCTAATACTGGTCATTTTCAGTTTCGTAATTAATTTTCGTAGCAATATGAAAAAAACAATAATAATATGAATAAGCCACAAGCTGAATAGTTTTGATTGGCTCACCGCCAAAAATGAAAACATTAAACTATTGACAATGGTTGGGAGCTAAGCCGATAATAATCATTCCATTAATAGTATAACGGCCCAAAAATTTTATTTGCTCACAAAAAATATGTATACATTAAATTTTAGTGTATTTTTTAAGAATTCTTTGACGGATTTGTTGTGGTAATCGCTTTCCCAATATTCGCAGACAGCCCCACATAGCAAAGGTCCTGAAATTGAGTTTGGCGGGGAGCTCTGCATGACCTTTCACCACATCACACTTTTTGACAATATAAAGAAGAGCAAACACCGAACAGAGACGCATTTTTTTCTCCAAAACCAATCGAAAGATTTACTTTGAATTTTATTGAAAAAATGACATATTATGCTAAGACAAGCAGTAAGAACAATACACTGATATAATATAATGGTTATTAATTCTGTATTTATAATAGCGCTCTCAATGTCGTTAGCAAGCTTGACGTCATTGAGTCAAGGTGGTGATTTGAATTCAAGGAAACTGGTGCAAACTTATATAAATTGAATACAATTAAAGCATAAGGGTTGGGTGTTAGAGTTACACATACAATCGTTGGCTTAAAATTGTGACTATCCGGTAAAGGATTTTGTCAGGGCAAAGCTCAAATCAGATTCAAGTCCCATCTCAGACTGTAGTTTCATATATTATTAAATAATTTGAAAATATAAATGGATGGCTGAAATCCTATGTACCTTGCAAAAGTCAATGCAGGCCATAAGAATAGATCTTATGACATGAAGATTTTGGTGATCTTACCTATGAAGAATATGTTGGAATGTAAATTCATGCGCGTTCATTTGAAATTTTGTACCGCATATCGCGACATTAACACTCAACTGGAGCTGCACAAAATGTGCGATTTTATACGATGATGATTATCCTTTGATCGAATTTTACATTTTTGGTACAAAATACATAAACAAACTTACACACAACACCCACAAATAATCGTCATTAGTTGAGCACAAGCCATGTATGAATTTCTTTTATACGAACAATAGCAGTTTCTCTCACGCGCATGTCCTGATTTTTACGCATGGCTGATAATGCAAACACACACACACACAATCACCGGAAGGGCATAGAAAGTACCATAGCAAAGCAAAGTGCGCATTTGTGTGATGCTTTTTGTAAATTTTATTTTAAATGAGCCTTTCGCTTATGATAGGTATGGTATGTACGTTTATGAACGAACATAAATACATTTCTAAAAAATAAACACTCACATAAAAATGTGCACAAGTGTGTGCTAAATGTGCCAACAAGGACGCACCTGGGCAAAAGACGGCGCAAGGACGTTTGTTTGTGAATAGAAGTAAGCTCGAGGGTTGGGGCGAAAGTACTTTTTTTTTAGGAAATCTTCAATGCATGTGAGCAATTTTAGTTCTCTTTTCCATTTACAAAATTCAAGTGATAGTTCATCCAAGTCCATTTCATATTTGCAATTCAAAAGCGCAACCCTCAAAGTAAAATTTTAATTTCAAGCTAAAAAATTCCAATAAGAGAGAGTGCATAGTAATATATTTCATTTGATTTAATTTACAATGATTGAATAAAAGTCATAAATGGATGCTGCACTGCGCAGGCCAATTTAGTTTTCCAGTCTATCCCCGACTTCTCCACCGCCACCTAGTCCCTTAACCTCTTGGGATTGCTTTTGAGCAATTAAAATTTGTCTGCTCTGTTTTTTGTTTATTGTCCTCTTTGTTTTGTTTTTTTGCAGCCATTCGCTGAATGCATTTTTCAGTGACTAATCTTTTGGCTTTTTGCCTGCAAAATAAAAATCACGTATGCGCTAACACAACTTCAAATGGTGCAACATGGCGTAAGGACATTCTCGTTGTTACTATTGTTGTTGCTGTTGTACATAGCATATTCCAGTGCACACCAGTTGCCATTTTCGCGCCAAACAAATGCAAACATCCAGCAGCGACAGCGGCAAATATAGCAGCACCTCACCTCTTTTTCCACCTTCGTTGTTGTTGTTGGTTGGATCAAGTGCCCGTGTTTGTATGCTTGTTTGTGTTGAGTATCTATGAAATACGCAATTACAACATGTTGCCAGAGTCGCAATGGCCTGCTTCCCTTTTTTGAACTTATATAAATTTGTATCCATGTCTGTACATATCGCCCAGCGTAGTTACACATCCTTTCCCTCTTCCTCTGACTCTTTTGCATCCATGTATCCGTCGAAACACGGTTTGTTGCATCCACTCAGCAGCTGGCATGAGCATTGGGTGTATTGAAATATATGTCGCAATGCTGCTTTCATTTTATCATCTCAAAGCTCCTTTTGATAGAAATTTTGACACACAAAGATTGAAATTGTCAAAATAGATAGATATCGATACAAAATTAATAAATATCGATATATACTCATATAAATACAAAGTCTCAGGAACTAGAAAGTATGGCTTAAGCAACTTTACTCATCGTGAAAATATAATGTGTTCCTTTCTTTCTTATATACAGGGTATACAAATGGGATACAAAAGGTGCAAGGCATTCATGGTAGTTACCTTTTTGCGACGCTCGTTAGATTGGTTTATTTCTGCTGTTTTTTATTTATTTTTTATATTGTCACTGAAGTTTCTACTTGTGCAGAAGAGGGGAAACGCACGTTTGGCTCTTGTGGCAGGGTACATGTATGTATCTTAACTCATATAAAAAGCCAAAGCCACTTGTGAGTTAGTTCTGTGTATTTAATGTGCAGTTAAGTGTTTGTATTTCGACCTCAATGGAACAGCGTTTGAGATGTTTGAACACATGAAAACAAAAATCATATACAAAGTCAAAAAATATTCAAGCATGTGAGTTTTATGTTTGCCTAATTGGTATTCGTTAATTGGTGATGATAAGATACATTTTATTCACATAAAAAGTAAAATTAATATCGAAAATATTTTAAAATAATATTTATGTTAATTATTTTCAACTATATCAAATCAAATTGTTAACTTTCTTGCAACAATTAATCCTGAATTTTTAAAGACTTACTTGGTATAAAACGGAAGACAAACTCAGCAAGCAGGTGGAAAAATATTAAATCTGCTCGAGTGCCACACGTGGCGAGCGAGTACAACATGAAATAATTGGAGCAATAAAAAACAAAAAGGAAAAAGAATCGAATGAATAAAAATAAAGATGGCGACACGGAAAACACACAAGGACACAATGTTGCAACGGGTAAAATGAGCTGGCGTGGGGTGGTCTCTCTCTCCCTCTCTCTCTCTTCTACAACAACATCCTGGCAGGTACTAAAGTAACAGGAATCAAAATAATAAATCAAAATTGTGGATGCAGCCGTTACTCCTACGGTTTGTTGTTGCTGATGCTGCTTTTTGTTGTTGGCGCAACAACAGCAGCAGCCAACAGTTGGCAACGATTCCAGTTCACAATTCTCGCCAAGTCCTGTGAGTGTTGCAAGTGTTGCGCACTACAACGCCGTTTGTTGCATCTCGCCAAATCTGATGCACAATATAAGTCCGAATCTCTGCAGCTCTTTATTGTTGCCTTCTGCATTCGCCACACAACATTTCTAGATTGTTACAATTTCGAATCAAGCAAAATCAGAATGATAAACTAGACGAGCGTGCTTTGGTTAACATATCTATACTGCATAAGGTAAAATAAATGGAAAATGTTCACTTCAGCCCATAATGAAAATAAATCATAGTTAAAATGTTTAGTTATCAATTTCTAAGAAATACATACAAGACTATATCATACCCCATATATAATTTTAAATGGGTATCTGGTAAACGTGCAGTGTAAAGTAAAAGACAGAAAAGAGTAAAAGGAAATGAGTACCGAGTTTGCTATTGTAAAATGTTTCATTTGATTTACGTTCGCAATTGCTCCCAGCAGTTAAACAGCAGACGGCTCGTGTTAGTAGCAGCTCCGTTGTTTCAGAGGCTCTCTCACTCAGTACGGATTTCCCTATATTTGTTGGCTGGTTGCCTAGATGGTATTGCTTGAGTATGTGCTAATGGTACTTTAAAGTGTCTTAACAGTTTTCTCACTTAACAAATATCAACCCTCAATTAGATTTTTGCTGGATGATTTGTGTATCGAAAAGATCGGACTATAGGCCAAACATTTTGTGGCAAAATTAATGTGAAGAAACTGGAAAAATTTTACAAAATCACATGCATAAATTAGATTTGAAAAATACTTCAAAATTCTCATTGTCAATGAAAGTTTCACAAATTCTACTTAAAGAAAGCTATTTTAATATCTTAAACTGCAAGCAAACGTCAGAAAACTGGGTCATAAATTGAAAACAACAAACATAATATGCTAAATATTTAGAAGAGAAGCGCGAAGTGGCATGGTTAAAAATAACAACAGCTGACACCTGCAAAGCGTTTTGAGCACTTGCAGCACTTAAAATACCATAAAGTATGCAGAAGAATGCGACAACATCGCGACTGTCATGCATTTTGCCATAATAATTCAAAAGAGATTTTAACTTGGACTTTCCGCAGCCCCTCAAGTTGCTTGCCAACACATAAACTCACTCACACATACAGAATAACATAAAAAGCAAAATGCGTTGATGGCCGCAGCCAGCCGCAAAGTATGCAACGAATCATTTAAATAGCAGATCCAACATCTTTCTCTCGGCTGTTGCATTTGCACAAATGTACATAAGCTCTCGCACTTGCACCACGGCCCCATGCCACAAAGATAAGCAACACAATGCACCAACGGAGGATTTGCGATGGGATAACGCGCCAAGCAAAATGTAAACAAGCAAACAAAACGCAGCAGAAACTACCATGAAATAGAGGCAAATAAGAGAAAGCCAGAGATAGAGTGTGCGTTCAAGGTAACAAGAAGATACACACACACATTCAGGGAATAGAGAATGCCAAGTGCTCAACTCGGATAAAGGGGTTACCTCTAATGATGTTAGCTACACCAACACACAAACAAAAGCTAGAACGATCGTGTTGTTGGCAATCAAAACTGAATATCTTATGGATGCGGCTGCTGGATTTTGAGATTTAAAATGATAGGCGACCTTTTAAAAACTTGTAGTTATAGTTTTAAGTGGCATTTAAAAAAGTTTCAAGGTGTTCAGTATCTCCAAGATGGCTGCACTTTCATTCAATTTAATAACTTAATTGATTCTTATTTCTCAATTGAAATGTGAAAATGTTAAAACACAAACTAATTAACTGTATCCAGATCAGACGTTTTAAACATTTTTAACTCTATATTGGCTTATCGAAAACTCCATAACAATGTTATAAGTAAATGAGTTAGTTTTTTCTTAGTTTCGATTAATTTGTTATCCCGCTGCTATAGTTATAAAACTCAAAGTTAAGTGGATACGAGTTTTATTGTCATGTGGAATTGCCGCCACACCCAGGCTCACATAAAATACGATATGAAGCGAAAAACCAAACTATAAAACAACATTACGAACTTAACTTAATTAACAATTTTTATAACCACTCCGACATATACAGTGCCAACGATAGAAAAAAAAAAAACAAAAAAAAACAGACAAGGCACAAAAAAAGGCGAACCAATTTAAGCGGCTTATGTGTGAGCCTATTCAACCTACCACCCACAAACTCAACCACTCGAATGTCTGACCCCAAGCGGCGAGCTGACAGAGAGAGAGCATTGAAACAACCATCGAAACTGGCACTTGGCAAAGCATGCTGCGATTTGAGGCAGCATAAAAAAAAAAACGCCATATACCACAATAAATACCGCACAATAAAAAAGCGAATCTTTAAAGCCCGCAGGGTGTGGAGGAGGTGATGTATCAGGCCATTTCAGGGAACCCTCCAGGGGCCCAGCCCCATTGAGCTGCACGCAAAGAGCTTGATTTTGTCAAAAGTTTTTCAATAGATTTTCGCATGTTGCTATTGTAAGCTGGTATTGTTTTTGTTTTTTGGTGCATTCTTCACGCCATTGACGCGCCCACGGCCAGTGTTTCAACCTACGATCCCGTTAGTCGAACTCCAACCAACCGACCATGCCTAGCCCCTTCGCTTTCCCTTCCAACCCAATCAGCCAAACCGTCTGAAATTCCCAACACTTTATTTTATTACATTTAAGTTCGTCGCGTTCTGGACTGTTTCGAAGCAGGCAGTAAAGGCGTGGTTAAGTGGCAAGTATTCGGAGAGTTAAAAGATAGTCAATGTTTGAATCTATAAAATTCTTAACTTAAAAGACGCAAACACCTAAGGAAAATGGTTATTCGTTGTATAAATAACTCATTTTACGCCAAAAGGATGAAAATAATATAATTAAATAAATGTTATATTACATTTTTTATAAGGTCGTATGAAAAAAGTACAGTTTTTTTATATCAATATGAAATAGGCCTTGTTGAAGAACTTTCAGAACTTTTTAGGATCCTTTCGGTTAAATTTAAAATTGTTTCCCTGCCGACTTCAGATTTCCAATTGAACTGCATACCAATATCATAAAATGTTGTACAGGGTATATATAATACGTGCCACGCTTTGCCTTATTCTATTAGTTTTTTTGTGCATGAATTTAATTTAATGGTTTTTTTTAGCTGTTCTTAACGAGCTCCTTCGTGTCTGAGGTATTCAATTCCAACTATGAGTTTTAGCTTAGTGTTCTTGTATAGCTAACACTGCGATTCCCCTTCACTCATAACAACGATCAAGAATTTTTGCTTGTGCCTGCTATTTGATCATATTAGCGTCCTGTGCACGGACAAAGTCAATAAAAAGTCTGCACGTTTTTGGACATCGATTTAAAACTAATTAGCAATAAGTTGTTTTCTAATGGGCAGCGCTCATTGCACTGTGGGCTTAATGCTGAAAGAAGGATTATAAATTAAACAGGAAAATAAAAAATAGCAAAGAAAAAATCGCCGAGATTTATAATATTTATAAATATAGTTAAAATAATCTTATCATTCTAATCAAGACATTTAACTTCTTACAAATTACAAGTTTAACTTATAGCTAATGTTTGTATCTGTAAAAATAACATATTAAACATAGATAATTCTTCGGACAACATGCGACCCGTTGCGGTAATTAATTTGCGCACACACAAGTTTTCATCCCTTAACTTTTTGTTGTGTAGCTATATTAATCGTATTACCATGGTCCCACTGTGGCACTCAACTAGTTTCCGTTATAATTGCAGCAGACACATAAATAGTAAGTTGCAATAAAAGTAAAAATGGCAAGGCTCCGAATTGGGAGAGAGAAGAGAAAAGGAGCAGAAGAAGAGATATGTATGTATATATGCATAAGTGCAACACACTGCAGAGCCGAGGCAAGTCTCGAGTTCTGGCTATCAAAAAAGTTGTGCAGCGACGCTGTGGCATAAAATAAAAGCAAAATGTTGTAAAACGATTGCAAAGTGAGATTGGAAATTACCGACACATAAACACGAGCACGAGGGATGGGTGTGGGGAACGGAAAGCGGGAAAGCGGTGAAATCTCAGGGCAATGGCATATGTACGTGCAAAAATAACAGGAGTCAAGCATGTAAGCCAAGTGGAACGGACCAATGTAGCCTGTATACTTTACTATATATCGCTTGAGGGAGAGGTGGGAGACGTTTGATACCTCTGGGTGGAAGCTATTTCGAATTACAATGCAATTATTTAGGGCTGCTTAAAGTTTACAGTCAGTCAGTCTGGCGGGCGGGCTAGCTGGCAACCAAGCAAGCAGTGGGACAAGCAGTGAAAAGGGCTGGCAAGCAGTATAGGTAGGCAGGGACATTTTAAACAATAATAGCAACAACAAATGGACGCGCTCTGATTGCCAACCCCATGAAAAAGTCTGTGGCAAAGGGTTAACGATCGACGTAAAATTAAAGCGAAATAAGAAGAGTTTCCCATATCACGTGACTCGGTGACTCGTCGTGGCTCCCTTTCGCAAACTAACGTCGTCTACACGACTTCCACTTTGAACTTGACTGACGTGCTGAAGAGCCAGCTGACTGAAAACATGCCAGGGCTGATTTGATTGGTTGAATGTTTGGCTTGCTGGGTGTTGCGTGCTTGAAATAATTTTCGAAAAATGCCTCGTTAATGTTTCTATTAACGGATTAGAGAGAGGAACGACGGTAGGACGCGCACGTCAATCAGCCGAGAAGGACCTGGCACACTTTTTTTTGGCTGTTTCCCTCAGTTTCTCATTTGTTCACGTTTTAACTTGGCTGACTTTTCACGGACTTCGAATTGGGATTATTTTTTGTAGTTTTAGTCACACGTTGGCCGACAGTTGTTTGTTTAACATTGTTGTCGTTAGCACATTGACACGTTTTGCATAAATTTGCATTCAAATGCAAATAAACTCTCTCTTTCGTGTTTGACTGAAGGCAGCTACAAATAGTAAGGACACTATGATTATTATTATTATTATTATACAAACACAAGTCTGCTATAAGTAGGACATTAGCCGCAGCTATAAATATTTTCGTACATATTTACTTTTGAAGCGTCATGCAAAGAAATCATTTTGATTTTGATGAATTCCGAAGTTAAGTGCACCACGCTCTTGAATATATTTAGAGTATATTTGCATAGCAAACACCTCAAAACCTTGCTCATTACCAAAGCTACCTTAAAACATAAAACAAAATGTAAAAGAAACATAAGCGTAATGGTATTTTTACTGCACACTCCTGCACAGGTGGTCCTGGCAACCAAAAAAATAAAGGATAAAAATATATGTATGGTCAGCGAGAGAAAAAATGCCCGAACCACATTTGCATTCTTTTTGGCAGCTTTAAATTATTCAGAGAGTGCATAAAAAAGCCGAACGAACCCCAAAAAAAAAATAAAAGGAAATAGAAAGGGGGAGAGAGGGGTCCCATTTGCATCCTCTCTGCACCCCTTTGGGCTTTCAGTGACAATTAAGCTGCAACTAAAATTGCTTCTGGCGCTTACACACACACACACAAACTTCCGAGCGCCCGTAAATATGCAACAAGATTTTTATTTAAATACCACTCCATTTTTAAATCAAATCCTGGCACAGGCTGTGCTGCGCTCTTTATTTTATGCTGCAGCTTTTTGCATTGCGCTTTGGCCGTTCGCAGCTTTTAATTTTCATCTTGTTTACTTTAACGTCATTTTCAACTCTTCGGTGTTTTCTCGAGCGCTTTTCGCGCTTTTGCCGCTTTGTCTTCGCTTTTTTTTTTGTATTTTGCACAGGAGACTCTCTAGTCTTGTGTAACGGTTACCTCTCAGAGATCCATTGTCAGACCCGGCTGCTCCTTGGCTCCTTATTTCTCGTCGTCGTCGTCGACGTCATTGTCGCGTGTGTCGCTTGTGCTCCTTGTGCTGCTTGTGAAGTGGCACTCATCCGCACTTTTAAGCCCTACTGAATTCCTTTTATCCCTAAAACAAATATCTTCATCCACAGCAGCAGCAGCAGCAACAGCAGCATAGCGTTGTCTTCGCCTTGGCGGCACTGTTTTGTTGTTTTTGCTGGGCGCAAGGTTTTTATTGCGCCAAGGCGACAACTTTGGGGGCACCAAGCACCATTGTGCTGCTGTTCGGGCTGCTGCTGCAGCCACTACATCTACTTCATCATCTGCTTTCTACTTCAGAGCTCTAAGAGATTTTTAATACAGTTCTTAGAGACACTTTCGATTGTCTTTGTGTTGTGCAACTTGTGTGAAAATTAAACCAGAAGTAAACACGTGAAACGCTTTAAGACAAGTGCAAAAGAAGGAGCGACTTTTTTTCCTTCACTCTAGTTAACAATCGCTTGCAAGATTCAACATTCGACCACTTAATTTGACTTCCTTCTAACACAAGCCAAGGAGAAGGATGAATTCCAAAAAACCAACAGCATGTGAGTTAAACTCGTTCGAAATGACATTATAATGACGACAATTGGCATTGAAACTAAACGAAAAAGGATTCGTTTCGTCTGGGTAGAGGACAAAATGCCAAACAGCGAAACAATGCCAAAAGAAACGAAAGAAAGAGAGATGCAAAGCAAAAATACAAATCAAATGTACCGCAAAACTGAATGAAGTCAACAAAAGACCGCGAACTGACTAATGGACTGAGGGAGCTAGCCAGCGAGACAGTCAAACAGACGAAATGTCGCAGGACATGCAGGGAATTTAAAAAACCTTCACCCCATCACAAAAAGGATGTCAGCCGGAGTGGCGCATAAATTGGAGATTCCCATGGGTACAACAGCTACTACTAGAACATAGTATCTGCCAGGGTTGGAGACTGCATTGTCAAATGTTCACTTTCATTGTTCTTCTATCTGTGCAATTGAATATGTGTAAGTGTGTGTATGTGTGTGTGTGTGTTAAGCACATAAGTTGAAATATTCCAATTGAGTAACTTTCATTATTACAGCAGCAGCAACGACAACAACAACAATGTACACACATTTTGTATAAATAAAACAATGACAACGATTTCAGCTCATTTAAATTCTGTGCTATAATAAATTTGCCTGCATAATTTCTATAGAAATATATATATAGATAGCAATAGAAAATACTTTTAGCCCTGAACAACGCACATTGAATTGGGCAAGGCTATTTAGGGTTTGTTTTTGCTGCTAAACAACAACAACACAAAATTTTCAATAAAGTTTACGCATTTAATATTAAAATGCAAAACTGATAAAATTTTTAGCTTTAAGTTTAAAATTCATTAAAACGACTAGTGAAACATTGTTGTACGAAAGACTTAGCTAAGTGAAGTTTTAAATGTCTAAACTCAGAAACAAAATAATAAAAACTAGAAATTTGTCCGTTTTACTTTCCTAAAAATTGAGTACATGTGTTAAGTATGTCGTATAGAATGATAAAATTAACAGGAACTTTGTTTGGGAATATTAAACTTGGGTGAGAATACTTACTTCAAGATTAGGGATTTATAAACTAATACGTATAAGGTTAGGTTAGGTTAAAGCGAAAATGAGAGAATCGAAAAACCTCCCATTCACATAGGCCATGTATTGACCTGTTGCCGCGCTAATATGTATTAAAAAAACAGAAACAGGTAAGAACGCTCTAGTCGGGAGAGCCCGATATAGTAAATTAATAAAATACTTTGGTATACTGACTTAACTTCAATCGTTTCTTAATCGATTTGGACGCAATTTTCAGAAAAGTTCTATCGTTACCCATTCTTCAACTATCATTTTTAGATTTCCAAACTCGATATTTTTGTTATCGATTCCATGTGTATATCGAAAATCAGAATAGTTATGGATAATTTGAAGCAAACTTGTTCTGTTCATGGTATAGGAGAACTTAAATACATAATCTGAAGTCTCTAGCTCTTGTAGTCTCTGAGATCGGAGCGCTCATACAGGCAGACATGGCTATATCGTCTCGGCTGTTGATGCTGATCAAGAATATATATACTTTATGGGGTCGGAGATGCTTCCTTCTGCCTGTTACATACTTTTGCACAAAACCATTATACCCTTATTTACCTATTTTATAGTTCCAGGGTATAAGAATAGGTTGTCTTTTATCGTTATTCAAAAACGAAGCTTTTAAATTGAAGTTGATTAAAGTTATTAGAATCCTCTATGATTTGTTTCTTAAACTTTACTACTAATTCTTTCAAAAATTATGCTTCCTTCAATTGCTTTAAATTTTAACTTCTTCAAAATCAGAAATTGAGGACAACTCGAATTGTATACAGGGAAATGTAAATTACTGTCCTTGTCATTTGCCCCTGCCGTGCCATGGCACCCTTTCTATTCATTTAGGCTTCTCTCTGTCTCTCACCCCGTTTGATATGCAAAAATGCTAATTAAAGTCAAAACGCAATGTTGCGGAAAAATGTTTACAGCTAGGCACAGAGGAAGAGGACAAAACTTTAAGGTTTATGATTGTTGTTGTTGCTGTTTTGAATTTTTACTGGTACAGCTGGCAGGATTTTGTCTCCATCTCTGTCGCAGAGCATTGTCATCCCTGCGCCGCTTGTTTTTGTTGTATATGGCGTTAAATTTAATGCAAAAAAGTCACAAAAAATTATACTCGATTTAATTTTCCACTCCAGCTGCTGGATCTGGCTAGTTGAGAGGCTCTCTCTCTCTCACTCGTTCGCTCTCCTTCTCCGTTGGGATTTGGTTTTCGGTGTCAAGTTTTTGGACTGCGTCCGTTCATGGGCTTCGGGTATGAGCATTGATTCTTACTCTGAATCCGACTCTCTGACACGGGCTTGGGCACTCTTGGTCTCTGGTTCCGGTTTCACAGTTGACGTTATGCATTGA
The DNA here is from genome assembly GCA_030179655.1 of Scaptomyza flava. Lineage (NCBI taxonomy): Eukaryota > Metazoa > Arthropoda > Insecta > Diptera > Drosophilidae > Scaptomyza > Scaptomyza flava. Next base: position 19,296,298 of record JARNME010000404.1, read on the forward strand.
AATTAATTAAATCACAGCAAACTGCGCCACAGTCGCCTCTATTGCTGTTTGTTGTTTGTTGTCTTTGCCTTTGCCTTTGGTTTTCGACAGTGTTTTTGTTGTTCTTGTTGTAGTTGTTGCTATTGTTGTTGTTGTCAACCAAACACCAAAGCATGAACACCAGGCGCGCGCCTGTAGCCTTTTAATTAGTTGGCAGGACCACGAATAGAAACAAGAGCATAGACCAGAACTGAGCTGCGAGTGAAACGTCAGCAAGGCTGCAACTGGTAATTTGTAATCGTTGACTTATTGTCTATGGATGCTTTGGCTACTCATTTAAACCCCTTTTTGATTTTCAAAGGTTAAAGAACAAGCTGAAAATGCTGACCACAATCTACAATCTTTAGAGGATAAACTTTAAAAAAAATGTTGTTCAAAGTTTTATTTAATATATTTTACTTGATACTATAGATAATAGGAAATCATAAGTAGTGTAAATGTCACCTTAGAAGAGTCAGCATATATTAAGCAAAAGAAAAAGTTGTACAATTTCCTCATTTTGTTTGGCAATAAAATTTAAATTTTCAAATAAATTGAATCAAAAGTAAGAAAGGCATGCAAAAGGCTTAAAAAAGCTGGATAAGCTATTCAATATTGTTTTATCCTAAAGTAATCAATCTGGTTAAACAAAAGAAAGAAGTTTTGAAGCTAAACAATAACTGACAGTTATAATATAACCTTCAGTCGAGATGATCGCATTAAGCTTAAACCTATGATAGGTTAGATTAGGTTGGACTGGCTGACTCTCCAGGGATTGTTACACATACCCCGCTAAAGGGTCCTGGGTGAGGCCAGCGGTGGTTGGAGATGGTTGGGACCTTCAATTATAAAAGAATTTGAAAATTTTTTTAACTATAACACACTATTATCGATAAACTTATTAAACTGCTATCATATTACACGTTTTTCATTTATTTTTCGTATATAGTGAAAAAACTAATTATTTATTTATTTACTTATTTAATTGCAGGTATGTTCCCAATACAACCAAAGCTCACAAATATCTATTTGAGTGAGTATATTATTAAAATTAATTAATACAATTATTAGTTCGCAGCAAACACTTCACAATTTTAAATGCCATAATAAAGTTGCCAAATTTAAATGAGAATCACAAATTTCAGTTTAATAAAATGTTCAAGTCAACGCAGCTTAATGTCTGAAGTGGGCGTTGGTGTGTCAATGGGCGTGACTGTTGACACCAAACGTGTGCAGGAAATCCAACACTAATAACATCTAATGGCACCAACAGCGCCCCCCTTGCCAGCCATCAAGCTCGTGCTGTATAATTTATTTTAAGGAGCAAAAAAGCAAATTTCATGTAAATTAATTTTTTTCATTTTCTTATGATAATTTTATATTTTATTATCTCTGGACGCATAGGCAGCAGAAATTTGAGAAGTGGCTTTCACATTATGGAAAGAGGCCTTAGCTCTCTCTCTCTCTCATTCTCTCAAGTTTATCAAAGCACATTTTGTCAAGGATTTTTTGAGTTTGTATCATTTATGCGCCAAATTTATCACTTCTTGTATGCCAAAGCGTTGATTTCATTATTCTTTAAGGGTCGAAGCAGGGGAAGCAGGGTTACATTTGCGGTTTTTGCTTGGTCAGCGATTAAGGCAAATTGTTTGGGTTTGGGTCATTAGAGAAGGTTTTTTTTTCCATACCAAATATTGCAATCTTAATTTGACTTTCTATTTTTGGCTGGTAAAAGAAATTACTTATTGTTTGCATTTTTTCAAATTGGGTTAAATTTTAGGAATAAATTTCTTTAACAATTTTACAGCTTAAAGTAATTTTTTGAAAACATAAATTTATTTCCTTAGCACATTTTTAGCTTAAAAATTAGGAAAACCTTGTCACAATAAATCTCTTTTGCAAATTTAAAACGAATTTGACCGCGAAGCACGCAGCTTGTAAGTCTTGCGTCCTTCCGCCCCCTTGGAATGTTCTTTAATTTCGACAGAGTCAAAACCGTAACAAATAGCATTTAAATTTACCTGCCCCAGTTGGTAGATGCTTTGCGTTCAAGAGCGAAAACAGCACCACAACAACAACCACCGAAAAAAGGATGCGATAATTTATAGCGTTTCATTTTGGCTGTTGCTGTTGCTTTTGAATTCTAATTTACAATTTACCACCGCGGCAATAATAAAATTCGTGGCCAGGGGCGCAAAGCTCTGAATGCAAGAGAAAGAGAGATCGAGAGAGCAATAAGTATTACACGTATATATATTTTTATTTGTGCTCCTTAATTTGTAGAGCGTGCAGAAATAACAACAGCAACAACAACATTGAATGAAACTAAGGCCCAACTTTCATATCGTCCTTTGAGTTTTCGTCCTGCTTATTTCACATTCATTAAATAGTCACAGTTTGTTGCTGTTGTCGATGTTGTTGTTGTTGTTGTTGTTGTCACCAAGTGCAATTGCCCCTTGCAAGAATTTTTCAAATGTTTTACATAGGAAATATTTGTTGTGCTTTTTGTTGCGTACAATTAGTTTGGCAGCTACAATAAAACAACAACAATAACAACTGCAGGCATAAAACAAAGCGAATGACAATTTGAAAAGGACAAGCAGGAAAAACAAGGGAAGGAGAGGGAAATAGAACGTGTTGCTCATCCCTCTTCAGGGCTGCCAAAGGTGACTTTTTAATGCCTTTTGTTTTTACTTATTGTTGCTATTGTTGTGATTGTTGCTGGCTTGTTACACACACACACACACACAAATCGGCACATGTAAATGGGTTAGTGAAGGGTTTAAGGGCGTACGTTCCACACCCAAAATACCCCTTACCCAACCCAACCCACCCCACACCTGTCACTTGGTGAACTGCATTTCGCTGTCGTTGCTTTGTCATGGAGGTTTTTTGTGTTTTATGTCCACTTTAATTGTTAAAATTATTGCAGGCAACAATAAAACGCAACAATATAGCAAGGAGACTTTGGTTTGAGGTGTTGGCCTGTAAAATACCCTGCAAACAGTGCTGAATTGTCATGATTGACTTATAATATCATTGTAGATATTTTCAAACAAAAAACTTTAAATTGGTAGTTTGAAACTTTTATAATTTTTAGTATAATTAAGGATGAAAAATATTAAGCTAGTAAGTCGAGAAAGCTCGACTAAACGAAACCCTTAACCATTGACCGTACGCTGCATTGTGACTTAACTTTAATATTTGATCCTCCGGTTATTCCCAACGGATTTGTATAAACATTTCACAGATTTTATTCGTTTTGTTTCTTTAACTTTTAAAATTTATATCAAACTTAAGTTTTCTTTCAATATGCTAACATGTGTATGGGCAACCGAAAGATTATTCTAAACAAATTTGATCTGACCGTAATATACGAGAAGTTATTTCCACATTTTGAAGTCATTAGCTATTTTATTCAGAAAGTGTTGTCTTCATACAGACAGACGAACATGTCCAAATCGCCTTGGCTCATGAATATATATATATATACTTTATAAGTTCGAAGATGCTTTCTTCTGCCAGTTGAATACATATACACAAAACCGTTAAATCCTTTTCAAACATTTCATGGGTTCAGGGTATGAAAATCTACCATAAATTGTCGCAGTAAAAAAAAAATTTATGTTGCATTGCACTTGCTCGGCGAGTTCTTCTCACACGTTTCAGCAAATAACAAAAAATGCAAAAAACAAAATCCGTTGGTTGCTGCGTTTTTAATAGGCTCGGACAATAACAAACGATAGTTGCGGATTATTTGAAGCGCAAGAGAAATACCTTTATTACCTTAGTGGATAATATTGTGTGATAATCAGTCAAGAAGAAATAAAAGATTCATGTATAATTTTAATAGACATTGAACTATATTCAGGGCTGACCTGAAGGCAAAATAGTTCTTAACTCGTCCGACGAACATTTTCAATAGTTTCTCTCTATGCTATGATGTTGTTATCTCGTGATGATTATAAGCATACCTTCATGCTCACTTGAGTACTCAAACAATTGTAAAACTAATACAAAATGCAACTTTTCTAATCATCATAGATACATGTTGCCTGTCCCTGTTGAGAGTGAAGGTTGCTGTAGGTGCAGTTGAAGTTAGAGTTAGTAAGTTTATTAAAATGATGTCCTGCAGATATTTGCCGAACAGAGGGCAGCAGCGGCAGAAGGTGTCGTCGACTAATGTCCAAGTTAACAATGCAGTTGTATGAAACTCTCCAGAACCAACAGCCAAAGCTAAGGCAAACAAAGGCTGCCAGATCTCTCTCTCTCTCTCTAATGGAAATTTGAACAAGCTTAAGAGTATATTGAATGAGGGAGAAGCTACCGGCATGACAAGCGTCAAGCTGACAAATCAGAAGTGCTATAGATATATGTATGCATATAAACTAAATGTGACTATGGGCGTGTAGAATTCAAATGAAAATGCATTTATTTATAAAGCAAACGACAAAAGTCCCAAGTGCCTGGCATAAAACTCCGACGACGACGACGACGACGACGACGTGCATCAGGACGTAGGAGAAGTATCTTTATATTTTTTTGTGTGCTATCTATCTGTAAATGTATCTTTATCCGTATCGCTCGCTACATACGCTACAGCCATGAAGATGAAAATGCTAAAACTGCACTTGCCTACCTGCTGCACCAACTGTTCTTCTCTTGTCTACTTACCACTTGTAACTAACTACCTATTGGCTGCAAACACACACACAATATCCCCAACCTTCCCCCCCCCCCCCCCTTCTGAAGCTGTTGGCAATTTTATTGACAAGCAGCATTCGAAGAGGCGGCATTCGCCAACCCTTTTTTCCAGGATGTGTTGCCTTGCATTTTGTGACAATGTTTATTTAGATTTTGCTTTGCTGCCAATTGCTGACATTGCAGTTTCTATTCCTGGCATATACACACAGTCCAATGCACACACACAATCACACACACACACACACACCCACATCCAGTCTAGTGAAATGTGCTGCGTTTGCAATGCGCTGCGTTGCATTCCATTTATCTGTATTTGTATCTACAACTTGCAAATGCATTTGTATCTGTATTCGTTGCAACTGCATCTGTTTCGTTGGCTCGTTTTGTTTTTGCGGTCATGTGTGCATGTATCAGTGAGTTTGTGTGTGTTTGTGTGTTGTACTTTTCGGCATTTTAATTTCAAATTGTCAATTGGATTTAAGAACACTCGACAGCAACACAACCAGATAATACTAATGTGAGAGTAGGATACGACTCTCCTTCCTTTCGAATTTCCCTAAACATGTGTGCTTGTTAATGCTGTTGTTGTTGTTTGTTTGTTTCTCGTTATTGTCTTCATCGGTCCCCTAACGCAAATTTTTGGCAAATTTTTGCCTATTATCATCACATCACGAATCTTTCTTATAATATGCTTAACACATATCGTTTCGTTTTTTATTGCCAAACGTTTGCTTGCCATAAAATTTGATTTTTAAATGTGTCAAAAGTGCTTTAAATGTGGCTGAATTTGATTATGGCTTCCCTAACGTTGTTTTTGTTGTTGCCGGCAGCACAGAAACCAGGGACAAAACCTAAGGAAGGCTATGGCCAGGCAGGCTTCATGGCATTTTGATTGCTAGGCGCCGCTGAGACACATGAACATTACGAGCATGTTTGTTGTATGTTGTTGTTGTTGTTGCTGTTGTTGGTGTTATTGTATGTTGCAAGAATTTACAGTGATTTGCCACGCCAATTGTTTAGGGACTGCCAGTGAAAATTACTTCCAGACGGTTGACAATTTAAGGCACATACAGCAATTTAGCCAAAAATTCACATCCAGAGGAGTCTCTAAGCTAAGCGCTGTTGTAGCTTAATCGCTTTAAATTCGCAAATATTCAGATTGAAAATTTAGTGTAGAAAAGCCATCATCGTTATTGTGTTGGTTGCTTTAAAAATTCAAATCAGTTGCATATACGTTTAAAAGCTTAATATTTTGGAAATAAATATAAAAGTTTGGACCTTTTAACATTAATAAATGTTTATTTTTTATTCGTTATTCGATTATTTTATAATGTATCACGATTATTTTTAATTTTCTTAAATAATTTTTTGCAGTGTATCAGCTTAAGCCACACGCATGCATAAATTGTTGACTGCAAATGTTGCAAATGTTTCGCACTCGCCTACCGATTTCGGAAAGCCAATGGCAAAAACCAACACACACTCTAACTGTATGTGTGTGTGTGCGTGTTTGCATTCGTTATACATTATAAACAATAATAACTGCTAACTCAAAGCAATTGATAGACAATTTTAAATTATTGCATCTGCGTTAGACTTTGTGCAAGTTTTGAGGGTCGTGCGGCTGCATGGCTGCTGTCGGCTGTCTACTGTCTGCGGCTCCTGTGGCAGCAAGCCATCCATTCACCCATTCAGCATTTGCATTCGTTCAGCCATTCACAATTCAGTATTCAGCATTTACACATTGGGATTTCGATTTTGGCTAGCTAGCAAAATGCATTTTGGCGCATTATCAGTTAGGTTTGTCCTTCTATCTGTCTGTTAGTTCGACTGACTGAATTGAACTGAACTAAAACTGGCATTGGTACTCTTTCTATTGACGACTTTATTGCAATTACTCGCACCAAATATTTTTGCAGCTGTTGCGTTTGTGCCTCTTCTGCAATAGTTGTTTCTGTTGCGTTGGTGTTGCGTAATTGTTGTTGGTCCGATTATCAGGCAGTGGCACAAACTAGAGTAAAGAGCTCATGCAACTCCACAGCCAATTGTTGGCTACGTACTATTTGCAATTAGTGTCAATTAGCTGGCGGCTTTGGACTTTTATATCATGGTGTGTGTGTGTGTGTTTGTTTAGTTTCAGTAAACATCAAGCCACAAATACATAGAGAACTAATACATTTCAGGATAATTGTTGGCAGTAACAGTTTTAAGACTTTGAAAGTTATTTCTATATATCCATCAATATTGTAGAGAGCCGAATAAAACCACAAGAATAAAGTGCAAGCTTTTACACGAGCTTCTACACGTCCACAATACGAGCTTTTGTGCTTTTAAAGCTACGCTAGCAATGCTTGGTCATTGGGATTGTTATCAGCCAATCAGATCGGGAATAGCCTTCGATAAGTACGATTGAAGGAATAGAAGCTGGGCTGGCTAAATATAAGGGTATCCTCTAAATCGTATATTTTTCTATCTCTTCGATCTGTGCTCTTTCTTCATCTCACACAGTTTTCTTTGAGGTATCTTTTCTTATAGACTTAGCTTTAACATTTTGATCTGAATAAATATTCGGCTTATACAAATTTGGATCATAAAACATTTGAAAAACGCTTGTTTTATTGTAATTTATACATAGAAATATAATATCTTAAGATATTTTAATAATTATGTAAGAAATTTAATTTTTATCTTTCTTATACATTATAATTCTAAGTTTTTAATCTTTTTAATCTCGATTTGAACATAAAGAACCAACATAATACACATAGGAGTGTCATAAAAAATGCTCCATAAGTTTCAAGCTTTTAGCTTTTACCAAAAAAATTATATTCAAAATGTCTCTTTACTAATGCTAAGCGCATGCTTAACAGCTGACGCACTGCAGAAAATACGTTTAGGAATGGGACAAAAGAATGAAAAAATAAAAAAGCACAAAAGTGAGTAGCAAAATCGCATTATAAAGGCTTTTTGCAGGAGCAAACCCCTTAAAAAATTGTTAAAAAATATGCGCACTAGAATTGAATGTGTTGTTGTTGTTGTTGCTGAGTGCTTGCTACCCCTTAAAAGACCATGCTGCGTTGATGCCTGTGCCACGCAATTTGAAAACTTGCCAAAAGGCAGACGAGGACACAACAACGAAAGATATTTTGCAAACAAATAATAAAAATCCAATTTTACATTTAATCACGCGCTCAGTCAAACAAAAAATAAAATAATACGAAAAGAAGAAAAGGGCAGAAATAAACTTTCGATGCGACGCCTGCTGTCGCACAGACTACGCTTGCTGCTTCGCAGCCCTTCATGACCAATTCATTCATTTCTCCCCTGCCATGCCATTAAGTTGGAACGCGGCATAAGGATCAGGACTCAGAAGGCTCAAGGTGACTCAAGTATTTTGCTTAATTTATTGCATTTTCTACGCTGAAATGCGCAAAAACTTTGAACACTACACGCTGAAAATTAGGCTGCTCAACGCCCTTCTCACCCTTTTTTCAGCATGCTGGAAAAAATGTCATTATAAATTTCAAAAGCGTGTTAAATGCGCCAGCCAAAAGGGGTTTAAACCTGTACTCCTTCTCAACCTCTCATCTCCTCTGCACTCCTATTCACGCTCTTTCACACAATAAATTTCATTTTTCATCATTGCAATTTTTGAGCGTAATTTTTCGTACATGTCGTACATAATTCATTCGCCCTTACTGCCGTCTCTAGTCCTGCGAGCATCAGCCCTGCGACACATGGATTAAGTGCCGTGAAATGCTACTACATTCCCGCTTGCGTCTCATCAACCATCTCCTTTACTTTGCACTCAATGGCACTTCATGGAATTCTTGTAATGCCATTGAAAAATTAACATTGATGTGTTTGTATGCGCCTTTGATTCACATTTCCTGTGTTCTCCTAAGACCCACGTCGCATACACCATCTGTTTGTGGTTCGTTTGTTCCTGTTCCAACTGCTGCTGGTTCAATGGGAATTTCGCACTTGTTTTGCATTAGGCTTTGATATATTAATGTCCTTAAGTACTAAACTCCTGCCTGGTAAAAGCGGCTTTGAATACTATTTAAAATGTGATTATTCATTAAGCTTTTCAATGAAGATTGTTTATCTGTTCAATAAGATTAAAAAGAATATATATAACTTAACAAAAAATAATTCTAAAACTTTCTATATTATGTTTTTGATTAAATTCATGAATGCATCTGATAAATAATAATAATATTTTTCATTTTTAAACTGATCTTTCAATAGAGAATTTAATTGCTTAATAAATAGGATCTTTGTTCTAAAGAAGTTATTAATAATTAGAATATTGCATGTATCCCTTGCCGATTTCTGTAACAAAAGTCCAAATTTGTATTGACTTTCAGTTGAACGAAACAAAAAAAATGTATGCCAAAAATAAATAGCTTTTTTTCTACTTATATATTACTTCACTTGTCTTAAGCTTGAATACACCTAACTGGCACTATATATGTTTTTATTTTAGTCAAAATTTTTCGTCCTCTAGCAGTAGTTGGCAACTTTTGTCACAGTCTTTAACTGTGGCAATCAGCCAGACTGTGAGCAATCACAGATGTGTGTCTGTCGGTCTGGCTATGCTCCGGCTCTGTAGACTGATTTTGACAGACGTAGCCAGAAATCATGACGCATATGATAATGACAATGATTGCACTGGTGCCATGTTAATGCCACCGCTTCTTCTTCTTTCGATCAGCAGTGTGTGGCTGCCACCAACTGGATGCTGATGATGACAACTGCCCTGGTGGCGCGGTGGCGGGCAATCAGCCAAGCGAAAAACGGAGACACACAAACATGTGTGACAACGTCCAAAAAGAGGAGTTGGGGAGGGAAGTTTAAGGCCAAGACGAGACATGGATGTTGCTTTATACTGACCCCGCCCAATGATTATTATTGCTGTTGTTGTTTTTGCAGCTGTGTGTGACAATTTTTGCCTTAGCCCCCAACCCATGCTAGCCCTCTGCGCCTCAAAGTCTGTGTGTGTATGTGTCTCAGTGACAGTTGTACAAGAAATACAAATTTGCAAAATAAGCAGAGGGCGGCAGAGAAAGAGAGAGAGAATTCATTGTTGGATAAATGGCGACATGCTCAGGGAAGTGTCAACTGATTGCGCTGAGCTAGGCAGGCGTACAAAAAAGAAAGGAGGCAAAAGCAAGTGAGAGCAGAGATAAAAAACGGGAACCCTGCGAACCTGCACGTGACGTATACGCCTCGTTGTGCGTGTCAGACGACAAATGACGAAAGAACTTGGCTAGCGAGCAAGAAAGTCTTTGCCAGCATAGCAAAACACCCTGACAATAATAAAACACAATAAAAAGAAATTTGAATAAATAATACGCAAAGTAGCATAAAGCATAAAAAGCGTTACAAAACGGAAAAAAACATGTCATCTGTTTATGATTTATACAGAATTTAATTGGTATGTGACAGGCAAACAGACTGAGGGACTGCACAAAAAATAAGTTCTTCGCTTGCATTTTGTTATTCATGTGACAAAATCAACGACAAACCATAATCAGTGACCATTACTTTGACATTTGTTTGTCATTCTATTCAGATATACTATATACTATATAGCACTGCTTTCCGCTCCTTTTATCGAGCAGTTTTATTTTTCTCATTGCTCTTTTTTTGTAAATTTAATTAATTTTCGTTTCATTTCCGCTCTTGTTCTCTCTCTCTCTCTTTTTCTGATTTTGTGTGAGCCATGTTCAATGGCGACGTTGTCCGCCTTTTGCGCTTGGCACCTTGAAAAGGATTCTCGCACAGACACGAAAATTTCTCATTAGTAGCTGCTGTGAAAAGAAAACACACAAAATTTGGCTCTAATGAAATGTTTGCCCGACACTTGTGACATTGGCGCGTCCGTTTTGGACACTGGAGATGGCCGGTGGCCCCCCTTCTTCATCCGCCATTCAGAAGTTTCACAGAATGAAGCGCATTCAGCTGGCAAGTCCACTTCCGTCTAAAAAGCTGCGCCTTGATTAGTGTTAATTAGATTTGACCTGCTGCAGGCATAACTTTTCTGATCTCTTCGTGTTCATTAGAGAAATTCAATTTCTTTTCAATGTTATACTAAGCTTTACAAAATTTATTGAGCGTAAACACCTTTGCTAATTTAATTCGCTGCTTACTTATAAAAGATTATGATGAAATACATCCTGTTGCATGCATACTTCTTGTGCCACACGTTTTGATGGGTAAATGTGGCAACACAAGAACATTGATTTACCTAATGAGTAAACTTTGACTTGAGATGTTAACTTATTTCAGCTAAGGAATACCTAATCATTTGAATAAAAATGCGACTTTATTTTGGCAAAAAGAAAGAAAAAAGGAGACAATATCTGCATCTGTTGCCTTGGCGAACGTTAAATGGAAATTATGTGTTGCAAATTAAATTTGGCTGCATTTTGCACCACATTCGCTGGCTTTGCTTTTATGGTTTATGAAGTGTTGCAAAAATATCTGCAGATATGCGCCAAAATAAAACAAACAAAACACAAACAGAAACATTGCAAAAAAATATATGTATAAACTGAAGGCAGTACCAAGACAAGGACCTGGAGCAAGTCCTTCGCGTTAGCTGCTGCTGAATCAGCAAGCAACCAAGCAGGCAAGCAGAGCTAGCAATGGAAGCAACGTGTGGCAAACGGATGAAGAGGCAGCCAAAAGTGCCACTATTTTGGTTTTTCTTCTTTTCTTTTTTTTTGGTCGCACGGATTGAATTTGTCGGAGTCGGTGGTGATGAGGAACAGGAAACGGCAGTGAGGTGGATGGCGGAGAAGGTTGTGTCCCGGCCACTTGTAACAACATGCAAAAGGATTTTCGTCGATTTTCGAGTGCTTCTCCCAATCACAAAAACCCACCCTGCCTGCCTTGTGGCACATGTGGGTTCACTATGCTCCTACGAGTATAAACATTGGCAACTGCTGCTTCTTCTTTTTCTCCACTCTGGATTTGTTTTTTCTTTATATTTTTGGACAGCCATTTGGCGCTTCTGTTGTTTTGTATCCTTTTGTGGTTGTTGTTTTTGTTGTGCTCGTCGATTGTTGTTGCCACTGTTTCAGCTGCTGTTGTTCAGTGCTCAGTGCCATTTATTGTTTTGGCGTCAGTTGTTGCATTTGTATGACAGTTGCCACTTTTTCCCCGGCGCATTTTTACTTCCAACAATTGCGCATACTCAGCGCATTTTTAACAGTTTATTTGGCCAAGGCAAGAAACTATCCAGCACGAAGAATTTGCCAACTGCTGCGAATGCCATTTTACTGGGCCATGTGTCTATCCATAGCCAGAGTTGGCATTGTTCGCTTCGTTAGAGTTTGCCAGAAAATTGGCAGTGGAACTAAGTGCTGAAGTAAACGATGAATTTGGATTGACTGAATTTCCAATATTAGCGATCTTTCTATATTGAACATTTTATTTTGTATTAATTCTCCCACATTCAATCGATGCCAGCCGGCATTAATCTATTTAATAATCCATGTCATAAATTAACCAACTGAAAAATCAAATTCTCATCAATGTATGTACAAAACTTTTTAAGGGCTAAAACAACAAATCCAAAGCACAAAGCATTCAGCAATAAATCCGCACGAAATCCTTTAACAATTTCAGTACATGAGAGAGAGACAGGAAGAGAACAAAGCAACAACATTGAGTGGAGAATCGGCATAAAAAAAGCCAATGCAAGCGCAGCAAAGCAAAAAATATCGCACAATTAACAAAACAAGCGATGAACGACAGTCTTTCCTTCTCTCCTGCACCCTTGCTTTGCTTCTCCTTCTTTTTTATTATCGAATTTGTGCTTCATTTTATGTGCATTTGATATGCAGCTTATGCCAATGCCGGGACAGCAGCCAGAATATTTTTATGACCCACAAGCAGACGAGAAAACTTTATAAAAAGCAGTTAACTTTGCAATAAACAAAAGGGTTCGAATTTGAGATATCCCTTAAGCCTAATGAAATAAAATTATTATTGAAAAAATTGATAAAATACATAAAGCTCTTTTGCCTGATAAATTAACTATTTAACATTTTTAATCACCTCGAGATAAGCATTATCAAACATTAATATTCTGTTGTGTTAACTAATGCTAATCTACTATCAATTTTGACAAAAACTAAATTAATTAATAAAAAATAGTCTGTGATCCACATAAACTAAACCTGTTTTATGTAATTGTTTTTTTATTCATTGAATTTTTTATATAATTTAAATAATGCATTTAACACAAAGGTTTAAATCCGGGTATCAAGGTTTTTAATGCCAGGCTGTTATGATAACTTTAATGCAAAGAAAAATAACATTCAAGGCGTTTTATTAAGGTAAGGGCACTCAAAACACTTGTCGAATTAACAAATTACTTTTAAATTTTTAATAAATATTTTATTTGGAATGTAGCCTTGCTGTAAATTGTTTAGTAGATTTAACAGTAACATATTTACTTTCAGCTCAAACATTTATTTTGTATTTCGTTGAAGAAAAACTAATAGAGCTTACAAAAATAAGAGAAATAGCTTGTTATGCATATGGTGCGGTGTACTCTAAAATTAAGCTATCTAATACGGATCAATATAATTCCAATGAACTTTTAGTACTTGCAAGCAGACAGACACGAAAACATAATATAGTTTCTGTTTTTTTTGTTTTTTTTTTTTTATATTTTGGTTTGATTTTTATTTAACAACAGGTAACTGTGATAATAACCAACTATTCTTAAACTGAAAACGTATAAAAATTTGACTTTATGCCAAAAGCATAACTCTTAATTTTATACGTATCTTTGCATGACCAGGCCAAGAGTCTAAATTGGCTAAACACATAGCTTGGCTGCCAATTTTTCACTTTCGCAGCATAATTTCTGGCGCTTTTGGCATATGTATGTATGTATTGGACTGACTGCCGCATTGCCCACACTCTTGCAATCATTCGCTCTGTGTGTTTTTTCTCCCATTTTTTGGTTTGTAGCAAAATATTTTATATGCACTGCAGTTGGCCAACGAGCCTTTGGGCCAAGGGTCAGTGATGCAGCTTCATTGGAGGGTTTTATTGCTTTCGCAGATGATGGGCAGCAGCTGGATGGTTGGATGACTGGCTGGACTACAAAGGAGAGATAAAAAGAGAAGAAAAGCTGTCTCTCTCTTTCTCTAAACCACCGTTGGTTTGGCCGTTTTATGTGGCAGAGGCGCGTGCTGCTCCAGCGGCTGCTGACGATGTTGATTGCACGTCGGCGTTTTTGCCCGGATGGCCACTTCACTAACAGCTTTGAGTGTGTCCTCCGAGTGTGTGCGAGATTGTACAGTTTTATTGTGAGTGCTAGTGTGTGTGTGCATGTGTGTTTAGCATCTTGAACATGGGCCTCGGATTTTTTTTGTGGCTCTTTCCTTGGTGCAGTGGCAGCCGGCAGCAAAACAAAAATGAATGCTTTGAGCCAGTATTGCAATATTTCTTCATTTCTTATGGCACGTGCACATTGCAATTTCGTTAGTGGATATCATAGAGATGCTCCGCACGATCTTACCGATATATATAAAGATATTTGTATATTTATATATATGTTATAAATGAATACAAGCATCAGATGCTATAAAAGTAAAATTATTGTTTTTAAATAAGCATGTATTATAAATTTGTTTATATATCTATAAAAGTAAGGATGTAATATAAAGTTAAGAAAAAAAAACAAATCATAAAATATAATTGTTTATTGCTAATAGTTCATTCCATTTATTGTAATTTAGAGAAAAGAAACACTTTTACTTGCTAGAAAACGAATACTTAGTTAGATTTTTTAACTTTGATAACATAAAATCTACAATAAACTTGTTATTTTTAAAATTTCTCTTTTTCTTTGTGTCGCAGACGAACTTTGGCAGTTTCTACTTGAACTTTTTTCAAAAGCTAAAATGGTCTAAAAAATAATTGCACAGTCCTCGAGAAATCCATTAAGGTCAAGCGAAGAGTAAAATTTGCTTTGGAAACTATTATGAACCCTTATGATTTTGCCTTTGTGCCTTATAAGTAAATAGCTTTTTCGAACCTAAAAGTTATTAAACAACCACTTAAGATAATTACAAAAAGTGTGTCACTTAAAACTTCAATTGAGCTTTGAAAACTTAAGTTTTTATACTCGATATTCCAAGGTAAAGAGTAAATTGGGGTTGTGCAATGTCCGTTATGGTGTCTGTCCGTCTGACCGTCTGTCCATCTGTATGACCGCAACTTTTTCGAAACCCTTCAAGCTAGAGACTTCCAATACTTTTCTGGGCCCGACAGATAAGTGTAAGATGGGTTCTACGATACAGTGCTGTCAATTGAAATCGATAATCCTTATTTCCACACCTACGCAGACTATCAATTATGTTGGAGATACTCTGGCATCCGAAACAGCCCCCAGCAATTGAAATCAGAACGCCTATAACATCCACAGTTTTGAGTATCAGTAGGTGACATCCTCAAAGAACTGCATCAAATTTGGATGCCCGCTAACATACCGACACCCTACGCCAAGTCTCTAAAACGGATGACGTGTATTGCACAGCTCTGAGCTACAGTCACCTTATTATGTAGGATATATAGGTAGTGGCATCCCCATCTGTACAAGACAATTTTTGAAGTCAGCGCAGACCCCTGCCGCATCCATATCCCTTTGCAATCAGGCCTCTTGCAACCCGTTTTGAGACAGGTATCGAGTATACCGCAGTCGGTTGCGTCCGACTGCTATGGTTCCACTTGTTTTAAGTAATAAATGAATTAAAATTTAAATATGAGCACTTCTCTTTAAATCTTCAATTTGTTGTCCTTAATGCTGTAAATGTTCGTAAGTTAATTTTATGCCTTGAAACATCTCTGTCCTGATTCTCTGCAATTAGGCAGTCAACTGGAACCGAAACTTGACTGCTCCATAACGAAGTCAAACTGCACCAGACATGTTAACGGTAATCACATTCACATTCGCAGCCCACTCACTCATCAGCTCGTCAGCTCATTTTCACACGCTTCTCTGGTCTATCTATCTGTCCATCGCTGTCCATTTCGCTTTCCAACACTACACTACTCACCTCATCATCGCTGGTGCCCCATATAGTACATATACATACATATGTATATTGTATGCTTGTGATGTCACAAAACCAAAGGGAGCGACTACTGACCGGTCGGTCGATCGGTCGGTCAGTCACCCATTCACCCATCACTCTGTAATCCAAAATGTTACCAGCTGTTGACCCAAACGCCTAACCAATTTCGGCTGAGGGGGGATGCGATTGCAATGTCCCCCAGTGGCCAGCGGCCAGCGGCCACCATGGTGCTAGGATGCAGTTCATCATTACCCGGTCGTTATCGCTTTTTTGAATTAAAATGATGGCACAGCTACGTACACAAACACGCTCTGATGTGTGTGTGCGACTGATTTGAAATTTTCGCGACAGAAAATTTTTTCCAGTTGCTGTTTTGCCTTCTACCCAAAACATTCCTCCCTTTCGGTCTGATTGTCAATGCCAATGCTACAGCGGCATAAACTATATGTATCCTAACCGTTGCTCAGTCGAAATGTGCTTGGGGGGCTTGTATCACACATACGACGTGTGTGCCACGCGGTCACATGCATAATTTTCGGCTTCTCCACAGCTCTCGTGTTGCGACCCACGTGGAGTCGCCACCACTGCCGCCAACACGCAACGCAAATGCTCATTAAAATACGCAAAAATGTTGTAGGCGAAATTTGTTCGGTTTGTCTTTGAAATGTCGATTTGTTTCGCAGTTGCCGCAGGTTGAATTCATTTAGTTTGTCATTCACTTCTTTGTTTGCAGTTGTGTGTGAATGGCAAATCGACAAAAAACAGAGTTTGATCTTGAAGAAACTGATAAAAATAGTGTTACTTTGTCAATTTATTATTAAAGTGAGCCGATTTGAATTTGAATTTGGATAGCTTTTCGAATGATATCGGAAATTCTTCATTTAAATACCTACAAAAGATGTCCTACTAACCAGAACAATACCTATGTGTAGGATTTATTACATTCGCTAAGAACAACATCTATAACACGAAAATGTTCATGAAGAGTTTAGTTTCTTAATACTTAAAATTTAACTGCAAATTTGTAGCTGCATATTGGAAACACTTCAATTTTGATGCCAAAAACTTGTGCACCAAACCACAGACGACTTTTAAAATATGCTCTCAAACGCATCTCTGCTGTTCTGTGTTGCTCACGATGATAACCCGCTGATGTCATATAAATAACAGATTTAGTGTTCCCGGTCTGCAAGGGGGCCAACCATTTTGTTTGTTTGTTTTTTGGATCTTTTGAAAAGCGGCGCAGACAGCTGCTCCAGATAACGTTAGCTTTGTTCTAAAACCAACAAAATGGGGCTAGCTCAGGCTCTCTCTCTCTCTCTCTCTCTCTCTCTCTCTCTCTCTCTCTCTCTCTCTCTCTCTCTCTCTCTCTCTCTCTCTCTCTCTCTCTCTCTCTCAGGTCAGTTTTTATGTGTCATAACCATGGTGGCCATCCATGACATGCAGAGCAATTGTGTGTTTGGCAATGGCAATGGCAATGAAGGCGATGACGATGACGTTGGCGATGGCGATAGCGATGGCCGCTTTTAATGGCCGGGCAGGCAGGCAGAGCGAGGCAAACAATGGCTCCGGCTTCATTGACTTCGTTAATTGCTGTCATTCATTTGAAAAGCCATACGCGCGATTTTTCGTGCAGAAGAACAGGTTTTTTCTGCACTGACCCCCAACACCACAAACAACCCTCTGGGTTGCCTGGCTATTTTGGACTCAAGAGCCGTTAAAAGTGATGATGATGCGTTTACTTGTTCGCTTTCGTTGCTGCCCGGCTGGCTACATTCCATAACATTTAAGAGCAGCAGCTTTGACAAATCTTTATCCTTCATGGCCAAAAATAGAAACAAAATACAATTTGTACATTTACTTTCGCCTACCAATCATTTATGTCATATTATATGCTTACTTTTCTACCTAAATTCCTTTCCCCCTAACCGTGCTGGACCCATCTGAATGGAGATAAATTATTTTTTTTTGTCTATTTTCACAAATCCAATTTGTCTGCTAAGCCTTGGAAATTTTTGTGTTTGATATTGATTTTCGCCAAACCAGTTAGCCAGTCGCATTATCACAACTGCACTTGGAAAGGGGCTAAGCTAGTATTGAGGGTCAACTGTAGGAAGCATGTTTTTGTTTGCGTCCCACACGCTATCTCGACTGCAATACAGTCGAATATTTGGTAAGCACTTAATAGGCTTTTGAAAAGCATTTGATTTTCCACATGAATTTGTTGCGTTCTTTTACAATTAGTTCAGATTTGTTTTTGCTGAGCTAGGACTTCGGTATACTTTCACTTATAATATGCAAAAAATAACAATAAAATACGCATATTGTTTAATTTTCCTCAAATGATTTTTTCCTATTGAAGTAACATTTTTTAAATACTTTAATAAAATGAAGAAACATTTTTTTGCGATATTTACTTACTGTAATTTGATTCTATATTTACGCCAATACATTTTTTTTTTTGGTTTAATAAAAGCTTGGATTGAAATCACATATGTACTAGTTACCGATGTGATGTAACTTAAACAATTATACAAATATTTTCATTCTTTTGTATTTAGTAGATATATATTTTCGTATTAATTTAATTTTTTCTGTAATTTAATACAATTATAAAAGCATTTGAGTTTTTTGTGTTTATTAAATAGGCGTCAGAGAGAAATACTTTAAATGTTGTTGTTTCATTGTGTTATTACAAAAGTTAATAATTTAAAATTTAAACCAATAACTTTGCAGTGCCATGCAATAAACATTAAAATTCCCATTACACTTTTGTCGCATTTTAAACAACAGATTAAATAAGGTTTTACTATGGTTTTAATCAACATAAACAAAAGTTAATCCTTTTACCTGACTTGCTGCAATTTTAATGGGTATATTCAGTTTCAGCTACCTTTCAGGTGCGGTCATACACACCCCCCTTTTGTTCCTAGGCTCAGCCAGCCAGCCATCCAACGGATGCATATAAATTCCGCTCGTGTGGTTTTTGAAATGCATTACCTCCACCCCCAAAGTGCTGCAGTTGGAAAATTCGAGCTGGGGTTAAGCTAATCAAGGGCTGTGCCAACAATTTACTTAGCCAGCACTCTCTGCTCTTCCCCTCACTCAATGTCTGCTGACCTGTTGTTTTGGGATTGTAAAGGTGGAGGTCTCGCTACCATCTGGTACTTCTATCATATTAGCCTGTTCCGTGTGAATTTCCTTGCATGGCAGGAAGGCAGGCAAGCAAACGGCTAGGGAAGCGTTCGTTTTGGGGATCTCGACGAGCACATCCGTTTGTCTGTCTGTCTGTCCGTCCGTTTGGGGGTCTCATGCATAAACCAATTTGCTTTGCATAAGCTCAGGCGCACGAGGGTAAAATAAGTAGGAGCCAACGTATTCCAGGATGACGCGTCCAACTCCGATTGCAGCAATTTCTGGCCGTCCGTCCACTTTATGCATTTATGCGCCTTTGTCTGCGGTGCTCGTTTTTTCTTCTATTTTTTTGTGCTCATCGTCTGCGGCGCCGGGTCATTAATTTGGAAGCGAGAGCCGTCGACTCTTGACCTTCCCTTCAACTCCCTTATGCAGCAGCTGCTGGCTCAATCAGGCGGACAGTTGTAGTAGTCCAGAGTTGGACTCGGACTCGGACTCCGGCCGGGGTTCTTAACGGCATTTCCCCAGTGTGAAATTAGGAAATTGCATTTGCTGGCAGCGTACCCAAAACTCAGCAGCTCGACGAAATCCAACAGCAAAACGGGCTCATAATAAAGCGACGTGGTAACGGAATTTACGCGCTGCACTCCAACGAAGAAGATTTGCAATCGACGATAGGCAGTGCAGGCAAACCAATTGAACCGAGGGATCCTAGGCTGGACAGCAGTAGCAGTAGCAGAAAGCAGGACACAGAAGGGGCGAATCGACTCTTCGAATGCTGGAAATTGCCAAAATGTAAATTTTCATATGCTCGTGGCGATTATCTCTTAACCCCTTTCTCCCTTTTCTATCCCACACATATGGCAGAAGCAGTGCATACAAATTTATTGCTCATTCGCGGCGTATGCGGTCAACGTCATCATCATCATCGTCATCATCATCATC
Organism: Scaptomyza flava; assembly: GCA_030179655.1. Classification (NCBI taxonomy): domain Eukaryota; kingdom Metazoa; phylum Arthropoda; class Insecta; order Diptera; family Drosophilidae; genus Scaptomyza; species Scaptomyza flava. Next base: position 19,316,205 of record JARNME010000404.1, read on the forward strand.
AACATCGTTATTATTGGTGAGGGTTATCATCAGTTTGGCAGAGGACGCTAAAATATTCATAATCAACGGTGGCATTAGCAACGGCTGCATCTGAATTTCGTTTTGTTCGGTCGCGCTCTCGCTTCTCTGCTCTCTTCTCTTTCAACCACCCCCGTCTAGAAGGTTGCTGGCATTGGAAGTACTAAGCCTACGATGAATCAGCGCGAATGCGGTTAAATTGAGGTTATGTTCTAGTGAGGCATTGCGCTTGAGTATCTCTCATACGATGGGGAAAGTGATGGGTTTTTGTTTTAGTTTTTTTTTTTTAATTAATCTGAAACGTTTTGTTAACAGAAACCTAGTCCTACAAATAGTGAGGTTTATGAATGAAAATATTTTCGTTGTAAACAATTTTTGTTTTGTTTTATTATATCTATATATAGAATAAGTCCAATCAACATTTATTTATTCAATTAACCAAAACAAAAATTATATGTTTGAACATAAAAACACAAAATAGTATACAGCTTAACATTCACATAGCCCGCTTTAATTGCATATAATCAAAAAACTTAGTTAAACTAAAAGCTTAAAATTTAAAATGCTTGAATTTCGTTTGCTGTGCGGAAGTTTGTTAAGTAAATTTTGACTTTAACTTTAAATATTTGCTTTAACAATAAATTTCGAACTCTTGCTCATAAAAGCGCTTCAGCTTACATAAATATTATAAACGCAATAAAGCTAATCGTTTATTTTTGGAAATTAATACATTATGTGGGAATGGATGCACTCCGACCTGAAATGTCTATAATCCATGTATATTTAACACAACATTAAAAGGTTTCTCAATAGTTTCGCTACACATTTAAATCAATCATCCATTTGTGGACTTATTGTGCATTTGCTGCTGTTCTTATTTTTCTGTTTGTGCTGCAACAAAAGTTTCTGTCTTTGTCTATCTGTCAGTGGAAACGAACAGCGACAATAACAGCCATTAAGTCTGACCAACACGTAACCGGGCAATAAACAAGCGTGACAAATGATGCTGCTAAATGAAAGTTGATTGCCAGTTGACGGTCACACCTGTTTCGACTGCTGTGCTACACCTGCCCGCCACCAGTTGGACACCCACTGGACAGCAATCAAAATTGTCACAGAAGCAAAGAGACAACCAGGCGTAGAGCAGCACCAACTAGAAAAAACTAGTAAAGGCTAAAAAAAAAATCCAAAAAAATCACAGCACGATTCGCAGCCACGCAACGGAAGTTAGAGCAAAAGCAAATGTCGTTTACATCGTTCCATCGAGCCATCCTATCGTTTTTGGTTCTGGTCCCGGTGCCTGCCTGGTATTAATAATGATGGCGGTACCAAACAAAACGCAAAATGTCTGTCGCGTCGCTTTGTCTGCCGACGTCACGTGTCGAGGCTGCGTGTGAGTTCAACAGGAAAGGACAGCAACGACAAAAAGACCCAATAGGGAAGCAGAAATTGCATTCACCTTTTTTTTCGCTCCTCTTCGATTATTGTTGTAAGATCGTTGGCATCCCGCGTGCACCTTTGGATTGCAGGCGCCTCTAGTACAGTCAACTCCCCCCGAGGTCAGCAGCAACAGCAACAGCAGCAGCAAACGTCCATTATTATAGTTTCCACTTTGATTGTTGTTGTTGGTGTTGTTGAGCTGTCGCATTGTCACATTGAATTCGCTCGTCTTGTCAGTCGATAAAAATTGAATAAGCTAACAGCATGAGCAAAAGAACAAGCAGAAGAACAGCTGGAAGTCGAACGAGAAGATGAAGAACGAGCGAGGGAGTAAGTTGAAAGAGGTGGCAAAGCAGACAGCATCTGATAAATGCATTGTAATGTGTCATGTGGAGCGTGCTTTAAAATTAATTTAAATAAATTGAAAATGAATGGAGGAAAATCTGCTTTGTGCGAAATGTGCACAGTTTGAGTTATTATTATTGTTAAAGCTGTTGCTGCTGTTTTCCTGTTTTTTTTGTTTTTTTTTTGCTGGCTGCTACTAAATGCAACAATGCGTTGCAAATATTACAAATTACGAACATATGGAAGTGGAATGCTTTTTGTGTTGGGTCAAAAAGAACTTAAATGAAAAACTTCTTAAATAAATCAGACAATCTCTTAAGAAATTCAGAAAAATATGACAAGTTATCATAAATAAACAACAATACATACTATAAGTATATCTTGCTTATCACATATTAAATAATCCAACATATATTTAAAAAAAAAACCATTTCTCCAATTTAACCTTAATTTAAATATTCAAAAATATAAAAAAAATAGCTAAACAAATATATTGATATAAAATAAAAACTTTGATTGCAATATAAATACGTTTTAAAAAAATGTTTTTTTTTTTTTGCATTTGTTTGTTTGTTGTTGTGTCTTAAAAACACAATGTTGAATATTTCAAAAGGACAGAAAACGAAAATTGTGTATAAATTAAATCTTCTTCAATCATTCAAAAATTTAAAGCAAAACAACCAACTTATTCTGCTTAAACTGCTGAACAATCTAGAAGAAAATATACTAAAAAATATTTAAGTCCTTGTGCTTTTACCACCAGCACACAATTTCGTTTTCCATTTAAGGCTGAGGTTCATTATAATATCTTTCCACACTTTCGCAATTTAAGAAAATGAAGCTAGGCAAAGTCAAAGTTAAATTCCACATTTAGCTTTAATTCTGTGGAATTTTAAAAAATACCACACTCTGTCAAAGACAGTTGTGACGGAGTCGGCTATCTTTTCCCATCTTTCTCTCTTTCTTTCTCCTTCTTTCTCTATCTTACACATTTTGATGTTGCTCCCCCTTAAGTTATCCAGGCGGCAAACAAATTACTAATTGGCAAGCAAAACGCTCTGCTTGTTTTCCAACAAACAACACAAAGACCAGGTCTTCTTCTATATGGGTTGCTGTGGTGTGATGTGGTCGGGACTCGTCTAGTCTACACACACTCACACACACACACACACATAAACATTTACTTCGAAAGGACGTGAAGGTGGCACTCATATGGCACACAAGCTTCATTAACTCAAACTATGCTGCATATTGCGATTATCAAATTGTCTTTACACACATGAAGCCAATGAGGGGGCTGCAGCCAACTCTGAGTACAAACAACCAAGCATCAAGCACCGGGCACTGAGTACAGAGAAACCAACAACTGACGACTACCAACTGCTGATGGCAAATAGCAAGTGCAAAAGTTGCCCCTAAGGCAGCGGAGGAGTTGCCTCAAAACCATGCAAAATTGAATGGACAAACTGGCAACCGCAGAAATATGAAGTGCACGGTGCGACTGATGACAGCAAAAATAATAAGACAGAAACACCTCGAAGACTGAATACCCTTAAAATAAGATGCCAAAAAAGCTGATTTGATTCAAATTTTATTGAAACATTTTGTCAATGTTCAAGATACTTGACAAAACCTTTTCTGCCTTTTATCAGTGCGTTACATAACTCAACACAAACTTACAATACCCATTTGAGAGAGTATTTAACGAACAATAGCAGTGGAATAGGTGTTGTCCCGAAGGCACTATAGAGAAAGTCGAAAATCCCCATCATGCTTGGGGATATTTTGTTGAGCCAACAGCCAAGATAGAGCGAGAGGCATGCACAAAATGCAGGAGATGAATGTTGACGATGACGTTGCTTGCACACAGCACACACTAACAAACTGACTCGACCGTCAGTCAGCAGACTGGACATTGGACTCCATTCTGAACATGCCACATTAAAACACCTGACGTCGATTAGATATGCAGCGCAGTTCTTAAATTTTGTGTCGAATGTGAGTTGACAGAATTTAAAGCCAATTGATTTGGTGTTTGAGTAAGGCAACAACTGGCTGTAGAAAGTCTTGGACGCAAAGTTAATTCAAAAGCTATTGTTGTGCTTTAATCTGATGAACAAGCAGCTAGATTAAAAATTTAACAGAATATATATGAAATGTTTTCAAAGATTCAAAAATATAGCCAACCAGCACACACACACACACAGTTAATTAGAGCAAATGTAAATGCAAATAGCGTATTCTACTTTTGTATTGCGTGCAGTCAAACTTTTCTGGGTATCGACTTTTTGGTTAGTCATAGTATCATACTCCTAGCTTGGGTAACTTTAACCGGACCGCAGGGTGGAGATCTCTTTGCCTTCTCAGTTACTCCACTGTTTGTTTGTTTGTTGTTTTTTTGCTGGGGAAAAACAAAACTTTCGCTAATGCTAAATGTAGGTCACTGTGTTGGATTGCAGCAAAACTTTAGACTCCCTTTTCCAAACCCTTCTCCGTACGCCGCTGCCTTTTACTTTGTTATGTGCAAATATTTTCCATTTAATTAACGCATGGAAACTAGCTGTAAAGATAGTTTTAGACGATGGAGAGAGAGAGAGAGGGGGAAGAGCTTTCTGTGGGTTTCTGTCGCAGCTGATTAAAATAAATTGCATAGAAATTTATCATTTCAATCTTAAACTAGGCAACAACAACAGGACTTACAACAACACTTGACACAGTTGCAAAACTTGCCAAGAAACTGGAGCTTAGGGTCATTTCATGTGTATATGTGTGTGTACGTGTGTCAGTATGAGTGTTGTAATTGTGTGATTGTGCCATAATTAATCATAATAAAACCAGAGACAGCAACCTACCAGGTAAAATGCGAGAGGACAAAAAATAAACAAAAAGAAGAAGGAAACAAGGCCTTTTGCAACATTTTCTTTGCCAACAAAATAAATGAGCCAATTAAGGCGGCCACAAGTGAAAATCGCTGCCAAAAACCTTCCTCTTCCCCTGCATCTCCTGACAAGGGTAGTCCCAACAATACAATATCCAGCTAAATCTGAGGTTCTCAGGTGTTGCGCATCATCATCAGCGACTTTTGGATTCGTTTTTACTCTGTATCCAATTTGTGAGCCTGCTGCTGAAATTTATTTATTTCTCACTGCGCTTCCTCATGCTTCAAAAGGTAGGAGGAAGCGGACGTTGACTGAGGTTAAGTCGTTTGAAAATTTGCTTCTAATGAAACTAAAAGAGCCGCTAATTGTTGCACCGTTGTCAACGTCGCGACAGTGGCTTTCAATTGGGGTTTTCTTTGGATCTGTGGAAATTTTCTTGCGGCTGCTAATTGAAATCAATTTGCATTGGGCGACGCAAAAGTTTATGCAACTTAACAGTTTTTGGGTGCCCCGCTAAACGTTCTGTGATTCCTAAGCATAAATGAAGTTGGAAAATAAGAACAATTGTTGACAAAAGTTAATTCGATAAAATATATATTTATTTCAAACAATTTGAATACAAATGAAGAAGGGCTTTAGGACAAAATTTATCTTAATTAATCTTGGGTTTTTGTAAATAAACACATAATAATTTCATAGTTTTGATAGTTTAATACTACTAACATATCGTATCTATTTGATAAAAGTAATCTCAAAGGATCAACAGAAAAGAGTCGCTTATAAAAATCTATAGTCTTAACAAAGCTGAAGCAATTTAAGGCTTTGAGCAATAAAACATCTTTTTAATTTATATTTAATAAACTTATATTATTTACTTACATGACTGGGTGGGAAGACTAGATTTTGTTTATGTGTCAAGTTATTGATAATTCTTATAATATTATGTCTTAATCTTATTTTCAGGTACGTACTGATCTATTGCTGTTTGGGGTTAATCCATTGGTAAGCTAACGCAGATATGAAATATATAATTTTTAAAGACCACAGAATAGAGTAAAAAACCATTGCGTACTGTCGTCATTCCAACAAATACAATAATTTTTGTGTAGAGTTAATAATCATAGCAAAAATAAGTTAAATAATGCGGAATTAAACAGCAAAAGATATCAAAAGTATTTGATTTCAGCTACATTTTGTGACAGTTCTTTCGCAAATTCTTAAACGAGCTGAGTTACTTGAGTTACTTTTAAGGTGTTTTTGTGTGCTATTGGCAAAATTAACTTGTGTGATTGAAGACAGATAGAATGTAAGAGTCTCGGATATGTCAAAATAAATTACCATAAACAACTGCCAACTATATTGAATTAGTTGTTTATTTTTGCCCAAACTGCAGTAACGTTTCTTATAAAAATTTTATTCAATATAATCTTAACACAAGTATTACAGGCAGAAGCGTAGCGTGCCTTAGCTGGGCCCCGTATACAAATTTGTTTGAGGGCTTTTAGGAAGGTTAAAGATTTTCGCTAACGTACGTTGAGGGCCTCCGCGGCGCGGGGACCCCGTATAATTGATACAGCAGATACTTGTTGGTCAAGAGTTCCAAAGTAAGTTTTGGACTAACTGTTTTGGATTATATCCTTTATATTTTTTATTTAATTATTGTTTAATGCTTGCCAGTCATATCCGTTTCCCTTAAATCTGCTTAAGTTATACCAAGTTATCTTAATCAAGCGCAAATGATGAGAAAATAAATAAATTCTCCAATTTGTTGATAAACGAAGTGTTAAATTTATATATTCAATATTTTGTCAGATTTTTCGTTTATCAAACTGCAGTTATAATTCACTCCACCAACTACACAAAGATTGTTGCATCTTGCGATGACATAAATTAAAAACAAAACAAAACATATAACGTTTTTAATTGCACATTTTTACTGGCACTTATCTTAACGAGCTAAAAGGCTAAAACGCAACTAAAAACTAATTAGAACTATGGCAAGTAATAACACACAAATCATGTGGCGGCAGCTGTTCTCCGACTCCACCTCTTCCTACGTCTGGTGCTGCTCCTGCACCTACTGCCTGTTTGTCTACTTCATCATCGGTGTATAGGTGAGGTGCCATTGTTGTATTTGCATGTTGCTGCTGTTGGTGTTGCTGCTGCTTTATGCTTTCAAGATAGATTCGCTGCTCCTTTTCTGCTGCACACACAACCGCAAGAGCAACGATGGAGCCCAGCAGTGAACCGGCCACAACATCCGACCAATGGTGTTTGTAATCCATGATACGGCTAAGGCCGACAAATGAGGCGATTCCGATGCACAGCAGCTGCCACAGAGGACGCAACAAACTAGCTGGCGAAGGCCAACGAGTACGTTGCAAGTGAAGCGCCATGAAAATGAGACCATAGAAGGCCATACTCGAGTGTCCGCTGGGAAAGGAGACGTGAACATCCACCAACATATCTGCTGTGGCACCAGAGAGGTCCGTGCGGCAGGTGTAAACCATGTGGTAGATACCACCCTGACTATGTGCCTCATCGGTGCAAAAGGTGCCATCGGGTAGCTGCGGCCGGCAAACCTCAAAGAAATGCGGACGCAGTCTTCCAATAGTATGTTTGCCCATATTCTTGATCAGTGAGCCTGCCCCTAGGCCAAAAAGAAACCAGCGCAACGTGTTGTACACCGGCCAGAATTGTTGCCACTTTGATCCGACAGTTCGCCAGCAACGACATATTTCCAGTATGACCAAGGCAGCCAGTGGCAAATACACGCCAATCCAGTGGAGCATTGTGGAACTCACAGTATTCTCATGATATGGATACATTAGTGTCTCATCGTCACAGAAGAAACCACGCTGTGTTGTTGGCCACCACAAGTTTGGAAAGAACGCGTTTAGTACCAGCAGGATGCCCAGTAAAGCTATGTCTAGCAGTACGCTTCGATAGAGGGTCACCCAGCTTAACTTCAGACCGGGAATCATGATTCCGTTCGCTTTCACGTATCGCGCGGCACTGATCGCATCGAAAAGTCGAGCTCAACATGCAAGCTATATACTATAATACTTACACGATTGTGATTCTCGCATTATTATTATTATTGTGATACCAGACATTTCAACAATTTCACCTATGCATGCGCTTAATTTTTATTTGCTTGGAATATGATTCAAGCCAACTAATGAATACCCTTTGCTTGGTAAACATATGTATAAAATATATAATAATAATATCAAGTAGAGCTTTAAGACTTTAAGAAATTAAATTTTGACTAACGGGAATAACCAAAGATTATTGACAAAAACAATTGTAGATAATCCTTTAGTTCATCATGAAATTAAGAAATCTTTTTCGAATAAACTTTACTTTAACAAGCGCTTTATTCAATACTTCTCGTCTAAAGAATCTATTTTTATTCGTTTAGCAGGCTCCAGTCGAAGTTTTAATTCACACAAAAGTTTTCCACAATGGGCATTTAGTTTACTTAACTAGCGTAAGAAATATAAAATGAATTGTTAGTTGATTAAAAGCTAAAGTTATTTTAAACGTAAAATATGCATTCTTCCAATCATATTACGGGTGTTATTTCTAATCTTGGGAAATACATTTGCAGCTATGACGCAAAATAGTCAGCACCACACCAATAATAGGTAAACAAATATAATGTTTTGCCTAGAAAAGCGTAGTTTAATTTTCGCCTTTACTTAAGCATTTTTTTATTAGACCGACATAAGCTGATAAGAGGCAGCAACTATATATGGTATATAGCTGTCAGGGGCTGGGTTTTGGGAAATCTACTTGCTGTTATTTAAGTCATCTGTCTAGCCTTGAAAGTTCAAAAAAGGTATTTTGTTATTACTTAGTATTTTACAATATAAATTTTTAAATCAATCGCTTGGTAACAGAATTGCTTAAGCTTGATCTGCTAAGCTCGTTTTGAGTTCAAATAAAAGCTCTTTAAAAGCTCTTTTATTTACTTGATTGTTTTAACATATGTTTTCCTGGAAACACGTGATTCACGTTGCTGGTATATAATGGGCTCCATTTCGATCATATCAACGGTTAGCCCACCAATAAACAATATGAACATTATTATTTTAATTTACTTGGCTTTGACGCTACAAAGTTTTAAACATTGGTAGAATCAATAAATTACAGTACATTTCTTCAATATAGTTTATTTTCAAATCAGAAAATTGTTATGATTGTCATAATTCCCAAAACAGAACACTGACAAAATACATACATAGTTTATTTGGCAATCAATTCGATTTTTGTTTTGTTTCCGTGGTTAATTTTCCTGAGTTTTTGTTTGCGCAATTTGTTTGATTATGTTGTTGAGTTAACATTGGTATCTATTTAATAATGTATCATTATTTGTGAGTCATAAAAGCTGTAAATTTCTGTTTAAGCTGCCACCAAACATGATTTTTCGTAGATGTAAGTATTTTTTAAAGTTGCAGATCAGTTTAAAAGACATAACTTATACAAAAATAATGTGTATAGATTTGAAAGAGCTCAAAGAATCATAGTTTTCAACAATGTCACAATAAAGAACTTACCTAAAAAAAATATCAACAAAAATGCAACCAAGCGTAAAGTGTTTAAATTATACTCATCACCAAAGGCAATGATGTTCGTTTTTGTTTTTATATTTATTTAAAATAAAAAAAACAATACATACAGGTAAACACAAAAAATGAATGAAAACTTTACAAATGCATGCGAATAAATGAAAGATTTGATTAGATACTTATAATTAATTGCAATACTACGTAGGGCTATCTTAATAACTTTAGTATAAAACATACAATATCTTATCATACTTAACAGGTATCTCATTCAATATTTAAATAAGCTTTGGAATGTTTTTGTCATAACAATATTTTGCACTTGCACTGAACGAACTTGAATCGTTTTTTAAACTTTGGTACAATACTGATCATCATTGAAGCTGCCTTTGACACAATATGGTGGTGGTGTACTGGGACACACTTCTTCTTGTAGCGTTACTGAGGTATCCTCTCTCCGCAATCCTCCTCCAACGGCAAGAATTTGATATGGCGACTTGAAGAGCTTTCCAATATACAAAGCTGTTATCAAAGCTCCCGCTACACCAATCAAAGAACCAGCCAACACATCTGACCAATGATGCCAGCTATCCATGACCCGGCTCAAGGCTGTATACCAAGCCAGCATGATGAGCACAAACTGAAGGAAGTGTCTTGCCAGCTTGGAGCTGCGCCAGCTTAGTTTCTTCTGCAGATAGAGTGCCACATACAGCAGGGAGTAGAAGGCAATGCTGGAGTGTCCACTAGGAAAACTTAATCGTGTCTGCCTCACATCGTCAATGGTATAACCCACACCCAGGCATTCGTAGTTCTCCACATATCGATGCAGATTGGCGGGATCGTTGCAGAGACTGCCATCACTCAACAGTGGCTGACAGACAGCTATAAAGTGAGGTCTCAGGCGTCCAATTGTATACTTGCCCACCTCTGTGGCATCGAAGGTGAGCAGCAGTCCAAAGCCAAAGTAGATCAACTGACGACCTAGTTCCACAAACCACGCAGACATCTGGATGCCGAGCAGCTGCACCGTTGACGACAGCTTATCGGCACGCATAAATCTCACATACTCGACCACAATAAATATCAGAATGGGCAGACCTCCTGCTAGTAATCCCAGCATTACGGGCGTCACTGTATTATCCCGAAAGGGATATCTCAAACTTTCATCATCGCAGAAGAAACCTCTTCTTGCTGGCTCCACGGCAAACTCATAGATGCAGATGGGTATTAACAATATCACAATAACGAGCAGCTCGATCAGCAAACGTCTTGCAATTTGACGCTGTGCCGCTTCCGTGGCACTTTGCACTTCTGCCTCCCGCTCGTCTCTCGAACGCCGATTAACCATTGTTTTATTATTGTCATCTTCACTGGACGTTATGTCGTCGCGCATTTTGTTGCGTTCCTCTTTATAATTTTTTTCTTTTGTATTAATTAATATTCCAATGTTTTTGTTTTCTTTTTTTTTGTATGTTGTCTAATTAAGTTTTGGGTTCGTTGCTATTTTTGTGTTTACCCGCCGGCGTCGTCGTTTCGAGTTCGTTGTCAGCGGCTGACTGATCCGGCCTCGAGTGGGTAACGTTCTTTTAATTTAACAATCATTTCATGCACAACGGCGCTCTTCTCATATTGTTTTTAGTGAATGCTTCTCTCACTCCCTCTCTCACTCACTTTGCGTCATAGATCTATTGCGATGGACCTTAGTTGTGTAGCTAACTGTAGGCGTATTCTGCATAGTTCACATACTATTTTGTCTACAGATTAGACAACAACCAATTTACTTTGTATTAGCAAAAGTATTTGGCAGCACTGAAAGAAAAAAGATATAAGTTAACTTTAAAACTCAACCGATATCAAATTATATGCATAAATCTAAGTAAATACAAAATACCATTTTAAAATAAAAGTTAGGTTTCTTTCTTTATTTATTATTGTTTTTCAGTTTGTTTACTTTAAATTAAGATGACTTTGGAAGGATTCATAATTAGATAGAAACTAATAATTATTAAGCTTTGTATTAATCTTAATTTTTCATAAGGTTTTATAATCCTAGTGGAGTGAATCTTATGGATGGAGCTACATTAGACTAACTTTATTTGTTTTAAAAACGATTATGCTGTTATTTTAATTTACTTAATAATTGTATACCATTTTTCATATGCATTTCTATTATTTGTAGAATTTATTTCATTACTTTTGTAATTTTTTTATTAGACAGCATTTTCAAATTTGCGACTCAGCTCGTTTTTGTCACAGTGCGCTGACAATGCGTACTTTTCTTGATAAACGGAAGAGAGAAACGCGCTCAAGATCATTTTGATAAGATAAATAAAAGCGTGTTCCAGATAATACACAACCGCTAACTCATACACTTATTCAAAAACACTCCGAAAAGCACGCCTGCTGTGAAAGGTTCGTCAAACGAATCACCGGCATTTAAGCTGCACATTTTTTGTGCAAATTCATTGATGTTCAGATTATTTTTGAAAACAAATTTTGAAGATTAGATAATATGATAAGAGAGAGAGAGAGAGAGAGAGAGAGAGGAGAGAGAGAGAGCGAGAGATAAGAACATTCAAGACGGGGCAATATCTTAGGTCAATAAGGAGTGAGTCACTTCATTTACAACTTATTCATCATCATCATCATTATTGCGTCTACTGAGTAGTTGTCTATTGTTTAAAGCCAATGATGCATCAAATAGGCGCGTCGCACTTACGCACCCAATAAGATTTGCATTATCATCTTTGACTCTACTATAGTACGCATTCTGCATACAAATCGGCAGCAGAAAGTGCAATGCTAATAAAATAACTTGACTTCGTCTGGCTGCAAACGCTAATCTGTCAGCCAGTTTCTACCCAAGAATGGCCCCCATTGTGTGCGTGTGCTTTGATCTTTAGCTGATCTTTTGAGGCGGGGGATGTTGTATCTGTGTTTCTCCAAAAAGGGAGATGCCTGTGACATATGCACAAAGTTGAAACTGTCAATTGTATTAAAAAAATACCCATACAATTACCAAGTGAGTATTCATACTCATTCGTATTCGTATTCGTGGTGGGACGTCAAATGGCGCGACCTTTAATTGAATGAATAAGCGACATTTGATTGAATTAAGTCTCTCCTTGCTCTGTTTGTGTATACTATGTGTCTCTTTTTAACATATTCATGGGGCAACTGGCGCTTATTTTGCCTCTGTTTGAATGCTTTCGTTTCGTTTCGTTTCGTTTCACTGTTGTGTGCGGGTTAACCGTTGGTATTTAAAAATGCACTTTGAACTTTATCCACTAAATGCACTTTATTTTTACATGACTTTATTTTTGCCGTACAAAAATTAAATTGTGCATGCATTCTGTGAAATTTTAAATGCACTGTGATTTTTTTTTTCAAACGGGTTAAATTAAAATTCAAAAGAGCATCTCAATCTGTTAACACCAGGAAAAATTCGCATTCTACGATTAAAATTCAATTGATGTATTATTCATATTTGTTTTTTATTTGATTAATTTTTATTGTATTAAAACAATGTATGTATTTTATAACTTGATAAAAATCTTTCTACGACGTTTTTCTTTCAGTGTGCTCAACATATAATTGTTTATTGTCAATTTTAGTCACTTGCTTATAATAATTACATATCCTTGTATTTTTACTCACATTTATAACGTGTTATATGCCTTTTTTATGTCTACTTAATAAAGTGCTCATTTCTGTTCAAATATCGCAGTTGTAGTGTAGTACAGTTGGTGCCACGCACAATGCCCGTAAAAAGTAAACGGTAATTGTTCAAGTTTATTACGATCGTTTGTTGACTTAACGATTATACCGAATGACAGAATTGTAAACATCGAAGCGCCGCTCGCCGATCGCGACTGAATGACGACAAAACAAATGCCATGAAGCGCGGTTATTTGTTGTTGACTTTGTAAACAAATCGCATGCGGTCCACTTGTTTTGCTGTTGTTGTTGTTCATTTATTCGTTTCGTTCGTTATTGCTCAAAGCTGGCTTTGCTTGCTGCAGCAAGAGCGCATAAGAGAGAGAATATAAAGGTGGGAGTTGAGCAAGAGAGTAAATAATAATGCTTGTGGAATGTGGTCATTGGGTTTTCGCACTTGTTTTGTGGATCGCAAGCTAGCTGATTGCAGTTGATGGTTTGAAACTTAAATAAATGTAGGTTGATCATTTAGATTTTTAACTATTCATAGAAATTTTTTAGTATATTTATAAACTGTAAATGAAAGCTGTCTATAATTGTTATCTTACTCAATTTATTGACTTACTCTTCACTTATTTAATACTTGCTTAACTAATATCCAAATGTGGCTCTATTGTAGTACCCTGCATATCCATAAATCTGCTCATTTCTTGGCCATTGTCTTCGCTTCACTCGCACCTGCCTGAAGAGTTGTGCCACAAGGAAGGCCATAAAGCAGGCTACACCCGTTCCAGTTGCCAAACCAGCTGCCACATCCGAAAAATGGTTTTGATAGGTGGAAATACGTTCCACACACACAAGTAAAATCAATGCAGCACAGGATAACTGTAGAATAGAGCGAAGGATGCGCAGCCAGGATGCAAAAAGACGTGCCTGAGCATAGTAGATCAAGAAGATCATGGCATAGCTGGTGGTGGTCACGAATCCACTGGGAAACGAGTGGCGCACCAGCGAGAGCAGCTCCAACGAGACAGCAAACTCCGTGCAACTATAATCCTCAATGTAACGGGTTGAGTTGGATGAGGAGAGAGAACAACTCTCCCTTAGATCATCCTCACCCCAACTGGGCTGGCAGACATCAAAGAAGTAGGGACGCAATCGGCCCGTGGAATGCTTGGCGATTCGAATGAAGAGCAGCACCAATCCCAGGCCAAACAAATAGACTCCAATAATCTTGTAGCACTCGCTAATAAAATTCGGTATCCGTGTACCAACAAAAACAAATCTCTGCTTCAGTTCCTCCGAATTGGGCACAAATGCAGCTCTTAGCATCTCCACCACAAGCATAAAGGCAGCGGGTAGAGCAACCACTGCAATGGTCAGATGCACCTTGGTCAACCAGGGCTGGCGATATGGATAACGCAAAGAAGCATCACTGCAATGGAAACCACGCTGCACAGTAATCAACTTCTGTGGCAAGACCACCAATGCCACACAGTAGACACCCAGCAGCAGCAGAAAGTCAATGATAAGCCGAGAGAGAAGTCGCGTATTCGGATTGCCGCACATTTTGATACTGCTTGTAAAGATTCGGATGGTTAGATTGTCTTAGCTCTTAGCTGGTCTCAGTTGGTCTAAGTTGATTTCTTGCAGCTGCTTTGTCCGAGGCTAATTTACATTTCTATAAAGTGTTACGACGATGAAAAACTTGTTTCAAAACCCTCAACTTAACTCAACTCGTTCTTTTCTATTGTGCTGGGTGTAAGAAAAATTCCAACAACAACAGTGAAACAATGCCGAGATCCAAGTCCAAGTTGTTGTTGTTGTTGTTGTTGTCATTATTCCCATGCTGCTTATCGATTGCCCAAGTATGCAAATCTTTATTAATTTATGCCCAGTCTCTTAACTTTCTGAGACTTGGTGTAAGCCACAGACAAAAGAAAAAAAACATTTTGGAATGTTTGCTGAACTTAAAGCTATTCACATTTTGATAATATTCTTTTTTTTTAGCGAAGAATCTTATAAACAATATACAAAGTAACTGTTTTTGCTTACGGAACATTTTTATTAATAATATAAAATAATTTATTATATAAGAGCGGAATGGGGTCAAAGTTTTGTAAAGCTTACAAAAGCTTAAAATTTTTATAACTTTTAACATTTTGATATAAACTCATTTAAGCAGGTTTTAACTGTAAAAAGTCGTCTTTTCATTAGAATAATTGCTTAAGTTAAACTTTCGGTTGCAACATAAATTCAGAGTTTGTCTGTTAAGTCTTGAAAATCATCTTCGAATGTTCCACTTGGGTGAACTTTGAGTAAAAGCTTTTTTTTTGAACAGTTACACAGATGATAAGTCCCCATCGATTTTGGGCACTTTCTAATTTCACTCATTAGTCGGGGGCGCTTAAAATTTATAACAAAAATTTTCAACAACGTTGCTTGACATCAATCATCATTAATCAACTTTCTTGCAGTAAAAAACAACAAATTTTCGTTAACTTAATAATAATATTTATAATCGATTTAATGTGCTAAAATTTAAAACAGAGATTTGAGAGGCCTTCTTTGAACAGTTCTAAAAGCACCTTGCCTCAATAGATAATTTAACAATATAAAACTTTCAATCGCCTCGATCAAGGCACATATCCATAGTTGTGATAGGTTTGAGCATATTGCGCTTGTGCTGGATGCGCTGCCAGATAGGGTAAGGTGCCAAAAGTGTAGGCGGGCAGAGTGGCGGGCACACCGTTTTGAGCTGCAACAACTGCTGCTGCAGCCGCTGCTGCTGCGGCATTCGATTGTGATTTGGTGGAGCTCTTGGGTGAAACTTGAGACTTCTTGAGAGTATTCGCCGAGTAACCCGATCGATTGCAACGCTTAAAGGCAAATAGATCAGCAACATAGACACTTGTTAGCCAGGCAAAGATCACTCCAAAGACAGCACCAGCTAGCACATCCGACCAATGGTGATAATAGTCCGATATCCTTGTCAGTGCAACATACCAGCCAAACATAACAAAAAGGAACTGCAGCAGATGCTTGAGAAGCTTGGAGATACGTGTACTTAGAGCTGCCTGCAGATAAATTGCCAGATACAACATTGAATAGATCATCATGCTGGAATGTCCACTGGGAAAGGATTGATTCAGTTGCTCAAATTGAGAATCTGTAACATTTGCATTGCTGCAAGTATAATTATCGATGTATTTGCCCTCATTCTGTTCATCCTGGCAGTTGGAACCATCGCTCATCATTGGCTGACACACAGCATAGAAGTGTGGACGCAATCTTCCAATGCACAGTTTAGTCAAGATCGTGGTGAATGTCAGCATTGATAGGCCGAATAAATAATAGCCTGCCTGCTTGTACAGTTGACCCAAACGATGCACAAATCGACAGCCACTCTCACGTTTCTCTCGCGTAGCCACATCTCTTGGTCCACCAACAGGCAACTGTTTGAACAGCTCCACCACAAAGATCACAGATGTGGGCACTGCCAAAGTAATGCCAATGACATAGGCTGTACCAATTGTGCTCTCACGCCACGGATAACCCAATGACTCATCGTTGCAAAAGAATCCCCGCTTGAAGGGTTTCACCTGCTTGTCCAGCAGCAATGTGGCTGCTGTTAATGCGGCCCAAAGCAACACATCGCAAAACGCGCGAGCCAACTTTGTATACTTGGACATACCAGTAAAGGCTCAGATGAGCCGAGATTTCTGACGATATGGAGAGGTCTCAACTGTATGAAAAACCGAGCTTAACTAAACGTACGATGCCGCTTGAATATCTTGTCTGGCTCAGGGAGGCCCCAAAACAACAACTTGGCCGTGATTCTTCCGCTCTTACTCTCTCTCCCTCTCTCTCTCTCTCTCTCTCTCTTGCTCAGTGTTTCTCTCTTTTTTTGAGTTCTCTTTGCGGTCTGTCAGTCACATACGTATGTGCATACTCACACGTTTGTGGCTACCGTTTTATGCGTGCTTTATTTGCACCCACGTTACCGACCCCTTGGAGAGCCCCTTCTCCATTGCAATTTTTTATCCATTGTTGCTTGGCAACACGACGAGCTTGCTATAAATAATAATTGTTTATTTATTTACTCAGTTTGTTTTGGTTGTAATTAAAAAAAAACTTCAGTTTCGCATTGGATAACATAATTAGAGCAAGACACAAAATCCAACATATCATTTAACAAAGATTTGTTCAATATAAGTACATATGTCTGAGAGATCTGAATATTTGTATTTAAATTTAAATTGATTATTGTATATTACATATAAACTTGTATCTTCGTTTCGCGGGCTCGTCGTCTATTGGGGCTTAAATGTTATAAGCAAAAATGTATTTCAGCAAAATACAGTCGAACTTCCATATAAAAAAAATCAAGACATATCGTATACATGCACTTTTAAAGTTCCCCTCCTCTAATGGAACTCCCAAAACATCATCTCAAAAACTGGTTTCACTTAGAGAAATTATTTAGCACTGCACAAAACCGAGCCAAAGCGAATCATCGAACATATGTATGTACACAGATTATTATACATATGTATGTGAGGCCTACCTGCTAAAAACTTGTTTATATGCATATATGTACTACAACATGATTATATGAAACAAGCGGTGAAGAAGTTTGGAGAGGGAGATCCTGCCCCAGTGTGGTTAGTTTTCTTTTGCTTGCATCTTCAACTGTTAAAAGAAAAAAAACTTCACTTTTTGATGCGTGTGCATAATTTGTGAGTTAGTATGATACGGCTATGATGTGAAACCGCATTGCAGTAAACGCAAACGGTTTTGACCACTCAAGTGTTAAGGTGGGGAGCTACATAATTGCTGCTTGGACTGATTCGTAAAATGAGTTGGCTTGGGCTTTGGGATTTTCTCTCTAGATGATTCATGCTCAAAGATCAAAGATCAAAACGGCGCAGTGACCCAATCACAAGGCAGGAAGAATGTATACCTGAAACTGTGACGTCAGAGCGCATTCTTTCGCTTTTGGAATGTTGTGACGACAAGAGCTTTAAAGCTCTCTGTTTAATAATGATGTGCAGCTTTTTTTTTGTGATGCAAACGAGTTTGAAGATTTACGATTCATGCGCGTATTTATTTTTATACATTTTATTCATTCATTAACTTGTAAAATTACTGTTCACATCTATTTTTGACGGCAATAAATTTGCATTTCAATTCTGAATATTTTTTTCTATATATGTTAATATAATTTGGTTTGTTGCGATTTTGTCAACAAGAATTATTTTAGCAAAATTGTTTTATAAGTAACGATAAATTGTTAACGTTCTTATGATACTTAATAATAAAATATTAATTTTGCTGAAGTCACACTTTGCTTAGAAAAAAATAGATTTATTTTAACTTTGCTTGAGTTGTTTAATGGGTAAGGTAAGAATCAGAAAATCAAAGGTGAAAAGGAAAGAAGATATAAAAAAAGAATTCGTCATTTATATTGTATATCTTTGTTATGGTACCTTGCCATTCATATAAGAGTTCAATTCTCAATTGAGCAATATTGTTTTTTTTTTATCAATAATGTTTTATAAATAATCAGTTACTTCCTGTTTAAATTGCGCATACACAAGACATTCCTAGGAGATTAGTATTCGCCGCGTCGAAAGCAAACACATACATATGTAAATAAATATCTTTTTAGTCTGGCTGCACCTGCTACTTGAGAAAGTAAACTATGCCAACAAAAATTAATGCACACACACACACACACACACACACACACACATAAGCAACTCCGTAAAAATGCAATTACCCCTCGCAAAAAAAGTTTAAACAGAAAAAAAAATATTTTCGCAATGCAAAAACTCTTCTTTCCTCCCACACCATTGCCAATATTGTGTTGACCCAGACAGGCACTTGGGAAACTCTAACTCTGGTGGTACAATAAGGGGGCAGCCGTCGATATTATTGCGTTGCAACAGCAGAAGCAGAAGCAGCAGCAGCCCAAAGCAGTACAACGAAGGCAATCGTTATCAGCATTTGTCATCGTAATCGCATTATTTTTACACCTTCATCTTATCAGTCACACCTGGTGAACCTGTCGCGAAGCTGTGGAATGTGTGACAAGTAAACATATTAATACAAACAATTTATTTTTTACAATATTTTCAATATAAATAGCTTCAATTCGTAAGAAAATTATTTTTATATATAATCAAAATTCATTTCTTTAACCTTCCTCGAAAAAAAAATTAAATTTAAAAGCCAAAACTCAGCTTTTTTGTTAACATTTTTTTGCTTAGTCAGATGTGTTTATTGTCGTTCATATTAACATGTAACATAACTATGCTTTTCTTCTTGTGCAAGCAATTGTTTACATACACTTGCGAACACGAACACACACGGGCTGTGGGCTGGGCCAGACAGTCTGAGCTTTACCTCTGTTTACATGCACCCGATTCGATATCATCGTTGAATTGTTTTGTAACTTATGGTTCGGTGCTAAACGCCGAAGCTGCATCAGCGTGTTTTTGTTTATTAAATTGTGTCAATAATCAATTTTAGTTATTTATCATTTGAATTGCAGCGGCATTCAATTCTTAGAATGCAAATCGGAAAACCGTTCGATTGAATTTTTTACTTGCTAAGCTTTTAATTCTGCTGATCTGTCTCTTATTATCTTTCCTTCTTCTGTCGGATCATGATAATGATTTTATTTGAAAGACAGTCTGACACGTGCTGTCATTACTTATTGTTACGGGATATAGTTGATTATGGATGTGGCTTGCGAATTCATTAGATCATAAAATGGGGCGGATTTTTTTTTGTGTTTTTTTTTTTTTTTTTTGATAATTTTGTATGCACATGTGTGTTCAAGGCTATCGGTTTACAATTATAAAAAATGCATTTCAATCTTCAAATTTTATATGAATGAATAACAAATTATTTGTATTACAGCGGTATAAAATTGTATGTGAATAAAAATATTTTATTTCAATCAGGAATCAAATTTACTACCTGGAATTCATTTGCTTATTCGGTCGATTTGTCAAATTATCAGTTGTTTTATCTACCTCAAAATACAAGGAAAATAATTTGTTAGCTAACACAATACGTTTAAGTGTTGAAGTAAGGCAATAAACTTGTCTTTCTCACAGTAGAGTTGCACTTTGTAGAGAATATGTTTAAAGTTTAGATAAGTCAGGGATAAAGTTCCATTGAATTTTAAGGGAACGAATTAAATTCACAGCTTTCCTTCTCCTTTATGCTCAAAATGCATCTAGAAATCATGGCGTAAATTGATCTATTTGCGTTTAAATATAACTCAAATGACTCGCCATTATCATCAATTTGCATTTTGGCATATTTATATTGGCAATGTCGTTTTAAGTATCCTTTCACCACTGTCGTAGAAATTAACATAAATTAACAACAAATGGATAAACAGCGCGACAAAGTCTAAACACAGATATATGTAAATTGAGCAGTTCGAAAAGCGCTATAAAAAAATAACACACACAAAGTGGCCATAAACTTGCGACACTTTATGAACTGCATTTGCACTGTGCGAAGTTCGGAGTACTTAGTTACAACGCGTCCGAAGTGGAACTGTTGCAGTTGTTGTGGTATCCATTACATATTGGCTTCCTCATGCGGTGTTTGTGCAACGACCTACATCAACAGAAATGCTTTAGAGGCACGCTGCAAATACGATCCAGCAGCCGACTTAGTCACGTTGCAATGACCGAACCCACTGCGACGGGTGGATGGAAGAGTAGGAAAGCTTTGTTTAGTAGCAAGCTAAGGCACTCCTTCATTTCCCACTCCCAACCCCATTGGCATTCGTCGTGTAAATGCAACTCTTTCATTATGCGCAAATGCCAAGTGAAGTCTCTGGCAAACAGGCCTAAACAAACTGAGCGCTAAATGTAAACCTTGAAACAATTCAACAGTTTCCTCATTAGCGTCCAACCAAAGAAATACGAGTACATTACCAACCAACAACGCTGACGACGCTCTCGAAGTCGATGTCGATGTCGATGTAGATGTCAACGTCTGCGTCGCTGCTGACGTCGCTAAATTGATAAGGAAAGCATAGCGATGAAATTCAATATCAGTGCGAAAGCAACAGCAACAACAATACCGCAATTGGACGAAGCACTCCTCCACAGCACACGCTGTGGTGGGTTTTGATGGGTTCTGCGCGTCCTCAGTCGCTACTGCAGCAGCAGCGACAACAACAGCAGCAGCAGCAGCGTGATCGCAGTCGCTGTCGCCGTCACCGTCAGAGTCACAGTCAGATTCGGTCTTTCAAACAAAACGACAGCGTCGTCGTTGCTAGCTCTCCGAATAGACAACAAACTGAGCGCGGACAGCAACGTTCGCTGTCCAGGAAACCCGCAGCAAAGAAAAGAAAAACGCAATCCATATCCTTAAATAAAGCCCACGGTCGAATTAAATGTGACGAACAACTAACAGAGTTGGCGAATCTGCCTAATACAGCTATGATTTATTTAATCTGCGAATCTTGAAGAAAATTGCATAGCAAAACGCGCGCGCGTGCTGTGAAAAGCAAAAGAAAACATTTCACGTGGTTTATTTACTCCTTTGGCTGCCAAAAGACACAATGGAAAAACGGCCTTTGACAGCAGTTCGTTGCAAAATCGTGAACGGGAATTTTAGAAAGCAAACCCAATTGATAAATGTACAATAATAAATAAATGCGCAATTTGTGAATGCCAAGTGCCCAAAAATACAAACATCAACAAAGCCCAGCGACTGTGAATGAAAAGCCAAAAATATATCTGCTGATTGTCAGCTGATGCTATACAACTTTCAGCTAGTGTGTAGATCGGTGCACGCTTAAGCGATAAGAACGCAAAAAGAAAAAACACAAAACATAAAAACAAATCTAAGCAAATTCGCCGCAAAGCACAAAATACATATTTACTCCGAAAACAACGAAAGACTGTGAATAATTTGTGTTTGTCAACCAATTAACACTTCATAACAGTAGTAAAACAACTAAGTATTCTTCAAATATTTAAATAATTTAAGCCAATTCAAGAAAAAATTCTGAAAAAAAACTATAATTTGCTGTTTAACTAACTCCAAAAGACTCAAAATTAACATTGAATATGAAATAATAAGGCGTAGAACTATGCAAGCAACCAAATACAATAGTTTAATGAATCCGAAAAACTTCAAATCGACTGCAAACACTTTAGCATATACTTTCAAAGCATGTAACAAAACCCAACTCCGAACTCTTTAAACAAACTCCGAAGAATACTTTAGTTTAATGACTCCGAAACACTTCAAATCAACTCTAAACACGTTGGAATATACCATCAAAGCATATAACGAAATAAACTCCGAAAACTATAACATATTAAAAGTGACTTCACAAAAATATACCTAATATTATTTACAGTGAAACAATCGAAAAGAGTTTCGTGCCTTTCAAAATGCGAACTTTTAAGCGCGGCTTCTTCTGTTCGGATCTATCGTTAAGATATCCGTACCATGAATGCACCATTACCGTTCCAATGCTGCTGTTGATGATGCTTCTTTTCCCTATGCTTTTCATCAGCGTTGTAGAGATAATGCGCATCTGTCGTCAACTGCGCATGCGTCGATATCTGCGCAACTTGTGGCGTTCACAGGCAATATTTAGTTTCGGATTCATTGCCACCTTTTTGACGACAGAGTTGGCCAAGCATGTGGTGGGTCGACTGCGTCCACACTTCTACAGTGCCTGCCAGCCAAGATTGAACGATGGAACTAGTTGCGCTGATGACCAGAATGCTGAGATCTACATGCAACATTTCTACTGCAGCAATCGAAATCTCTCCTCGCAACAGATACGTGAACTGCACGTGAGCTTTCCCAGTGCACATAGCAGTCTGAGTTTCTATTCGATGTGCTTGCTGGCGTTCTATGTGCACCACGTGTGGCAGGGGCGTGGCAGTGTGCGCGTTATGCGGCACATTCTCCAATTTCTATTGCTGATGGCCGCATGGTATGTGGCGTTGAGTCGCGTAGCAGACTATTGGCACCATTGGTCCGATGTGCTAGCGGGCGCTGTTTTGGGCGTTGTTTATGCCACAATCACAGCGATTTATGTGGGCGATCTGTTGCATGTGCGACCCCACGCAGCAAGCCCCGTCGCATTGGGTTACATGCTGCCAACAAGTTGCCAGTGCTACCACCACCAGCAGCAGCACCAGCAGCGTCACAATCATCACTTGCACCATCAGCTGTTGCAAGCCGAGAATAATAATTCGACAACAGCGACAAAGGTGCATTTTTTGGCATCAGCTGCTGTTGCAACAACCGTCGTAGAAGACCAACTGGACTGTGGACCCCACAACAACGTCTATGATCTTGATGGTGATGATGGTGAAGAAGAAGGCGACGTTGATATTGCCTACGAGTCGCCCACATCACGTGCCTCAACGCCATCACCATTAGTTTCACCAACACCACCAGCGTTCACTGTCTTGCCAAATACAGTCTAAGTCGACTTATCTACCCATTGAGTATTTCGACTATTTTTCCATTTAGAAATCGATGCAACCGAATATTTGTAATATTTACTATTTGTATGTGATAAGCGCTCGGCGCACTGTTTGTTTACCTGATATGCACATGCCGCTTAACTCTGAAATGATTTACGAAATCCGAGGTGAGCCCGCGTCGCCAACATTGTCGTCGCCATGTTGTGCAACAGCAAGTGCAACAGTCTGGCAACGCTGCATGCGCACATTGGGCATTTAATATTATAAAAAAAACCGACAAAATATTGATCATATTGATTAGGGTAAAAGCTGTTTGCGTAATTGGTATGGGAAAAACTCCATGAAAGTATTTCTCTTGTAATTTGACAAACAAACGCTGCAATTACAGAAGTACAGAGGCGAAAGTTTGTCTTAACTAAAATCTTACAGTGACCAAAATTTGTAATATAATTTTCGAGTCTCTGGTATCAAAAGAAAACATAGCTCAACACTTGCAACTTCAGGCCAAAAGATGATCTGTAAAGATTTTTTAGCTTAAAGAAAAATGGCCAACATCCAAAAATGTTGTCAGCAAAGTTTTTCACTAAGCAATGTAAATAGAAAGGACTCAAGTCGAGGTATTTTTCGTAATTTCAACGTTGTTAATTTTGTATTTTTTGAAAGGAAAGTGATCTGCGCAAACTTTTGTTTATCGCAAATATTTTTGCTCTCCCATTGTAATTGCCGACTCAGCTGATATTGTAGTATTGGAGGCTACTTTTTCCACGGCTGCAGCAGCTGCTGCGTGCTGTGTTTTTTTGTTTGTTTGTAAACAATGTTGCCGACGGCGCTTTGAAGACAGTCAGACAGACCGGCAATGGCAATGTGGAGCGTTCCGCTTCCCAATCAGCTGCGACAATCATAAAGCAGCGACTTCGAAGCTGACGTTGACGTCGCTGTCGCTGTCGCAGTTGCTGGCATTAAATAGTTTTGAATGCTTGGACGATAAAGCACTATAAATAATGTACAAAATTATAAAGACGGCAAATGTTCATTATGATGATGATGATGTTGGTACTGTTGTTGCTATAGTTGTAGTTGTAGCATTTAATACTCGTTGTGTTGTTAAACCGCATTTAACAATTTATTATTAGTGGCCATGCGTGAAGATTTATGAACTAAAACTATTTATTAGCATTTGTAATTATTTGTTTTATGTTAATTATGTATAGACTTTAGATTTTTGTTTACTTTAGCTGCTAACTCATTGATTAAACGAATGTTTGCTCGACAAAATAAACAAATCGATTATTATTTAAATGATTTATGGAATCCGAAACTTTCAAGTACATGCGTTTAGGTATGTTGAGTACCATTGAGCGTAATTGTTAGTGCTTAAACAAGTGGATGCTACAATTGATGCCAATTAGACATAAATTAGTACAAATCAACCGAATAGTAAATTTTTTTTTAAATATTTTCAATTTATTGTGACTTCTGGGAAAGCTTGATAATTTCTTATAATGTATGTGTAAATCACCTAAGAGATAAAAAGAGTGCCAGATAAGACAAAGGCTAGAACCGCAAAAACTCGGATAGCTATTTGTTGATAAACATAAAACCAATATGTTACTGTGGTTATAACAGCAACGAACAAGTATTTAAAAGTGTTTCCTATCTAATCGCATGATAAATTGCTTTCCAGTATTAAGTACACACCTACGAATACTAAACAAACTTCTAATTCACAATCAAAAGTCTAGGAATCGTAGTAGACATTTACAGTACCTTTATCTTCAGACGCGTGTTTTCATTTCGCATAGCTCAACTGATACAAAAATCAAAGTAAACAAAGTTCTATTATAATGAAAGAGAGAGTGATAAAAGTATTTTTTTGAATACTTTACAAGAACTTGAATCGAAATGTAATTGAATGGCATCAGCATTACACAATCTAATTTAGCTGCGTCTCTTTGCTAAATTTGATTCAGTCGTTTAATGTCAATTTCCTGTCTGTGTCAGTGCCAATTTATTTAGCCACAAATTAATTTTTACTTAAGCATGCCATTCCATTCCTTTACGTAAGTATATCTAATCAAGTGAATTGGCAATCTACACATATTGATTTTTGCCCTCGTTCGAGCCCAACCCGATTGATGTTTTAAATTTAAGGCGCAATTGAGGCGCATTACCCACTCACCCAAATATGCATACACTTAGCGATACAGATACAGATGCATTAAGATATATCTGCCTGCCTGCCGTACAACAAAAGATTTGTATTGCGGTTCGGAAGAGGAATAAGGGGTTCGATTGATACGTAATGCAAACCACAAAAGAAAAAGCCATAGAAATCAAACGCAAAACTAAAGCCGAGCAATTTACTTTTAAGCACACATTTCGTACACACACACAAATACACACACACATTCACTCTTTACTAATACAAAACAATTGAGTGCAATCTTGCAGATAAATTTCGTCTGTGGGTGACCCACTGTAAAAGGGTTAGTGGGGAAAGGTGAGGCAACTAAGTATGCGCCTTGCGCAATGCAGCTGCTGCTGCTGCAATTTTGCTCGTTTTTCTTTTTTTTTTTTGCCCCAATCTACAATATCTGTTTTCTTGCCTTCTTACCTTTTGCATATAAACGGTAAATATGCCTTACAGTGGGCATTACGACAAAATTAAGAACAATATTGATTAATATAATAAAAATCACTTTAAACTCTAGGGAACAGAAATACAGGAAATATTCCTCACGAAAAAATAGGATGGCTTTCGTTATGTTAAGGAGAATTTTTCCATAAATATTGCAAATTTTGAATAAACTTCTGAAGCATTGTCATCTGACAAATAATTAGAAATAATAATAATTCGGACTAAGCTATAATTGTTTTTTTTTTTTTTTAATTATCGAATTTTTGCCACTGTTTCTGGGACGCTGCTTATATATTGATGCATAGTTTGTCTCTGCTACTCTATTGACATTTCTTCAAAAACTTTTCTCATCAATTCATGTCATGGTGCGGGAGTCTGTAAAAACTGTAAGTGTGTGTGTGTGTGAGTGTGTATTGGTATTTGTAAATACGACAACGTTTATTGTCATTGAAGTTATTACTGCCGCATGCGAGTAGAGCAGCCCATCCAGCCAGGCAGTCCGCTCGACTCTAGCGTCAACTTTATTGTAGGTAGAAAATCACAAAGGTTGCTAAGGGAAAACCTGTTTTTCAGTTGTCGATTTTCTTTGCCAAGCACAATCGGAGACATGGTGCGAGGGGGGCTAGATTTTTTGGGACGCTTTACTACTAGCAGTGTCTTGTGTATTTTTTTGGCGTATGCGAAAATTTAACGAATCATGAAATACGATAATTGAACCATGCACAAGAGTTTGTCTCCGCCGCTGACGCTGCCAACATCAACTTCAGGCAAGCAGCAGCAGCAGAAGCAGCAGCGAAGGCATCTTCAACTTCAGTTTCAGCATCGTTGGCTGCTTTGTTTGTCCCCTATGAATCTGTTAGTGTGTGTGTGTGTTCAGATGCGTATGTGTGTGGCATAATAAAATTTTATTGTAGCTAAAAGTTGCTACCACTCTTTCACTTTAGTCGGAGGCGTAGTTTTTTTTACTCTTGTCGTAATTGTTTATGATGTGTGTGTGTGTTCGGATGTGTGTTCTTGCCTTCGGGAGCTATACGATTCAGATTGAGGCAGAATGGCAAACTAAACACCCACATGCCAAGAAATTAGCGTTCACTGTATGTGTGTTTGTCGTACGCAACAATGTCATGGTTATCTATCGTCAATGTCTTTGATTTCATTTTCCGTAATTTAAGCTGCGGCTTGTGGGTATCTTCAGCAAATTACACAGCATACTTTTAGGCAGATAGTTTAATATTTGTTAGCTTGTTGTATGAATGTCGATTTATCGCAGATGAATGGAATGTACAGAAAATTACACAGTTATTATGAATTATATTTCACATTAAAATCTGTTACTGAACTTTTTGGTAAAAGTCAAATGAGTTTGACAATACAATCGGCAAAAGATATGAAAAAATCATGAAATAGTTCAGCAGTATTTCATAAGATAAAAACAATTTAAGGTTGTTTAATCTTTATGGTATTCCTTTTAGTCGGATGAGCCAAAACAAATCGGAATAAAGAAATATGCAATACAGATCGTTAGTCAAGACAAACTTTTATGTTTAAGATTAGATATGTGTATTTAAATGCATTTATTGTTGTATATTCTTAGTACATAATTTTGCAGCACAAATGCTTTTAAGATTTAAGCTTAGTTAGCTAAGAGTTTGGTGCATAACTACGGGCGGGCCCTTAATATCTTAAGTCGGGTTTCACGCTTTAAGTAAGCGCCCTAGGCTATGCAATGAGTTTTTCTAAATCTCAGCTCAGCGAATGCGATTGCGTGTGCCTTGAATGTTTTTAAGCTGCTTCTCCACCTCCTTCAAGTACTTGTCGGGCAGACAGTTCTCGCGCATAGCTGCAATCTTGGAACTAATGACCTGCTTGATGTTTGCATCACGTTGACGCTCCTGCTCCAGCCACTTTTGCATGCGATCCTGTTCCATCTCCTGCAAGCGACGGCGCTCCTCTTTTCTGTCCGTCATTTGCTGCCTGAGATCTTGTCGATATGTTTGACTGCGTAGCTCACGTTCTCGATCTAGTCTCTTCTGTTTTTCCTCTTCCTTGCGCATGCGTTCGAGCAGCTTGTTGAACTCCTCCTCGGCATGAGCAATCTCCTGGGCAATGCGCTGCTTCATTTCCTGCGCCTGCTGGGCTCGAGACTCTAGGAGATCTCGCTCTGCTTCTCGTTTAGCTATTGCGGCTTCCTTCTCCCGCTGTCGATACTCGCGCTCAACGCGATTACGTTCCCTGAGATACTTGAGCTCCTCGTTGGTTTGTCGTGTCTGCTGTGCCTCGGAGGCAATTGTAAAGATGCGTTGCTGTCTTCTCTCGAACTCCTTTTTCACCAACTTCTGAATGTCCTTCAGTTGGCGTTCCTTCTCCTGCTTTTCCCGCATATAAGCAGCGACTCGCAGATCTGCCAGACGTTCCTGCTCGACTAACATCGTCTTGAACACGTTAGACATTTCTCGAATGCGTTGCAACTCCTCTCTGAAACGAAGTTTGCGCATCTCCACGAAGTTGCGCTGACGTTCCTCTTCCTCCTTAATTAGCTCGGTGGCCTTAGCAAGGTGTTTGGCTTCTGCAGCAACTCGTTGGGCTTCCAAGAAACGTTTGTTCTCTCGTTCAGTCAATTGCTTTCGAATCTCCTGTGCATACTTGGCTCTCTTCTCGACCTCAAGACGCTCACGTATATCCTCAGCATTTAGGGCCTCCTTGGCTCGCTCATTGACCATCTTGGCCAAACGTTCGTCATCTTCGCGCAATGCTTTTGCCAACAGTTGCTTCTCCTGGATTTGTGCCTCCCTCACTGCCTTACACTTGGCATCGAGTATCATGCGATTGATTTGCTTCACCTCCTCCTCCTGCTCATGTTTTGCAAGCAGAGCGCGACTAAGAACCGTATTCTGCTCTTCCAAAGCCTCGTTGAGATCACTGCTTGGCTGAGTTTCCTTTAGATCTATCTTCTTAGTGGCATCAATCTCCTTAAAGCGTCGCTTGGTCTCCTCCACCAACTGTAGCTGGCTGCGATGTTCCTTCTCGCTTTGCTCAATCACCTTGAGTTTATCATGTATGGTCTCCACTTTGCACTTATCTTGGAGTCGCTTCAGATCATTGGGTCGTAGTATTAGCTGCTTGGCACCCTGATTACGTCTCCTTTCCCTCTCATTACGTTTCAGCTGTTTTTGATCGAAGGCCGCAAATTGGTCGCTCTGCCGGCGAAAAGGCGCATAGCCCTGACTAGGATTACGGGATGTAAATGGTCTATAGCCGCCAGGTGGTGGGCGATAGGCAGCAGTCTGAGCTCTTGCTCTCAGCTCCTGACATTTTTGCTTCAGCTGCGACTCGGCGCTAACAAAGCGCACATTACAAGCCGATAGGCAGGGCATTGCGCCAGGATAACAAACTCCTTAAAAGTTGAATCAACACTATGCAACGCAATCCAATTCAATGACAAGAAATTTTTGTTATAATGAACACACAGTTGTTGAGCAGTTGCTATGCTTTTGCTATGTGTTTGTTTATGCAGCAAGCGAAGGTCACCTTGACAGCAGTTTGGTAACCCTGACACTGCATTGGGTGCAATACTTCAAAATAGTGTTATTTCCACAAATGAAAATATAAAACTTTTGGCTTAAATTGTTGGGCTTTGGATATAATATACTAGCACAGCAACAAACAAGTGGAAACGTTGCAGTCGGACACAACGGACTGCGGTATACTTGCAAAGCGGTACAGATGCGGCAGGTGTGTACGCTGTCTCAAAGATTGTCTGGTGCAGATGGCTCTAGCTCTTATGAGTGGGCGTGGCATCTAAATTATTGATGCAGATCTTAGGGGATCGTTATCAGTTATCTTCATACCAAATTTGGTTACTCTAGGGGGCTAGGGCGGTATGTGTGGGGAGTGGCATCCAAAGACTTGATTCACTTTTTTGGGGTAATTATAACCTATCTTGGCCCTAGCTCTAAAACTGTCAAAGTTATAGATATTTTTGTTTTCAAACATCGGGGAGCTGGGGGCGGAGTGGGTGGGCATGTCTCCAAAATTTTGAATGCATTATTTTTTTGGGAGATGCCAGTAGTTATTGTAGTATTGGAGGGTTATACATAAAATACTATCGATACCCAGATGTTAAGTGAAACACTGTTTTGCTGTGTAACATTTACATAGCAGCAGTTCGTATTCTGTAAGCAACAAGAACGGTCGATCTCGGAAACAATAAAGAGCAAGAACTGAACTGAATATCAGACGTCCACACTATCTTTCTACCTTATTCGGTAACTCGTACTGTAACGGTGCGGGAAATATAAGGATTTATTCATATTAAGTTATCGAATTTATCGAATTGCTAGCCTCCTCAATTATCGTAGAACCCCAATCTTGAAACTTTATCTGTCCCGCCCACATAAAAATATATTTGCACAGTTTCAAGTCTATAGCTTTAAAAGTGTCAAAAAAAATTGCTTTCATACAGACGGACAGACGAACAAACCCAATACACTCTTTATTTTCGGTATCGTCTCTAATTAGCGCCTACTTAATATCACTCTAACATTATGATAAAGCCGCATGGCTATAATTGTGCTCTTGAGTTTACTTAGCAAAACGAGTTGCGTCCAGGACAGCGGTTCGTCTTATTTTATGTTTGAATAGAAATTTAAACAATCAATAAAATTTAGAAATGGGAACGCAGTTTTGGGATTCTCGATTGTAATGTAATTGATTTTTGTAAAGTGGATGTGGAAATTTATAGAAGTAAGTGAACCATTATTCACTCAACACAAATGTGCAACAATATTTTTAGCTTGTCGGCGCTTTGCTTTGGTCTCCTAAACAAAGCTCCGCCTGTTTCTCTTGTTATCTATTTTGCCCACTGGCCAAAAACATGTGAGGAAACCCAAAGTTCTTTTTTTTTGAATCCTTCGATGCATGGCATCAGAAATGCAATGAAGCATGTGTATGAAGAGAGGGATACAGACTTATGAATTATGTGAAATTGCTCAAGGACAACACGTCTAGCAAATATATGTGCACCCACACTCACACACGGCTGCCCAATGATGTGTGTGAATGTGTGAAAGAAGTCAGCAATTATGCGGCATTCAAAAGCAATAAGCCAACAAAATTCACACATTGTGTCCATGGGCCACAGGAAACGGAGAAACTTGTGACTAGCAATATTTTAGATATCAGCAAAAAAAGATGTCCGAAAGAGACAGAGAAAGAGAGAGAGAGAGAGAGAGTGAGGGAAAAATAACCATTGTCCATCCATTCATCCATCCGATCAGCAAATGCCCAGCTGGGCGTGTTGCAAGTCTAAGCTGGCAAAGTTTACGGCCACACATACAAATTAACTTGACCAAAGCAACAGACAGCACACAAAGGCCACGCCCACACTGTCAAACGCACACACAGAGAGAGAGCAAGGCAGTGAGAGAGTGTGAGTGATTGGGAGGTAGTTAGAGATTGGAAGTGTATAGGAAATTTAAAACCAAAACTAGCTACCATAGATTTAGCTGACTTTAATAAAAAGTTTGCCATTCAACTAAAACTTTCACTTGGGGTCTTGTGCTCTCTAAAGCTCCACCGATGCATTCAGGCGTTAAAGTCAACTTAAGCTCAGGACTTTCAAAAAACATCAGTCCCTCTACCATTTGACATTTTACTGGGGAGACAACCCAACACCCTGCTGCGAGAGCACATCGCATGCCGCAAATGTAAATTGACATTTTCGAGTGCACGATTGAGCAAATGAACGTTTTTTTTCTTTCCTTTCGTGCACGGCTTGCGCCCGTGGGCTCCTTTTTGGCCTAGTGTAATGGGAGTCAAGTTGTTGGATTAGCAGCAGGACTTCCGAGCAAAAACTTCCAGAGGTCATGCATGGTTGCTTCTCGCACATGGCCTCCTTAATTGTATGCAAAATGTTATTGGCTAAAGCGAGGTCCTAAGCGGGTT
This sequence comes from Scaptomyza flava, assembly GCA_030179655.1. NCBI lineage: Eukaryota > Metazoa > Arthropoda > Insecta > Diptera > Drosophilidae > Scaptomyza > Scaptomyza flava. The sequence continues at coordinate 19,348,186 of JARNME010000404.1, forward strand.
CAGCTCAAGGGCATCATTAGAGTATCCTTAGACCTAATTTATGTGACTTATCCCGCTACTAGGTTAATTGGCCTGGGGCACGTTGATTAAAGTTAAGCTTAGATTGCTTCTCACCTGGTGAGTTCTTAACTAATCTTTGTGTTTATTTTGTCATCTCTTTGCAGGTAAGCGCCAAATATAAAGACATAAGCGAGCAGCTGACACTTCGCAGAGTGCTCGGCCACATGAAAAATAAAGAAAAACTCACCACCATGTTTTGTGTACAGACAAGAGCTCGAAACTCAAACCAAAATCCTTAAAAGCACCAGACTGAAATTGACAGACTTGGAGCACAAAACTTTGGACGTTTCGAGTGTCTAAGTGCATTACCCATACGCCATGTAGACAGACATACATACGTGGCAGTCAGTACCCCAACGGGCCTATTACACAAGCTTGCAACATTATGCCGTCAAATGCCTTTTTGCCATATGATTCATTGGCAAGACGAGTCAAAGCAAGTGCTATCTGTGTTAGTGTTAGTGTGTGTGTTTATGCCAGACGTATGTGTGTGTCGACTTATTTGCATAAATTATGTTGGGTATACACGGGTGGCACTACTGAACTAAATTGTACACTTAAAAAAATAAACGTGTGATTTTTTGAAATTCTATATGTATTTTATTTCAAAAATTTGCATTTTTCAAAAATTTTAAAGTGTTTTTGCAATTAAAAATGTTATTAAATAAATTTGTTTATAACTTTATTTTTGTCCTAAACCGTTTTCCTAGTGTGGGTAAATAGAGCTGCCAGTGTCAGCAGTAAGTAGAGCCGGCGCCGAAGCTACTTACCAACACTGTGTGCTGCTATTTATATAAATTTCCCACTGACAGACGTTTCGATTTCCGGCTGCAGATTCTTCATGTTGTGTTTGAGTTCGTTTACATTTTCATAAACATGTGCTGGGATTTTGGTCATAGTCCTGGTTGACAGCTTTGCATAACTTTGTGTGTGAAAATTATTGATCGTCGGCAGCTTTCAAGTTCGCTTGGTAACAACTACATCCCCTCAACTCCCTCTCTCTCTTCTATCTCAGCTGACAACTTGAGCAATTTCAAGCAGTTTCCTGTCGTCGTTCACACACAGGAATAAGAGCACATCATTTATACTGTTCGCATATTTTTATTTATTTGGCAACATATTTCGTAACCAGATACCCACTTCCCACTCTCCACATATTACTCATACGCACCATTGAAGTTATGTTTTGGTAAATTTTCTTCCTTTTATTTTTGCAATTTGAGCCTTTTCCTTTTTTTTTTGTTTAGTGTAACGCACTCATAGCACATAAATTTTTACACATTTCCATAGTAAATTATTACATTTCATTCGGTGCAGAATATTTTTAACATTTTGATACATTTCGGGTCATATGTTAAAAGCCAAAAATGCTAGGCCAAAAGCTCTTTATAAATTGGGCCAACATCACATACAAATCTTGAGCTCGATAATAGTTGCAATTAGGGTAGCTTTGTTTTTGATTAGTTTATGTAGCTTTTGGATTTCAGTTGATTTGCCATCAATAAATTAAAATCTATAAAGCTACAGAGGCTAATTATTTTAACCCTGTGTCAAAGTACTGAAAACTAAAAGTTTTGCTGGTATTTGTATATCAATCAAAGTAACACACTTAAATTTTATTGAGATTCAATAAAGTCAATTGACTGGCAACAAAGGTAAACTATTTTAAAATATACAATGTACATACGATGTACTCTTCGTTATATATTTCACAATTGCAGCCATTTTTTGTGTGTGTGTGAATGTTTCTTTTTTCAATTTGCATGACCCTTTTACTGTTTCGCGCATGCAAACAAATTTCATTGGAATACAATTTTAATCATGCTGCAATACGAAACTGGTTTTTGTGTTTCGTGCCTCTCTTTTCCAATCTCGAGCACACAAAAAAATATAATTTATATTTAATCCAGCACACAAACAAGTCATTAACAATATTTGGCCCAGCCAACAGTGCAGAGTCTTTCTCTGTCGCCCCGTCGGGGCACTGACATTTTCTGCATGTAAAAATGAAATTTATGAAGACTGCAGTAAAGAATTACGTTGTCTGTCTGATCGCTGTCCCGGTCCCAGTCCCGGACACAGTCCCTTTTTGTGCCGTTAAAGCTGCGCCAGGAATCCGAGCTCCCTTTTGGGTTATTTATGGCGATAGTGATAAGATGTTGCTTGGGTCAGGTTGGTCAATTGCTGCCCCATTGTGAGTCACTTGGTCAAGCCGTCATCGACATCATCATCACTATCATCATCATTATCAAAGCTCAATTTGTCATCCATGTATAGGCACACAAACGACAATTGAATGTCTGGGACCCCCGCGTCGACTTGAAAACAATTTGAATACGCGCCAATAAACCTTAAGCTGAATCAACTGCTTATTCGCAGAAATTCACTTCAATTGATTTGAATTAATATTCACATAGTATTATACTCATAGAAGTACTTACTCACATACTTACTTATATGAATACTCGCAGTACGTGCAACATTTCAGCAACGCTCCGAATCTCTTCTCTCAATAAACTGACGTTGGCGCCGACATCGACGCGATTGCGATTACGTGATGTTTTAATCAATTTTTGTGTGTTTTTGCCACATTTGCAAATTGGCTGGCTTCTCACAACGAGTTTCTCAAAGTGCAAAAATGATGGCTGAAAACACTGCTTATGCAAATTCGACCAACGCCAATATTTTTAATTGATTAACGAGCTGTAAAGTGTGCCAGGCCCATCAATGCATCCGACACAACCGACGACTGCCGCATTGCATTGTTGTTAATATTATTGTTAATAATGTTGATGTTCTCGTTGTCGTTTGTTGATTGTTGTTCTTGCATTCCATATTCTTTGGATGTGCTACGTTTGTTTAAGGGAAATTAATAAATTGCTGTCTATCGTCAGCTGAATATTGACAGCGACGCCAAGCAAACTTTGAAAAGAAAGATTATACAATTTTTTGTTTTCTCTTTTGCTGTTGAATTGATAGTTCAGTTTCTGATTTACTTCAATGAATTTGTATAATGGTAGATAAAATTATTTACCAGCTGCTTTAAGATATTTTTTTCAATTTTATAAGATTTCAAATATTTTTTAGTTGGTTTAGAAAACAAGCTATGTTAATGTAATGTATCTGGGTAGACGGGTTGCTTCTATGGAGGTAGTCCATATGCGGCATCACAACGGGCCAAATAATGGCCTTCGTACCGCTCACTACCGCCCTAACCTAAACTAATGTGATGGCAGCCATCCTGTAAATTAATTATATCAATAGTAATTATATCACTTCCCTTTTGAAGTTTGAACGGTGTCCCTGGAATTGACTTACCCCCGCATCAAGTAGACTTCTTTGAAATAAAGTTTCGTGCCTGTTTAAACGTAGAGCTATGCATGGAATATTATTCGATTAAAATGAACTGTCCTAATTATGGTAGATCTCTCCGTAACTTTTTACTCTTAACCTTTGTGTTTTATGCTCTGACTATTCTGTTTTCTCCTTGGAGGCTTCAATTCTAGTAAAAAAAAGATCTAATCTGTTTTATTATCTTATCGAAACCACAAAGTACCAATCTAACACTGGTGTGATTGGGATTTTCTAGGTTTTCCCCATTTCCCGGAACAAAAGTTGCACCACTGAATTTCTTATTGAATTTCGCAAGGCGTAAGCGTTACATTTTCAAATTGTTTGCCTTAATTTTGAATTTAATTTCAGATAAAAATTAGATTTTATATTATAGTTTTAATTTAATAATATTAACTATATTTTAATTAGAATTAATTTTGATTTTATGTCGGCTGTTGATAGTTGATAAAAAATAAATTAGTTAAAATAAACGTCAAAAGCAATTAATAACATTTTTGGCTTGAAAAAATTATGATTTAAATAAATTGATTATTTTGGGTTGCCTTCATATATGATCTGGGTTTTTTAATATATGGAAAATAAATATACATTGATGTCCATAAGTAAGTAAACTATTTCAGAACTCTAGCAATTACTATTAAGAAATGTATGTGCACAAGATATATTGCAACATTTGACTTTGCTAGCGATTTTGTCATTAAAAAAGGCACCATTTTGATGCAGGCTCTGGCCAATTTACTGGCCGGCTTGACCAATAAACCTGAAACTCAAGCTCAAGCGCAAACTGCAAACAAACTTAGTGAGCGAAAGAAGAAAAATCAACACCATAAACAGGACATATAAGGCTACCAAGTGGAAAAACCAATAAACAAAAACCATAGCAAAAGACGAGAAAATGTTTGTTGGGTATGCAGATTTGAGAGCTCCCATGCACTTAGAGCTTACTCGTCCAGGCCCGTCAGGCTGTTGAGAAATAAATTACATACAAAATAACTGCAATACATGTAAATAAAAGTGGACACCCACTGCAAACAGAGAGAGAGAGAGTCCTTGGGGGCACGGGACTTGGCCCGAGGGTTAAAACCAGCTGGGAGAAATGGGGAACGTCGACGTCAGCGTCTCATCAACTGGCAGCCAAGCAAAAAGTCAGCCAAGCCCAACCCAGAGTATTCAGCTCCATTGTCCTGCGTCCGGGATTTTACGTTCTAGGCAGGATGTGTGTATACAAGTGTGTGTGTGTGTGCTGTCTAAAGGACTTTTGTGCTTGCCACATGGCTGCTGTCCGGCACAGCGACATTTTGACGTTCCCAGCTCTCTCCCTCTTCTCTCTCTCTCTCTCTCTCTCTCTCTCTCTTTCTCTCCCTCTCTCGAGTGTGTGTGCCCAAAGACCGAGGAGGAGAACCAAGGGAAGAGGCGAGAGAGTAGGATGCTAGACCGCCCGAGGCCAGAAGTATCACTTGTCAGATTAATTTACGTGTTTGTGCTGCCGCCACAGCAGCACCCAGGACTAAAGCTATGCGTGTGTGTGTGTGTGTGTTTGTTTATGTATGTGTGTTGTCCTGACAAAGAAATCAGCTGCTGCGGTGCTACACATGCAAAAACCGGAGCTAAGGCATGTTGCCGTCGTATTTACTTGCAGTTGCTCCCCAACTCGCTTCCCTATGTAAATTTTGTATCCTCCCTTTAATGTGCTCAAATTTAAATGGACAACGCACACACACAAAAGCATACACACCAACACACACTCTCAAAAAGTTCTGTACACATAAATGCAACATGCTTTAATTTTGAATAACAATTTTTAGCCAACAACGCCCCTCAAATGCCTTGCAATTACACCTGTTCACCACCGCACGTTTCTCTTGCTACAATCATATATCGCTCCCTCTCTCTCTCTTTGTCTCTCATTCTACGTCTGTCGACCCTGTCCCCGTCATGGTATTTGACATTTTTCAATTTGTAGGACTCTGAAGTAATTGTTGATGCAGCAAACACAGTGGGTTATTTTTAATCGCATAAGTAAAATCTTCGGGGAAAGTTTATTTATGTTTTTGTAGCTAGTCTTAATATTTATTGTTTTGAAAAACAATTCTTTCTCTAGTCGAAATTTATTGGCTGGTGATTTCTGCCATTCGGGGCTAATTCTTAAACTTTTATTGTAATTTCAACTGTAGAATTTTTGTTTTTTGATTTATATTAAACTTTCACCTATCAGCTACAACAAGACATGTTTTAATTTTATAATAAATTTTTAGTCACTTTTCATTGATAAAGTTTGAATTCATGAACTTAAAAATTTTTCGTAGACATTAAAAAATTAATGTGTTGAATATTTTACTTCTATGTTTAAAAACATTTTGTGTTTATTTTAATAACTTTTTCACAGTTTTAAAATAATCTTGTTTTAAATTATTGACAAGAAGATAACTTACACTTGATTTTTTGAATCATCGAATGTCTTAAGTATTCCAAGCAAATAATTTTTTTACAGTTCATTTTAAGAATTATTTAATAAATATTAAATCGTTTATCTTTAAATGTTATTTATGCAAAAAAAAATTTAACTAAAAGTGAGCTGGTTTGCTATATATAAAAGAATGATTTTTCACAATTTTCGATGTTCAAAAAAAAAAAAACACTTTTTAATTTCAAGAAGAGTCATCTAATGATCATCCGACATTTGCCTACCATGAAAACAAAATTAATTTTTACTTGTTTTTTATCCTTTTAAATATTTATTTGTGTTTTTCAATTGGATTATTAGTGTGTTTTTAAATTTTGCTTTTTAATTTATATTTATAATTTACGAGTTTCACCCATTGTGATATGGAGTAGCCGATTAAAGGAGGTGGAACGAAGGAGTAAAGGGTGTTTTGTATGTCGTCGCTTGATTTTAAGTTTTAATTTATGCAAATTGTTGCTGTTTGTTGTAGCTTTCATTTTTACATACACATGTCTGTTGCTCTTTCTCTTATTTTTCTATGTGTGTATTTTTTGTCTCGATGTCTGTGTCTTAATGTTTGCTTCAGACGAATTTAAATGCTGTGCCCTGCGATTACCCCCTTGCCCTGTACCTCTTACCCAGATAGCAGCAACCACGTACAAAGCCTCAGCTCCGACGGCAAACACGGCCACCGATAAGGATAATGGAAAATTTATTAGTTTAATTGAATTTCGAAGGCGGAAGTTTTACGATTACGTAATGATATCGTCGTCGTCCTTGTCGTCCTGTATCATCCCAGGCTTTCTTTCTCTTTCTATCTGCTGCAAGATTTCTGTTGTTGTTGTCGGTGAATGCTGCGGCTTATACACATTGCTGTTGTCCCCCCTCTTTTGAACCATTTCATTTTCATCCTTTCTCTCGCTGCGGCTGCTGTTTTAGTTCGATGCTTTGTGTGCACCTCGATAATTTATTAATGAATGAATTTGCCTACTACTTTTTGCATGGCTGAGATTTCTTTTAAAAGAACCTAAGAATTTCTTTCAATGGGTTTTACAATATTTATGAGTAGTTTATTAACACTAAATCTTAAAGCTTGAAATTAAATTATTTATAAGTTTTTTTTTGGTTGAAATATCTTTTGACTTAATGGATAATACAGCAACGTTTAATATTATTCCTTTCAAGTTATTGAACAAGGTTATTTACAGCAGCTTTGGATTAGAAATATAGTCCTGCTCTTTATACTCAAACATATATTTATATTATGTCCCTTTTTTCATAAATAGTACATAAAAATAAGTTTAAGTTTTTTAAGTTTATTTCCATTTCGAATATTTCTTTCTAATATATTTCCACCTTAACGCTTTATACACATTTGTTAGGTGCTTATCAGTAAGGAGTGAAAAATGTTCATATACCAACCAAACCACTTCCGTTGCAGTTTTAATTTCCTTTACCTTAAAACAGATTGGGCAGCAAATTTGCATGGAACCTGATTATAATCTGGCTGGTACCGGGAACCAGTACAGTAATAGGAACTATTAGGGACCCCAAAACAGAATGCTAGACCAATTTGCTAGTGCCTTTCTTTTGCATCGTAGTAGCCATCAATTCTCGAAAGGCAGAATGTTAATCAGTAAACACAACGATAACAAATAGCAGACAAAAGGAGGCGTGAGAAGTGAGGCAAACGACGGCAAAGCAGAAAAAGATGGTTGAAGAAGAATAGAATTAAAAAAAACAAAATGACAAAGAGGTGGGGCGAGCCAAAACAAAACACTTAACAGCTGCCAAAGCATTGACTGAGTGACCGACCTGGAGCGCAGTTCAGAGAGACTTAAAAGAGGTTTAGAGTGTAGAAGGGAGAGAGTTAATGCAAACGGTAGCCTGACTGAAATAGCGGCAAATGGTCAAGTGGCAAAACACCTTTTTTTGCCTTTGCCTGAAGTGGCCAAAAGCTGCGCCGGGGTGCATATGGCAAAAGCCAAATGATGAAAGTGCTGCTGTTGCTGGTTGAAAAGTCCTCGCCAACCGTGGACATCAAAGGTGCCTGGCAGCGCTGCGGTGGTGTTCAATGTTGTTAGGTTTGAGGATTGACTGCGGGTGCTTTTGCTGCTGTGTGGCAGCTCCTGGTGCGCCACTTTGCATAAGCGAGGAGCTGCAGGACGCGAAGGCAGAGCATTGGTGAAAATAATAAACTAGAAATACGCACGGACTGTGCAACGTGGTGGGATCGATGGGGTATAGCTGTCGTCGTCGTCGTCGTCGTGACCTTTGTACCGTTTAATGTGGTTTGCCAGGCAGACACCCCTGCAATTTGCAATTAATCAGCAGCACAGGGCAAACAGACAGTGCCAACTTTTGAGAAAACACAGGCAACAAGCAGCAAAGCGACTAACAGACAGACTAACAGACAGACAAACGGTTGTTGCCATTTCTGTTGCATATTTGCAGGCGCGTTGCAGTCAATGCAACCGAACATAAATTAACTAGCGTCAAATGCTGTCAAGCACACACACACACACACACACACACACACACACACAAACGCACAAAAGGGTTAATTTTGTAAACATATATTTAAATAGTCGCACAGCCACTGCAGTGCCATTTTGGCATTTAAGACCCAAACCTACAATTTTGAGGGGACTTACCCTTTTCTATGATTTTATGGATGGTGCGCAAGGGTTGCACTTGCATTGGATTGCATCGTCTGTGTTTGCCAAGGGCAGGGGTGATAATTTATTTTGCATTTGCAAGTTTTTAATTTCATTTGTGCATAACAGAGTCAATACTTTGGTGATGGCTAATTCAATATAACGGGTAGAGTAATTAATTCTTCCTGATTTTGCGGGTAATAGAGCCTGCTTCCCTTAAAACCAAAAAGCTATTTACCATACCATCAGTTGACAAAAAAATTGTATGTTGCAGCAAGTTGTTGGCAAATCGGCTAGAAACAACAAAAAATAACGATTAACGACAGCTATCAGCCAATGCATATCTAAGAATAACTCAAGTTTTTATATTCTGCTCTTCAAACAGCTCACATTAAAAATGGTGCCTAGATAATACGTTCAATTCAAAAAAATAATAAATGACAATTTTATGGTGTGGGCTGAGTTTCTGCTGTCTAGAGGCTTGAACAGCTCTTACTGTAGGTGTTTATCTAGTTGTCTTAAAATAAAGAATGAGTCAGTCAGCCACCCCTATCCTATCCCAAGAAGCGTCACATGTGCTGCTGCCAGATCTGCGGTTCTGCAAGAGGCGGAGCGAGAGGGCAGAGAGTGGCAGAAACTGGCGACTGCCAAAAGGCAAGCCGAGAAAATAAGTCATTAAAACGCGGATTACTCAAAAGCGTAGAAGCGGATTTCTTGCATGCTATTTGCGAGGGAGATGCGTCGCAGACTTTAGACTTTTGTTTGGCTTCGGATTCTGTCGGGTAGCCCCGTTCAGTGAGTGGTCTGAGGGCTCAACGCTTAGTGACTGACAAGGCAGCCGCCGGCAGGCTAAACGAGATACAAGCTGGAGGGATAGCGCAAACATGTTAAGCTCTTGCACTGTCTCTATCTGTTTGTGTGTGTATGTGTGTGTTAGGCCTTTTCGGAGTTGACAGGCAGCCAAGGACTGAAGACCCAAATGCAGTCAGCGAGTGAAATATATTTATTAATGATCCTTTTGAGAATTTGCGTGGTACATGCACATAATTCATTTTTCTCATAAGCTTCGTGGATAGGATGAGAGTAATAAAAAATTGTTTTGAATGTTGTGTTTAAAGGGCTTGGAGAGCTAGCAAATAACTTAAGATAGTTTCACAAATTACTACAGATTTAAAATTTAATTACAAACATTAATACATTTTTTTATGCTCTTAGAAAATTTATTTTTCTCCCTCTTCTTTCGTAATCACCGATGATAAGAGCAATAATTATCATTCTAAGGCAAACTGACGACCTAGCTTAGGAATAACGGCTATACCTAGATGTTTCTGGGTGAAAAAAAAACATTTAAAAATAGATCATTTATTATCAAGTGATTGATAGTGGAACACATGTTTTCATCCTTTTTATACGTTTGAGCTAAATGCTTGAGAAGATCACAAAAAAACCTTTTTCCCGAACTCTTAAATTTAAAGTGAACCCAAAACATAAATTTGCCACACGGACACATCAAAAGTTAAAAATCTGAAGCACGCCTTTAAATGCCAATTAATTTTGGACCGCTGCAAAACTGTCAAGTTGTTGTTTTTAAGCAGAAATTCCCAGAATATTGCAAACGTTTTAATTTCTTACACATACTTGTATGTGGATTATTTGTGGATTTGTTTTTAAATTTTGCCTTTTTTCAATGTTTAATATCAAAAATGAAAAACATAAAAAAACAAATCGCCGCCTAAGCTTCGTTGCTTGCCGGTTTTGTTTACGATCTCTTAAGCCTGGTTTATGACACCGCATCGATCGGATTTTTGCCGTTTTATTTGCCTCGAAATTAGCAATTAATTCTCCATCAAAGAGGCGTGTGTTGATTTTTATTATTATTGGGCAAGATGCTGCTGCTGCTGCTGCTGACCGTTGCGACGGACAGACGGATTGCGCTGACTCAGTGTTCAAGAGGCTTACCATCCGCGTTTTGTGAATGAGCTGAGGGACTGTGTCCCAACAGCTGGATACAAACAATGCGAAATGGGTGTGGCTTCATTTGGCGTGTGTGCGCCAAACCTGGAACGGAAATTAAAAAATATTTAGACATACATGAATCAAGTGAAAACGTTGCAGTCGGATGCAACTGACTACGGAATACTCTGATACCAGCATAAAAATGGGTGGTAGTATGAAGCCAGCTTGCAGAGCGAAAGTATGGTGACGGCAAGGGTTGGCGCGGCGGTAAAATATAGTTTGATACAAAAGAATTTTGTGTCTTTTGCTCAAAAACTGTGGAATATATGTCGCGGGGTTAAAAGTGGGCGTGACACCAACATTTTGAGAACAGATCTTTGAGGTATGCCAACAAATTTTGTGATTCTAGCAAAAAAAATATGCAATATTTCCGATTTAAAAAGGTGGGAGGCATGGGTGAGCAGGGCATCCGAATTCCTTATGCAGATCTTTGAGGTATGTCATCAGATATGCCACCATTTTTAGTGCCTCTATCTCAAAAACTGTGGGGGGTATTGGCGTTTCCCATTTAAGAAGGTGGCGAACCACCAAAAGTTGTGGGCGTTGCATCAAAAATGTTGATGTAGATTTCCTAAGGACGCAAGTAGCTATCACCCTAGCAAATTTGGTAACTCTAGCTGCAAGAATGTGGAATATATACAGCATTATCGATTTTCAGCTATCGAGTTGTATCGATTTTCCAGTCACCAGTAAGGTTAGCACCCCTTTATTAAAAGTTTGTCTGACGCACACATCATTATATATGGACGGACAGCCAGGCACAATAACGGACATTGCACAAAGCCAATAAACTCTTCACCTTCAGTGTTAGAGTATACAAAAAGGGGACCCTAAACAATGCCTTTTAAGCGATTGGCAAATATCAGGTGGAATAGCGAAAGAGGAGGTGTAAACATAAAACAATAGTAGTTCATAAAAAGTTTAAAGTTAAAGTCAATCAAATTTATTAGACTTGAAGGAGGAAATGATAATGTTTTAGAATTTAGTCAAGAGCCTTTTTTAGGAATCCTCATAGTTATGATTTTTGTAAGCCTAAAAAGAGCCGAAAAGAGTCGAACCTATTCTTGTTTGAAAAAAATAGATTTAAAAATTCATCGCAAAAAATTGTATATCATATTCTTTAGAAAATAAAGTGCTTAACTTAATGAAAAATTTTCAACAGAGTTTTGTACTTTTTTAGTCAATAAAATTAATTAACTTTTAAGACATATGAACAAATAAACTCATTGGAAGTTAATCAAAATGTGACAGTCTTTTATTATGGCTCCCGGCCCACTCTGGCATTGCTGGCTTCATAACTCCATCTCTCATTCTCTGTATGCCTAATCCTCGTTTAACATGCATACGCGAATGTATCGCCTTTAAGACGCAATAAATTTTCATTTTCAATATGTGTAACAAGGAAATATATTTATAATTTTTGCAAGTGCGTGAAATGCGTCCAATAAATTCTGCAGTTAAATCCGCAGCGTGAGCCCAGAAATGTTTTTGCTGAAGTCATACATATATTTTTTGCTGTTTGTTGTTGGGCTTTTGTTATTTTAATGTGAAAACATTTCCACATAAGCGATTTTTCACGTAAATCAAAAGCCAGCTCGATGACGACAATGAGGTTGACAATATGGGGTGTTGTCGGATTGGGATCAAACTGCCAGCCAGCCAGCCAGTCAGCCAGATGAGAGATGCGATGTTCTTTAGCCATGTGTGAAGCTGAATGCTGCGACTGCGATGGCCCACAAGTTATGAGATTAATTCATTTGCTTTTTGCTCGAGTGCAAATTACAAAATTACGCCATTTCCTTTTGACATTTCTCAATTTTCTGTTGAATTGTGCGCCATGGTTTTCTGTTGCATTCCGTCGCCAGTTTGTTCATTCGTTCGTTTGTTCGTTTGTTCGGTGGACGAAATCTCTCCAGGCGGGCCTGGCGATAGGCGCTTTTGTTTTTCACATGAATTTAAATTTATAAATATTTAAGCACTAGTATGATAGACGCGCCGATCTGTCGTTGCTGTTGTTGTTGTTGGAACAGGGACAGCTGCGCGTCGCGACGAGTCTCATTCCGTAGGCAAACAATTGGCCCAAAACCAGTAAGCAGAAAGAGAGCGAGAGGGCGGAGAGCTAGACAATGTAAAGTCCAAGGCAGACGTTGGTAGACCTAGTCAGACATTCTCCACTCGACATGATACAAATGAATCTTTGATGTCATTTGGGTTTTTGCATGGAAATGTGTTTTAATTGAAAAAAAGGGCCAACAACAAACTAGACTCTGTGTTTGTTAATGAAATTTGCTGAGGTTGTGCGCAAAGGTCGGTCGCTTTATTTGCCAAAAATATTAAAATCATAAATAAATTAAGAGGTAAAATACGCTCATAGAGGGAAAGAAAGGTAAAATTCTTAAAGGTAGATAAATAAGTAGATAAGGTTCAAGTGCTTTGGTCCTAAAAAATTTACATCTTTGAGTTATTTTACTAATTTCTAAACAGCTTTCTGTTAATCTTTGCATCTCGTTGGAGTTTTCTCTCTTATCATTTCTCAGGTCTCGTTTAAGCTCTCACACAACACCCACAACCGTTTGAAAGCAATCATTAAATGATTATTCAATTATATTTCCCCACAAATTCGTGTGGCATTATTCATGTTGTTGGCCAAAACAGGCATCTCTAGCCACCAATCCAATTAACGTCAAAGTAACGCCATACATACCTAATACACATACACATACACACATATTCGTAAGTAGACCCCGAGCGAATGAGAAATCGTTTAATAGGCGCATCAATCAGTTAGGCGTACTCATAAAACACCAGACACCCGAACATAGCAATACTGGCAACAACTGCAACACCAACAACTCCTCCAACGAGTGGAAATAAAATATATAAACATCGAGCAAAACTATAAGATGCAACATGCACATTTTTCTTTTGAAGTGCCTGCCTGCCAGCCGCAAGCGTTGCAACAACAACAACAACAACAACCATACCAGCAACATCAACTCTCATGCTGCAGTGCATGTACACATGTAGCATGTGTATCTTAAAGATACAGATAAAAAGTGAGGTACTCAAAGAAAAAGTCTTGCTTGTACACTCAGAATAATTGGAGAAGTTATGCAGTAAAGATATAAAACTCAATATTATTGCTTCTTACAACATTGGTTTTCAAGGAACATTTTGCATCTAATTTCATCAAAATATTATTAATGAAACCCAAAAGGAATCTATAATATTCGGGGTGAGGGTTACTATTTTGAGCAATTAACAACGTTATCTGTTGAAATTTTCTCCAAGTGTACATGCCGCATATGCACATACGTCTAGCCGTACTCGGCCTGCGCTTAATTGTTAAGACAAATCATACGCTAATGGCCATAAAGCAAAATGCGCACCTCGCATCCCACAACATACGCGAAACGTGGCCAGCAACAAGCAAAAGCAACAACAACAACAACAACCGACACAAACTCAACTCGTCTTTTGCCTGGGCTCCGTCTATGATGGGCCTCCTTTAGCGGCTCTCAGTCGCAGTGTCTCTCTCTAGTGCGCACATTTAAAATTAAATAAACAATTTGCTGCAGTTTCATTGGAAAATATGTGATTAAATGCGGTTGACTGCCGGTGTGGTGGTGGGGTTGGTAAGCTGGTGACGAAGTGGGGGTAGTAGGTGGTGAAGTGTTGCGCGGTCTTTTTTTATGACCGTTAAAGTAGCTCGTATTTGGAAAGCATTTTTTGGATTTGGGCCATCAATTTTATGGCAAACGGATGTGTTATTGGTTCTTGGTTAGTTTTTCCTCGAAATGTGCAAGCCAAAAGGGCAAATGACCTGAGTTCGCTTTGAGTAACTACAACTAATTTTCGATTGAAATTAAGACTGAGATGTTAAAGTCGAAGCTTTCGAAACTTCTGAAGCCTTTGAAACTTATGTACTATTGGGAACTTTTGCAAAACTTTGTATTTCGATTATTTTTTATATATTTTTTTTTAATTACAAGTTTATTTTTTTACTCTTATATATGATTACTATTAATTTTAAGACATTACATGCATATAAATTAAACTAAATAACAGATCAGCGTCTTAATTTTTATATCACCGCAATTGACATTATTTTTTCCTCCAAATAATCCAGCTAGCAAGTTAAATTAAATTATTGCCTGGCTAGCAATTTAGTTAAATCATTTTGTCAATCGTTCGCTAATCGGTCCCAATTCGAATGCAGACTCCAAATAAGGGCTAAAAACAGTTTATAGCTGCAGGATACAAGTTCCCATTATGTATCTCGCTCTCTCTCTCTCTCTCTCTCTCTCTCTATCTAAGTACATGCATATATATGCGCATATGTATATTTATTTGCATTTTTATCTGTATGTATGTACTTGTGGCTCTACCTCAATTCTAGCCAAATCAAAGTTAATGCAAGTGCCAATTGCCAATGCTCGACTGTCAATCAGACGGGAACAGTAACCCGTTTTTATATGTATTTATTTTCTTTGCCAGCAAGTCGTTACTCTTGGAAATTTGTTTCCGCTTTTGGGATTCCTGCCACAGACACATGGCATCTCTTTATTTTGTTCTCTCCCTCCCTCTGTGCGTTAGCAATTTTAAAGTTGGCCATTTTTGGGTATGGCAGGAAGGGGATGAGGGCATGCGCCCTTTGCAGCAATTACCAAACCACACAACAATCGTTCAATGGTAAAATAAAAGCGACTTAAAAATAGACGAGCCAACTGACAGAACCCACAGACAGAGAACCAGAACCAAGTCTCCTCTGATGTTGCCAATGTCTGTCTCTTGTTTTTGGAGTTGTTGTTGTGGAGCTGTTGCTGTCGCTGGCTTCAATTTCGAGACAATCGCAAATTGACAATCAAAGTCTTCAAAGACAGTGAAAACTGCTGCGGCGGCGGCACAGCCCAAGAAACAACCGATACGAAACACAGCCAAAAGCAGCCAACATGGCATCTTTTCCAAATGCTTTTCATGTTTCCACATACATACATGCATGTGTGTGTGTGTATGTGTGTGTGTGTGCCGATGAGTGTCTGCGACGCCAAAGCATTTGATTTAAATTGAGTTTGTGAAAATTTTCGTTGATTTGATTGAAGCAACTAAACTTGCACCAAGCCAAACCAACAACAGCTTCAACAGGAACAACTCCTCGTTTCATGCAACAACAACAACAGTTGCAGTCGTGGGTGTTGTTGGCAGTATAGTCAGAGAGAAACTGTCGTTGCTACTGTCGTGGGCGAGTTAATGCCTTTTACTAAAAAATGCATGCGTCTTGCAAAATATTTTACAACTTATAGTTGAGACTGGCAAAAAAGTAAGACAGACCAAGATAAGATTGTTGGTTCGATTTAAAGAACATCAGCAACACACGATGGTGAATTGACATAAAAAATCAACATGCCTTAATAACAATAATAATAATAGTTCTTTTCACGTCAAAAATCCAAATATCCAACGAGCCCATATTGACCTTTAATAACTGTTTTTATGCGTATGAAAATAAGTAGGTATAATTGGGATTGGGAATTATTGAAAGTGCAGCATTTATTTTTAAACTTTTTTTGTCAATTGCATAATTGTCAATAAGTTGAAGTTCAATCAGCCGTAACATATAGTTGGCTTGGTTTCACCCTATCCATGTTTAAATAAATAATTACTTAACATTCGTCATGCTGTTAAGAGCGTTTTTAGTACTAAGCCTTGGCTGGCTTATTTGGAAAACAGTAAGAATTAATAAAAAAACAGAACAATAAGAACATAACAAAGATATGATTTTCAGACCTGCGAACCGAAGCTTGTACATAAATTAAAAAGTATTGAGTGCAGCACAAATCCAAAATACTTTCGAAATGCCTCTTGTTCCGTTAAAGCTCTCAACTGGAACAAAGGAGTTGCAATGACGGATGGCATTCTAGTCATACCACTGCGAAACTATTCAGTAAGTTGCGAATAGTTCTTTTCTAAATATTAATAAGCGTTATTGCAGATTCGAGTAGAAACTTTCAAAAAGGACTACGGCAATAAATATCAACCGTTTATAGTAGATGTCACCATTAATATGTGCGAAGTCTTTGAGCGACGCAATTTCTCGCCATACGGCATTATAATCAAGAACTTAATGGAACGCTTCACAACTATAAACCACTCTTGCCCAATCGACGGACCCTTCATTTTGCGCGATTTGTATATTGATGAAAACTATTTGCCAATGATACCAATTGGATTTTATCAAATTCAACTCACCTTGATGGAGAATTTTCCAAAGACTTCAGCCGAATTCGTTGGTGTTATGAAACTATTTACACATACTATGGAACAGGTCACATTGAAAAAAAAGAAGCCAATTAGAGTTTAATACACATTTATAATCATCAAGATCTATAAATGGGTATTGAATTTTCAATTGGGCATGATAATTATAGATGTTTATTTAATTTTAATTGGACACACGTTTATAATTATCATAATGTCTATAAACTTTGTGTTTTCAAATCAAATAATTTTTAAAATTTTATGCCAAGAACAGCAGTTTTGTATGAATAACAGCCTTGAGAAGAGAGTTTATTTTTGCTAGATGCTAAAATTCAGTAAATTTCAAGGATTTATACTATGTGCTTTATTATTCGTCAAAGTTTGGAGATTTCTCAGTAAGTTGTGGTCAAATTTTTTTTTGAAATCCTAACAATCAACCACTTTAGCATGAATATCATCCGTTTTAAGCAAATGTTACCTTTAATTTGTCTGTTGTATTTGGTTGACGCAATTTTCTTTTTATTAATTTGAATATGTTTGATGTATTAAATGTCAGAAGTACCTAGTATATATTCACCAAATTTGGTTACTCTTGCTGTTAGGGTGTGAGAAATAAATGAATCTAACGAATTTGAATTATCGATTTCCCAGCAAGTTTTCGAAAAAATCAACGATTGTAAGCATTTTGAATTTGTCTTAAAAATTTTTCGTATTTTCCGGACTAATGAATCTAATTGTCAAAAACGGCACTTAGTGCTCATATTAAGCTTAAGAATTTTAGATTTTTACCTTTTACAGTTAGGACTTTGCGTTAATTACCAGCCAATTAGTAAGGACAAACTCTTTAATACATTTATAGGATAACTGGACTATCTTTTAGTTTGTTGTTGTAATGACTTGTGTTCTTAATTACCCGGCGCCATCGCAATCAATGAATACTCGATTCGTTTTCCGTTCAATTTGGCCTAAATATCTGTGCCAAGTCTAGTGTGCTTTCTACTAATTGCCCCGGCCTAGGACATTAAAGTGTTTTGCAAGACAACGCTAATCTCTAATGCTCCTTGGCACTCATAAAAATTTTTATTTTACCAAGATGCTGTCTTTTATTTCCAGCGTCGACTTTCACCGCTTTGAGTTTGCAATGTGTGTGTGTGTGTGTCCAGGCCGAGTTGTCAGTACAGCAATTTTGTCACCTCCATGTGCCACATCATCATTATTATCGTTTTATTGTTTCGGATGGGATGTGCTGTTGGAAGTTAAAGCTAGAGCCGAGCCTCGGGGCAATGTGGCACCCACATGCTTTAGCGGCAGCATCATCTAAAAACAAGCCGGCGAGTGGCTCATTAAGTCGTAAAATCGTTTTAATCGCCGTCGTCGACGATGAGATCCTCTTGCGAATCCATAAAGAGTTAATAAAAAACACAAAATCACGGCGGTCTCTCGCACAGACAATGGCCAAATGACATGGCAGCATTATAATAAAAATAAGGAAATTTATATGCCTAACTTGTACATTGAAATCACAATCAGTGTCTGCTTTTGGCTCGGGCTCGGGCTCGGGCTGGTTGCTGGTGCTCTGGTTTTTATATTTTTAATGCCCATGATGGTTCATTACTCATGCTGAAAAGCCGGTGGGGGAAAACCACAGACTTGTCGCTGTGTTTATAAAATGTCTCATTATCATTTGTCGGTTTGTTTACCCTTGTGACTTTGGCTATGAGTGGCGTTCAAGTGCTCGATTTACTTAATTTCAATTGTTGCTTGTTGCAAGTTTTAAATATGTTCACGCAGACAAATCTGTGGCCTGTTAACCCCCATTCAACATTCATTTAGTTTACCTATAGAGCTGTGTTTAACATATATCGCTGCTATTAATAGCCTTTGATTGTCGTTGTTAACATAAAGTCAACTTGTAGACATCGATGTACAAAACAAAAAAAAAAGCAAACTACATCAGAAATCCATTTATGATCAACAACAGCAACTATAACATGCGAGGCCCGCAACGACGCATCCAACTGAAATCGAAAGACACAACGCCTCCAAGAGCAAACACGCCTCCCCTTTAATCTCGCACAGTTTGACTAGCCGACCATCCAGGGAATGCTGCCACGCAGCCACAAATTTTTTTAACTCCATCCATTCAGTTTGTTTTCGATTTCTGTCGTCGCTTTTGGTTGTTTGTAGTTGCATGTAGTCTTTTTTTTTTGTCCCCGTCTCTCGGGTTTCATATAAATTATTGCCACACAAGTTCATTTCGTTAAAACAGACAACATTTAGTGGTACGCAAAGTCCGCAAAGTCCTTTTGCCTCTCCCTCCGCCCTTCAACACTTAGCCCAATCGATGCGATCTTGAACTTTTATTTAAGCTGAATTATGTCGCGGAATTTGTGCATGCCTTGTTTTGATTTCACCTTAATTTATATTACAATACGCTTTGCATATCCATTTAATGTCGATGGAGTTGGGTTCCCAAAAGGTGTCTGTGCGGGTACCTAAGCAATTTTCAGTTGATATTCGGGCATCAGGCTATTGTCCCTTTACCATATTGTACGCGTGTATTACGGCAGCTGTCTGGCATTGTTTGTGCTTTTGTCTCGCGCTCCTCTCCAATGCGCGCATGTCTGCTGCTGCTGCTGGGCCGTCTAGACTTTTGGCAACCATGTTAAGGATTTTATTTGCCAAAAAATGAAAAAAATCCGAAAAAATGTAATTTTTATTGTTTCTGCGCATTTGGGAGCTATTTGAAGTTGTCGCAAACTCGTGCAGTTATTTTGCCAAGGTCACAGAGTGGGTAAGTTTTATGCTTGATAAAGCCGAAAAAAAAAACAATTGTAGAAGAATTTCAAGTTTTTTTTAATGTACATAGATATATTGAAAAAATATCATTCATCATTATTTATAAAAAAAAAACTGACTATGAGCTTTAATTGGATCATTTTATTATGAATCATAGTTATAAGTTTTTGATGTTCCTTGGGAGTAAAGAATAAATATTTTTTTAAGTTTAAAATTCTGCTAAAGAAACTCAAATTGATGAACTGCCAAATGTCAAGTCTTAAAGAGAAATGTTTGAGAAAACACAAACATATGAATATAAGATTATTTTCTGTTTCGACAGAGCTTTTACTTAAAACAGGAAGCTAATCATTAAACTATTAACAAATTGATCAAATTAGAAAAAAAAGATCATCAGTGAAATGAGATTTTTAATAATAAGTATAACTTATAATCATTACGGTTCCTGGTACTTTATTTGCTTATTTATTTTCTTCCTCTTTGGAAAATTTCATTATACCTTTGTTCAGCTTGCTTAGCCACGCTGTTCACTTGCCCATCCAATCGAAGGCTAGCACACACATGTCCACTATGCCCATGACCATGCTCATGTACATGTTCACGTGCAGCAATCAAAGTTTGCTGCTGCTGAAGAGCAACTTCAGACAACCCACACTCTCAAAAGTAAGCCCCAAGTCCAGCTGGGCACAGCGCAAATTTGATGGCAAGTGCATCTCGTCGACACAGGAACGATGTTGATTTCAGACATGTGGCTTATGTTTTTCGCTTATGTTGCATGACCACAGTACAGATTCGCCGCCAATAAAGATCTCATCAAGTGCAGCATGCATCGTGCGTCTTAGCTGTTTCTAAAACCCCCGTCTCATTCTCCTCCTCCTTCCTTACCTCTTTTTGGGTTATTTGTGTAAAGTTGTGGCTGGTCTTTTGACTCTATCTGCGGCCTTTAATTTATTAATATTCTCATGCACTTCCCACTCGGTTTCGCATGCATTTCTGTTTGCCTCTCTCTCTTTCCCTCTCGTTGTTTCTCTTGTTGTCCCTGTACACCTTGTACTGTATGTATAAATTTTTCAATTTGCGATCTTTGAACTGTAGACAATGAATTCTTTATAGCTTAACCTTGTCTACTAGTACTTCTACTTCTACTGCTGCTTTCGGACAGCGGTTGCTTCCTCATGTGGTTATTTCCCCTCCTTTTTCACTTCAATTTAATGGCATTTTTTGTGCTGAAGGTGAATGTGTTTCTCTCCGAGACTCAACTGAACTCAACTCGAGTCGACACCAGTCACATCTTCAAAATTCCATAAGTAAGTGTCTTGCGGGACCAAAGATCGCAGTGCGTTTATAAATAACCCACGTATATGAGCGATCTTTCTTTTATTTCTTTCATTTTTCATTTTCAATTTCCTGTTCTTCATAACGGCACTTGTTCTTGTTGGGAAAGTTTACATTTGAAAGCTTCTCTAGCATTGCTGTTGTGAAGTTAATATTATTATATTGACTCAAATGTAAACTTTAGTTTTGGCAAGAATCCCCTCGCTTAGGATTTGCCAACAGCGACCTATTTCACACTGCTGGATTATGTTTTATTGAAATAGAATCCGATAACCGTCAAAGCTAAGAAACAATATGCCAAACACGAACTTGCATCAAGCAAATTGAATAACTGAAATGATAATGAACTTAGGCAAAATATTAAAACTAATGTCGCCTCAACACGAAACCCCAAAAAGCCATAGCCAAAAACAGTGAAAGATTTTTGATGCGCTTAGAAAATCTTCCCATAGCATTGAGGCTGACTGGCGGTCAAAACGATCACGAGGAGTGCAAAGAGAACAGAAAGCAACAGCGAAGCGAAAAAAACATGAAGCCAAATATCAACAGCTTGAATTTATTGATCATGATTATTGGGACGCCGCACAAGTCGTGAAAAGCAAAACCAAAATTATGAAGATGCCTCCGACGATTGGCAAGTGCAGCTGAGTTGCGTCGAGTGGAGAATGGGGTTAGCCGCAGGGCATTTGTAATCCCAAATGGAAAGAGCTACCACAATATACTACTACCTGTTACAGAATTGTTCTGTTCCCTTTTCCTCCCTGCTTGCAATTGCTTAATGTGTAGGCAAACCGGAGCACAATGCTGAGATTCGTTCCACTGTTTCGGATGTTTTGCTTTGTTGCTCTTGTTGAAGTAATTCATACAATTTAAGTTGTATGGGTGGTGGAAGTCCTTCTAAACGAAAAGTGTATCTTTGGCCTCCGCCTGTGCCGTTGAATTGAAATCGGAAATTCATAAATAAACTTTGCCTTTTATTGATAAATCAAAGTGAAGTGCAGCACTGCAGCACAGCAGCAGGCCGTTAAGGCCAGAGTCTTGATGTTGAGGTTGAGTTGGAGTTGGAGTTTGCCGCAGTACCTTCATCTTTATCATTCTCATGAATATAGCCACTTGGTGCATGTGGCATGTGGCACATGTGGGCTTGGTAGAGCATTTTTGCATTCTTATGTCTCAGATGGTTAAGAAATTGCTTGTAGCTCTTTTTTTTTTCGTTTTCTTAATTTGCATATGGAGACGACTGCAGAAAACAAAGAGACATAGGCATTTGAAAACATAAACTGAAGAACAGAATACTTTTACATTCAATTGACTTTCCAAAGACAAAGATTCAAGTTAAGTCTTTAAGTCTGTACTCATATCAGATGACTCACTGACTTTGCATTTACCACAAGAAAAAAAAAAAACGAGGAAAAAACGGCAATCATAACCACATCAAAAGTGCTTCAATTTACGACTTTTCCTCTTAACAATCGCAGTTGGAGTCATCACAAAATAAAAAGCTACATCCAAATATTTACATTTAACGACAATAGCCAAGCATTTGATGGCTTATTAGACGCCACAAGAGAAGACAAATCGAACAAAGGCCGCTTTTGTAATATTTGTGAAACGATTTTTTAATTCCAGTCATAAAGCTGCATTTGATTTCAAGCGAAATGATCGTTTTTGATGCCCAAACTGGATTATTAACTGCCTTAAAAGCCCATCAAATATCAACAAATGACATCAAACTTACCAATAATAAAGCAAAGCAAAGCAAAGCTGCTTTTCTCCATTCAAATTTTCAAAATGTTAACACTTAAAGTGTCAATTGAGGAATTATTTTCGACAGTTGCTTGATCTCTAAAACTCTTTTCTGTTATTGTGTCAGCTTTTCTTGACACTGATGTATATGGTAATGCTTAGATAGTGACTTAAATACACTGGAAAGTTTTCTAACACATAAAAAGGGTGTCTCAAGTTTAAAATATTTAAAACATATCCACAGGGATGAGATACTTTTTGGGAATTTTATGGATATCTATTTATTTTCGAAAGGCAATTCAAATTATCCAATTAAATCGAATTTTTATCTTTCAAAGTTCTTAATATCTGTACAGTTTATATAAGCTTCTTATTGCAAAACTGGAGTTTATTGAATTTTTTTAAGTAACAATTTTTTTTTTAGAAAATTTGTATTTCCATTTTTAACAATATTATAAATCAACTACAGAGTATCTCTTGGTCGAGCACTTCATTCAAAAGCGTTATTGTCTGTTTAAAATCAATGCATTGGGTGAAAAAGCTTCAGTTATAAAGGGCGACAAGTTGTGTAATCTGAAAGGGCTTATCAAATTGCATAAGCAGAAATTTGTTGTGTGCCCAAAAATGAAAGTCTTATATGCAAGGAATGAAGTTTTTTTTGGGCAACACTTAATCATGAGAAATTTGTGATATATATGCATGTGTATTTGTATTTAAAGATCGCTTCTTCACACACACACACACACACTCACACACATTTAAAGTCAACTCACGCCCGATTGCAAGAAGTTTTCGCACTAATCACATAAGCCACAGAGCATCAAGGTTTAACGAACAACTCGTGTTTATCTCATCTCATCAAACCACAACTGCCCATTCTGGACACACTGGACAAATAAGTGAGATACGTATACACATGCGTGCATACATTTCGCATTGCAGTTGCTGTTTGGCTAATGAATACCGCAGACAGTTATGTACACCCTCTAAAAACCCCATAACCATTCAGCATACATATTGGGCTGGCCGTTGGCAATTGGATTGCGGCCAGGCTGCCAAGACAACTTTATGGTCTGAAGTTTTCAGCTGCGACAACTGTGCAATGCAAAAACCGAAAGCCAACCGAAAAAGAAATGGCAAACACCTATACTGAGCATTAGAGAAACACGTCCAAAAACAAAAGTCAGCGTATAATGAGATTAAAACTTGAACTTTTCCAAGCCAAAAACTTTTCGACAGCCAGAGCCAGAGCAGGTAAATCATTTTACGCACCCGCAACCCAAGGAATATGAACTTGAAAAAAAAAAAATCAAAATAAACTTTTGCAATATGGCAAAGAGTCAGTTCTGTTTGCGGCTTTATGATTGTTGGTGTTGCTGTCATGAATTATGACTTGTTGGACATCGTTGTCGCCAGGTTTGCATTCATTTCTCATTATCGACATTCGGTAAAAATGCAAGCGATAAGTTTGCGTTTTTAATATTATTGGACTTTTGCCATTGAGACACAAAATGTATTTTGGATTTTTGGCTGCTAAGTTTTAGCAGACGCCATAAATATACTCAGTCTCACGCACCACCCATATCGAGTATATCGTCTCGCCTAGTCATGGATTCGTTACCTAACCAAGCGTGCTCAATAAAATGTCGCCTTTGTATTTGTTTTGATTGTTTATTGCTGCGGTAAAACAAAGAACAAGGCTCAAAGCAACAGCCAAAACTAGCAGACAATATGGATGTGAAAAATGGAAACACAATGACGTGCTGATACAAAAAATAATTATATCTATGGTGTGTGTGTGTGTGTAATCAAATTTGTTCAAACGCGCTTTCGTATGGGGGCCAACAAGTCAATGAGCCAACTGGTTAGTCAAGTAAGGCTCTCTGTCTAGATTTCCTCTTCGTGTGCAGTGCAGCCACGACTCACTTTCTTTCGGCTTTTGTCGGTGCATTTAGTCTTTAGTTTGATTTAATTTGTGGGATGGTCACTCACAATTTGACAGAATTGAGACCAGGGATTGACTGCATCATAAACTAAAGCCAGGATTATTTTTCGATTGACATTAAACACGGAGCATGAAACGATTGTTGATTGTGATAGCTAGTATTGTATTACAATCAACAAACCATATCATCAAAAGTAATGTGTAACTTGTTGTTATAACCGTACATTAAATTTCATTAGTTAATGTTCGATTTCAATACGATTTCTTGTACTCCAAATTTGTTTCCTACTCAGTTCTATTTAGTTAGAAATAAATGGAGCTCAAACTGATAAAACAAAATTTCTTTAAAAATTGTCAAAATTTTAACTGTATGCTGATATTACTATAAATTTATGTATGGAAAAACAATTGAGTTGAAATAAATATTTCACACTCCATTTAATAAATTTCACATAACAAAACAACAAAGTTTTATTTGCAATCGAATCCACTGAGAGCTATAAAATGTATATATAAAACATAGCGAAAATACAACAAAGAGCTTTAACTGAGTTGAGTGAATTTCATTTGTTTTCCTTTTTGAAT
Source organism: Scaptomyza flava (assembly GCA_030179655.1). Classification (NCBI taxonomy): domain Eukaryota; kingdom Metazoa; phylum Arthropoda; class Insecta; order Diptera; family Drosophilidae; genus Scaptomyza; species Scaptomyza flava. The sequence continues at coordinate 19,373,384 of JARNME010000404.1, forward strand.
GATTCATTCAAACGCTTTGCCTAGTTTCGCTTGTCCGCTGTCATTGAACGCTTCAAAAGTGTCAGTTATAAGTTCCCGACTTTTGATTTTTTATAGGTCAACAGCAGGCAGCAACAACAACAATCGAACATAAAACTAAATAAGTTTCGCAAATCATTTGAAAAAAAAAAACCTAAACATTAATACCGTAAATTGACTCACAACAAGAACTCCGATTTGAATGGCCTGCGAAAAACTATCTGCATGCATAAGTAGTATGCAAAATTAACGTATCAACGTGTGTGTGTGTGTGTTGTGTGCATGACTATTCCTGATTTTCCTGGAAAAGTTGTGCGGCTCATGGCTTGCACGCATTATGTATGCCATGCTTCTGCATCGATAAATCAGTCAAAACTGTCAAATGCATATAAATTATATGCAAGCTCGCTTCGCTACCCAATGGACAGTGGGTGTGTGTGGCAGCAGCAGTTGTTGTTGTTGTTGTTGCTGTTGCAGTTTTTGTTAAATCCTGAACTCAGCCAGACAGAACAATAACAAGGCACGTATTGCATAAATGCAATATGCACACAAACTAGCTAGAAAAGCGAGAACGGGTTCAGGGAACAAAGCAAAAATGCAAGGGTACAACTGCACTGGAAGAAAAAGTGTCATAAAATTAACAGAAAAAACCTGCTAAAATAATTCTAAGAATTTTTTTTAAGCTATTTAGTTCAAAAATAACTTCTAGACCGAAATCGACAATGACTAAAAAAAAAAAATAAAATAAATAAATATTTCCCAAGTTTAAAATATATGTAGTATATGAATTCTTTTCTTTTCCTTAAAACAAATTAAAAAAAATGTTGGGATAGTGAAGTATTTGATATTTTTATATGTACGATGTATTTTTTCAAAGTAAAATATGGAATAAAAAAAACACATGCAATCAACCTTTAGCTTATTAATTAAACAAATAAGTTAAGCTGACACAAAATATTTAAACTTAATTTAATCTACATTTACATTCAAGAATCTCGAAAAGCTATTAATTTATAAGTATTATTATAAAAAACATGAAAAGTTTCTCTTAGCTTTAAAACAATACAATAATGATTTTCTGGACTTAAAGGTCAGTTTAGTTTTGCTTAGTGTACGAATAGTAAGTGCGTGGGTTATGCGGATGGGGTTAAGAGAGATTGGACCAGGTGAGCTTGGCAGCTAACTGGATACGTGTAGGAGGTATGCGTGTATAGTTTATGCCTGTGTGTGTGTACCTATTAGAACTTGTTGAGTGCCGTTTGAGTGGACGACGATGAGAGGACGTGGTTGTGAATTTGGAATGGGGATGTGGACGTAGGCAATGTCGATGTCGTTGTCGTTGTTTTTGTCGTTGTCGTCCCGCATAAAGTTATGTTAATGGGCAATGACTGTTGGGATTTGTATTAGATAGGGTAATGTGAATGGTGCTGGCCATAACAGTTAATGCTTTAGATTACAATGCATAGAAAAAAGCAAAAGAATTCATCCTCTATATATTATAGAATAATGTGAGAATAAAGTTCACGCGCTTGTACATCTTTATGCTATAAGACCTTCAATCCATCCACCTATCTATCAATTGACATCTCAAGTATTGCATCTCAACTGCTGCTCAACGTCAGTTTAAAACTCCTAAGACCTAATTTACATACACAGCTCGCATCAGGGGCTACTATTTAATGATGCTGTTGGCCCATTTCGAAGATCATCTTGCATCTGATAGCCAAAAGCGACTACCATAAATGCATTTTCAACTGATTCCAACAATGATATGCCAAAATAGAGAAAAGAAAAAAAAAACCTTAAGCAAACAAAAGTTCTCTGTTGATGATTTGAAATAATGTTGCACAATGATGTGGCACAAAACAGTTGTGGATAAATCAATAACTGGAATTACCTTTTGTTTTGCTCAAGTCAACTGTGAGCTCAGCCTGAACCCTTGTTGATCCATTGGGCGAGTATCGTGTGCGTGATTTGTAGAAAAATTATGTAAATTATTGTTTTACAGAGCGTTCGACTGCGTGCTGAGATATAATACAATATTTTTGTTAAAGCAATTATAGCTGACCAAATATTTACGCAACAATTATGATTTTTATCGAGTTGCGACTCAAACAAAATAAACTTGAAAAACCATCCCCACACCTTAAACCTCTTGTTTGTTTGCTTTTTTTTTAAACTGAACTTTTGACCAACCGTGTTTATTAATATTCTATGATTGACTCTGCGAGAAAGTTGCTTATGAAAAGAAACATGTAAATACTCGAGGCATGCTTTAGCGTCAGTTGTATATCGTGCCCCTTTTAGGGTCACATTGTTGAGGTGACAATGCAATAAGCTGCAAGGCTTGCTGCACAGTAGCCAATGACAAAAGACAACTGACAGCTGCTGCTGTGGCAGCTTATGACAATGACAACATGCAACATGGCACGACAGCAACAGCGTTCGATCGACGACAGACAGGAGACAACAACTATGCTCACAAATGTTGCATGACGCCAGACTAAATGCAAATGAGGCATGCGCCGCGTAGGCGACAAAAAACACAGAAAGAGAGACTCTGAGACCTGTGCTTACTTGCCAGTGAGTGGAAGCTGCGCAGGCGCACTGCACAAAATTCCAATTGCAAAAAAGAAAGTTTGCCAGGCTGTTTGCAAAACTCCCGGCTGCTGTTGGCAATTTGTGCCAACTGTCAAAGTACTGTAGTAAAACAACTCGCGAGAGAGCCTCCTCTGTTCCCCTGTTACTCCTATTCAAAAAAAAAAACAACTGCGAATCACGCGCAATGAGCAATTAAATATGCGCAGTCGTGTGTGCAACAGCAACAGAATATTGAGGATGAGTCAGAGGTTGCCAGTGGTGTCAGCTACTAACTGACTGTGCAGCATCTTGTGGCAACTTAAGCACAGCATATTGCCGCTTTCTTCAATCCGTTCTAGTAAAAAAGTGCATTAAGATCCGCATAAGACAAAGATTAATATGTTGTGCATTAAAAGATATTTAAAGACCTTACATGAAAAATAAATTTATAAAAACATGAATTATTAATTTAAGCAGACATATAAAGAATAATATGTTACAAGTCTAAAAATTATTATATTATGAACATCAAATTTGGCATTTCCTTATAAAATTGGAAGTCGGAGGATTGATATCTTTCTATTTATTGCTAATGTTTATTCTATAATGGAAAATATACCTAAAGCCTAGATAAACGTAAGGCCTATATATAAAATATATAAAATGTTTACTAAGTAAATCGTGGGTTTTATAATGACAGTTCAAGAACCTAAAATCCAAGCACTCTTTTGTACATACAAACTGCAAATAAATCTTTACTTAATTATATTATTTAACATTGATTATCACTTTTCTCGTTTCAGGTATGTATCTTTGAACTATGCCCAAAATTTTAGTGGTAAGTTCAATAATTAAATTCTCTGCTGGGTTTTTTCAAGTAACATAACGAGCTGCATGTGTGTGTGATCCTTACATCATCGACACGCCTGACATTTGAAAAATGTCTCAAATTAAGCATAACCAAAACTCTGGCGACACACACTCGTAATTTTCAAGTGTTTATTACACACACACAACAACACTGAAACTATGAACTTGTAAATTATATTTAATAAGCGAGTGTTTATGCTGTTGCATGGCGTCACAGTTGAATGGCTGGCTTTGTTCCCACAGACAGTCTCCTTATCTTTCGTTGCGTCTCACTCTTTTGCTTTCTCCTGGCAATCAGTTAAAGTTTGTCGCACTGTCTATGAATAAGAAATGCAACTTAAGAACTCTCTACAAACGATAAAAGTTTTGAAGAAAAGCAAAGGGATTGTGAAGGCAAGGGGAGCTGGCGCCAACTTCTTCGGCAATGCACAAAATCAAAACACTAATTTATTGCACATTTGGCACAAACAACATACACGGATCAGGAGCCAAAAACTCAACAGCACCATCGGGACTTGGAGTTGCAAAAAGTCGCCACTAAGCAGCCCAAAGAGAGGGTGCAGTAGACACAAAGACAGCAAACTGAGACCAAGTCCCGCCGCAGTTCTACTCGCAGTCATAAATCACTTTCGCTGTTGTCGCTAGCAAAAGAAAAGAAAAGCTTACATCTCATATGAACATTTTTCAATAGTTGACCCAAAAAAAAAAAGCAAAAATAGAAAAGAAACCAAAACAAGTATCTTTGCCCAGGCGTCTTTTTGGTCCTCTGCCTGCCTTCAAGTAAAAGTGCAGCCTGGCGACACAAATATTATTGCAGTTGTGTAAATATGTGGCTGACAGGACCCCAGACGTTCCCAGATGTCTCTCTGTGTGTGTGTTTTTTTATATGTATGCCACATAAACATAACCTCAAATGGTCTAAACGGACCAGCGTTGGTTTTTTCTTTTTCAAGTGCACTTTTTGCATACGAGTTTCCTGTGTGATTTTGTTTTGTTTACTGCATGTGTTGCAATTATATATATATATGTGTGTGTGGCTGACGCACTTGAGCCTTTGTATCGTTGCATACATAGACCAAATAACCTCTTATATTCGGTTGGCTCACAATACTTCTTCTGCCTCTCTCAGATGCCCGACCTCAAACCGAATTACACACATCTTTAGAGCACACATCGTTCCCTACGAGAGAGAAGGAGACCCCTTCTCAACGGTTAAAGAAATTATAATACAAAATCCTGCCTGCTTTATATCCTTTGCTCCGTCCTGTTTTTGCTTCTTGTCTGCAGATTTTTTTTGCCATTACTTTGCTGTTGTTGTTTACTGCTGGATTGCTGTACAGTGGGATAAATGTAGTTTCTAAACTTTATTATTATTATTATAATTACAAACTAAGTGATTTAAATAAATATAAATAAGTTTTTATACACGATACCTACTTTATGTAATAACTAATATATATGAATATATTAACTAAATTTTATTGGAATTTTTATTAAAAGGTTGCAAATGGAAGCAGATGTATTAGAATTTAACAATTACCAAAATATTGCAAAAATCTGCTTATATTTTTCCAATTTCTCTAACTCTCACTCAGCATATTGTTAAATTTTTGTAAGCATAGAAGAAATGGTCTCAAGTTTCTCAAATTATCCTTCTGTTTGCTCTCTTGTATTAACGTTCCCTTTTCTGTCCCAAATCCTAAACGTTCCAGTGTAAAATTACACAGAAATGCGGGCCGTTACAAACATATATGAGATGCATATATAACAACACACACAATCTCTCTCTCTCTCTCTCTCTCTCTTCAAACCACATACATTCACTTATATATGTCTTGCATTTCTTGTTATACATCCACTTTTGCCAGGCTGTTTCATATCAGAGGCAATTTGTTTGTTTTTCTATTTCTAAAATCAAAACTAATTTACATATGGGAAACTCCATGTGTGCATCTATGATTTCTTTCCATTTCTCCGCCTTCTAAACACACACGTCTGCAATTAACAATTTAAGTGGCGGCAGTAAAAAAAATTAAGTCAATTTTCCTTCAGCACAGACATCCGAAAGGCATATCAAATTTTGTGGAAAATTGAAAATCGAAATAAAATCGCTGCATGGTTTCCCAGCTGCAACTTGGTGGCAGCAACGCCCCATATGTACCGCTTATGCTTATCAATGCATACATATATAAATATTTTAAAATGCATTTGCATTTTGCTTTAACCAAACAGAGAACTTAAGAATTTGTCTACAAAACTCTTCAGATTGCTGCAGAATCATCAATAATCATCGTTGGGATGTTGGAGATGTGACGTTCCCACTTTTGTTTTCTCGTTCCATTTCCTTGTTCAATTGGTTTTTTTTTTTGGGTGCTATCGTAAACCCTATTCACCCCCTTCAATTATGATTAACGATGCCGCCTGTACAGTAAGGTCTCTTTAACCGGGCGTATGCGGCGCTATCGAAAATTAGTTTGTGTGTTTTTGTCGCCGCGTCATCTACTCAACAATTTGGTGCATTAACATTATCTCTAGGCATAGTAATGTTTTTGGTTTTTGATTTTTGGTTTTTCCATTACCCTTGCAGTAACTTTACCCTAAATGCTAATGTACTTTTGAGGCGACCCCCGCACATTTTTTTATTATGATTGTCATTGTTGATGCTTTTGTTGACTCCTTCTCAACTGTATTGTTGTCAATTGTTGATTGATTTCTTTGGCCTGACACTTGAAATGTTCCAAAATTAGCTTCAACCAGCGGTTTTGTTTGTTTCTGTCTTTTATGGGCCAAAGATGCTGCTGCCTTTGAGAACATTTTGTTTGACATAAATCATGTGTGGAGAATTTTGACTTTTCCATGTCTTTTACTTGATATGGGCAATTGAAAGTTGTTTTGAGATACTATTCTAAACAAGACTTAAATTTTTCATGTCTGCCAAACATTTTCAGTTTTTTTTTTATGCTGTCTTAAATTTAATTACCTTGAACTCATTTCGAAAAGGATGTTTACACTGAACACCATTCATGCTAAGACAATTAGGCAATAAAATACTCTTTTCTAAAAAATTTTTTAAAAGACCTTACCAAAAAACTTATAAAATTATTGTTAAGATTTTTAGGCATATTTAAAGATGATGGGGTTTTTAATAAAAATTTTCCTCAATTAATTGTCTATCAAAATCGCAATATACCATAGTTATATTAATATTCTCCTTAAAATTAATTTAATATCAACATCAAATTGATTATAGTCTGATTTTACCACAAATAAATTGATACTTTAAGTGTAATCAGCAAAAAGGTCACTTAAAATTTTAGTTTAAGTTGTTAAGTTGTTAATCTACTTAAAACAATGAGTTTTCAATTGAGTTCTTAGATAAACAGTGCCACAAAATGTTCAAAGCTGATTAAATCAACTTAATACATGATGCACTGTAAAAGATAGGTACATACTCCTATGTTATAATGTTAAAACAATACCATGAGAGAAACTGAAACCTAAACGAGATAAGAGCAAAAAAGTCAATGAGGCATTGCTTAGGAAAGCAAAGAGATTTAGGAAAAGAAGTGCATTTAGTAATAAAACCATTAAACTTATGCACTTTACAGTTAATATGTACTGTAAAGATGTAAGCGCTCTCTTATATGCAGGGGTCGCGACCGCCAAAATCGAATTTACAGTTGTGGTTAATGCATTTCACTTACGCTAGTGACAAAAGCCGAGCGATAAGAAAGAGTTTTTAGCTTGCTTTTGGTTGCCTTGTGCCTAGCCCCGCCACAGATCCCCATTCCCCCTAGAACTCACACTCTGGTCTTGCGTTCCCTTGGGCGTGTCTAATTGCATTAACCGTTGTCATTGTCATTGTCTGCTTTTTTCTTCTTCTTCGGTTGTCAATCGTGCGTCGCTTGCATTTGAAATTCATTTTTTTCGGCTTCCCGCCTTATGACATTCCTTCGCCTTCAAAATTGTCATTCATTTCTTGTCAGCTTGGGTTTTTTTTTTAGTACTTTTGTGTGGCGCTCCTCAGTTCTTTATGTGAGGTAAGCTTAACTCTTTTGACAATTTATTAGAATCGCATTAAGATTTTGAACGCGTGCGGCTTTCTATTCCATTGGTTAGGACTTTTATAATTCTCATTTCTTTTTGTTCATTTAAATGAATTCGAATTGGTTTTTTGTGTCTTTATTTTTATTGCTTAGTCACGCCGACATTCGCATTGATATTTTCATTACACTTACTTCGTGTACATTAACAATTCGGAGTTTTTTACAGCGATTCTTTGAATTGTAGCCGCCGAATTAGTCATTACATAAAATTTTAATGCATTGTAAAAACTATTTTACTTAACGATTTTCACTTTTATGATTTGCGACAAATATTCGACAGCGGATTGTTATGTTTTATGATTATGTTCAACCAGATTTGACAGCATGTTTTTTTATAGTGGTAAATGATATCGTCTTTTTGACTCATCATATTTTTGGCGACGCTGAAAAATGATTTAACAAACAATATGTAAGTATGTATATTAGCAGAAAAATATTTTATGTATGACATAAATAAAATTGTGCTTGTAAAAACTAAGCTTCTTCTCCAATTTCGAGTTAGTAAAAACAACTTTAACATAAAAAAACAACATTTTTTTAATGCACACACAAAACCTTTTTAAACCCACTTTTAAACGAACAATGTCTGAAAATGAATAAACTGTGACTGCGAACATAATAAATTGAATTTAATTTACAAGCTGAGCTTACTTTGTCGGTACACATGCCACAAACAAAAATAGCAGCAGCATAATTCACAAATAAATTGTGTAAAATGCTGACAAAGAAAATAAAATTTATTGCATTATTTTGCATTTAAAAACAAGCGCAAAGGGTGAGAGACACACCACACTTAAAACCCTTATAAAACTATTTTAAATTATTATTAAGTTAATTAATAAGTAGCCCATTTAAATCAAATTAACCCTGCAACTTTAATTTAATGAGCATAATTACTCCAACGCCAGTAATATAAGAAGTTCAATCCAAAAAAAAACTCATTCATAATTGACAAACCATTTCTGCAAATCGATTTGAGGCAAGCAGAAAATTGTGCTAAACAAAATTTCAAGCTAACAAGAAAATGCAATTTATAAATAAGAAGAAATGTCAAAAACAGTCGAACCTTACACAAAAATATCGACAGGAAATCATAAATATTGCACAAGCCTAAAGAGAAAAGAAAAAAATGAAAGCGAAAGGATTTGCAAACAAATTTTCACGCTTCAGTGAAAAGTAAAGCCCCAATCCTCAGCCCTTAAAAAAATAGAATAATATATATTATAGAAAACAAAAATGAAACGAGCCAAAAGAAAAACATTGAAAACGCCCGGCAAAGGGCCAAGGATAAGCCTGCATAATCAAGTGGTTTTCGATAAATAGAGAATAGCAGCCAAAAAAAGGGCTAGCTGAACTCCCCTACCCCAAACCAGCCCTGTTCCCATGGCCAGTTAATCGAATATGTTTGTTAAAAAAGTTTTGAAGCGTAAAAAGGCAAATGCAAGCGAGTTCGAGTTGTAGTCCGACTTTGTTCTAACCCCTTGAAAAAGGCTAGAGAAAATTTAATTTGCCTCCGGAAAACAAAGCCCAAAAACTTGTGAGAGAAACTCTTCGAATAGGTCTCAGCGCGACCTGCCTGCCTGCCTCCCTCCCCATCCCGGTGCCCACCTGCCATTTCCGTTTGCCTATTGACCCACATTCCTTGGACTTGTAGAGTCGGGGCTCTTGTTTTAATTTCCCCATTCTCGGCCAGTGTTGCCATTCACTTTAATGCTCTTTCATTCTAAATTGTATCCTTTCTGCTTGTTGTTGCTGCTGCTATTTCCCAGTCCTATTTACAATTGTTGCCACATTTCCGGGCTTACTTTACCCATCTTGTGTCTTGAACGTCTTTATGGTCTTCATTCTCATTCCTCTCAGACGATTTAATGATTTTTAGAGTGTGAATTTTTTTATTTTTCTTGTATGTAATTTTGCAGCTTTAAATTGCTTTTGGTGAATTTTGTTTTTCTCGTGTTCATTTTATACAATTTTATTTACTTTTAAGTTGAACATTGATTGTTTTAGTTGTGCTTTTTAGTTTGCTCAGTTTGCAGAAATAGTTTTGACTTGGAATTTTTAATGGATTGGAGAGCAACTCAATAGCAAAATTCCACTGGCTTACCAGTGCTCAACAGATTGTATACTTTTATATTAAATCCAGTGCATATTTGTTTGGGATTTATCAATTAAGTATCAAAGACTTTTTTGTTTCAATAATTTAAGCCCTAATCCATTAGAGAGTCCGTTCTCTTAACTTGCACGTGCAGCTACAAACCCTAAACCCTGTTAAAATTCTTGGGTTAGAAATCCGTTCATACAATTGTGCAACAGCCGACCCAAATGATGCCGTGTTGCCAGACCACTGGACAAGTTTGCAAAAGAAAGCCTTACAAAATTCAGCCACTTGACAATACAAAAGATAATTAAATAAACAATGAATAAAAGGTTCAAATGAAAAATACAAAATGCAAATTGAAAAAAGAATAATAGAAAGCCCAAAAAGCATCAGCAAAAAAAAATCTTAACTCTTTTTCCTTATTACAAAACAAGAGTGTAAATCCGTAAAAAATCATTAAATAACATAGGAGCGTAGTAATGAATAACGAATTTAGCGAAGTGTGAGACCATATAAGACTGTTTGAGCAAAATAAAGTGTACTAGGCATAAAGCCGTAGGAAAAAAATGTGGAAGATTTACATAATATTCAAAGCGAGTAGATTGAAGTTTGAAGTGAAGAATAGTCACTTGACTTAAATAGAATAGTCACTTGAGTTAAAAGAAAAAGCATTAACACAATAATCGAAACAAGTCAGTAAAAAAAACTCGTAAGGAAATAATCTTATAATAAAAAACTTTTATGCAAAAAATTTTCCTTTTTTATTTTCAATATTTACTCACCTTAAAGCATCATTATTAAGAACTCTCTTTAAAAGTAGAGTGAAATTGGTCATCTTGAAGTTGTTCGCCCGCATGTTGCAAGTTTTGCATTTGCAACCTTTTGTGATGACAATCAAGCCGTGGTACAGTGAAACATTTCTCGTGCAAACAAAAACCAAAATCAAGCAAATAAAATTGTTTTGCGTAAAAATTGCAATCATGCAATGAAGTGGAAAAGTTTGCACAACGTGTGACGACGTTTGTCTGTCGCAAACTTGTAGCTTGTGTTGTAATTGTAGCTGTTGCTATTGTTGTTGTTGCAACAATAAACAAAAACAACAAAATTTAACATGGCATGGGCAAAAGTAAAAAAAATTGTAGGCTCGAGGCTAGTAGCAATAACATAAAAAAAAAAAAAAAATACTGAAATCATGGAAAACACAACTACTGCAAAGCGCCTAAAATGGCGGCGGCGACGTCGTCAAAAGCGGAAACAGACGCCGTCATCACTGTCAGGAAAGCGGTGCAACTTTTTGTTGAATGTCGAGCCGGGGTGGGAACTATAAAGGGAAAGGGACGATCGACAATGGGTGCCGAGTACGCCCCGCAGGCGACGGTGACGCGACATCAGACGATGAGACGGCGACGGAGACGGAGACAGAGTCGCATTGCAGGCACAGACGTTCGTGATAATAATATTGTTCATGGTAAAGTTGTGACAGCCAAATGATACAAACAGCCCCTATTATAAAGATGGAGCACAATTTAAAATAACAACAAGAACACTATTAAGTTGGAATTTTTTGTTCAAGAAGAATCTTTTAAGAACTGATTAACAACAACAACAAAAACGCATTCTATAACAATTATTAACCGATCCAAATATTCTGTCAAGAAGTTGTACAGTTTAACATCCAAGTTGTACAGCTTAACATCCCAAAATTGTAGTAGACATTATGTAAAAAGTTTGAATAAACTTCTTTCTCTACCATTTATCACTATTTAGTTGGTTATTCGGGGCAGGTGTCAGTTTTATGGCTTATAATTGACTAATTGATGTCTTTTATTAAATCCTTTATACTAAATTTTCAGATATTCGTATCAAATGCCAGATTCAAGCTAAGTAATACGTTTCAAAGATAATCTTGACTGCATCCAAACACTTTTACAAGCTCTGTTTAATCCACAGCACCTCCTGAGTATTTGTTGCATCAATTTCTTATGCTCTTGATTTGCAATCAGTTTCATTTTCCTCGCATTTTTTTCATTTTCTTTGTTTGAGTTTCCCACCCCGTTGATCAAGTTTGGCTCTCGTATGTCTAGCCGGCGCTGATTTTCAATGGACTGGCCAAAGTGCAAACTGTTGTAAGTTAAATGCAAACAATAATGGGCTTGGTTTTCTTTCATTCTCATCTCAATTCTCATCCGCAATTTCATTCTGATTTTGATTCTCATCCATATTCTCATGAGCACAAGTTCAGACTCAGCTGCTGAAGCCGTTTGCAAGTGTTTTTTGTTTGTTTTTTCTTTGTGCAGTTGCTTCGCCATTTCATTTTGGTTTTTTTTTGCTTCTTTTTTTTTTGGCTATTGTTGCTTTATTGCCATGCACTTTTCACTTTTCAGTTTGCGCTTTGTACTGCCAATGTGTCATTGTTTGGATGCTTAGCTCTTGCCCCGTGTTTCATTTTCCTTGTCTCATGCTGCCAATTGTTTAATTTGACAGATGAATTGACTTTCATTGTTTGATCCCTCAAGCACCTTTTTCAACTTTGAACTAGACATTGGACAGCAGAACGACACTCGGTGTTGTTTCTTCTTCTCCTTCTTATTCAGTTGGATTTGCGAATTCCAGTTTGCAAGGCATTAGGCCGCTTTAATTAAAATCCCAAACTGCAGCCCCTGCAATGCTGAAAACTTTTAGTGCACTGCAATTCTGCAAATCTGCGGAGCAAGGCAAGACTAAAACCAATAAAGCGACCAACCAACAAACCATAAGACATAAAAGCACAAACCGACGCTCCATAACAAAGCCAACCACAGCAGCAACAGCAGCAACAACAAAAACAACACTAGAAAACTGTACAGCAAAGCAAAGAAATAGTTTGTCCAAACTATTTGCCAGCCGCCATTTTCATATGCAACGGCGCAAGTTGTGCCATAATTTTATGCCACAGCAAGCAAACTTGTGCGGTTTTTACTCGACCTAACCCCCCTCCAGCTCACACCACCGTATTCACTTGCGCCACCGGGCCACGCCTAATAATAAGAAATTAGAACTTACGACAGCCACTAAGTCTGTCCACAGCATCAAGAGCAGAAAGTAGAGGTAGTCAAGGCAAAACTATAATCGTCGAGTGAGGGAACAGAGTACAACTTGCCTCGTGCCTCTTTCTACTTAAAGCTAACCGCAAAATGTCCTGAGGCGAAGTTTTTAGCTGTCTTAGCACCTGCGAGTAGTTGCACACAAACCCACACACCCCTCAAGTGATGACAATAAGAGCCAAACATTGTGGATTTTGTAGTCTCCTGGCAGGCGACACTGCCACCTACCTAAGGCGGCAGCTTACAGTATTCTCTTGCAAAAACAGCACCAAAAATCCTTATGGATATATTCAGCATCTGTACTTACGATAAATACTACCTGATTAAGTATGTATGCATGATTATAACTAACAGCTTTTCGTAATATCGATAAAAATCAGTTACTGATTGTGTTAGAAGCAATTACTTTAAGAATGTAGCTTTCCACTTTGATTGAACCAAATTTCGTCATAACATGGATACGATAGGTCTATGTATTAGCTTAGCTGAACAAACGAACTATATCCCTGTTTGTAGTTTATTAAGTTCTTCCATTGAATTATTCCTTTTTTTGAACAAACAATGTGATTAAACTGAACAAACTAATTTGCTTAGTACCTATGCATAAAAGCTTAGTCTAAGTTTGTTCAGCAAGAATTTAACAGCTGAAATTATTCCTTTCATTTGAATTTAGGGAACAAACTTCATTTTTGTTTGCTTAATTATCTAGAATCGATATCAAGCTTTCCCTTATTTTCGCGTTCTTAAACATAATGGAAAAATGCAATCTCAGTTTTGATTTACAATGCGTTGATAGCAGTCAATCAACCATCACAAAGTTTTATATTTGTGTATGGATTTATTTAATTAGGGTTATACCTTAGTCGCTAAGTATATTTTAGTCGAACACTCTCGACGTGCTCTTAGATTCCGACAAGGGAAGGTGTGCTTGCTTCTCTAACGGGGCTATTCCCACAACGTCTCGTTGCAAGGCTGTGAAGTGAGCACAGCGCATTATTTAGGATTTACCTTTATGTTGTTGTCAACATTGTTTTCGTTGCCTGCCATTCCTATTGTTGTTGTTGTTAGCTCCTTTTGCTGACTGCACTCGCACATCAGCCAAGGACATGGATGAGGACAAGAACGAGGCTCGGCTTGAGCTTTTGCCTGTTTGCTGTGCTGCAAGTCTCTTCTTCTTCCTTACCGGGTCATCTGTGGAACTGTCGTCGTCCTGCTCTTCATGTTGCTGGTGATGAGAAAATGCGAGGCTCGTGTGACATTTTCATTATCGTTGTGGGATATGCGCTTTTCTTTGCCTGCCCACCTTCCCCCTTCTCTGATCACCATCAGTGCGCTGTGACAGCGAGACAGCCCAGATAAGGTTACAAAATTATTAGTTGGGATTTACAATGCTCCAGTTGTCGTTGTTCTTGTCGCTATGTGTGTGTGTGTGTGTGTGTGTGTGTGTGGTTTGCCATAGCCAATTCACCTTGTGTGTGGATTGTCTTTCAACTAAGAAGCGGTAGATTCAGTCGCCTGCTATGTTAGTGCATTATCCTTGTGATTATGGCTGCCTTTTTGATCAACTTGCGATGCATTCGATGCAATCAGCCATAGAATATTTGAGCAAAATTCAATAATCGCTAGAGAAAAGTAACGAGCTCCATCTGCGCTGCAGCAATTTCTCCTTAAGTTGCCATCAATTTATAAGTCAATGACTAGTCTTTGTGAGTGCCGAAAAAAAAACCTCCAAAAAATTCAAAGATTAACACAATTTTTGACAAATAATGAAAACATAATGAAACACTGCCACGAGCAGCAGCGGCAGGAGCTGGAGCGAGTCCTGCGACAAGAGCAATAGAGAAAACACAGACAAAGGTGGTTGGGTGGTTTAGTGGGTGGTTGATTTTTTTCTTTATCATCATATAAATTCCACTTTTACTGATGCTGCCTGCTGTTGCCTCGCTGATAAAAATGGGGTATAAGCGCCAAGGATAAGAACTCGGGGAATCGACAGGAAGGCGGAAGGCGGGCGATGGACAAAGAAAAATGCAAGCAGGAATTTGAAAATTTCAATTACGCGTGCAATGAAAATTACGAAAACCCACAAAAGTCATTTTTCTTGATCGATTTTTGTTGTTGTTGTTGGTGTTGCTCTCTCACTCGCGCACTGGTCTCAAAAGAAACGCAGGCCAACAATGCGAAACGCTGGATAAGCAAGCGCAGAAAAAAAAACGAAAACGAAAGCAGAGGAGTGGGATACACCACCTGGGTGAAAGAGGCGCTGAAGTAGACGACGGGATGCGTGGGTGGGTGAATTGTGTTAAGTTGGGTTAGGGGGTTGGGCTGAAAAGTTGGCGGGACGCTTCGCGAAACGGAGCAAAAGTAGAAAAAGCAATTTCGAAATCCCAAAGAAATTGCAAAATTCCATGTGGCGATGCTTGGTGGCGTCGGCGACAAAGGGCGACAGGACACAGGATGCGCCAGGATGCGCATGGTAGCCGGTTTGCTCGTTTGTGGCTGATAGCAACCACTTCTGTATCGTGCTGCCGCTGCTTGCTGCTTGCTGCTTGTTGCACCTGCAATTGCTGCCCAACCGCAGCACAGACGCATCAGTAAGGTTAACTAAGCGCCGGACCTGGCCAAAAGGGTTAACACCATATGCGTCCCCCAAGCTGACAGTTAGATCCACCATCCCACAACTCCAATCACAATAACTCTCCCACTCCACCCGCCACACACACATACACACACACATTGACATTGTTTGTGTTGACATTTGCCAGCTTGGCTTTGGAGTTCTTGGTTCGCTTTCTCTCTTTCATAAGGAGAGTAGCATGTGGCAGGCGAGTAAGCCATCAAGGACTTGGGGGAGTTGCAACGTCTTTTGTGTGCTTCCGTGTTACACTTAGGTTAAAATATGAGTCCTCAGAAAAAACCAAAAAAAAAAAATAAACACCAAATCGCCAAGAATTCAGGAATCTTAAAATTTTTCTAAAATTCCGGGTACACATAGAATTTACCTTAAATTAATAATTAACGATTTCTTTCACAACCATTCTTTTTAATATATATCGTTTTATAGTAATACTACCCGACCACGTGTTGCTTTTTGACGTCTACTCTATGAATATAGTACACAAGATTTTCTTGTTGATCTTCTGTTTCACCTCTCAAATCTTCACTTAATTGCTTTGCTTTCGATGCTTTTTTTCCAATTGATGATTTTGTTGGAGGCAACAACACGCTACAACATTAACTCGCCAAAATTTCATCAGAATCGGTTAAGCTGGTTCTGAGTCTATAAGCCTCAAGTCCACAAGCAACCAAACATTGCCTTTTATATATTTAGATAGACGAGCTGCCTCTGGACCTAAAAGAAAAAAAAAACAGTTTTCTAATGTTTAGGTATTTTTTGCTGAGTGTAAGTTAATGTCACCTTGCCGGTGTTGTGCATCTGCAAACCTAGAGCTTCTTGTTGGACTAGATTGTAGATTTTCTTTAGCCAGCCATAATATTTTCATTTCGCTTTTCACTGCTTATATCTTGCACGTTGCTGATGCTTCTGCTGCTGGTGAAAACACTTTTCATTATTTAGTTTTTCATATTTCACATTTTTATTTGTGAGTTGTCAGCGAGCAGCTCGAGGTTTAAGGGTCGACTTTGCCTGATGAGGTCATCCCAAATCTCTTCTACTCAGAGCTTTCATCAAGCTGCATACTCAAGCAAATTATCTAAGGCATCCCAGATAACCCAAAAAAAAGCAAAATAATTCAAGAGGAAGTGCATGAGTAAGACTTTGATATTAAGATAATAATAGCAAATGATTCAAAATTCAATCGTTCAATTAAACAAAACGCTTGCCACAGGAAAAGTATCTCAATCAATTTGCTATTTTATTTGTATAAACAAAAAAATTGCTGTTCCAACCAACGTCAATCGAGGGAAATCAATTGTATACAAATTTTTCGAAAAACGAATGTGGAACAAGACTCGTTTTGTTTGGGAATGCCTTATTAGACCGAGATAAAAGCTAGATACGAGCAAAAGAGGAAAACCAAAAGCTTAAAATCGAATAAAAATTGAGTAAAACTGGGAGAGGCCAATGCATAAATGCTACTTATACTCTTACATAGCTACGAATGCAACACAAAATAGCAGACCACAACAACAACAACAACCAAAACTGGACTAACATTAGCTTGGTGTGGGCATTTAGGGAGCATGGCCTCGACGGCACGATTAAATCTTTCAACGCCTCGCAACTGACTCATTGGGACTCACAGCTGCTGTTCGATTGTGGCAGCAACCAACACATACACAGAGAACAAGATGTTGAATTCATATTCAAATTTGTAGAACGTGCATTGAATTTGAAAATAAAAATGAGTAAACACGCAAAAAAACAACCAAACAAAACAACAAATCCAAATGCATGGGGCGCTTGTTATTACTGCTGTTGTTGTTGTTGCGGTTGCGGTGCTGCTTTTTGCAGCAAGCAAAAATAAGCTTGCCGTCTTATTCATAAGTATTTCAAATTGAACAGTAGAAACCACTGAAAAACTGTGTCTACAAGACTAAGTCTGAAACTGAGACTGTGGCTGACCTGCCATCAAATTGATAACCCTCAATATGAAGCTGTGTGTGTGAGTGTGTGGGCAGAGACGGTAAGGCGGAGTAAAGAAGGCGACAACTTTCTGGAGTCGACTCATTTTAGAGATAACCTATGCATTTCACTGATTACTCAAGTATAATATGCTTATAGTTTTTTTTTTATGACTTTCAAGTCTGCTTTTTTATTTTTAAAGCGCTCGTAAAAGAAGAACAAAAGGGTTTATGATTCTTAAATGCATTCTATTTATGATGAAATTTATTTAAAATAATTTTTGGAACTATTGCCTGCTTAGCGAGTGATAATTGAGCTTGAGCTTCGTCTTCTGGCCTTTTAGTGGCCCTTGGTCAACTCAAACTGGCGTCATTTATGGCCAGACCATTTTGTGTGCAGGCGTCAATTTGGTATCATTCGATTTGATTTGAAACGTTTATCGTTGCCTTTGTTGAACGTGTTTAAAGAAACTAGTCTGCTGTGCATATCGTTTCTATTTAAATCTGGATCAAGCTGCATTTCCTGTCCATAAAAATTGTCATTGCTGTTTGCGCTGATCTCGCGTCTCAAATGCTACTAAACCCACTGAGGGCGTTTTGTATGACAATTTATTTGCATTGCAAATTCAATTTGTATGCAACAAGAGAAGCAATAACATGTAAGGAGGCCTTAAAATTGAGTGGCAGCCTAGAAAATACTCTTTACAAAGATCTGAAACTGCCAAAATATCTTGTATTCTAAATTTAAGATACATTTCAGTTAATTGTTGTCTTTCTTCTTATTTATTAAGTAATTAAAAACAGTAAACAAAAATTAATAAAGACATCTAAAGAGCGAATATTTCTCGAACATTTTCATGTATAAATGCATTCGTTAAAAACGATATTTATCGATATTTATAATGAAACCCCCAATATACAACTTCTGTCTATAATTGTTAAAGACATGATACCATCTACATTTATTGTCATTTCGTACAGAGTACAAAAGCAAACCAAGCAAGGCAAGTTTTCCTCCACATACAAAAAAAAAACAGACTCAAACGACATATAAGGTAAATTTCCAAACAGACATAAATTTGGCGAGCAGCGTGCAACGAGAAGCAACGAACAATGCGGCAAACAATTGATATACCAATTACCCAACTGGCTGACCAACTAGCCGACTCCAACTCTAGCTGTGCAACACACCAAAAATAGGCAAAAAAAATTTATATATAATAAAAACCAACCAATTCCAAATGCTGGACGCCAACACACGCAGCTGCACTTTTAGTATGACTGCGGCAAGGGAGAGGCTCACAATCGTTTGGCTTGAATCTCAGTTTGCTGTTGTCTTTTTTTTTTTGAGAAATTAGCAGCATTAGAAGGTGCTTAAAACGACCGGTTGGCATAGCTAAAGCCTTAGTGGAAAAACGCAAGGGTCAAATCGAAACTGTGGAGCTTTTTTTTGGGTCTCTTGATAATTGCATTGCCGCAGCGAAATATTATTTGCCATAGCCGAGGAATTGCCAAATTGGCATTTAACAGCCGCAGAGTCGAAGCTCGAAGTTGAAGCTCTTCGTTTCCATATCTGTTTGGATCTTTGGTTGGGCGCTGCACTCATGCGCACATTAGCCGCATTTAATAAGTAAGTTTTGGGTTTGCTTGTGCGATTTTAATACTGCGATATGACCAAGTCTGCCCTGTCCCAATCCCAAACTGCAACTTCGACTTGTTTGTCAGATCCGGTCTTCTCATCAATGTTCGCTTAATGAGCCATTATAGTTCCATGCGAATTTTATTGCCACCTCTTGCAGAGCTGTCGTTGGAACTCTGGCTATATTTGTCGCTTGAGTGGCAGACAGTTTGACCATGCGTTCTGTTTGCCACAACAATCTCAGGTTACTCAGCTTACTTGCTGCCTGCCTCTATGGCAACTTGTGCGTTTGTTTAAGTATAATTGGTGTATGCCAAAAGTCTTGGCTTTAACAACTGTTTATGGTATAACTTCTTGTACTGAAAGTTGACCAAAAAACTTCAAGCTTTTAAATCGTTTTAAATGTGTGATTAAAACCAAAACTTTATCAAAATAGGGAGGAGCAGAGCAGAAAATGTTACATCAACGAGCGTTCTTGGACGAAATATTTCATTTTGTAAATTGGGTCGAAAGCATCCATTTAATCAATCGGAATATTTCATATGAAAGCTTAATAGTTCTGCGAATCTGTGTAACTACATGATGCATGAGTTAAATTTTGCACCATTTTAATGTTTCTAGGAACTGAGAATTTATTGATATGTAAATTAAAAGTTTAAAAATTAAGCTACATATACAGCAAACATGAAAATTTACAGAAATAAAAAAAATTTCCAACAAAGATATTAAAGTTTTGTCCATTTCAGAAGAATTTGTAAAATTGTTTTTACTTACTTTATTTATTAAACTAGGTTTTTTTTGCACAGGCAAGCAAAAACACATTTGTTATTGTTTTTGTAAATGTGGTTTTTGAAATTATTTAGTAGAATAAGCAAGCATAAATGCAGTTAACTGGAAAAACATTTTGTCTAAATCACTTGAATGTTATTTTACATTTTCATTTATCTTTTCTTGCAGGTGAGTCCAGTCAAGCAGCATATTTTGTCTTTAATATAGCGGGTAAGATTAATAAATTTAATGTTGTTTAAGAAATTTTTGCTGAAATATTAAGTCACAAAAACATTTATATACTACTTATTCATACTTCCTGCTCCCCAATAAACAAAATATTTCAAGGCGATAACAATATCATCATGAGTCATAAACTCAAACCAAATACTCATAGTTGGCCTTCCCTTGCGCCATTAAAACGCCGAATTGTATAAAAATGTCAATTTTCAGTTCATTGCATGTGGAAAAATGTATTTACGAGTAGCGCAAAGAGAGGAAAATCGTTTCAAAGGTCAAGCAGTAGATTTAATTTCAGAAATAGTTTGTTTTTCTTCCATCTTTCACTATCAGCTATAAGAATAATGTGCAATGGGCAGTAAAATAAATCGTAAAAACAATCATACTGTAAGAAGCAATCAACGAAATGTATGCCAACGCAACCAAACTAACGAGTAAGGCTGTTTTGTGGGGAGTGCTTAACATTAAGATACCCTATAGGAGCAATCTTTATATGTTTGGTGAAGTATTTGTTTAATAATAAATATCTTAACCATGATCGCAAATGTTTTTATATATACGCTTGATTTAATATTTTTTACAGGGTATACACACAACAATGAAAACATAAATGCAAGTAATCTACAGTTAGATTGTTGTTCCTAATGCTGTTGAGCTTACTTTGCAGTTCTCTCTCGCTTCTCTAAGAAGCATTCAACGCATTTTTGGTATTTTTTTTGGGTCGCCACAGCTAAATGATTTTATCAGCCTAACATTGTTTTCGAAAAAGACTTTGAAAAAAGTATAAAAAAGAGCTTAAGCTGATAATAACCAAACATAAAATGTGTATGTATATTCAATAAGCGATATGATCTATTGAAGAAAAACAGGAAAAACCTATGTTGTATTAAATTTGTTTTTGGCAATTAAAGCGCGACCAGAGAGACATTTGTCAATAGATCGTCGGCTGCTGCTGCTGTTGCTGTTGCTGTTGCTGACCCAACAATCGAGGCTTATTGGCCGCCTCTAAAAAAAAAAAATAAAAAGCCCCGCTTAACAAATGATTTTTATCGGTTTGGCTATTGTCTTCTGTTGAAGTTTCCTTTGGCTCGTTACCCAAATGAAAATGAAAAAAAAAACGCGTCAAATGACAAATGATTGAAAATTTATTATCGTTGACCCGTTTGCTTTGTCCCACGGCATACAAATTTATGCTACGAAAAAGTGTTGTATTGATTTCTATTTAGTTACAGTTTTGCATGAACGCAAGTGAAAATATTGTCTTTTGTGACATGTCTTAGCTTTAGTTTCATATGACATGATTAATCATTCCCTAACATTATCATTGCATCCAATTTCAAGTGCTTATTGTAGTGTATTAACTCTAATTGGGAAGTATTGATTGAATATACATTATTTTATGTATGTATGCTAAGAGCTTATTGTTTGTTGTTGTTTTCGGGGCGCGCTGCTTCAATTTGCGTAAATTCATATAAAAGCTACAATAATTTACAATTCGTTGAGTTTGCCGTGTGCAAATTTTGCAGTTTGCCATTTCGTTCGTTGCCTTCGCCAATTTACAATAACAATAATAATACACGACAACAACAATAAACAACCACACGCGTACAAACACACACACATTAAACTATCAAATTAAACAGCAAAATGCAGCTCTGCCTTGTGGGGAGAGTTGGTGGTTGGGTGGGTGTTTGAGTGGGAGGTGTGTATCTGTGTGTGTTTGTGTGTGTAACTTTTACATTGAACGCATATTAATCAAGCGAATAATTTGCTGCTCTCTCTGGCGTACGAAACGTGAATAACGAGCGATAAAAACTTGGCAAATATAAAATGCAAACAAAATTTGGTTGTAGAATTTGTGCCATTGTTTTTTTTTATATTTTTTTTTCGGTTTGGTTGTTTGTTGGCTAGCTGTAATGGCTGTTAGCCATTGAAATTGCTGTTGCCTTATTGTTGGTTAACCATTGAAGAGCCATTTACCACAAAATAGGGTCCAAAAATGTGCACACACACACGTACATGCTGTGGATTTGTATGTGTGTGTGTTTGTGCATATTGGTGGTTGGTGTTTATTTTAGAGTTGATTTTCAAGTGAACAGTTTACTTAATGCAACGCAAACGCAACACGCAACACGCACACCAATGCAACGTAACTCAAATGCAAATTACGCATACGCCAGAGCTGCCAGAGTTTGCGGTTAGCCGAACAGCGAACTCCCTCTTCACACGCTTCCGTGTATTGCCCAAATACTACATTTCATGCCAATAATTTTCGATAAATGCCACGCCCACACACACACAACCATACAAATGTTTGTATATACTACAGACTCTTGAGTTTGCCATTGGTTTTACTCCGTTGCGCACTGTACGTCCCGCCTCTTCAACATTAAATTGGAAGCACTTTAGATTCACATTCAATTAATTAATTTAAGCAAATTGTTTGCTTCAAATTAATTGAATTTGCATTTAATTTGTGCTCACGAGAGACAACAACAATGAGTATCGGAACAACAACAACAACAACTAGATCCACTATAGTTTGTTCATCAATCCGTCAGCCCAGACAGTTAAACAATCAGGCCTACTTAGCTTGAGTCTGCCTCCGCCCCCCCCCCCCCCCCCCCCACCAACTTTCCATTACCCATCAATTGATTACTAATTGGAGACGCCTCTTGCGTCATAGGAAACGCTCCCCCCTTTTTACTACGTCTCTGTACTCGTCTTTGAGCACATTCAATAACTAAGTTCAATGATTCATTGCTAAAATGACTTAAATTTGTATACTTAAAAAGTATATTGAAGCTTACGAAAAAATTTTAACTTGCAACAAATGAAGTAAACAAAGTAAATGTTTTATTTTACCCAAAATAAAGTGATATCTTAGTATTAAGATAAATTGTATAATAGCTTAATATAGCTTAATGCCAAAAAATCATCAAAACAATAAAATTTTTACATTAATAGTCAAAAGACCCTTTTTGACTGTCATTGGGCTAAGTATTTTCTCAATAAATTCGACAAAAAAACATCAAAATAAAAAAATCGATTTTTAAATTTTGCTCTTAAAAATGTCTCAAAATACACAAATGAGTATAAGAACGTCCTTTGCTTATTCAAAAGCTTTGATATTCCTTTTCTTTCAAACGCAACACGCTTTAAAAACTTGCAAATTCAATTAAATAACCATGTTTATATCTTAAATAAAGCTCTTACGACATAAAGGCGGCTCTAGGCGACGAGCTGCGCGATTTAAGCCGACTGATTTGATAATCTAACAAAAGCCAAGAATGCGTGTTTATTATGAAAAATAAAGAGATCTGAGAATTAGAAAAGTAATTTGCCTGAACGTTCAGCTTGTTAAGTAGTATATGGGCATAATGATAATACCTACAGTAAGTACATTGTATAATAATTATTATTAATTTTAAGCCAATTAGTAGGAGAAAAGTTTGGCTGAAAAGCGGCGCCTTAAAATAAAAATAAGAGAAGAAATGGCGAATAATTTGCGCTTTTCACACTAATTAAATGCGAATTGCGAGCTGACGACGAACTGGCAAATTAATTGCACTGTGAAAGGAAATAAAGAGATAGAAAAGATGCGAGCATCAAAGTGAAAGAGAGAGAGAAAGTTTAGTAGGAGTGAGCATGCTATACAAAATGATTAAAAATGTAAATTTTAATTCAATTTCAAGAAACAAAAAACACAAAAAAAATAAACAAAAAGCGTAAAGAATGAATCAAAGAAGAAGCTAGTAGCTGTGTAAGTGGTTTATTGTGAGCCAGAAGCATTCAGATAGAGAGAGAGAGAGAGAGAGAGAGAGAGAGAGAGAGAGAGAGAGAAGGAGAGAGAGAGTGATCCTGGATGCTAACTGCATGAATGCGGGATTCCGTATACGGAATACTGGGATGCGGATTCATGCCGCAGATGGTAAGACGAAAAGAAAGACAGACAGATAGACAGACAACACAGGCGACCAAGTTTGCCGCAAGGCAGGCAGCGTGAATAAAATACAGGCAAAGGAAAAAAAAATGTATAAGAAAAGAAAAGCTGAAGCTGATAAAGTAGTTTGCCGGAGGACAATCAGATGAGCAGTGAGTAAGCGGGTGGCTTGGGTGGTTGGGAGGTAAGTTGGAGTTAGGTGAAAAGCAACAAAGGATGACGGAGCAGACAAAAAAAAAGAAACTTTTTCTAGCGACAAATCTTAAGACAAATCGAATCTTTTATTTGCCAAGTGAATAAAATGTTCAATTCAACTTGCAGTCGAAACAATTGATTATTTTTCCATATTTTTTTTTTTTGCTTTTGCAGCGAGAGCTAGCTGCTCATATTAAGCGAAAATTATTACAGATTTATGATTGAGTGTTAATTTAAGAAAAAAAAAAACGTGTGTTTCTGATAAAAGTAATTCTTTTATTTTGTCGTTTCTTTGTGTAAGTTTTATTATATAAAAACAATTGGATTTATTAACAAGAAAGTTTTTGAATGTCATTTAGTTTTAGCTAGATTTATTTGGTACTTCATTTCTTCGTACATTCTTGAGTCTTCTTTAATGCGGCTTTTGCTATTTCTAAACATAAACTTTTATATATTGAGCTTTAGACATTACACATTTTATGGCTTTTAAGTTTCAACAGATAATTAAGTTATCTTATTTTGCCTAATGTTGATAAATTGCATTTTGTTATCTGTAATTTATTCGTCTATGAGAAGAAAAGAAATAAATCATTCAATTGATTATTTTTGTTCATTCCCATTTTATTTCGTCTGTCTTAATCTTAAAGTGTGTAATTTCAACAATTGAATTGACAATAATTGATTTAGGCCTACAATCGATTTTCATGAGCTCCACTTTGGCATTTGATTATAAATTGAACCAATTAATAAGTTTGTTTGACAGTTTGATTCATTTTCAATTGTGTTTCTAAACAAAATTTTATACTAAAGACTTATTGAATAATTGGAAAATTCTTATTCAATCAAAATATTATTGCATTTAAGCTTATTCATAGTCTTATGCATTCAAATTAATTTTGACAGCTATCATAAACTTTAAATAATAGAATGCCAATGACAATTCTATTTTTATGTCAATTGAATTATGAAAGTAAGGTGAAAAAATAATTTCAATTCTAGTCCTTAAGTATTGTGGAGTCTTGGGAAATTTGTGTTGACCTGTTTTTGGTTTGGTTTTGAAAAAAATGAAAACTAAGAAAAAGGTAACCAAGCGAAAGCTTAAAACTCACTAAAAGGTTACCTACAAAAGCTGGCAAACTATCCTTCCAGGACATCATATTTTCCTCCTCGTCTTCCGTCGCAAAGTGAAATGAATCTGCAATTCTATTCCATTTTATCCTCTCCATTTTTTTTCTATTTCTTTTTTTTCTATTTGCCGTAAAAGATGGCAACATCGTGGCAAAGGATGCTGATGATGCCAGGCAAGCTGGCCAGGTGTGGATTTAATGCGCGTCAGCTGGCGTTGCTGCTGCCGCTGCTGGGAGTGGTTGGTTGTTGGTGCTGTTGAAAGTAGATGGTGCAATAGAATTTGTCTTGTTCACCCTGCGCTTTTTGTGCCATCCTAACTGCCAAACACTTTCTGCTTTTACCACAAGCCAAAAGCAAAAAAAAAGAAAAGAAAACCAAAACGAAATTTTAGACGTGGCCGTCGCGGATTCAGCGAACTCTTGGAGTGTAACAGATCCAGCGGCAAATGCAAATATCTTGCTGGGTTTTTTTTCTTTCTGTTGCATGCGAAACTGTGGCAAGGCTGCGGGTAATCAACAAGCGTTTATGGATGCCACAGCTACTTCTCTTACTCCACCTACTCCAGCTACAGCTACTGTTCCTTGATGAACTTGTTGATGATCGCCGTTGCAGTTGGTCGTTTGTCCCCAGTGCGATTTAGCTTTTTTCCACTTCCACAGCAGCTAACAGCTCAAAAAGTGCGCAATGTGCAGCTGCAAATGGTTTTGCTGCCTTGACAGCAGCAGGAGACTGATGAGAGAAGGAGAAAAAACTAAAAGAAAATAAAGAAGTGGCATTAGCAAGGTTTTCTCAATTTTTGTAGGGTATTTAACTGGCCAGCCAAGTTGACAGCTGACCAATTGGTTTTCCCATCTAAAGCCACTTAACAATTTTTTTTTTTTTTTTTTTGCTATGGATTTGCATAAATATATTTTAAAGTATTTCCCTTGCTGTGTTGAAAGTTTTGAAACAAACAAAGAAAAAAAGTGAAAATTCAATTTGACAAAGCGCAAAAAATTAATAGAAATTAAACTAGTAAATTGAACACAAAAAAAGAAGACAAGAAATATATAAAACAAGACGTATTAAAACAAAACAAAAATTAATGTATTTGTTTACATAAACGTAGAGTATTCACTCAAAAGATAACATTTAACAAAAGAGTAATTCTTTATTATTAATAAAGTGTAAAGATTTTTAATATGTAAATTTGTACACTTTTTCATACAATTGTATGTAGTTTGGCAAGCTACAGATTAATTCTTATGGCGTTGGTTAAGAAGATAAAAGAAGAAACGATCTGATATATATAAAAGAAATGACACTTAAAGTAAATATTTTGCATCACATATAAGAAGGTTGTTACATAAGGGTATCAAATATTTTGAAATGCAAAAGCCTTTTACGCAGATGCTCGTACAGCGTCCGCACCGTAAAAGCTTAACATAAAAAAAGGATCTCGTACCCCGGCCAGACTGTAATAACATTAAACAATCCGCAATTTTGTTAGTTATGGTAGTGCTGAACAATGAAAATGTTAAATGACAGATATGCTGTTATTACGGAAGAAATGAATGTTGAGCACATTACTACGGGCGTTAAATGTGAAACAGCACTTCGAGCAAGAGCTGAAAAATATTGACAAAATTACCCTAATTCAAGCTGCTATACAGGCATACCTTTTGCTTTTGGCAATCGATGCTTGGCAAGAGAAAATTAATAAAAATATTTAAATTAATTAATAAGATACAATTAAAATAATATATGAAGTTTCATTCTTCAACTCAAGCCAAGTCGTACTGCTGGGGAATAGATCTGTAAGGTGAATTTGCATAGTCTATTGAGTGGCTTCGGATCAGTTTAGCATAATCCCTGGTAATCTCAGCTCTGCCCATTAAGAATGCGTTTACAATGTAAACTTTACATAAATGCTTTCATTGCCTTTTGCATTTGCAGCCTGTCTTTTTTTTAATAGCCGCCATAAGCAAGGCGTTAGTTGTACACAAACATGAAAGCAGCGTAGGTCGTAAATTATTGTTTTTAATTGAGAGAGAATGGTATTCTACCGCTACAATATGTGAATTATACGGTACAAAAGGTGTACGAGCATCTGCGTATAGGCCTCTAATTGAGCTGACAGAGATGTTGGTTTGGTACACATTCTTTTTTTGTCTATACACGCAAATGCGTAGAATATTGTTATTGAAAAAAATGTACCGTTCAAAATATATTAGCAAATTTGTGGTGTCATTATATTTATGAAACTCACCTTATAATTTTTACTTTGACCATTTTGTTTGGGAATGAAAGCACTGCGATGCAAGATGTTTGTTGTGCCCCCTTCTTGACCTATAGCTTTTTCATCAGACCCATGAACTCCATGAAGGCATATACTTTTGATGGGCCACTGATATCAAAATCCAAATATATTACTAAAGCAAATTATTCACACCTTCGTTGCATTTGTGCCTACCTCAACAATTTTTAAACTCATCTAACCAAAACTAACAAGTTACAACCACGTTATCTGATATTTGATGTCTTGTGTGCTACAACAAT
Source organism: Scaptomyza flava (assembly GCA_030179655.1). Lineage (NCBI taxonomy): Eukaryota > Metazoa > Arthropoda > Insecta > Diptera > Drosophilidae > Scaptomyza > Scaptomyza flava. The sequence continues at coordinate 19,401,174 of JARNME010000404.1, forward strand.
TCAAAACACCCTCTAACAAGTAAATATATACATGCATACATACATACATATGTCCTTTTGATATATCCCTTCCGTGTAAATTAACAAAGTCAAGTGCAAGCGCACCCTGTGGCACTTAAAGAGCTTCTTTTCGTCTGTGTGTGAGTATATGTGTGTGCGTGTGCGTTGTAAATCGAATTGCTTATCACCTTTTTGGCCTGACAGACATCAACATTCGATTCGATTCGATTCAAATTCGAATTCGATTCGACGACGACACATTCGTTAAAGTTCTTACTGCAGTCCTTGTCTGGCAGCAACCCTTTTTGGCATTTTAGTATATATGTATGTACATATACTATAAACTTGACAAAATATGCAACTGCGTCGTTAGTGTAGAGTGGCAACTCACCTATCCATCGCCGCCACCCACAGCAATAGACTCAAATATTTTGCAACGATTCGATTGTCGTCGGCGGTAGCAAAACCTCCTCCAAATGGGTTTTGGGGTTCGTTCTGTGTGCATTATTATTATTTCTGATATATGCGGTCTTACATTGCGGTTGTCACTCGGATGCGGCTGTCACCCGCGACTAGGATGAGGCGATGAGTGCGATGAGAAATACTAAAAGGACTCGCTGCTGCCTAAAAGGGCTCACCGTCAACTTCGACTTTTGCCCCTAGAACATCAGTGTTGGTGGTCTTCAATGCGGTCTTTCGCTTCTCACATATGAATGCGAGTCTGTACGTCTTGTCTGTCTGTCTGTTGTGTCTGTCTCTCTGTCGTGTCGTCGTTACATGCAAATGAAGCGTGAGTTTTCCAAAAGGTGTTGAAAGCGCCAGCCAAATGTGTAATAACAACAACAGCAGCAGTCGATGTGTGTACGAGAATGGCTGATACACTGGACGAAAACAAATTACTTAAATGATCTGAAAATCATCATCATATAATTTGTTAAAAAAAGGCTCTTGAATCTTAGATGATCTTGCTTTAATAAACCATACCTAAGAACCAATTTTTAAATGAATTGAATATATTAAGATTTAAATGATATAAATATAGTTGCCGTAATTAATTTGCTCTTTCAATCTATGCTTTCTATCAAACAATTTTATATATAACGGCTAGAATTTAAGCAGATTATATTAAATAACCTTGAAATCCCCAGTTAGGCTTCCCAAAAATCCATTGATATTTACTTTTCTATTTCAGGAATTATTTGTCAAAATCAGAAATTTATTTAATTTTATTTAGATAAACTGTAAGCTATCTTTACACATTCACATTAGTGATAAGTTATTTTTCTAAGTGTATATAAGAAGAGGTGTGGGTGCTCTGTTCTCTGGCATTGAATTCAGTAAAGTCGCCTTCATATGCATCTGCATAATTTTATGCCAACCATTTCAACTTTTATTCTCCTTTTTTCTTTTCTATTTCATCTTTTGTTGACAGCGTCTCTCGCTCTCAATGACGATCAATGGGGGGCATGTAAATGTGTGTGGGCCCTTTCTAGAGAGGGAGAGAGAGAGAGAGTGTTGGCAGCTCTATTTTCGGGTCTCCAATTCGAAGAACATGCTGTTGAAAATTGTTTCGTAATTGCAATGTTGACAGCGCCCACGTGGTGAAGGTCCTTTTAGGCCAGGCACCAGACGATTTGATGACAGTTGATGGGCCTCAACCATATAGAGGACAAATTTTAGCCACAGGGCTTTAGTTAGCAAGAAAACAACAAAATCTATTTGTTGTTTGTTAGGTTTGTTGCCGCTTGTAATTTACGCTAAGTGTAAATCATATTTAACTATTCGATGAGTGGAGAATCACGTTGTGAATTTGTTAAAATGCATTCAGACATTAACGTGTTGCAAATTTGAAGCATGCAACCAAACGACGCAACCACAATTTTCAACTGCATAGAGCTGGCAACGTGTCGTTTTTTACTTTGTGGCACGAGCACGTAAGAAAATATAATAATAAATTTATTCTCTTATTTGACAGACGTTTTAAAGTAGAATTTTAATTTTTTTCTATAAATCTTGACCTATTTTTAATAGATTTCGACTGCTACAGTCCCACATTTGAACAGAAAAGGTTTTTAATTGTCTGTCTTAGGCAAATTGATTTTGATGTAAAACTGGTTGAAAACATTTGAATTTGCCGTTTCGTACCCATTTCGCAACATGCTCCCATCTTTAATTGCAACTTCGAGATTCCCCGCCCTTCCTGCAGCTACAGTTGTTGGTTTAAAAAGGGCCACACATGTGTGTAATTTTCTTTACGAGCACATCGCACGGAAACGAAGCAACGTAGGAGCACCAAACCAGACCAGTCGAATGTGTGGCAGCTCCTCGAATATCCTCACAGACTATCCCCTCGCTCATTCACTTTGCTATTTGACGACAACTCTGTCGAAATAGAAAATTCAAATTTGAAAATATGGAAATGCTGGCAACGACATCAACGTCAAATAGCAACGGTTGACAGTGGAAATGAAGCCGTGGCTGGGGCAGCTGCTGCTCAGCTTTCCGTTCGCAACGCCATTGCAGTTTTCAAGTTGCAGCTTACTTTGACGTCGCTGTCAGCGTCTCAGCCAACTTTTGCCGCTGGGCTGTAATTCGATTAACACCTCGGTCGGAGGCATCAAGAACAACAACGCTGGAGACTATTGCCGTTTAATTGGTTACCAGCGTCAAATGATGGCCCATGAAACTAGCAGCTGCAACACTGAAAAAAAAGCTTTAAAAATACTTCGCACTTTCAAATGTGTTTCCAGTATATTTTGTGTTGAATATCAATATTCGGTTAGTATAAATATATTGCAATTCCATAAAAATAAACATCTAACTAAAATTTAACTATAAAACATGGCTAATGATTTTTCTTTCGGTGTAGCCTTCTCTTGCCCGCACCACTCTCTAATCAACTGCACCGCTCGACGCTTGTCTGTGGCTTATTAGGTGCGGAAATCTTTATTGATTGATGCATTGTTTGTTTGGCTTGCAGATGATGCCAGGGCCGGCCCGCCCGCAGACTCCTTGAGTGTTTTGGGAAGAAGATGGAGGAGTAGTAGTAGTAGGTGGAGTTGGGGTTGGTATACAAAGATGAAGGGCATATCCAGTCAAGTGCTTCAGTATGCTTTAGTACTTTGGCCTGCTCGTAATTCTTTCAACCGAACATCGTCCTTTGTCTAAGTAGCAGCTGTTGAATGCAAACTGGTATCCAATGCAGATCAGCAGACGAAAAATGGAAATCTCTGATATGGGTGGAGCAAGGGGAGGGTGACTGTTCCATAGGGATTACATTTGGCTCCGTTCAAACACGTGTTTATGTTTCAGTTTCTAATTGTTTTCCAAATCAGCTAAGCTTTGAGTTGATGTCTTTACGAGCTGGAGAGAAATGGGAATGTTGCTGATGAGTTCATGACCTAGCCAAGTGGTTTTTTATTCATTCTGTGTGTGTGTGTGTCGCCCTTTTGGGATGCACTCTTGTTCCACTTTCAACTTCAAACTTCATTTGCAACAAGCACAAATTGTGCATGACGATGATGGAGGAGAGGTAGGTGGCGAAGCATGGAGCAGAGCAGAGAAATCCTCTTTAATTAGTTCGCTTTTCGTTTAATGCAATCGCGAAAATACTTTTTAATTTAAAGCGCGTAATTCAATATCTCGTGTAATTTTATTTCTCTTTCTTCCACTTACTCGCGATGGCTGAGTGTTTTGGTCGGAGTAGGGGGGTGGGAGGGGGTGATGAGGTCAGTCGGCCGGTCGGTCACAAAGTGCCTGCCAGTCATTGTCAGCTCCTTTAGCTCCTCCATCTCTTTTTTTCCCTTGTACGCGTGTCCAGTTCAATTCTGTATTTAAATGAATATACCCTGTATTAAGTAAAATTGCGTTAAAGGGTAATTTGAGCAGCAATAAAAGTCTTTAATCTATTTTTATAATTTATTCATTCATAAAAGTGCTAAGTATTGCTACTATAAATCAAAGCACGCAGTTAAAAAATTTCGGTAATAAATAAATATTTGTATTAATCTTAATTATATAATAAATCAATAATTATGCAATTATATCGATCGTCTGTATAAATCTGCTGATCTCAGAGACTGTAAATACTATATCTTTTAATACAAAATAAAACGTTTCCAGATTTTATTTATGTTTTCATTGCAATCAATAAAAATAACGAAAAGCAATATCAATTTTGTTGAATTGCTGTTAACATTAAGGGCAGCTGTGAATTCTTGAACTTGGTCACACTTAAGCTTCTCTCTACTCACTCTTAAGTAATGTTCTTTCGAAGTAAGACGCTGACTCGTATAAACAAAGGCAACAGCTTGTAATAACTCAAACGGCCGTGTTTTCTTTATTCTCCGATTCATACAACAAAACGCTGAGGATTTGCAACAAATTTAAGTGACAATTGTAAAGTTTTAGCTCTTTGACTTGATTGAGACGCACTCATTACAAAATTATTTAGCCTTTATGAAGGTTTAGCGATATTAAAATAAAATGTACCCTATTAAAACAGAATCACTTGGGATGATATGAATGAAGAAGCAGTGATTTGATTAAAAACATAATATGTTTTCAAATTTATTGACGTTTTCATTAGTTGACTTTTGATATGCGTTTCGCTTAGAAAGAATGTAAAAAATTGTTTGCTTACTAGAGTCGAACTACCTTATAACGAATTTCCGTGCTAAGAAGTATTCCATAAACCGAACTCATTTCCAGAATGCTGCAATTTGGATCCAATCGATCCAAAAACCATTCCAAGTTACAAATTTTCTATGCTAAGAAGTTGACATTCGCCTTAAGAAAGTTCGACTCTATTGCTTACAAAACATAAAAGAGCAATTTTCTACCAAACAAAAATGCAATTTGAAACTAAAATTAATAATTCGTTCTCAAAGTTTAGCATTTTCAAAAAGCTCTTTGATTATTAAAAGCACATTTGTGCATTTTCACACACTTTAACCTACACACCTGCTTGACTTCCTTCGTTCATAATAGATGAGGCGACTTTTGTACAGGGTATTTCCGTCAACAAGAGAATTCTGGCAAACTTTTATGTTTATTTTTCCTTTGCTTGGCATTAAAAATGGTCAGCCGAACATTTTTTGCGTGCGCTTCGATCGATTGCCATAGACGATGCATACATATATGTATGCCATTGTTATATACATACGTACGCAAGAACAACAAGGACATTCAGAACTGGACAACTGGGCAACTGCAACATGAGCCGCTTGATGAACGCGAAGGCTTTACTCTACTCACAATCGAGGCGGCTCTGGCTCTTCGGGAACCCAAAATGACCTGCATTCCATTGGATGACGTTGCCCTCTCAGCCATTTTTCGAGCAGTGTTTTTTTTATTTTGTGAAAATTGACGCAGGAAATGCCGCAACGTTTGGTTCTTGTTGTTGTCCACTCGAGAGTTCAAAGCTGTTGATGATTTCGGGTCAAGAGTTAAGGCAACAACAACACTTGTTGTTGCATCTCTCTTTAAATTTGTCCATTATTTTTTTGCAATCCTCCCTTACTCGCTCTATCTTTCTCTTTTTCTGTTTCATTCGCTGATATTAAGTGCTGATCAAATTTCCTGATTGAAGCTTTAAGTGCAGCAGGCCAAAAAGGCAAAGGGTCAGAGAAGGAAAAGGAAGGAAGGACAACGCACTGGACTGTTGTGTCCTTTAACAGGATACCAAGCTGCATGTGTGCTAGAGAGCGAAAGAGTGGGAAGGCAAGTGGCCGAGTAATTGCAAAATGAAGCTGAAATGTGCAACAAATGTGCAAAAGTCAGTTGGTTTGGTCAGTCAGGAAGGAATAGGGAAGAGGAAGGCAAAGAGTTCTCCTCTTTTTTAAATAGAAACTTGAGCTCTGGCCAAAAAAAAAAACAACAACTAACGGGAAGTCAAATTGAAAGCAAGTTTTGTTTTTTTGTGCAGGGGAAAAGTCAACAAAAAAGTTACAACAACAGCAATAACAACAACAACATGGAAAACAAAAAAGGGCAACAATTTGCCTGGGAACACAGATGGTTTCCTCTTTAAAGTTTTCAACACCAACTAACTATATTTCATATAGCTACGGACAGTTAATATGACTTAAATTATGCAAAAAATGTGTTAATGATATATTATTTAATAACATTTATAATAAGAGTAAATTACAATCCGAAGTTGTTGCTCAGGCAACTTGGATTATAACATTTATTTATTACAAGGGCAGGTCAGTCTGACTGTATGCATAAATTGAATCGGTTACAGTTACTTTATAGCTTTATTTGGATTTTGGCTACCTTGAAAACGTAGCGGGTTTTTTTCACCCTTTGGCTACGTGCTCAACATAAGCAAGTTGCAGCTGCTTTTCATGGCCAATTCAATAGCTTTTGCATTTCTTAATTGTAGTCAAAAGGTGTCGCATCATATTTGGATTTGCTATAAAAAAGTGCGACGCCCAAGTTGAAAGCATAGTCTACTTCCATAGCTCAATCAATTCATATCAACATGTTCAAACTGGTGAGTTCAAAAAAACTAAATTTTTTTATTTTTTTACTAATTGTTTATGTTGGTTTTGTAGTCTGGTGTTATCTGCTTTGTGCTGGCCTGCAGCTTGGTTGAGGCAAAGCCTGGTGTTCTGCTCAATGCTGTTCCAGCGGGTGTTGTGACTGCAACCAGCTCTCAGTATGTGGCACGTAACTTTAATGGCATCGCCACTGTACCAATTGTTGCACCAGTTGCCCCAGTAGCTCCAGTTGCTCGCATTGTTGCACCAGTTGCTGCTGCTCCAGTTGCTCGCATTGTAGCACCAGTCGCTGCTGCTGCACCAATTGTTGCTCGAGTTGGTCGAGTTGCCCCAGCTGCTTACACAATACCTGCCGCTGCCGCTTATACAGTGCCCGCTCTCTACCCACACCACGCTGCTTACGCCACATACGTTTAAAACAATTAATCTGTTTCATCACACGGCTTAATTCCTATTATTTGTTATTAAAAGTAATTGTTAAAAACTTAAAATGTGATTTTTGCTTGCAAGAAAATGTTGTTTTGTGGTCCATAAGATATCTACCTACATGATATCTTTGTGCTAATTCAATCATTTCTTTTTCGCAAGAAAAGTTCTTAAATGACTTTTATAAAATTCATAATTTTTGCTTTTTTTTTAATTTTAATACCCTTCACAAGGTATATTGACTTTGTCATGAATCTTTAACGCTTTAAAGGAATGATGGGAGACCCCATAAACTTAAATCATGTCGGGTTTGTTCGCTATGAAATTTCATCCTGATCGGAGCATTCCACGATATAGCCACCATATAAATTTACCATATCAACACGATTTCCGGCCAAACTGCTGAACCGATCTTGATGAAATTTTCACAGATTGCTTAGATCATGTCGGGTTTGTTCACTATGAAATTTAATTTTGATCGGAGCATTCTACGACATAGCCACCACACAAATTTACCATTTCGTACTATCAATTGTTGTCTCTGTCGTGCACTTTCAAGTACCTACATGTCAATATGTTGTTTTTGTCGAAAACGAACAACTAAATGACGCTCAAGAGTAAAAATATTAGCGAAAAATTACCAACAACTGCACAAAAACATAAGAGGGGGGAGTATTGATTTGGCTGTGTGAAGGGTATCATGGTCTTGGCATAGCCAAAATTTACTATGTGTTTTTCAATGAATTTATATCAAAACCGTAACGGTGCTTGGTTCACACCCAATCAGACAAAAATATGAATATAGTATGTTAACAATTGGACGAAAAGTATAATTTTGTCTATAGAAATTTAAGAATCAAGTTCGGCATAGTGTTGATTGACTTTTCCGGGAAAAACAAATCTTTAAAAAAACAAAGTTTCATACAACAGATGATCTGTGTTTTCCGGCTTTCAAGAAAGAATATTCCAAAACAGCTGCTCAGTGTTCCATTTCAGCCTGGTAGAAAAATACTGTTAAAAATCAAAGACTAACTTTTTTATATGCACACATATACTTGACTTATAATTGCATAAAAACCTCTTATAAAGCTTTTATTAATATGCCACAAATTGTTTATTTTGTCGTCAAAAAGCTTATAATCGTCGGACCCTTGAAAGTCGTTAAAGCCGGTTTCTACTGTATTATTATCTCCTCCCAAAAATCAAGTATTCTCCATTTTGGATCTCCGTTTAACGAAATATTTGTACAGGAAGACCCCGCTCAATGCTGTTTCGTAAAGCGCTGTTTATTTTTTATCATCCCGGGAAATTAGCGAAACAAACCGGCTGAGGTGGGGTTGATGTAGAAGATGTCGAAGAAATAGTGAAGGAAACATCAGCAAGTTCTTTTAGTTTTCAACTCAAGGAATTATCTGAGAAGGACAACAAAAATATTGATAATAGTGATTCCGAAAATGAGAGAAAAGAACTAACGCTGACATTCGTTAAAAGCAGTTTTATTGTGATAATACTGAAATTATGGACAAATTGGTTGAAAATTATACAAATTTTGACAGGAGCTCAAGAAAAGACGAGGTATTATCGATGCTTTATCAAATTATCAACAACTTTTAACAGAACGCAAAAGGAAAACGCAAACAAAAAGGCACAAAAAAGGAAACACAAAATAAACTGAATGATCTGACTGTGAACGATGTTGTTCAAGTGAGTTATGTATCTTATATCTTATATGTATTATAACTGCTGTGGTTCACTATCACCAACAGACGGTCATAATCATTTGTTTAATTAGGATATTTCTGATACCCTTTGCTTACATAAAATATTGTGGGTCATTTTACAATCTTTTGTGACCACATTACTTGAAGTTTGGTTAAATATTGTGTGATATTGTAATTTTACCGAGACCCAAGTGAGTCGCGGTGTAATGTGTTCATGCGTGAACAGACTGATTTGGAATTCTGTTGGCTTTTTAAGTATATTCGTTTGTATTTTTGAAAGATATAAATGTTTGGGTTTATTTTCAGTAAAAATTTTTCTATCCATCTTCTCCTAACCCCATTATATACATATAAAGATAGCCTCTACTTTGATGGAACGCATCCCCCGCGTTAAACGGGATATTACTGTAAAATACTATTCATATTTTTTGTTAATTGACTTTCTACTTATGTTTCTATATAGTATAAAAACCTTTCTCATTACCCCATCTTACCATATTTCTTATATCGCATGTCGCATTTTCATCTCAATTTTTTGTTGCTGTAATTTTGTGGCATAATTTGCAATGTGTCAGTTGCAAGCGATTTGTTGGCTGCGTTGTGTTTAGTTCCGTTCCTTCCTCGTCTGGTCACACTCTCTCTCTCTCTCTCTCACTCTCTCGCACACATTCTATCCCTCTCATTCTTTTAAATGCTGGAGATTTTTGCACAGAACAGGAAATTGACTTTTCATCGACACCACACACACACACACACACACACACACACACACAGAGAGTCAAAAAGTAGATGGAGAAGTAGATGAAATCAAGTAGAGAGGAAGAAGAAGTAGCAGCTTACAAAGTCCTACGCAAATAATTTCAGTTTCAGGCTCGTCTCGCGTCATGCGGCGTTGCCACATTCCGTGAAATGAGCGCAAATAGGCAAAGTCTTCTTCTTCTTCTTCTTATGCCTTTTCATCCTTTTCTTGGTCGACTTCAAAGCTGTCAAAAAAGCTTTTGCAACAATTTCCGCTGCGAAGAAGAAGAGGAAAGAGTATTTGAGATGTGGATTGGCCTGCCGAAAAATCTGCTCGAAAAGTTAAGCCATTAGCGAAATGTCCTTTACTTTGCTTATAACGCAATTTTCTGCATCTTTCTCTCTATTTTTCGGCCTGTCCATTGTTTGTGCTTGTTGTTGTTGTTCTTGTCATTGTTGTTGCTTCGTTAGCCAGAGAGTTTCGGAGTTTTTGGACACACTGTGCCTGCGTGCAGTTGTTGTTGTTTTTGTTGTTGTTTTTGGCGCTAAATGACAACTTCACTGTCAGCATTTTAAACTTTTCATTCTCTTTCCTCCCCACCCACAACACTCCTTACGGCTTCATTCTATGGAATCTGCGTTGCCCATTTTTCGGCTTCTAAGCAAAGTTTTTCGCTTGTTCGTCTCTCTCACTCCCTCTCTTTCTCTCTCTTTCGGCTGCATTGTATGTGTCCAGAACAAAAAAACTTTACTGCAACGTTAATGAAGTTGAAGAATGTTTTTTTTTTTTATTGTACTTGTTTTGGTTGCTTTTTATTTTTGTCTCTTTGGGGTGATAGTTTATGGGTGGTTGTTATTTGTGTGAGTTTTTGCCATTCTTCTTATCTCGGCTGGATCCATATAGGTAACGATGCAAAAAATATATGGTGAATCGAATATTTTGAAATGTTACCTAACTTTGAAATAAACAAAGTTTTGCATACTAATTAAGTTCTTTAGTTCTCTTTTTGCAAATAATTTCACAATATCGATCAATTAAGAACGTTCAGCATGAATGAACATGTTTCACATCTAGCCAACTAACAGTCGCATGTTAATTTAAAAATTTTAAAACAGTGTGAATGTTAATGGCTGCGGGCGACTGCTGTTATTGCAGCGCCACTGTTAAACGTGATTAGCAGCAGATAAATTTAAACGAAACTGTTACTTACAGCGCGTAATACGGAAGTACGAGCACAACAACAACAACCCCCACCCGCACATTGAACGAACCAAAACTGTTGTAATACTATTTCCCCTACGCAGGCTGCAAGCTTTGCCAAAACTTCAACGCACTTTTTAACCTTCAAAACTCATCCGCAGAGTTTCGTTAGGCGTCGTTGTGCAGACTTTGTTCGGCGGCAGCGCTGCCATTGCGTTGGCAGCGAAGTCATGCGCAGAGCATGCACAGCGATGGACAAGCAGTCAAACGAGTTAAACAATAACAATGCACGCAGCATCAGCAGCCCTCCCACGACACTTGCGCTCTACGTCGCACTCAGCTGCTCTGGGTTGCGCTCACCTCAGCAGCAGCAGCAGCAAAACTTAACGAAGGCTGTTACAACAGCGCGTGCTCTCTCTCTCTCCTTTGTCGCTCTCGTGTTTGACGGCGTACAGAAAAATTTCATCGCGACCACTTTAGTTTGAAATCGTTGCTCGCTGAATTCACTTCGCATTTAAGCCGACCCGCACGTTACGCGGCCGTCGCGCAACAAACAAACGTCCGTCGAACTCGAACTCGACGTTCAAGTTGAAGTTGAAGCGTAAAGTAAACGCAAACATAATAAAAATTTACCGCTTGCCTCGCACCTGTGTGTGAGTGCGTGTGTTTTTAACGTTCACGTCTTGTCCTGACAAATTCGTGGTCCCGTTTTCTTCGTTTTTGTTTTGTCGCCTCAATATCGCGTGTGTGTGATTTTCAATTGATTTCGTGCAGCGTTGAAAATTGGCCACTCCAAATTTGTTTGGCAAAACCCAAAATCAATTTCCAAATAATATTATTGTAAAATATCGCTTTCATTGTTTTTCTATACATACATATGTATTTTAATTGCCGCAGCGTGAAAATCAAAATTCCTACAGTGAAGAAGACAGCCAAATAAAATGTGCACCAAATAAAAAGTTGTATGAAACATAAATAAAAAATAATATCCCAACGATAAATATTGAAATTTGGATAAAAATGTTGCCTTCCAAGCAAAGTGAACAAGTGCATATAAAAAGTGTGTAAAAGTTTAGTTTGATTGAACAGCATCAAAAAAAAAGAGCAAAGAAAGGAAAGGAAAGTAAAGAAGCGGAGATAACTTTCTGCTTTCCGCTTCCGTTTTTCACATACACACAAGCACACACACTCGAATCGAATCCAAACGAATCTCTATCCTTTCTCGCCCCCATTTCGTCTGTTTCGTCTCTGGTCTGTCTCTCTGTCTCTCCTCCCAACGAGTGTCCCGGCTTTCCCTGGGCCAGCAAAAGCCGCCAAAATTAAGTTCTCAAAGCAGAATCAGCATCACGCATACCGTCACACGGACAGCCTCTACGACGGTGGCACCGACACCGACGACGACGAATGTCCCTTGGATTCCAGCAACATGAATCCCTACGAGTTTGAGTCCACGCTCGACTGTCGCGACGCCGGCGGCGGCAGCAACGGACCCACCTACCCCCCATGCCCCGGCACCTTGCCAATGACAGGACGCCATACCGCAGCTGGAGGAGCTTCAGTTCACAGCCAAACGCTGCAGCATCAACAGAATTCATTGGCTGCTGCTGCGGCCGCTGCAGCTGCTCAACAGTCCGCCTCCTCGCACTACGATTACGAATATCAACATTTGCCGCATCGTCCGCCTGATAACAATATAGCCAACAACAACGGCATACCAACAACTGCAACAACGGCACAACGAACCCACGGAAGACAAGGTGAATAATAGTACAACAGTTGCATTTTGTTACATATTTATAAAAACGTTGAAACAAGAAATATTAAATACTAATAAATTTACAAAAAATGGGTTTAAAATGTGTTGTTGGAAAAAAGACCAAACAAATATGATAATAATGCAGTTAAGTGCTGTTCTTATTGGTAGAATATGTTTATAGGACAGGATTTATAGGATAGGATAAATTTTCGAGAAGTGATTAAAAAAAAGGTTAAGATAAGTTTAAACAAAACGCCTAAAGAATAAAGAACACAAAGAATTTATTGTCTTATACAAAAAATAGTTTTGCTTATTAACAAATTGACAATTATTTAATTTTGCAGTTTAAAAAAATAAATTCAAATTTTTTGTTAATTATATTTAAATGTACAAAATGGAATCAAAATTTGCTCTAAAACTTTCATTAAAATATTATTATATTTTGTATTCTGCCTTTTTCAGTTTTTAACAAATATGGCAATTTCTATTACCGTATATAAAGTTATCCTAAACTGAAGCGAAAATTATTAATCAAATTTTTTTAAAATTATTTATATCTTAAGAAATTCCTACGATTTAGGTTGCAAAATGTTTTCTGCTTAATTGAAGAATATTTATTAATTGATCCGAAAAAGAATATGAGAAATAATTCAAATTTATCAATGATTATTATTTACTTAACTATGAAAATGTCAATAACTGAAAATTTATTCAAACCCAATTGTCCCTGGTGCATTAAATTGCGATTTGCAAGTGAAAAATGCAAACATGACTTTCGAAATAAAGTAATTGCTGGGAAATCGTTATCTCTGAAAATTTAAAGAACCGCTAAAAATCTTACATTTATAAACTTTGTAGCAAATTGTATAGAAATAAACACCAAATTAAAATTTTTTCTATTCTAATTTAAAAAATTATTTAATGCAAACGTTTGTCAATTCAAAATAGAGAACGACCTCGCTCAACCTGTTTAAATTTGGCCAATTGCTAAAACTAAAATGGCTGCAAGAGCCAAGGGAAAATTTTCTGTTGGCAACGAGACCTATTTGCAAGAAGAGATCTCCCCTCTGCTTACAATTAAAATTAAACTATATCGAATAAAGGATTTCATTTTATTTTATTAATTTTTAAAAAAAACTGGGAAGTTAAGGTCTGTACTTTGTTACAGCTTATACTTTTCTGACTAAGGAATTCGAGTTTTGCAATTACCGAGGAGTTGCGTGTAACTAGAGTTGCGTTGAGCGAGGTCATACTGTACTGACTTTTAAGTAATTATTTCTAAAATTCTAAAAGCCGATTATTCTTAAGTTTACAATTTATTTTGTTGGCAACTTTATGTTTTGCTAGATTTCATTAACAACCGAAAACTTGTGTTCGAAAGAAAGGCTTAAAAAACTTATATTTTTTTTTGCCATTGTATATGATCATTTAGTTATCCCTAAACAAATTAAGGTCATCTCAAATATAATCTGCAAATTTTTTTATTTCATTGAATTTTTCATTTACCAAAATTGATTAAATTGATTTTTGTGATAATTTTGTTAAGTCCAATAAGGACTGTTAACTACTCGAGAAATATAAATGAAAAATAGTTTTTCAATGTTTCGTCGATTAAAAGCCACTTAAGCTGATGCAAAACTTTCGAAGCCACTGAGCTGGCAAATGAAAATTCCTCAGCTCATTTCCATTTGGCATGTTTCATAACCAGCTAGACGAAGAAGCACAACACTTGGCTTCGTGCAAATATATAAAAACAAAAACAAAAAAAATATGAAAAACTTGCGACAACTTTGAACAAATTAGCGGCGCTTATCGCGCTACAAACATTTTGCATAAATTAAACAAATTAGAGAAAGAGCCACGTAAAGCTTAGGGGTAAAAATATTCGACATTCGAGATTTGGTTTAAAGGAAGTTAAGGGAGTGGGAAAGTGGGATTTGAAATTGAGCTCATGATGATGATTTTTCCAGCTGAGCGAGTTTTTCATTTATTTGTCTACTTATTAATGAAATAGAATAGAGCGTCTGCAGAGCAACAACAATAGCAATAGAAATACAAGTAGAGGCTGCAAATTATGAAATGAACTCCCTTTTTCCCCGTTTTCCAACCCATCTTCACCTCCACCCAAGAATTTCAAATGCGATGCCTGCGGCTAAATAGAAGTGGCAAAAGGCGAGGAAGAAGAAAAACCTCGACCAAAAAAATAGCACAGAAACCAACTCTCTAGCCGAGTTTTCGAGTGGAGTTTGGTTACAATTGCCAATCCTCTCTCTCTCTCGCTCTCTCGCTCTTTATGCGTGTTGTCCTTTGGGTTTTTGGTTTGTTTGCTTACTGCCTGCATTTTACATTTTACAGTCTAGGTACGCCGACTCTTTTCTATCTGCCTGCCTGTTGTAGTCCTCTTTTATTTCGTTCGTCCTGAAGGCCTTTTGTCGGTTTTTTCACAAGGCTCTTTGCTCGTCTCGTTTGTCGCAGTGGCAAATTAAATTTAAGCCGCTGCCTGTCACATAAATCCCAGCAACTACCTTTATGCTTATCTATATTCACCTAACCCAAACAAAACACTTTTTATTTGCAGCCTAAAATCTGTCTTAACTTTATGCAAATCTTTAAATAAATAAATTTAACAAGAGTGTTTTATTTGGGGATTCTCTCTAAAGGATGTATGATGATAATAACTGTTATACAGAGTATTAATTTAAAGCTTATTACTTAAAATTCAATCTTGAAAATGAATGCAATTATAAAGTTTGACAACATCCATACTGATTGGTCCATTTTTTATAATCTTTGAAATCAAACTTATTTTTTTAGATATTGTGACAGGAAAACTATTAAAATTTTAATCAAAAATTGCTACTCTTCTTTCTGTTTAATTATTCTATGTCTATTTTTTTGAAAAAGTTTATTACATTTTAAAATAATATTCTTTTTATTATATGTATAACAGAACCTTAAATTATGCATCCTAGATAAACTTTATTACTTCCGATGTTCCTAACTTTTGGCCATGTTAACACTCACAACTCTTTCTCTCTTTACATAACTTTATTTCTGGCATTTCCTCTTTTTCTTCATCTTCCTCAACTACTTTCGGCCCTTGGCGTTATAAAAACAATTGCTGAACAATTGAAGCCTGAAACGAAACACACACGTAAAATCAAACACCAAAGGCAACGATTGAAAAAATGGCCAAAATATAGAAAAACGAAATGGGAAAGGAAAGCTTCTTTTTATGCTACGTATAAAGTGGGGCAGGATTGGGCGATACCTGAAAAAAAAAACAACTTGATAGCGAATCCCACAAAAAACAAAATTGTAAATTTACAACAAAAAAGCACACACACACAGAGAAAACAAATTTCGTAACTGCAAGCAATAAATTATCAAACGGCTACTGCCACAACAACAACAACAAGAACAGAAACAACACCGACGACTTTCGGCACTTCACTTTTGCCGTATGAAAATAAAATTCAATAAAATTTAGTGGGAATGGAAGCAAAACGGAAAGGGCAGCTGGCAAATGGCAACAAAAATAACGCACAGAATGAGTTCTTACCCTGCAGGATCCCCTCAAACCTGCGTCCATTTCTATCACCTCCCACCATAGTGTGTCATAAAAATTCTGAGCGAAAATTGTTTGCCTTCTTTTGGTTTCTTTATTTTTTGTTGTTGTTGTTTTTATGTTTGGCATAAAAATACATTCGAATATAGAAAATGTGGAAATTATTCGCTCACGCGTTCTCTCTCTCTCTCTCTCTTTCTCTCTCTCTCTCTCTCTCTCTATCTCTATCTCGCTCAGCTGATGCGTGAAAATTTTGCAAAATGTTCAAAAAAAAATTTTTGTGCTTTTATTAATGGCTTTCGATTTGCACCACTTGCTTTATTATTATTGTATGTGTGGATTTTTGATTTTGGCCAAACCCAATTAGCCAAATTAGCTTAGCAATTTTTGGAGCCACTTTGACTTATTAAAATTTCGAAAAGGAAACCTTCAGTCGGGGCCAGCTGGCAAAAACAAAAAATCAATTCAACAGCACGCAACGTATTTTTGGAAATTGAAAGGGGCAACAAGGTCAAATCGAAACCACAAACATATGTACGTGTGTGTGAGTGTGTGTTATTCACACAGATTTTTCCAGCAGCGCTAAAATAAAATTGAGTTTGTTTATGCCACGCCTGATTAGTTAATGGCCCCACCCGTCCCAAAGACACATATATACTTACCTATATATATTTTGTGGTTTTGTGTTCAACTTAGGCCACAGTAGCTGTTCTTAAGTAACCACTTCTCGGGCCACTTTTGCCTCAAAAACAAATGCTGTTTATTTTGTTTATTTTTGTTCACGCCGTTTCCTTGCAAATTCTTTTTTTCCCGGGGGCGCTTTAAATTTACGATTTTTATGCGTTTAGCACTTGCTGCGTTTGGTGTTTGAATTAAGTTGATTTTTTGTGATTCCCTAGACACTCTGGGTTATAAATCAAGGGTATGCTCAACGTAAACATTGCATCGAAAAAGATTCTTAAATGTTATTATAGTTTCTTTTAAAAACTTAAAATGTTTCTTAAAACTCTTCAATTTACAGCACAGGGTATATGTATATTAGTTTTGTTTTTTTGTGTAAACATCGCACAATTTTGTTGTTGAGTTTGTTTAGATTTGTGCGGTAATTATTGTATTGTCGGGTGCGGTTTCTGGTTCTTCGAGATGTTAAGGTACTTGCCTCCAAATCTTAGCATGTTTCAACAATTTTGAGCTTGATGTAGTGTTATGGCCTGCCACACGTAGCTTCTTCAGCTCCAGAAGTAGTTTTCAATTGTCTATTTTTGGATCGCCTGCAGAATAATTTCCCGTCCCGTTGTGCGTCACTACAAAAAAATTAATATTGTTCTAAATAAAAATTGGATTTATGTTTAATAAAACATTGGGTGAAATCATTTCAAATCTTTAAATTAGAGCATAATTGTTTACAGATTCAACCAAATACAACGAGACAGTAAAAATAGTAAATAACTATGAAGATATGCTTGGTTTGACAAACGAAAATCGAACTCCAACTTCATTTTTGTAAAAGAATAATAATAAAAAAATATTTTTTTTTTATCTACTAACAACATTTTCGTAAAATTCCTCCTTAAGAACTATTAAAAAACCTGCTTGTTTGCACTTTGACCAAAAGTGTTATTATTTTTTTTCGCCTCAAAGAGCCTTACTTCAACCACTTTTCTTGCTCTTACTGCCTGGGTCTGGGCCTAATCCTCGCTTGTCACTAAGCTGCTCATCGGCTAATCCTTAAAATCAACCTTAGGGGCTTTAATGATGCTATAAGCACAGCTGTCATGTATTAGAGCCTGTTAGAGGGGGAGGCGGCAGTGAAATACTTATTTTACAATTGCCAGCCTTACATCGCTGCCACTTGGGAAGGAGGTGGGGCAGGTACGGACATCGATTGCAGCAACATTTGTAAAGTGTCTGCAGTGATTTTCACATCTCCAATTTTTTATTTTCAGTTTTTTTTTTTTTGTAATTTTTTGTGGGTGTCTGCGGAAACTGTCAATGACAGAAGCTGACTAGGCGCCGGCGAACGAAAAATTCCAACTATTACTTCCTGACAGCTGTCAAAAAATATGCAAACACCCAACAACAACAACAAGAACAGCATTGTCAAATACAAAACTATGCGTCGAATTGTGCGCAGAATTATGTAAATCAAAGCGATTTGTAGCAGGCCAAAATGGAGTAGAAACACAAATAAAATAAAAAAAAATAAAAAAACGAATTGACAGCACCGGAATATTCAAAATGTCAGACACCGACAAAAGGAGAGAGCTCAAAAACATAGACAAAGAGTGCGAGAGGAAAATAATGTAATAGTCTGAGGCAAAAATGCTGGGAAAATTACACGTAAACAGCTGGAGACCAACGACGCCCTTTTCTATATTTCTATACAGCATTATTCGCAACACACACACAAAATAACTTCAGGATAAAAAGGTTCCTAGAGCACTCACACACTCAACGTGACACACGTTGCAGGGTTAGTTTTTGACAACGATAATGATGCGCAGGACAACCACAAATGAGCAATACTCGAGCCTTAAGTTCAAAGATGAATTAGTACCGACAAATTTGTTAGGTTGATTTCATTCCGAAAAAAAGAAGATAAATGGATTTGAGATGCCTGTAAGGTGTCTGCACTTAGTTGCCGCTCTCGAAATAACACTCGCTGCAGTTGCATTGTTGCAAGTTGATGTGCCTCGTTAATGTCTGTTTTGTCATTCTTGGGATTAGCCCAACAGCATTTTTAGCCCTCTTGCAGCTCTCATTTCGTTTTGTGTGCTATGCTTCATTGATTGTCGCTCTCTCGCTCCCCCAAGCCTATTCAGTGGAAAAAAGGATAAAGCATCGAATGCTCGCTTCTTTCATATTATAATTTGATTTTTGTTTGGGAAAAGCTGATTAACCCAAAACCCAGGCACACTAATATTATTACGAGAAGACCAGACACAAACAATGGCTTCATGATATAGGTTCGCTACCTTGGGGATACAGCGGATGCTGTAAGTAAGACATTTCTAGTATCAAATGGGGATATTAGCTGTCTCGCTTTTCAGCACAATCTGTAAGCATTAGTCACCACATGCTGCGGACAAAGTATAGAATTTTATGACTTGTACACATTGTCTTGGACTGGAACTTGACTGAATGCGCCTGCTTGACTGATGATTGTTTACTGTAATTGCAGTAGCAATTGCTAAGAATTCCCCAACCGAGGAGCCAAAACGCAGAAGCACGCAAAACTCATAAAAATATGCGAGTCTCTTTGCTTGAGTATACGCATACATACATATCTTTTTATTGTCAAACATAAAATTTATTATTTTTTATAGAATGTTTCACAACTGAATGCAAATTTGTTTCAACAGAGGTTCCTTCTTCCATCCTTATTCCCTTTTGGCTTTTTTACGAGCGCGCTCAGCATTTCGTATTTTAATTGCATTAAACAAAGCTGCAGGAGAGTCTAAAACAGAAGCGAGACTCTGAGCGACTCTTTCTAGCCAGGTCATAAAACTATGGAACTTTTCTTAGTAAGTTGTAAAATAACATACGTAATGACAAATTTTCAGTGCATCGCGCTTAGAGACTTTTATGGCATTTATGCTGAAGTTTAAATTATTCGTTGCACTTGATGAAAGATGTGTGTTGACAGTTGCTTAGTTTTTTTGTTTTGGGGGTCTTTTTCTCTGTTGTTATCTTAAGTCTTGTGAGAAGAATGCATACAAACCACGCTCCATACATTTCCTATGGCTGGTTTCTGTAGTTTTCCAGCTGCCTGCGGCTATTTCTCGATAAAATATTTACTTCGCTATAAAAAATAAATAAAAAACACTTGAAATCATTATACGTATATGCCACTTGAATGGAGCTCATTCTAAAAACCGATTGCAGGCGTCTCTGATGAGATTTCAGACTTACTATCAGCGGAAGTTCTCAATGGCATCCATAGCTATAGAATGTCAGCAAGCAAACTTTTGACCGATATAAATATACATATAGTATCAGACATCTACATATATGCCTCTGGGCATTTTACTGTTGAACAGCCAGCGCTGTAATAAATCCAACAAATAAGCAAATCAGAGCCAGAAAACAGAAAGAAAACAACAACAACATTTAATGCTTTGAAATCTGGGCACCTTTAATCGGCTTATACGACAAAATTAGGCAACTGATAAAAACAGAATTAGATAGAAAATGGACAAAACGACAGCTGTTGGTCCACTAAAAAGGCAAACAGTAATAAAATTTGTTGGCGCTCGGGATAAACAAAATACATGACACGGGCAAAGGACCAACTGTGCTACATCGACTCATTTTGGACATTTCATCATTAGAAGCAGGCGATAAAATAGCAAACGAGACAAGAAAAAGCACATGCAGCGGCTTATCAGTATGAAAAAAAACAAGGAAAAACCAAAAGCAGTCACGTTGACAAACGACAGAGAACACGAACGAGAGAGAAAAATCGGTGAAAATCATTTTCAGAGATGTAGACACAGAACAGTGAAGGATGTGTGAAAGAAAATAAGCAAAAAGGGAATCGAAACGAAACAAAACAATAAAATAAAATTTAAGATACATTTGAGACCAAAACAAATAGGCAGCGAAATAGGCGCACACAACTACAAGGAAAAGGAAACAGAAAGCAAAACGGAAAAAAGGAGGCGAGGAAAATGGAAAATGTTTTTGGCTTGTTTGTAGTCATGTTGTTGTTGTTGAGGCTGAGGCATTAAAATTGTGTGCGTCGTATAGAAACAATGTAGCAGATGTACAACGAGAAAGAGCGAGACAGGCAAAGAAAGAGAGAGCGCAGACCTAACATAAAATTCAAGAGCAAAGAAAACCCGTAGAATGTGTCTATGTGTGTGTGTGTGTGAACAACTTGACGTTGGATTTTTCAGTTTAGTTTCTATTGGCACTTTTATGGCAGACGACACTTAAAGTAGTTCCCATATACAAACATTGAGAAAAATGTTTGCCACTTGAATGTTTTGATGAGTTAAGATAGTCCCGGGGCCAGGAAGTGAAAGAATGAGAAGATCTAGCGATAATTTGGCAGATGGAATAAAGTAATGATTAGACTATGAACAAGGATATGCTCGCTGCTTTATCTAATAGCCATAGTTTGCGGCATGTTGTATCTTAAAGATAAATTCACACGAAATGCTCATAAATATGTTCGGCTAATGGAAGTTTTACGATAGTTAGGCATTATGATATGGCAGCAAACAATGCAACAACAATTTTTATGTGTTTGGCAAACAGCAAAAGTATCTTTCACTATGTACGCATAAGCAGGAGAGTGTTGAAACAACAACAACAGCAACAACAACAAGACGAGCAAACGATAAGAGCCATCAACCACATTTTTTAGCACATTTTCAACATATCAACTTACAATTCGAGACGACGCGACACCGAGCAGGACATCGAGTCAGGTTACACAGGGATCTGACCGACCGAATGGCTGATCCTTTTTTTTCTGCCGCCTTCCTACTGCCTCGCATTTTATGCATATCATATAACATTCTTACTTCAGTTGTTTTTGTTTATTTTTTTTTTGTTTGTTGCCCACCCTGATGGCTTTGTCTAATAAAAGGCCCTTAGTGCGTCCTGCGTATAGCTCAAAATGCGGGAGCATACATTCGAGAGCGAGAGAGAGTCGTAAAAAAACATAATAATAATAGTGTCTCGAATAGAAAAATATACAACACAGGGAAAACAGGTCTTAAATTGAACCAAACACTTCGCTCTCTTTCTTCCTTTGGTTTTTGTGTAGCTCACATTTTCTTTTTTGGCTGGATGGCTATCAAAGTGTAAATGTTACCTAATGTTTTTATTTGATTAGCGTTTGCTACGTGCCGTCTTTTGTTTCTCTTGTCTTGTTTGTATTACCTCAAACATGCACACACACAAACTGAAAATGAAAAGAATGAAAATCTTGTGCATTTTCTTTGGAATTTTGTGTGCGTTTATTGGCTGGCTAGAGATTTCTTTCTCTTCGCTAAGCTCTGGACCAAGATTAATTGTGTGCGCGTAAATGTTTTTAATTTCGTGGAAATAATGTTGAGCTCGCTCTGGAATTTCATTTGATGCGCCCGAGCTACAACGTCCAGACATATTAGGGTAATTTATTCGTGTTTTGCATTCTTGTGAATTGTTTTAACTTCATGTTTTTTTTTTTTTTTTTTTTATTGGTTGATTTTTAATTAAAGCACTTCAAACTATGTTTTATTTTAAAGGAAATGTATGTAAATGACAACTTTTTAATGTTAAATGCTTAAAAGTAAAATATATCTATTTGTAGTAGTAATAAATTTTTCACTGAGAATCTTTTATAGTTTTCAAGACGATGGCTGAAAGAAAGAATAATAAAATAAATAAACAAAACGGCCTTATCAGTTGAAAAACTAAAATTTATAGTCTTGTTGCACTACCGACTTGTTAGAAAATTATATTATTCTAGTAACAATTTTGAGTTAACTCTTCTTGCAAACTTAACAATCTTATCTGTTCTTTAAATATTGACTTTATCGCAACTTGCATTAATTTGAGAAGACGTTCATTGTGCTTGTTAAATGAAAGTGCTCAATTAAAACACTTTTGGTTGCCTGCATACGACAATTTACAATTGTTATCACATATATGTACACATATTTTACTGCTCACACTTTTCAATGAAAGTGAAAAACTTGCACGTGCAACACACAATGCAAGAAGAAGCAGCGAAGAGAACGTTGCAGCCGCCTGCTTTAATTGTGTCAGCCACAAACAAGAGCATGGAGCAACATGGCATCCAAAAAGAAAACGAGCTCAACTCGAAAGTGAAATGTTTGCACTTATTGCTCCTCCTGCCTACGAAAGATGCTTGTTCTCGTATTGTTGTATTCCATGCCAAGTCTCTTTCTTTTGTACAATATCCCCCACACAGCTCGTTGTGCTTCGCCTTCTTATGTGCTTTATTGCACTGCACTTTACTTGATGTGCTGTGCCTCACAAATTTCCCATACGCCACGTTGTCGAGCTCAGATTGTACAATGGCTCTTGAGGTAACCAACAAAAAAAAAAAATAAGAAAGAATAAAACTGAAATGAGATAAGCCCGTATGTTAAGGCCTCGGTAAAAGTTTCAGCCAGTTTCTGCCGCAAGACGGATAATAAGAGTAAGCAAATAAAACTCAGAGGCTTTTCGTTCTTTTGCAAGGATATATGTGTGCAATTCTTTTAATGCTTCTCTCCTTTATACCGACAAAATAATTTACTTAAACTTTTGCTTCAATTTCGAGTTCTATTCCCAATTCGGTGTTCTCTGTTCTTGGTTTTTTTTTTATCTGCTTGCTTAAGAAAGTTTTGGTTGGGGTCCAACTGTCTTTTATTGGTGGGGTGAAGCTGGTTTCACTTGAAATTTCACACACACATTGAAATACTTTAGTTTCTTTTTGGTATTCGTTGGCTAACAGCAGCTGGAAAAGTTTTTTGTCACCGCAAAAATAGAAAGATTTTGTTTGTAATGCTGACAGTTGTCATTTGATTGTTTTCATTTCATTTTTGGCCATCAATAAGTGGAAATATAATAACTTCAGAGCACAAGTACGTAGGAATTGTTTGCGTTTGCTTTGTGCTTGGCCCTCTATGATGTTTTGTCATCAGTTCCATCCCAGTTGAAAACCTGCATCCTAGTCCGACTCCTGATTCTGCACTGGACCATGCCTCTGTCATTTTTGCTGTCAGTTTTTTGTTTACTCTTTGCTTTCTTTCAGCTCTGGCATGTGTGACAGTAATCATGTTCAATCATGTTTTGTTGGCACAAACGACAATGTGTTTCCCTCTCTCTTTCCCTATCTCTATCTATCGGTTACTGACATTGACATGAACGGCACTTGAAACATTTTTATGCCTTTCGGTCGGGTTAATGGCACAAAAGACTTCATTAGGCGCCGCTTTCTCTTCTCCGAGAACATGGAAGCTCTTGTGTTTGCTCAACTGATCAGCTACACACATATATCTATATGTTATTATATCATTGCCATTCTCTTCCTTCAATCTCCTCTCTCATGATGAATTTTAAGTAAAATATTCCAACAGGCAACAGCAGCCGGCAGAGAAGTCCCCAGTCTCTACTCCCCTCTCCACCTCTCCACCCCTCCTCTCATCATCTATGCAGTGAGAAAAAAAGAAGTAATAAAATATTAATGAAATTCCAAACACCTATCGTGTGTAGACAAACCCCCCACAACTCCAAAGCACGCACCCAAATGCTAGGTAGGAGAAGGAGTTTTAGCTTTTCTACTGGCGCCTTGAGAGCAATTTTTAGTTGCGTCGTTTGTTGTTTTCGCTAACAAAGCACGCACCGGTCCAGCCCTCACCTGGCCGAGACGACGACGTCGACAAACACAGTCGGACGCCACTTCCGACAAACGCAGACAGACAGACAGTCGGTCGGACGGAGAGAGAGAAACGGATAAGCTGACAGAGGGAAAGGGAGAAAACTCAGCGCCAGGCAATGTCAAGTTCCTTTGGCCATATTTTCGCACCTCGCAGGTAAAAAACGTCATACGGCATAAGGCAGTTATATCCAAAAGGGAAAAAGTTGTAGGAGGAAAATCATAGATCTTAGTTTGTTCGTGGGTGGTTAAGTGGACAGCTTAGAAATTTGCTTTGTTTTTATGCACTGAAGTCGTTGAATATGACTATACAAAAAAGTATTTCCGAGGCATTTTCGACCTTATAAAGCACATATGTAGATTCCCAATCAGCCAAGCTGGTTTGGAAATGTTTCTCTTTATGTCTGTTCTATAACTGAAGCCTTATAGCTATTTATAACCTATCGATAACCATGAAAACCTTGACATCGATACGAAACTTGTGCTATCAAAACTTTAATGTGTTTAAGGTTCATTTATATCGACTTAGCAAAATTACCAAACCTAGGAACAATAAGTTCAAGCCTGTCTTGTATTAAATATTTTAGACCTTTTAAGTTTTGATAAAAAAGGCTTGACCCCAACTCTAGTTAAGGGTATTTTATAGTCGGGCCTTGTTGAGTTCATGTTATTTGTTCTCTTGACTCAACGGGGCAGCATTTTTAAGTGAGTTAGCTTGTGAATTTTGAAAGATTAACATCTGCTTGTTAAGGCAAAATTTCTTTTAGGAATTTCTTCACATACATAAAAAGATATTTTGCCAATAGTGCAGCAGCTTAATAGAATTTTTGCATTTGTTGCAAGTGCAATAGAAGAATGCAACAACTAAACTTGTGGTTAAGTACAAAAAGAAAAGAAAACAACGAATTGCAATTGAAGAAAATATACGTACCAGGCTTTCCCACCTCTTACCCTTCACTCCTGCGTCGCTCCCTTAACATGCTTGTCAGTTAGGAAGTTCTATGCCAAATTCAATTTGCTCGAAAAACTACAAAACAAAAGGCAGAGGAGCGGGGCTGGGGCGAGGCACACAGAGCCACAAAAGTAGACGAAATTGATTTTAAAAAGCACAAGCTGGGAAAACAAACTTGGTTTTTGTGAGATTGGTTGGGGTAGTTTAGGACTACAATAGAAATGGGTGGGGCAAGAGGGGTGAGATGGAGTAAGCAGTAAGGGTAGGAACCTAACGCGGTTAGGGGGTTGCCTGCTGCGGCGGCACGAAAAACAAATTAAAGTAAATTCCCCAATTTCATTTTGCGGCAACAAAGTACAAAAAAATAAAATAAAACAAAATCAAAATAAAAAAAAGAACCAGCTTTTAAAATTGAATGAAACAGAAGGAGAAACGCAACGAACTAAACAATTGCATTTGTTATGTGATTCGGGCGTTCCAAATGGAAATAGAAATTGGCTTGAACTGAAATTTAAGCAAGATAAATTCAAATATAGAAATAAATGTTTTCTTTTTGGCACAACTGCTGCTGCCTTGAAACGTCCTTGGGCATAAAGTTTTTGGCATGGTATAAAAAAGTTTTAATGATGATTCATAAATCAGAGTAAAGAACAACAAAAAGCAAACTCGATCCAAATTCTAATGTTAAAAAATACGCACGCCTTCTTTTTCATTATGACAATCCTAGAAGAAGCAACTTTTGCCTTGCAACATTTGCGTAATGGTGCCTCACAGCAGAGAACAGAACAACAGCTGAGAATAAAAATGATGCCATGCATTTTCATAAGCCAGCCAAGCATTAAATTTGTCCAAGACTGCTGCACGAATACAAAAATACAAAAAATACAAAGAGAGAAAAGTTGCTAAACTATAAACTACAACTAACTTTCGACTTTTACTTTGGCGCTTTAATAAAGTGTGAAAATGTGAAAAGAGCATCTGAAAGAACAAGAATGCCATGGTATGGAAGACGAGGCAGCAGCTAACTTGGCCTTAAGTTAACACTGGAAAATCGATACGTGAGATAGCCTCCAAGCAAGATTGGCAACGTTGAGCATATATATATGTATATGTATATTCTGATGCGGCAGCGTTGGCGGTGTATTTCATAAATTTTTCAAGGCTTGAAAATGTTATTTATATTTCATGGCAAGGCGAAAAAAAAGAAAAACTTTGGCGCAGCACGAACGACTACAAATCGTGCGTACACCATAAGAAAAGCCAAGACAAATCGGACAAAAATCGGGTGGTGGCAAAGTGCAGGAGCTGAGGCAGGAAAAGTGGAAAGCAGCACAACTTTTACACTTGGCCAAGAGCTAAGAGTGATGGTGGTGTGCGTGCGTGTGTGTGTCGTCTACATCGCTTTACGGCTTCGTTTATTACGTGTGAAAAGAAGACGACAAGGATTGCGGTAGGCGGCAAGCAGACCTCAGACCAACAGAAGTAGAACGAGAGCCATGCGACACTTTTCGTCCAACGTGCCATCATAAAGTTGAGGCAGGCGGAATATCTTAGAGATGAGGAGGGGACACGGAAAAAAAAAATTGGGCTATGAAAGATGCGAACACGTGCAAATGGCCAAGCTGCGCCTAAATGCGAGACGAACTATCGAATTTTGAGTTTAGTATATTGACAAACTTTACGACTTTCCACATGGCTGGCAAATAAATGGTTGGGAAGGGAAGAGGCGAGAAAAAGATACTTTCAGATTGGTTCTCAGTGCAGCCAAAGCGTGACTAAAGAAATTTGAATCTAATTTATTATTTTATTTATTTCTGGTGTTTCATCAATTGCTTACATAGTATAAATGAATGAATTAAAGACTAAAATAAACATTTTGAAATCTTAAAATTAAAAGGAAATATTTATTTAGCTACAAATGAAACAATAATTGAGGCTTGAAAAACTTAAAACTGATAACATCAATTTACAAATCTAAAGAAAATTTAATTAAAATTCAAACCAATATTTTATAAATAAATGCAGTCGAACTTCCATATAACGAACTTCCGTAGAACGAATTTTCTATACAACGAAGTCAGAAACCAGAGCACTGCAATTTGATTAAGTCAAAAACCCATTATATGTAACGAATTTTCTCTATAACAAAGTTTTTGCTTGTCCCCTTGAGATTCGTTATATAAAAGTTTGACTGTAAATAAATACTGTAAATCATAAATTGAGGTTTTAACAAGTTTTATTCTTTAAAATAAAAACTATTTTAAATTTAACATGAAAATTAAAATCAAAGTTTATAAATTATAATTCAAATAAAAATTCCTAAAAACAAAACAAAAGTTAAGTTCAGTAAATGTTTTAGAAAGAGAGAAAAAATGACAAATAAACAAATTAATAGGTTTCTTAAAACTTCGTTTTACCTGTCATACAACATTATAAATTATAGATTTCTTAAAATATCAAATCAAAACTCTTTTGCCGCGCAACATTTTTTAGTATCTTTCATAAATCCATAAATCATACAACATGGCTAGCTGCCTGCCTGCCCCAAAGCTAAACACGCGCAACGCTTTTTGGGGGGTTGATACTTGACAATGTAGTTGACAATTTACCACCTGCACAGTATTAATAAAAAAAAAGAGCTGACCTATGTAAGTCAACAATTAACTTTGACATGCAACTTTGCAACAGTTCTTCCCAATGCTAATAAATTTATTGTTGTACAAATTTGTTAAACAACTTTAGCTTAATTATACAATTTACGCGAACAAATGAACAGAAACTGTCCGGGATACTTGTCCGCTGTCGTTTGCGTGTGCCTTTCCCTCCTTCTCAGCCCCTTAACCCCATCTTCAACTATATATTATAATGTGTGGGGTCTGTAATTTGCGTCTGGCTGCTTGCCGCTGTGAGCTGTGAGTGTTAAATGAATGGCACAAGAGTTGTATAGGAGAGAGAATCAGTCTGCTTCTTGAACTGGCCTGGTCAATGGTCAGTTGTCAGTGTTTACGGCTCATTTGTAGCTTTAATTAATGTGCTTTCTTTTCGCGTATTATAATTATTATTTGGTTCTTGATTTATGCAAATATTTTAACATCAATTCATACAAGTATGCCAAGAATAAAGCCATAAGTAAGCGCGTTTAGACTAAAACTAATTGAAATTTTGTGGTTTCAACTCAAATTGACTCATTAAGTTGTTATGAATTCCTTAAAGCCATATTCGGCAGCCCTAAAGTTGGTATAAACAAATGTTTTTCAGTGTCAAACAAGGCGACAAGTTTATTTCTCTTAGCCTATGCAAACATAAAGAGATAAAGATATGTTTAAGCACAAGGCGATTCATAAAGAAAATAAATAAAAATTAACATAGACAACATTGAGAGTGTTTTTTTGTAGGGAATGCTAGCACATATTATACATATTGTTCATAAATAAATAAAATATGTTCAACGAAAATGAAATGAAATGAAAAGTCGACGACAAAAATAATAATATTTTGCTTATTTTCTTTGGCATTTTATTTGATTTTTTGTTTTGGGCCTAGTCTCTAGGTGGTTTCTTCTTTGGTGTTTGTGTGGAGCGCCACATGCAATTTATGTTGAGGGTTTTCGCCCCACTGAGAAGGTTGAGAGCATCATCACTGCTGTTCATTTGGTTTAACGTTTGATGAAGCGTGAAAATTTAATATGGTTTTGTTGTGAATAGTTTATTTATTTTGACTCTTGAAATTGTTGTTACAAGTGGCGCCATCAAAACTGTTATTGGATTGTTATAAATGCAAAGTAGAGAAAGAAAATAATAATATTAATAATAATAAGTGTAAATATATCATATCAAAATATAATTTTTTTTCTTGCAAATAAAATTGGTTTTTATAAGAACTTCTTAAAACTTCAATCTAGTTCAAGTAATTGTAATTAAAAAAAAAATATTATAAATACTAAAAATAAATAAACATTAAGTATAATATTAAACAAGTTTAAATCCAGCTAAAATAATATGCAAAAAGCCGTACGAATAAAAAGTATTTTTGAATAATTTACGCTTTTGGATGTGAGAATTGACTTTTTGGCTTTTTATACTCGAAAACGAATGCAAAGAGTATATTGGTTTTCTGCAATGTTCGTCGTGGTGTAAGAACGGGAGTTTTTTCAGGCTTGAGACTTCAAACTTTGCAAACTTTGTCGATGACCGGGATGAAAATTTGTATGCCACTCTCCCCCAAACTATACCCAACTCTCCATTGCTCCTTGATGCGTGTATCTTACGAAGTTTTTGAGCTAGAGCTTTTGAGCTACCGCGTTGGTACCTCTTTGTACTGAGGTCTCTTATTACCCGATTTTATACAGGTATCGAGTAAACCGCAGTCGGTTGCGTCCAACTGCCAAGTTTCTACTGCTTTTTCAATAAATGTGTGATGCACATGTATGTTCACCTCAGGCTATACACGTGTTTGACAAGAGTATCTATGTGATTGTGTCGTGCAACTGCAGATTGTTATAAGTGTGTATGTGTTTGTGTGCTTAAAATATGCAAATTGGGTACAATACACAAAGCAAATGAGAATGAGAACAGTCAGCAAGCAGTCTTCCTTTGAAGGCAATTGAAACAAGTGCACCTCTAGCTAGACAGGTAGGAGCAAGAGTCAGGAGAAAGAGAGAGTATGAAGTTAGAAGTAAACCAAATTATTATTTTTTTTTTTTTTTGACTTTCACTGTGAGTCATCTTTAAAAAAAAAAACGAAGAAGAACCGGTAACAAACAAGAAAGAAAGAAAAATGAAAAACAAGAACGGCAACAATTTTGCATGAAAATGAAAATCTCCAAGTGGTGTTGTTGTTTTTGCTCAGTTGCTTTGTGTGTGTTAATAAACATAATGATACCGAGCGTTGTATGACGATGATGAAGTTGCGAACGTTTCGTGACAAAACGACATTTGCTACCAGTTAGCAAGAATGGAAAGCACATTGCCAGACTTTGCCTCCCAGCCCAAACCATCCGAACAAACCACCCACTCCATTATAAGGCACCTTCCGATTGCGTTCCTCAAGGCCTGGTCGTTTGGCTTGACTTGAGATGACTTTGTTGGTTGGTTGGTTGGTCGCTTGGCCAGGTTCAGGATCAGCTTCAATTTTAGCTTCGGGCTTAGGTAATGAAGCAACGGGCAAAGAGGCAGGAGAAGTTTTTGAAGAATTTTTGGGCGTTGTTGGGTTGTTATTTTAAAATTTAAATTTCTGTATAAATATACTCTCACACGCATACGCATCTTTGTGTGTGTGTGTGCTGGTGCATAAGAATGCCCCAGAGTCAGAGTTGGTGTCGTCGTCTTCGTCGTCATTAAAAAATCCAAAAAGCGGCAACGATGTCGACTCGGAAGAAAAACTCACTTAAAATTTCAACGCACGTGAAAGGCGTCGAGAGCGGGGGTAGCAAAAGAACTTGTGCAAGTGAGCAGGGGGGAGTAGAAGGCACGTGAGTTTTATATTATTTTTTCTTGCGGTACATTTTGTTGTTGTTTATTTCTGTTCTTTGTCAACGGTTAGCGGTAAAAGGCGGCAAGGCTGCCAGCCTTTATGCATATTAAATATTGCTGAAAGTCGCTTTTCAGGGTTTTGGGAATGAATTTTAAATTGTATGCATGTACTTTTGTGGTTGGCCGATGTAATAAGTAAATAACTTGCGTAAACGAACAGAAAATTGATATTCTAATTGCACTTACGAAGTAAAAAATCAACATATGACCCACCAAAGAACAGAGCTAACGTTGCAAGGAGAATTGACCGATGACAGCTTCCATGCTTCATATTTGCAATAAAAAAATTGAATATGAATGTGAAGCTTGAAAACCTTAAATGTCTCAAAATGTTTGGAGGATACAAAAAATGCAATATCATGTATAAAATCTTCTTTACTTGATGTTGCGGCAAATTTATGAAACAGTTTTTCTGAGAGAGAAAAATGTAATAACCGGCACATATGGTTTTGGAACTTCTTTTAATACCATACGACATCAATATCAAAGCGGACTTCACACTTGTTGTTCTACAAACAATTTTGTGATTTATTTTTGCATATTTGTGCACAGATCTTGCATGTTGATGCTCTCAAGTTATACTTAAATCCCAATCTTGTCACGTACACGTTATATTTTCTTAAGCATTTTAATTGCTTAGGCGCAGTTTATTTTTGGCTTAACTAAATAGCTCACAACTCTGAAGGAAAAAAAAAAAAAAAAAACCACCCAATCAAGCACCTTATTCACCCCTACTTTTGGTCTCCTGAGAGGCTTTTAGCCGAGTGCAAACAATAAATCCATTGTGGCCAAAGTGAAATCAGGCTCAGCCCCTCTCGAAAAGCCACTTCATCGCCATTCTCAACGCTGTTGTTGCTCCTCGCTTCCACCATCATCATCAAACACTTGAGACGTCGTCGTTGCTGCTTATGACGGCGTCGGCGGCGGCGGCGTTGTCGGTTAATGCTAAGCAAGTGCCAAGGCTACAACTTTGGCTAAGAACGAAAGTAAAATGTTAATCAAGCTGATTGAGTTGTCGAGCCTCGGCCCCAAATGGAGGTCTAATTTTAGGCGCTAAAGGCTTTCTTACCCTGTCTCACTGCTGCAACCAAAGTGAAAGAACAACATGCAAACAAACAAACAAACAGAAAGCTTAAACGCTTATTAACATTTCCATTGGAGCATAAAAGCCAAAAACACATCTTACTAGATAGATATGTATGTATTTATGTTTGTTATGTTATATGAAGGGGGTGTTTTTGCTGAAAAAACAGATGAAAATGAAGGCTCAAGGTGCAAAAACCCGACAATAAATATGCGTTAGCATCTAATAGAGACAATGGCAAGGCAGAGCGGACTGGGACGGAGCGGAGAGGGAGAAGCGTGTGCAAAAACATGCAAATCCCCAAACAAACAATTTTAGCCAAGGGTATAAATGGATGGATAAGGGGTATAGCTCTTAAGTGGTATTCCTGATGAAGACGACAGGAAGCAAAAGCAGGAAAAGCAAGAAAATGAAAAACAGGCAACGAAATACAATAAAAAAAATCGATGCGGTGACATAAAGATGAAAGCTTGGCAAAAAAGGGCTGCAAGAAAAATCTACATAAATACATATACATCTGTAAGGGGGCGTGAGTTGTGGGCGTGTGAATGTCGTTATTGTTTTTATTTTTAATAAAAAATACAGTCAAAGACGTTGCAAGTCAGCCACTTGGCTCATGGAACGGGAGAATAGCCAATTGGGCCCAGGTCTGTTGACACAGTGCAGGAAATACGCCAGGGATATAAGAACGTACGCACACACACACGCACGCCCAATGAGGGGGGGAGACGACAAGTGCGCACAGCAGGAGATGGGAGGTAAAAGCAAACAAGCGATTAGTAAGCGGGAACTGTGCGTCCGGGAAAGACTCCCAGATCATATATGACTATGATCAGCTTCACAATCCCAAAGCAATTGAAAATATCGTCGACAGCAATAAAATGCGGTGTGCGAAAATATTTAAAAAAAAAGTTATGGAACACGTAAAAAAATAACGGGGCATGGGTTAAATTTTCACGGTTATACCAGGTGTATTTTATTCGTTTTTTTTTCTTTATTTTGGCTTACAGCTTAGGTCGTGAAAATAGAATCAATGAATTTTGTTTAATTATTTAATGTCCCTTTCAAAAGAATTATTCCATTTAATACCATAAAATAAAAAAATGTGAAAAACGTTTAAGTTAAACATAAAATTCTTAAAATAAATGTAAAGTCGGTTGGACTGTGCTGTATTATGCTGCAAGTATTAAAAAGCTTTTTTTTTATTGGAGAATGAATTTTAAAAATTATTTTGGTGGTTTTGCAAAAACTCCTTATTGTAGTTATGGATCAAATAACTTTATTTTCATATTTTCCAATACTATATTATCAATTATTTTGCCAATATTTGTTAACAAATGTCATTGACTTAAGATTTGCTGAAATTCCTTCGTTTTATTCCTTAATAATTTGTTGCCTTAGTCGATTATTTTATAAAATTGATATTTTCTTGTTCTTTTGTTTTCTTTACTATTGCTGTTTGTATCAGCATATGTACAAGCTGTTTACACAAGCATATAATTTGAGCAAGCAAGACGCGACATCTCCTTGCAAGCGGAGTCGGCCATATTGGTTTTGCCCGCCTTGCTCTCGCCTTTCCTCTTGCTTTCCCACAACATTTGTTTTTCTTTGCATAATCTTTGGCGCATAATAATGTTTTAGCAAACGGCAAACGACATTTCAGTTGGCGACATTGCGCGTCACACGCAAACTTGCGGCTCGTGATGATTTGTTTTTATTTTTTCACCTTCTGTTCCTTCTCAATATATATATATATTTTTCTTAAGTGTACCTTGTGACGTGTGCGGACAAGTTTGTCGTTTTTATTCTTCCTTTTCATCCTCCTTTGGCTGTTTTATTGTTTCGTTTTGACTCGCTTTAGGGGTTGCTGACTAAACGCACCATTAGTCTTTGGAAATAGCTTAGAGCGAAATTTACATTATTAAGCTTTCGCGCTGGCCGAAAATTGTGTTCAGAGTGGGGTTCTTTTCGCAAAGGCTTTGCTTTTTCATTTCTCGTCGTCTGTCGGCCATTTTGAGCTTTCCCTCATTTGTGCGGCTGCCACGATAACGGCACTACTAAAAAGTAACGTTAATGCAGCGTTATTACAACGCAATGTCAATATTTACTTCTCGTTTTTCGACAATTTTCTGCAACTGTTTGACGACGGTTGCTTGCTCGGTCTTGGCCAAAATAACAGAAGCTTTGTGGAATGGGTAGAGCAGTTAAGAGCTGTGAAAATTAAATATTATTGGCAACCCTAAATAAGCTTTGACACTCTAATTTTTTGGGTCTATGCTAAATGATTCAACAAATGAGTTGGGTCAATCAACTTGAAGGGGGCAATAGGTCAACGCTAAGTGCTTACCAATTTAGAAACTCTACTTAAACATAAAATAAGATTTTTTCTTATAACTTTTTTAACTAATAATTATATTCTTCTTTTGTGCTTACAGGTACGTAAATTACTTCGACACAAAATTGAATCAAGTCAACTCACGTAAGTTTTTCAACAATGAACAAGACACGCTAGACAATTTATCTAATGTTAGATTGAAACTTTCCCTTTTCTCAGAGAAAGATTAACAGAAAAGAAGAGCTAAACGAGTTATAGCTATACCAAAGGTAATTGCCAGACAATAGGATCTGTTTTTCACATTTTCAGCCCAAGCAATTAGAGTTTAATGTCGAATTCGTGGCACCATGAATGAAAACCAAGCAAAACATGAAGATGTGCACAGCTTAGCTTTAATTGTAGAAAGCGAACCCTAGATTCCTCAAGTAGAAGTCAACTTGAACAAAAGACTAACAATTAGCAATTCTTTTTTAAATGCCTGAACAATATATGATTTAGTAAGTGCCTCTTTGAACCCTATTTTGGGTCAACAGAAAGCACTCAGCCACACAATAGAAACTTTTTCTGTCCGATTATTAAACCATCAGAATCAACGCCAACAAACCCAGTCAGAAGACTAATTAATCATTTGCCAAAGTCTCGCCAAATAGTTAGTTGTATAGAGAGTTTTGCTCTGCCCCCATCGTTAAATTGAAATTGAATTGCAACCGAATGTGGCGGCGTCTTCAGGCTGCAACTTAACGATCAGACAGTCGTCGTCGAACTTCCAAGCGTATTGAGGGAATAACTAAATTTGCGCCACTTGAGAGTCATTAATTCTCATAAATGAATCAAACGGCATGTGTGTACAAGAGGCCATGTGTGTGTGTAGGACCTCTAATCGAATCGAATTTAATGAAAATTAAATGAGTTAAAAAAGCAGATAAGATGATTAGTAGCATGAGATACTAGATAGTTTAATTTGCCAGTTTCTAATGGCATTAGGTTTCTCTTTAACACTCAGAGCAAATGCTTACTTTAAGCACAATTATCCACAACTATGTGTGCCTTTAAATAACTCAATCAATCAGCTCGCTTATAAATTCGAGTGCCATAAACGACTTGCAAAGCATCAGCAACAGCAATATCGAAATAAAAACATAAACAACATCAGAAAAAACCCAATACCGCAGCATTTAAACAAGCCATAAAACTCGAGCATCCGCAAACGCAAAATAAACACACGAGAAACCAAATTGTGCTGAATTTTAGTTTATTTATTTTTATTCGTCTTAGCTCGTTGCTGCTTGCAGAACAAATCGCAGCCAGAGAAGTGCGAGTTGTGAAATAATTCATCAAAGAACCAAAAAATGTATTCTGAGATATTAATCAGCAGCGGCTGCCACATGTAGAAACTGTCGAGTGTTGGCCGTGCCAAAGTCAATTTTTGTTGTTTTTTTTTGTTTTGTTTCTGGCGGCTCATTTCAAAGTGTTGCCCCCCAAAAGCCCCTGCCCTGCCGCTCGATTCTTTTGCTTATGCGCAGACAAGTAAAAAATCAAAAAGAGGCGTTTCGAGCCCACGCAGATTTTTGGGATTTGTAAGTTGAACGTGGAGGGATACGGATACCACTTGAAAACAATAAAAACACATTTGACATAATTTTTCGGTTAATGGTTTTCGTTGTTGTTGTTGTGTCTCTTGTATGTTTGTTGACAAGAACTTTGGCTTGGTCATTAACCATATTTAAAGGCAATAAAGTTGTCAATTTGTCTGACACGAAGCTAGAAACAGAGTGAATGAGATTGCGGCAATCACTTTTACGGGACAAATGGATAATGATGGTCAGGTAGATGACATGGTTTCAAACATGGGTTCGAGATATAAGAAACTAGAAAAGGCAATGAAACTTTAGCTGTAAGCTAAGCATTTGATATATGTGAGAAATAAAAAGGAACACTTCTTAGTTTTTGGGTTGATTTACATATCCAGATATTTAGATTTGACACTAAATAGAGCGTGTGAAAGATGAAGAATGAAAATGAAATCAAAAATGTCAGCCAACACTTTCAATAACCCCTTTAATTTGAATGTATCCTGCCACCCAACCATGAATAAAAACAAAACACGAATCAATTTGTTGGCTAACAAAACTTTCAATAACACATCACCTGCAGCGCCGTACAATATGTCGTCTTGCCAATCAATAAGCCAAAAATAAAATACGAAAATTAAACATGCAACAATTTCGAATGCTCCAAAGGCATATAATAAAATGAAATCAAATTTTTGATTTGCACTTGCAACAATGACTTTAAAATGCCAACGGCCAAGGAGCAACAACAAACAAACAAGCAGACACACAATGATTGATATGAAACAACGATGAAAAATTACGGCAAATGAAAGTGAAGTGGGCGTGGGGGTCGCTACCAGGTATCTTCCTACCAAATTTAGAGACTGTAGTTTAAAAACTGATAAAGATGAACGCCTTTCCATTTTTAGCGAGGTGGCGGGGCCGTTGAGGGTGGCTAAGGCGGTGGCATCCATGATGCAGATCTTTGGGGGATGTAAATAGCTATCTTCTTAGAAAATTTTGCAACTCTCATTGTAAAAGTGTGGTATATAGTGTGATAGGACTTATCGCTAAGCCAGCCCCCCGTAATCGGAGTACCCCAATCTTGACACTTTATCTGTCCCCGCAATTGATAAAGATATTTGCAAAGTTTCAAGTCTCTAGCTTGAAGGGCGTCGAAGAGTTACTAAGATGGACATTGCACAGACCCAATATACTCTTTACCTTCCGTATCGAGTATAACTAATATTCGAAACAAACACAAAAAACTGAAAGTGCTGCTCATGGCTTACCGCATTTGAGGTGAGGCCACAAATACGAACTGTTACAGGGAAGCAATTAAGAAAAATCCAACCATTAACTAAAGTAAACTTATTCACGACAATCCGACAATCGACAATTGAAGATCGAAGACAGAGAGACATTTCAAGGTCTTGCCAATATAAATGCATTAAACGCCTGAAATGCTTCGACGAAGCTGTCAATGTGAGAAACGGACTGAAGATAAGCCAGCAACAAAAACAACAAGAGCAACAGCTAAAAACAGAGTAAAATCAAAAGCAATCAAATTGACAAAACGTCAGAGTAATAAAGCGTTGATAAACCGCAGCAACAGCGGCAGCAGCAGCAACTGCAACACAAAACAATTCAGTGGAAGAATTGATTAGCCAGTGCCACAGAATTCAAAGAGTGCAAGAGGGGTTGCGGGGCGGAGCTGCAACAATCAGCGCAAAAACCGCAAAACCCACCAAACTAAACCACGCGCTCCAAGAGAGCTAAAAGCTCAGCAGCAAAAGTGGTCAGTCCAGAGTTGTTGTTGGGAGTTGATAGGAAAACCAAACCAAGACCAGACAAGTCCCGACTAGGGCTGGGTTTCAGAAAATTGCACACGATTCACGATGCGTCCGTTGCGAGGAGACAGCAAACAGGCTAGGGGAGAGATGGATCGATCGTTCGATGTGGCATTCAGACACGTTTGCCTGCGTCGGCAGCGCTGCTCAACCAATTTACAATTTAATAGCGCGCCACAAAATCGAAACGATCGAAGAACGATCGACGAACGATCGAAGATATGATCAGAAAAGGGAGGAAACAAACTGAGAAGAAGCAAGCTAAAAGGCGAAATAAAAAGCGATGAAAAAATCAACTCTTTAGAAGAGATATCACAACACAGAAATAAGGCTTAAATGGAACTGCTTATTGGATGGGCAATCAGACAAGAGCTGTAAACGCTTTACCAGTCAAGTTTACAACAATGATGTTAAAAGGCATAAATTGCATTCGAACACTAGATCTAACAAGGCTGTTGTAAAAATTGTCTAAAAGTGTTGTTTTACTTGTGTCCCGAAGCTGGTAAATTTGTGGGAAAACACTTAGAAATCTAAACCAAAGAAAATATGCGCTAAACATTACGAAAATGATTTTTTTTGTTTTCTAAAACATGTTCATCTAGTAATTATTTAATACTTTTCGCATTTAGAAACTATTTCTTGAAATAATAAACACTTTTTAGTTTTCAAGGTTATTTTCTTAAGATTATTTTCCATTCTTTTCAAAAGCAGCATCAGCTGACTTTTAATTATCCAAAGCCTACTGTATTAATCGTTCAAAAGTCTTGTTTAACTTGCGCTACTTTGCTCTTCAATTTGTTTGAACATCTCGATAGATGACCATTTCAAAGAAAATGTGAGCCACAAATTGTGCTTTAAGTTTTCTAATCTTTGGCCTAAGTAATTTTCATTTCAACTCCTGCCGAAAGAGGTAGTCTGATGCTGTCGTTGTTTTCGTTGCTTATTCTGGCAACCGTAGAGTTTTGAATCAACTTGGCCTTTTGCGGTCAGCTAATGCCAATGCTTGCTCCCCCCCGAACCACTTTTCCACTGATGCGCACTTTTCCACGGCTTTTGTCTGTTTGACTTAAGCTGCAGCTACGAAGCTTCGTTCTAGCTGCTTTTTGTGGTGGCCTATGTTGACTTTTCACTTCCTTTTCTCATCAGTTGATTGTTAAAATTGTTGATGGTACTCGATGCTGCTGTTGTTGTTATTGTTGTTGGAGCGCGTTGCGATTGCCCGCAGCAGCTGCAGCTTTGCCAAGATGCCGCATACCGATGCCCAAGTCTCATTCGCTCTTTTGGTCGGAGCTCAAGTTGGAGCCTACTTGCAGCAATATATATATTTGCTGTGCTTATTTATGTGCGCGACCTTATAAGGCGAAATAGCAAAAGAGCAAAAGCGCACATAGACTGCAACAAACTACATCTTCTGCTTCGACCCAATAGCTGCCATACCCCCATTTGCTTGTTTTCTTTTCAGCCTTTGGCCATATTCAATTTTTATAGATTGATGGTGGGAGGCAAAGAGGGACGACATCTCTGGGCTCGGCACAGGTACACACGATGCGGACGCTTCTTTGCACCTTTCGGCTAAACGTTTTTGGTAACAAAGCAATTGCGTTTTTTTTTTAGAGGTAGCTTCTTTTTATTTGTGCCTCATAATTTGTGTTGACCGTTTAGGCATGCGTAATTTTCGGCCCTGTTTTTGGGCCTTTTATGGCCTAGACCGGGCCATTCAATTCAACATTTTATTGCCGGATCGTGTAACACTTAGAATTTAAATGGGTTAACTTAATTTTATGTTATTTTCTTTGGAAATTTTCAGGTTCTTCTCATCGATCAAATGCACCTACACATACTTTGTTACACAGAAGCAACATTTCTCTAGTCATTTGTCAAGCTCTGAAAACTGCTTCTTCTTCTTCTTGTTATGCTTGTTCATTAACCCATTCAAGCAAAAAGCACTTAACCCTTACCCATACATCACCAACCGTTTTCTGCTAGCAACAAAAGCACCAAAAAACTTTACCCAATAGCCAAATGAAATTGACAGCCACCTAACTTGCTGCTTTTACTACCGCACGACAAATGATTTAAAGTTGCTTTTACTACCATGGACTTTCAACTACCGAAACTAGCATGTAGCAAACTCTTAACTCTTAACTCACACAGCTGCCAAGCTGTGTGGAGACTAATGTTCTAATTAACCATATGCTACATCATTAACTGCAGGCGTAAGAACCCCAGACACAAACCCCAATTTCAAGAGACTCCTGCTTCTTGTTGAGAAAATTGCGAATCATTCTTCATGCTGTCAAAATGTCTGACAGCTAATCAGCAATAACTGTCATTTAGCAAATAGTTGCTCATATTTGCACTTAAGCAAATAACCAAAGACCATATACACAAACACAAGCACACAAACACAAATACACACACCCAGAGAGAATAAGAGAACTGACTGACATTGACAGGCGCCCTGGTAATGGTGGAAAGACCCTGGACAACAGGCATAACTCTGGCAGACAGCTATGGAGAAGCTATCCCTCTTCTGCCGTAATGTCTCATTGTAACACTTCCGTTAAAATCGCGTCGTCGTCGTCGTCGTTGCCGTTGCCGTTGCCGTCGTCGTCTAACTGTGACTCATGTCCATAACAGTCAATAAACATAAACATGGCTAGTACATGGGGTTAAATGAATGATGGACATCGAGTGGCGTTTGGTGTCGCTGTTGCCGGTACCGGTGCCGCCTTACTCTAATGATGTATGTGTGTGCTTGTGTGTGTGTGTGTGTTGATGCCACAGCTAAAGCCAATACCTGCACCCCTCCTGGTGCTGTGGTGCTGCATTGCTTGATGATGCTGATGGCTCGCTCGGCCAAAGTACATCATTAGCCCAAAAATAGTCATCGTCTGACTGCAATTCCATCTCGCATCCCGCCATTCTGTTGATTTCCTAGGAAATTAGCTGCTTAAATGTTTAGCAAAACGGTAAAACGGCCAAGCGTTGCACATTTCATCCATATAGCTGGAAGCAACTGCAACTGCAACTGGAACTCCACTCTTTTGGGGCTGGCAACTAAAAAGCGCACTCTTCCAGCGATTAGGTAACCTTCATGTTGTTGTATACAGAGAAATAGAATTAGAAGAACTGCACATGGGATCATCATCATTACTAAAACGGCGAAACGAGCATCATCATCATCATCCTCGAATCTCATTCTCATGCAGCTCACGAAAACCGCAAGCTCAGGCGCATTGGCTACTACTATATAGTATGCTAGTTCTGTTTTATAGTGTTATATAGTAGTTCCCTGTAGTTTTGTGATATATGCAACGCACGATGGCAAAATGGCAAGAAGAAGCAGTAGAAGAACCCAAAACGATGAAAATGTGGAACAAAAAGTTACAAATAGTGTGCGAGGGATTTGGAGCCAAGCAAAAAAAATGATACAGACACATATGCTATTATGCATTATGTGTACACTGTGTACTAACACAGGCAGTTTGTTTGATGCGCTACAGTGAAAATATATTAATTTACACACATCTATCTTAAAGATTGAAGATTGATTTTATAGCAAAAATTGACGAAATTTTTTTTTTGAAAAATAAAAAAATTTATTTTCTTAGTGTAATATTATTATAGATTAAAGTTATACAAATGCATTAACTATTACGACTGAATAACAAATCTTTAACAACCGAACATAACCAACTTTATAATCAAATGTGATTTATTGTTTATAATAAAATAACAAGTTTATTTAATGTATTTATTTTTACTTCAGTAATAAAATCCAATTAGACGATTGCACGCTTTTAGTGCTGATTTTAATAGCCGAGAATGTAGGGTATTAAAGTGGCAGCCAAAAATAACTCTCTGGCAGTTTATCTCAAGTCATACATCAGACTTTCGGTCGACGCTGCTGGTGGTTTGCCAGTTGCTAGTTTCTTGTTGCTGGTGGGAGTGAAATGGGAGGTCATTCTACGGGTGGTGGAGTGCGGTACGTGGGGTGCGGCGCTATTCAGGACTCGCATTGATGGCACCAACGTCGACGCGATGGCAGCTGCATCCATAGATGCATCTGAGCCAGAGCTGAGGGTTTTTTTTTTTTTTTTTGTGGCTGCCTTGGCAACGCTTTAGCAGCACCGCATGTGATTACCCAGCAGTTAGTCTTGCTGGCAGCAGCGGCAGTGCATCAACATCAGCATGTACATTACACTTATCCGTTTCTTATTCCCTCATACTTAGAAATTCTTTTCAGTGCATCCCGTTTCTGGTTGCCACGAGTTGCTAAATTGCCGCTGTGCGGCAAATAGAATTTTAAACTCAACTCGTCTTTCTTTCTCTCTCTCTCTTGGTCTTCTGTCTATTGATTGACCTTAAAGCATGAACCGGCGACTCCAAGCCAACAGAACCAACTGTACACCAGAATGGGCAGCTACACAACACTTGACTCGTATTTACTTCTACCTGTCTGCAGGAAGACATCTTTCCTCTGCATCGTCGTCGTCTTCGTCGTCGGCGCTTTAATTCACTTATAATTTCTGTTAGTTTGTCTTCTTTTGCTCACCCCATTCATTTAAACATTTACTCAACTCGCATTTCACTTGATTGCGGAACAGGCCACGACTTTTTTTATGGATCTTTGGCTGCAGGCGTCGGCGACTCCACGCACT
Source organism: Scaptomyza flava (assembly GCA_030179655.1). Lineage (NCBI taxonomy): Eukaryota > Metazoa > Arthropoda > Insecta > Diptera > Drosophilidae > Scaptomyza > Scaptomyza flava. The sequence goes on from JARNME010000404.1 coordinate 19,443,439, forward strand.
AAAAAATACTGCCTCGCAGATTCAACTCATCATCATTCCTCTACCCTCTCCATCATAAACTGGGTTGTGAGTCTATAATGTGGGAAAAGACTATATACAATGATAGATCCCTTCTGCGAATCGGCTACACATATATTTTGTATTAAAAAAGCCAAGCTAGTAGTGATTTATTGGAGGACAAAAAAAAAATAATTAGAATAGTTAAATGAGATCGAATAGATTAAGTAAGAGTATAGACTGTAAAGATAGTCTATACCATGAGTTTAGCTGCATCTGTATCTTGGCTTGAAAATAATTAAATATACCTAAGCTTTAACTTGAGGTACAAAAAACTAATGCATTTTTATTACCTGTATAATTTTACTTGCATAACAGCATAGCTTAAAGTTTAATAAGAATGAACTAATCATGATTCTAAGTTTGCTTTTGGTCATTCTAAAGAACCATATAAAGATTATTAATTAGATTTAAATTTAAACCAATACACTTAATTCTTTATGAAAATATTTCAACACCATTAATTACTATTTCTTATTATAATTAATAGTTGATGTATTTGCAAAACTAATAATAAACAAAGACCTTTTCATCATTGATTAATGAACACAAATCCATGGCAAAAACAAAAGCACATTCACAAAAGAATCAAAATGCTCAAATGAGTGTAACCCTCAGAAAATCCAAAAAATTTTCAACAATCTGTCGCTTGAGCATAAAAGCTAAAGAATAACAAGTATAGAAACATATTACGTATTGTTTTTATTCACCAAAAGCATTTAAAATGTCAAAAGTGCCCCCACACATTCAAAGAATCTTTTATGTCTGAGCGAAAAATAATAAAACGTGAAATATGTTGAATATGCATAGTACATGAAATGTTTTTTAGTTTATTTATTTTTTTATTCTTCTTATGATTGATCGTTGCTTAAAGAGCACCTTAAACAAGAAAGACGGGCCCGTTTTAGGGTGGGGTCCTAAGGGCATCAAAGGGTTAAAGAGTTACACATGGGTCTTAGCCTGACAGACAGGGATGGTGTAATGTCAAAAAGAATTTGTATTATGAATTCGGGGTTGGGTTGTTTGCCATATGAGAGCTTGGCATTATAATTGCTATAAAAGAGTGACAGGTCGCAACACATGTGTGTGCTATTGTATGAGCGTTTTTCTTATAATGCTGTTGATTCGTGTCATGATCGATGTTGTTTTACAGAAATGATGTTGCATTTTACAACCCATAAGCATGTGCGAAGTTGACAACGAAAGCATTTTTCGCTTGACTTGCTATCAAAAAGGGGAATGCAGCATTAATATTTTTGATTTATATTTTGCGAGTAAATTTAATTAACACTCCATCGAAAAATGCGATGATCAGAGTTCTTTTAGCGCTGTTAACTGCGGCCACACTGTTGTAAGCTGTCAGAGATGACAGATCGCTTTGCAAAGGCGTTGCCCCATCGACGCATTACCCTACAAAGAAGGCCGCCACAGCGACTGCTGCTGAGAATGGTAATCAGATGAAGTGCTTAAAAAAAACCATCTGACGTCTCTCCGACAGGCTTAAGACATAAGATGAGAGTTTCTTGATTGCTTAAGCAAAAAAGTTTTTCTTAAATATTTCACCCAAAAAAAAAAAAAAAAAAACAAGTTTTTTCTCTATCCATCACTCGTTAGTGTTTGGTGCGTTTGTGTGTGAAATTTAATTAAAAAATTCTTTGCTATGCATAAATTTGCCTTGTTTTCGAGCAGGCATTAAAAAGCAAGCACGAAAACTAGATGTAGCGAGATGTGCAAGGAGTACAGGAAGTGAAAAAGATGCAAATATAATGCTGTTATTGTTTGTTCTCAGCAATAAAAATGTCATCATCATTTGCATCTCATTCGCACAAATTCATACATTTATATAAATTACTGCGTACTATTTTAACGCATAATTCTAGAATAACAACGGAGAAGGTGCATGGGGGAAGCTAGTAAAAGTGTTGCCAACACACAGACACTTACTTGGATAGCAAGGACATTCAAACACTCATACACACACACAAATTTATGTATAAATTAAATTAAAAATGCTTTTCTTCTTTGCTAGCTTTTCTTTCTGTCGCATTTCGCATTGGCTCGTTCTCGTTCTCTTGGTTTGACATTTCTCTCTGCTTAATTGCTTTGTTAATTAAATGTGTTAAGGCATACAAAAGAGGATACGAAAGCGCGAGAGAAGCGTGCGCTTATGCAAAGGACATTAAGTTGACGACAAATGCAACAACAACAACTTTGTACCACTAATATGAAATACATTTGTGCCGTAAATTATCGTGTAATTGCCAAGGACATAGCTAAAAGGCGAACACTAAAGATAGAATCCAAACTAAATTGGATGTTTATTTCATTTCACAATGCAAATGAGCGAATGATATAAACTGTTAAATTTTTTTATCGCTTATGTGAACAGTCTATTTAATTTTTATATAAATTAAATTTTTGATAACAAATTAAGTTTTTCCCGAAAAAAGGAAAAAGGTTTATTATTAAAAACTGTATAAATATTTACGAGCTACAATGAAATTTAACAAAAAAAAAACTTAACACAAAATAGTTATACTAAATTATTTTTACTTTTGACAAATGATTAGTTGTATTTTAATTCTCAAAAAATTCTTCGAAAACTGACCAAATTCAGCTGTTCAAAATGAAAATGCAAAACAGTAGTTTATGTAACTTTTTTCGGGACTAATTAATATTAATATACTATAAAGTAGATCAAAGTAGCATATTACCTTTTGAGGTCTTTCAATTCCAATTAGGATTTTAAATTCCTTAATTTTTCTCTCTCAATATAGCGCCGCATGCAATTTTTCAATCATTTCAAACCGCTTGCTTGACCACATACTTACTCAGACGCATCTTATATAACTGAACAATTGGTAAACTAACTTTTTGAATGCCAAATTCCAAACAAATGATTGTTAACCAAAAATGAAGAAAAAAAAAACTTCAACTACATACAACTAACCACAAGCAATTATACGCAGCTGCCGCAGTTGCCTTCAACTGACGTTTTTGGCAAAGTCAACTAAACTTTTGAGCAAGATAAAAACAAGAGGCACAACGAATATACCAAATAAGCCTGCACCCAAAAGCTGCACAAACATATATATGCCAATGCTGTCAACACCAAAACGACAAAAAAATTGTGTGCCAAACCCCTCCAAACAACAACAACAATAACAAATTGTGTCTCAAAAACAGCAACAGGACAAGGCGCATACTAAGAAAAACAGTAGCTAAGTCAGGTTTGGGTAAGTGGAGGAGTCATAATAATAAAAGCGAATGCAATAAATGCATCTCAAAAAGGTAAACATGGTGACAGACAATTGCAATTGCAACTGCAACTTGCAAATGCAACGTGCAACAACTGTGCAAATGCAATTGTGGCAACAAGCGGCAACTTAATTAGGCATTCAGTCAAGGCGTCTTTGCCCGCCTGTTTGTTTGCTGGTTGTTGTGTTTGTGTTTGTTGCGCAGGCGCCACACTTGCAACCGTTGCGAAAAATGTTAATTTGTTTCATGCGCAGCAAAATGTGCAGCAAAATGTTCAAATGACTCTCTGACGGACTGACGACTGACAGTTGTTGATGAAGAAGCCGCCGGCGGCGTTGGTTTGGGTGGGTGACTAGAGACAGTCACATCACGAGTAGCCATCAACAAACTAGCTAAAAAGAAAAAAACACTAGGCAATCTGGAAGATTTTTGAACATACATTGGAACTAAATACATGTGTTGTGGGTGTGTGTATGTCGGAAAAAATCCAACCAAGCGTGAAAAACATCAGCAGTAGCAAAGGGAAACAGATGCAAAGTCAAAACAGATGATGAATTGGCATGCAGAGTCGTATAGCCAGAATAGCTGAACAAGCCAAAAAAAAACTTAATATTAATATAAAGCGCAATCTTTTAGTGATGACTAATTCCAATGACTAAAACCCAAGACACAAACCACTACTTACATAAGATGACAGCTTACCACGCAACAGCATCTTCACTAAGTGAAAATACTTAGGATTTGGCAGAATACTTAGGTCAGAGCAGCATAGTGCGATATAAAGACTCACTTCTCTACTCTTAATTCATGATTAATAAAAGAACATATTATTTTTTTTGTGTAGATTCTTAAATGTCTTTTTTTTATGCACAAATTTTATTTAAATCTTTATATCTAGTCCCATTTTCGCGAGTGTAACTTCTGCGTCGCCTCCGCCTGCCTACACAAATTTGCCAGTTGGGGGCAAGCCTAGCCCACAAGTCACTCACTTGCTGTGTGACTGTGGCGACTTGAAGAGCCGCCGCCACGTTGCAAATTCTCAGCCGTCAGCGGCATAACTCATTATTTAATGTCAAATCCAGTCGATAGTTGTTGTTGTTGGTTCTTCTTGGGGCATGTCGTGCATGCGTGGCAGGCAGCAAGCAAGCATTCAGTGTGAGTAGTAGAAGGAGCTTGAACTTGCAGGAGCAACTTGTACAAATGTCAACAGCTTTGCAATGTAAAGTCAAAGACAGCAAATCGATGCACTGTACCAGAATCGATTCCTTTTCTTCAACCCAAACTTCTGCTCCTAATGACATTTACACGCATGCAAACACACATTAATCATTTGCGTTTGTCACTTCTGACAGCAAAAAACAACGACAAAAATATTGAGGAATTTACGTTATAAAAGAGCAGCCAGCCAGTATGCAAGCAAGACGTGAAGAGTGAAAAGTGAGCCAAGGATAATCGATAAGTTGCCTCGCATGAGTATTAAGTGAAGACGAATCGATTCGCATTGGTTAATCAGTCATCATACTACGAAAATGTACTCAAATTCATTTTGGTTTTTTGTTGAGTTTGAGTTGCTGCAGTTTCTTTGTCTACTACTTTAAAAGGCCTGTCTCTATGTCCTCTATGCTGATGATGAGCTACGTGTCGAATGCATTTGCAACGGCTTGTCAAATAGTTCTTGGAAACGTTCAGGTAAAATGCGCCATACAGGATTTTTTTATTAGCCCTCTCCCCTGCCGCCGCCGCCGCCTTGCGTGCTGAAAGTGAAAAGCAATTTTTTATTGTCAGTAACATTCGCAGCTCATTTCACATGCCATTGACTACAGTATATATTTATATATGTATGCATGTAAGGATGTGTATATGTCGTGATATTAGATGATAATATTTGGGACTGTTCCATTCTAAGTGGGTCAACTGCCAAAACATCATTATGATGGCCACACAATTGCGGGTCGGCCTTCTAAATGCCGCTTGCCGCTTTTTGGCACATGTAAATGTCTCGTGTACAAATATGTATATGTGTAGAAATATATACAACCATGCCCACACAAATAGTACAATGGATAGAATTAGACAAAAGCAAGCAAAGCTAGGACAAATACCAAAGTTTCTAAAGCATAAACCAAAGAAGTAAGCTGGGTACTTCAAAATGTTTTTAATACTTAAGCAAAATAGTTTTTAAATATCAACTAATGAATAAAAGTAAGAAAAAATACTAGATAAAACATAGGATAGAGATAAACGTAACAAAGAACAAAAAGAAAAATATTTTGGGAAATTTTAAGTTTTATTACCCGATATATAGATCCTTTTACGAAGCTATGAATGTTTTTTTATAGCCATTTCTGAATAAAGTAAATACAGCAAACGCTCAATAACGTGATACGTCTAAAACGTGAACTCATCAAAACGTGAACAACATTTTTTTTGCATTGACTATTCTAAATCGTGAACAAGGCGAGAAATCTCTATAACATGAACAATAAACTTTTCAATGTTTACATTGAGCTCAAATAATTTTTTCATTCACTCAATTAATCAAAAGCCAACTGCAGACTAAAGAATCGCGCAATTTTTCACTTTTCTGCAATCTGTACAACTATTCCAAAACGAGGATATTGATGTTGACATTGCGGATAATGATGTTGAACAGAAGGACGAATAGAGTAGAATAGCCAAGAAGGCATCGGTCGATTAGAGTATTAGAAAAGCAGAAAACTCAAAAGAAAATTACAGATTTTTTTTAACTAAAGGTTTTCTTAAATTTCTTTAAAGATTTAATACATTGTGAATTTATATGAGTGAATATGTCTGCATTTTACACTATTTTAGCATTCGAAAACGTGAACACTTTCGTCAACGTGAACTGCCTTGGTTTTAATTAGGTCACGTTATCGAGCGTTTGCTGTACCAACATTAATTTAGGTCCTTATTCCTTTTGGCAGCATGAGTTAAGGGCACAATTTATGAAATGTCAAGGATTCCAATTTCATAAATTAGGCAAACAAAGGCATACAAACAACAAAAGGCAAAAACGCAGTCACATTGACAAAGCCAAAACTAAACATAAGCAGATCTGTTTCCCTTCAATTGCCACTCTGCTGTGGCAGCTGCTGTCAAGCCATAAGAAAAGTGTTGGAAAAACACAAGCAAAAACTAACATTAGCACACAATATTGTTGTTGGTTGCTTGGCTTCAGTTGCTGCTGCAAGTCAACAACTGACAGAATGAAAAAAATGTCAACGTCACTCGGCGATCCCTGTGCCCTCGTGTTTACATATACCCTAGATCACCCCTCAAAGCCATTCTTTTTAAAAACGAAAAAAAAAAAAAAAATTAACACAAAAATGTCCGCACACATGCGGCTTGCTCCCGTCGCGCGCTTTAAAGCCATCATCTTTCTTTCTGTCTCTCTCTCTCCCCCCACAAAAAAATGAAAATATTTGTAATATTTTGCATATTTTCATGCAGCCAGTCAGACTGGCAGGCAGAAAAACCGCAACTCTCCCTGCAAGAAGGGTTTGCCGGCAATATGAGCCAGAGAAAGGGGAAATTGTAAATGAATCGGGCGAAAAATCGAAAATGCCCAATGCTTCTAATGCTCAATGCTCGGCCGCAAATGCTGCGGATTAAGTTGGGCTTCCGGTCTCTTTATGGTTCTATGGATGTCTGTGGCTCCCTATACATATATTCTATATAGTCCTGGTCATTAGCCACAACTGTCAGCGCACATGTCTTCATAATTAAATGTACTGTTGCTGCGGCAGTAGTCGATAATACTTAACAAATTTAGCGATTATGACCAACACCCCTCTGTCACCCACCCCGAATTAAAAAAAAAAATAACAAAACATTCAGTCACATTGAACACTTAATAAAAAATAATTAATTGCAGTGCAGTTTTTGGCACAAGAGATTTGCGCAGAGTAACTGGCCATATGTTCACACCCTGCATTGTCGCAGAGTTGCCATCGTACACGAATATTGCATTTTGTGCAGCTATGGCAACTAGTTCTAGCAACAAGAGATATGTTTATGGCGTTGACAAATAATATCATTTTTATGATTGTGCCAGAAGGTTTGCCGATAGAGGGTGGTTGAGAGGAGGTGGCAACACAATACAGCACAACACAACTGCAGATACAAAACGGGGCTGTGTCCCGTTATTGGCGTTGATAATGCAATTTAGATGCCGTGGGTCTAATGACCTATGCCACAAGACCAAAAGAAGGGGCTGACTGCCCAGATAGACAGATACTTAATATTGTTGTTGTCATCGTTGTAGTTGTTGCTCTTGTTATTGTTGTTGTTGTTGTTGGAGGGCTTAATGACTTTTTATTTGATGCTATTGAACGCACAACTTCTTTCCCGCTTCATTTTCCCCTATTTTCTATTCTCTATTATTATTATTTTTCTTCTTATTTTTTATTTATTTTTTTTTTTTGGCAATTTTGCTATGTTGTTGACCATTTAATGCCTCATAAACTTTTAATTTAAAAAAAAAAAACGTCATTACTTTTTTCTTTCCATTGTCGTCAGTTGGTTGTTGCTATTGTTGCTTGTTGTCATTATTGTTGTTATTTCATATTGTTATTACGTTTTACTGCGCAGCTTCTTCTGGACTTTTTTTGTAACAAGAGTTTGGAGGCTGTCAAAAGAAAAGCGACAGTTGTTGAGGTAATTTCCCAAAGCGTTGAAAAAAAAAACAACTCAAAATTAAAACGATAATCTAAGAGACTTGTCGGAAAACAAATCTTGTAAAATTTTAAATATTTAATCATTCTAAAAAACGATACACGCATATGCTAATCATAATTTTGAACTTCTTTTTATTTGCAGGTATGTAAATCTGTGCGGAAAAAAACAACTTAGTTATATGCTTATAAAGAAAGTGAGTACAAATTCTCCAATTATTAGGTTTCCAGCGAATATAAATTAATTTATTTATTTTCTAACTTTTTTATGCATTATCAAAAAAAAACATTCAGAGTCTTGTATCAGATTAATAGCCAATAAAATACAAGTATGCTTTGAAATATTCCACAATATTTTATAACAAAATTAAAACGTTCTGTGCATATTAAATATGTTATTAAAAATTCTTTCAAACACATTACAATTCCCAAAATTGAAAAAATTCTTCAAAAATAGATTGCCATAAATTATTAAAATATGTACACAAACAATCGTTGGCAGGAATTGATTAAGTATCAGATTTGTAAACTGAAATATTCTAAAGATTTTATCTTGAAGTAAGAATATTCTGTGCATATTCAATTAATTCCTAAAACTTCAAAAACTCTTCCCAAATTGATGGCTATAAACTATGAGAATATTAACACATTTGGTTCCTCAAGCCAGGTAGTTTACCAGCCGGATCTATTCACAAACGAATGCTTATCGCCAGACATTATCATTTGTGTGGGCTCAAACCATGCAAGAACTCATGAGTGTAGTGAATGAAATGAATGAATTGACAAAATGGTTAGAAATGCAGAGACAGACAAAGCGAACGAGACAAAAGTGCCGGCTACTAAAAATAGACAAAAGGCATCGGATCATACAAACGGGGCACGTGAGATTGTTCAGGGTGTCTATCTCTCTATAAAGACACAATATACGCAATGAATTAGTCATTTATAGCACGTAGTCTGGGTAAGGGGGAAATATCTTTGTGTGTGTTTTTGTGTGCATGTGTGAGGTCGCAACTGGCACTTCAATAATGCTAATACCAGACACGAAACCGTTAGAAGGGGTGTAGAATGAGCATCAATTTAAGCGCTGTAATTAATAATCATTTTGGAAATGCAGCCATAACAGGCAACTTTTGCTGTTGTCAGTCAACCAAGAAAGCTACCAAAGCCACCAGACTACTGGCCACTAATCCCCGAGACCGATGCAAACCAAGACCAAGACCAGAAACCAGCTATCCGTTCACCCTTTACTCGCCCCACTTCCCACTCAGTGTCCCCTTAGCAATCGTTGTCATCGCAGCTGCCTGAGGTTTGCTTCTGTGATATATGTGCGCTGGTCTATGACTCTATTTGTGTGTGTGCTAGTATGTGTGCGTGTGTGTGTGTGCCCGCTAATGCTGTATTTAGACCAAAAGGATTAACACAAGATACAAATGTATCTTGGGATAAACTGATGAGCGCATACATTTGCCAGGGTTCAAATAAATTACCCAAAATTATACAAGAAAACCAAAACAAAAAACTGAAAAAGAGATACCACTGTTGTGCTCTTAAGACGGAAGTCGCCTTGCCAGACAAACTAGCAACAATTAAGAAAGCCAAAGTAGTGGCATTAGTTATGTGACAGGCGCTGTAGTAGAAGAAAAAGTAGTTGTAGTAGTAGTAAGGGAGCTCTAAGCTTTGGCAGAGAAAGAGAGATAACCGTCTAGAACGACAGTTTACTAAGCGCTTTTTATGTCTATACATTTAGTTAGTATGTCCAGTGACGGCAAAAATAAATAGCACAATTCTTAATAGGAACGAATTTTAAATGAAGACTTTTCGGTTGATAATGAAAATTTAATCGTAGAAATAAATTATGAAATGTATTATTAAAATTGTATAAACTTGCATTTAACAGAGTTTTCAAAGCTGTGTAAGTCGTATCCTCATGCTACCTCTCTAAAAACTAAAGTTACAAATTTTATTTAGTAACGACCGCTTAACTAACTCTTTTCATATTTGTAGTTTGTAGCTTGCAGCTTGGTCTACTCAATTTTTGTCTTCATTTGCTTCCTCATTTCACGAACCCAAACCCAAATTATGGGTTAGCGTTAGACCTCTCTTGGACCTACCTCCCGCATCTCTCCATGGCCCTTCAGGCCTTACAGCAGAGATACGAAAGCTTTTTATTTATATTCTTTTTGTTTTTTGGGCAGGCAGCCAAAAAAACAACTTGCTTGAGCAAGCAGCATCCCAAGCCGGCAGCTTCATGAATGAAACAATAGCCAAAAGACTGAAAGACCGATGAAGACTAAGACGAAGAGAAAAACAAAGCGTTGCAGGCAGGTCGCAATGGGTTTCAAGTGCCCAGTTTTGGCTCTTGAGCTCCTTCGGCTGGCCACTTAGAAGTTTCACCTTTTTCTCCTCTCTTTCTCTGTTATTGTTTTCTGTCTGTCTTCTGTATCTATGTGTGTACATTATTTCGGTAGCCGCAGGAAAAGTGCATAACATGCTCCACACACACACATACACTCACATACCCCGCCCTTCTTCTCGAACTTAGCCCCTAAATTGCGCCCAGCCTTGGGGGCAAAAAAAAAAACGAGGCAGCTTTGGAGACTCCGAAACCACTGCGACCGCGACTTTGCCACCGTAGCTACTTTGCTTATGCACTTAAATTTTTTACTGCCGCGGGAGTAGTAGCAACAACAACCACAACAGCAGCAGCAGCAGCAGCAGCGGAGACAGAAACAGCAACAGATACAAACTACTTTCAATTTGTAATTTGTGGCTGTGGCCATAGACATCGTTGTTGTTTTGTCCCCCCCAGGCATAAAGCACATTTTGGGAAGGTGGCAGTATGAGCATTCAGGGCGACGACATCGAGGTGTGAAGGGCGCTATTTTAAAAATGCAACAGTGCAACAGCCCCCCTTTCTGTTTCTGTTCATACAGTGAAATAACAATGAAAAACTTAAAGCACTAATAACTGTAGAGGCGTATTATAAATTAAAAGAATGTTGAGATCATAATTCAATGGGTTATTCGCACTTGCTTGTTATGATTTATTCCCTTACAGATTTATTTTTAGATTCAACTTATTGTAAAAAAAAAGTTCTTGCTATGTAGAGTGGTTTAGAAGTTCATGAGCTTCAAACAACCCAACAAACAGGCTTTGCTCATTTTATATTTGATGCCCCGCAAATTTGCTGTCAAACCGCAGTCTATCTATAAGAAGATATAAGGGACGTGTCCATCTCTACTTCAAATGCTTCGAAATGATGGAAGAAAATAGATGTGAATAGATATAGAGCGGTGGTTCATGCGGCTCAGGCGCGAAAAACGAATTCTGCAAATTACAGCTTAAGATTAATGATCTAAGGTTACTGCAACCATGATATATGCAATCTTCAGAATGCAACATCTAGTTGAAATTAGAAAACGCTTCATAAGACCAAGTACAATTTATTTTCCTTAAGCTTTATCATTAAGAATCCTTCAAGGTTTGGCACAAGAGGAACATCTTTCTAACAAGTCAATGAAAGAAATACAATCATGACTTGAACTAAAATAAAGACACTTCAACAAACTCCCATTTCTAACCATTCGCCGCCAGAAAATCTAAAATCATAAAATATGCATGGCTACAACCAAAACTGACACGCCCCTCGACAAATCAGAATACAATACATATTAAGTGGGTAGAGCTAACAAATCGTTGTATAAAACATTCTACAACCTTGACCCATGACCCCCAAAAACGTAACTCTATATGTGTTGTTGTTGAATATTTGGAATTGGAATTGAAATTGACAGTCGAAAATTGATTGCCGCATGAAATGGCTGTGAAATTGTTGTTGTTGCTGTTGCCCCGTTGCCGTTGACTTTAGGGATTTTAATTAATTTGCAAGCCCTTCCAAATGGCAGTGTTGCCAGCTTTCTTGTTGCTGCATGCTGCTGCCAAAGGCGTGTCTGTCCTTGGCCCAAAGTTCTTCTTCTTGTCCTTCTTCTGGGCCGTCTGTAATAAGAAATTCAATTTCCGCTGCCTCATAATTATTTTCTTTCAATTTCAAAAAAACAGACGCCGTCGTCTCAAGCACTCGAGTCCCATGAATTATGGCCGACGGCTATGAGACTGCCTTTAAGCCACCCACGCATGCATTAGCCATAGTCCAGAAGAAACAGAGTTGAGTTCTAAAGGAGGAGTAGGAGTATGAATTGAAATCCAGCTGCATAATTAGTGCGAGCCATGCAAAAACTATGTGCAGCAAAAATAGTTTTTGGAAAATTTATAGAGATCGCAAAAAAACGACCAGCAAACCGAGGACAGCTAAAAGAGATAAGAAAAAATTTAACAAAAGACGGAGACTGAAATAAAATCTATATGTATGTAGATATATATAAAGTAAACGTCGGCGACTGTTGCGTGCATTGAATATAAAATTAGCCAGTGAAGAAGAAAGACGGGCAGCAAAAGGAGCTGCGGCAAAGCGAAAAGACGCCACTGAATACAATAACCAACCAGTTAGCAGCCAGCCAGCCAGTCACGGAGCAACGTCATATGCGATGGAGTTGATGAAGTTGGCGGCTCTCGACGTGGAGACGCCAAAGCAAGTCAGCATTAAGCCAATCTCTGCTTCTGTCTCTGCGGTTGAAGAAATCTCAACGGCGCCAAAAATAAAAGAAAACACCGCGTTTCCAAATCTAAGCAAAGCAGCAGCAAGAATTGTGCTTTGCATAAGAAATTTTATTTTATTTAGTTGAAAACTATATGCAGTTGCAAGTTGCAAGTGAACTAAGCTGACCGCATTTCAAAAGCGACGAAATTTCCATACGGTGATAATTTGTTAAATTTATGCGAATTTATTCCGATTGAATTAGGTGGATAATAATGCGAAGCACACAACAAAATCAGCGTAAACTTAAACTCTCTCGCTCTTTCTTTCTCTCTTTGTATTAGAAAGTTTCTCTCATCGTAATCTTAAGCACTTGACTTGGCACCACGAACAAATGGCCAGTCGACATACTGCCCTTGTGTGCCCAGTGCGCTTAATTGGGGGGAATTAATTATTTATTTAAATTGCCTGGCGCGACTCTCAATGGCTGTTGCAACAGCCAACAGCATACTAACAACTACACTTGCGAAAAAACAGTCTGACAACTCAAATATCATTATAGTTCTTGTGGTGCTGTTTTTTCAAACCAATAAAAGCAACTAAGTTTTGATTTTAAACAAAAACATATTTATTTTCAATAAACTTAAATATATTAAGAAAAAAAAATGTCTCATTCATAATCACAAATTTTTGAAAATAATTTCTTGTCTTTAAAACAATTGTTGATCAGTTTGAGATTTGAGATTGTTAATTTAGAACAGATATTTCGACTCTAAGAAAAAAAACTAATATAAAATTTTTAGGCAAGAAAAACATTTTTTCCTTAAGAAAGTAAAAACTTTTTTGGAATTCCCTTTTTCTTAGTGTACATTTTTTTACCCTGGAAATTTGTGTCGGCAACGAAGCATTTGCAACATTATTTGACAACATGCCTGTGTTTCCCTCCTCTATTGCGCCTGCCTTAACCCCTCTGATCATGGTCTGTTGCACGCACACGCAGTGATTTTAATGCGCTGCGATTTTTTGCGTGTGTTGCGGACATTTCTCTCGCTCAAGAATCGCGTCCAGTTCTTAGTTGATAAGCACGCAATGAGGCATGCCAGAAGACTCAACACACAAAAATAAAACGTGGCTTGTGCTTCTTTTTTGCCGGCTAAAAATGCGTCTTTGTCTTTTGTCGTCTTGCTTGGTCTTGGCTTTAATGTCGCATGTCAACGCTGTTATGTTGACCACTTTTTTAGCCCAGCCGCAGCTGCTCTTTTGGCTATTTTGTTGTGGGCGTTGGCGCTTTTTGTCTTTGTGCCGCTGATGAGCGAAAATTGCTTGTTTTGTATGAAGGGTGAGAGGGGAAGTGAGGGTTATAGAAATAGGCTTGCAAAGAGCTTATTTACTTTAATTGCAGCTGTCTAACATGCCTAGAGAATACATACATATGTGTAGATAAGTAGTGAAAGCTACATTAAGGGAAAGACGAAGAGTGAGGGGCTACAAGTTGCTGTTGCAAGTTGTTGCTGTTGTTGTTATAATTCGCGTAGGTGTCGCCACTTAGACGATCATCTTGGAGTCTCCGCTTGCGTGTGTGCTGCACCCAAAAGCCAACAGCAACTAAGACAGCATCTCCCCGTCTTTTTGATTTTTTTTGCTTTTGAGGTGCGGTGTTTGCCTTGAATTGAGCAATTTATATGGGAAAAAATGCGAGACTCTTGCAGAAGGCCAGCAAAAAATAACAAAAATAAAAATAATAATATCACAGAAAATGAAATAACACTTCATTAGCAAGAGGCACGAGGAGTGAAGAACGCGTTGCATGCATTGCCCTTATGCGACGTGGGCTGCTGCGTTTCTTATCGAAACTGAAAAGAAAAAAACCTGGCAAAAAAGCTTACAGACTTTTAATGAGCTAAGAAGATGGTGTGAGAGATATACCCCTTAAAAGTTGAAGGGAGACCCAAGTGAGGCAATCGTAAGCGCTTAAGATCGCTTTGTGCAATTTATGTGGGCGTGGTCTTAAGCAAGATAATCACAACAACAGCAACAACAACAATAAAAACTGATCGATAATCGTAGACAGACTTGATGCCAAACCCCTTTAATTTTATGACGTAAATGGAAAAGGAAAGTAGGGAGCTCTAAAAAAGTTGCACTCAATGGGAATGCGTATGGCCATCATTCTTTATGCCCTAGCAACGAAATTTGCCAGCCAAAAAGTCATTTGGCGAATTCGTAACTCACACAACCCACACACGTACACACATCTTACAGAAGGGTCTTTTGTGCTTCCTTATGGCCAAATGGGAAAGAGTCAGCTCGGGACCGTAACCAAAGAAAACTTGTGCAGCTTAAGGCAACAGGGAGGAAGCTTACATACATAGAACTTAACTGTTGCAAAAACGCAATTTCCACCCGAAATAAAAATAAAAAAATGCGAAGCCAAGAAAAGCCATCGAAATGTTTTTTTTTTTTTTTGTATTTTGCGTCGGCTTATTAGTCCCAAGCGCTTGATGGTCTGAGCCTAGGCGACTCTCGACATATCTAAACAAGGCCTCACCAAAAAAAAAAAAAAAAAAACAGCAAATGCCAAACAGAAGAATATTGGCCAGAGCCAAAAGTCTTTCAAACGGGTTATACTCTTTGGGGCTATTTCTGTTGTTGCTGGTCGCGTTCCTTCCTTTTGGTCTGCCTTGCAATTTAACAAGCAAGCTGATTGTAATCGATTGTTGGCTATTGCCATTGCTGTTTGAAGGCCTAGCTAGCTGGCTGGCTGCTTGGTAGGGACCGTTAGTCCTCGACGTCGTTGGCCCACGCGCCTCACATATTAGCGAATATTGTAATAGATTTAACAACAATTTATTATGCTATGAACAGAGTTGAAAATAGCCGCCCCAACGGTTCATGTAATTTTCTTAAAAATCTCTTGCAAAACATCTTCTTTCTTTCTACTCATCTTTTCGCTCTCTAGCATCCAATTTAGCTGTCGCCATTCGGCGTGTCTCATAATTCTCGCGCTCATATTATATTCGCCAGTCTTTTAGTTTTTTTTTTCTGATATTTCCACCTACGTGACGCCTTGAAGGAGACGTTAATAGTTGGCAGACGGGCAGTCGCAAGTCAAAACATTCCATTGGTTACATTGGCCTTCTTTGCTTCAACCGCGGCTTGTGGCTTTACCCCTCTTCCTTCTCTTGTGCCCATTTGTAGGAGCTGTGTTTAGTTTTGTTTTTTATATGCATTAAGTACCCGAAAAAAAAGTGATTTTTCCGGCGTTGCGTTTAAATGTCGTTCAACTTTTGAGTTGCGTTTAGTCATGTGATATAAGCATAATTATTTTGTTTATTATTTTTATATTTTTTTTTATTTTTTATTTTGGTACGTGCTTGGAAAGGTAAAGGCTGATGAGGCCGGAATGTTTATATTTATCTAAG
This sequence comes from Scaptomyza flava, assembly GCA_030179655.1. Classification (NCBI taxonomy): domain Eukaryota; kingdom Metazoa; phylum Arthropoda; class Insecta; order Diptera; family Drosophilidae; genus Scaptomyza; species Scaptomyza flava. The sequence continues at coordinate 19,459,467 of JARNME010000404.1, forward strand.
CGTTAGCTTGACGTCGTATTTTAATTTTGGTGTTTTTTTAATGTGCCCAACAAGCTTGTATACAGGGCCATAAAATGACCCGAGGCTTCAATTTTAGTGACAAGTTACCTACAATGTTATCTAAGAGCATAAAGACCGCACATTAGGTGTAATTATAAAGCATAGAAACAGGGTGCAAGGGCGAGTAATGAATCATAAAAAAATGTACAAAGTTCAATCAACATTTTAAATAAAACAAAATGTTAATATTTTTTAAATCAAACTTAGCTAAAGTAAAAATTAAACAAGTAAGAAGGCTCTAGTCGGGAGAGCCCGAATAGAAGATACCCTGAACCCAGTTGCAATAAATATATTTAATTAATATAAGACTTTGGTATACTGGCTTAGCTTCCATCGATTAAGTTCAATATCTCCGGTGTTTCTCAACCGATTTGGAGGAAATTTTCAGAAAAGTTCTATCATTATCCATTACTTCAACCCTCATTTTTAGATTTTCCAAATTCGATATTTTATTGTTATCTATTGCATATGTATATCGGAAACCAGAATAGTTATCGATAATTTGAAGCAAACTTGTTCTGCTCATGGTATAGGAGAACTTAAATACAAAATCAGAAGTCTCTAGCTCTTGTAGTCTCTGAGATCCACGCGTTCATACAGACGGACAGACGGACAGACGGACAGACAGACAGACAGACGGACAAACGGACAAACGGACAAACGGACATGGCTATATCGTCTCGGCTTTTGATGCTGATCAAGAATATATATACTTTATAGGGTCGGAGATGCTTCCTTCTGCCTGTTACATACTTTTGCACAAAACCATTATACCCTTATTTACCCATTTTATGGGTTAAGGGTATAAAAACCAAGCCAATATCAAAATAAATAATTTGGTATTTCATATATAAACAGAAAGTTTGCAATAAATAAAGTAATTTATATTTTAAATTAAAAATAAAATAATAACATTGCCATCAAACAAAATTGTTTGGTTATATTAAAATTTTACCCCAAATGTTGGAGTTTTTTTTATCGCACTCAATGTCCATTGAATATTTTATCATTTTGGATCGATAAATAAATCGTTGTATGGATCTAAAAGACTGGCTCAAGCGCAAAACATCGTTGTTTTTGTTTCGTGCTAGCTTTTGGTCTTATATACAATCACCCATACGTTAAGAGAGAAGACAATTTTCCATAATGCCTTTCGGCACAATTTATTGACTATATTTTGTTACCAGCAAAGGAGTTGCCTTACCAACCCAACATCGCTTACCCACTTGCCCCTACCCATGGCTGATGGGTTCGTGCACATATCCTACATATTCTCATATGCGTGCCCATTATGGGCTGCCAGATAGATAAACGAGCCATGTGGGTGTTGCTAGGCCCTGGGACTGTTTCTTTCCAAAGCCTGTGCAAAGAGGTTGGATTGGTTGGAGCGTGTTGTTAGGAGGTGTAAGGGGGCAAAAAGGCGGCCATCAGCGATGTGCGTGTTTTGTGCAAAGGATTTTTGTGGCCTCCAAGTTGCAACGTTGTTGTTGTTGTCGATATCCAAATTGCCATGCGTGTGTGTCTGTGTGCCAAAACATCGCCAACATATTCGCATTGTGCTGTCGACATCGGCTGAGCGAAACAAAAGCCGCCAGAATGTTGAAAAAAAAAAATATAGAAAAAGAAAAAACTATGAAAATGAAAACCTATATAAAAGCCTTAGATGGCTCGTTTGTTAGATGAAGGGTGCTCTTAGGTATGTATGGCGACAACGCGTACCAAGCACCTTCCAAACTACCCCTTCGACCACACGCTCCTTCCTATTCGTCATCTTCTCATTACCGTAGCTAGGGCAATGAAGAAAAAACCAACTTGGAGTCAGGCTTCGTGCGTTTTGTGTGACGGGTCGAAAATTGCGTGTCTATGCTGCTACTATTGAAAGTTTGTGAAAAACTGGCATGAAAAACTCTTATGGCTGCATTTCCCATAAAGCTTAAAACGCAAAGTGAGTGGGAGAGAGGTTCGACTAGGCTACTTTAATCATCATTGTATCATTGCATTCAGTGCTATCGCAATGTTTTATCAACTTCAATTCCCTGCTACTTTTCAGTTTTTTACTCGTAGTAGTCTTCTTTAGCAAGAGGCGTGGGCGCTTTTCGTGTAATGAAGTTAAACACAAAATTGCTGGTATAGAAAAAAAAAAAAACTATGCAAAAGGCGCGTGGGCTGGCTAATGGAAAGGGGAGTAGTACTGAGTACTACAAAACTTTATTCTAATGGTGTTTAATGGGTGTTTTTTTTTTTTTGCAACTCGTTTTGTTGCATTTTGCAGTTGTTGCACAAATTGCTTTTGATAGTTTTGGCTCAAAAGTTGTTTGGTGTGCAAAATAATTGGCCCAAACGAATTGAGAATCTTTTGCCACAATCCTTGAGTGGGTGTTAGTTAATGTGTGTGTGTGTGTGTAAAATAATTGGTTATTGGTGGAATGGAATGCCAACGATTTAATTAATTGAACGAAATGTGTATTGAGGTAGATATATCCTTTATTATGAGAATTATATGTGAAACTCTGATTAAATTTATGTTCAAGTTGATTGACTGACTGCTATCAAAAAACTTTATCGATTCCCAGCGGGTGTACTTGTTCAGCATCACTGTCCCCTGATGCAATGGTGCAGCTGCAATGACAATAATCGCTTACAACTAAGTAATGCAATCATATTAAAAATATTCTCATATAAAGGACAAAAAAAGAAAGAAAAAAGAAGAAAAGCTACAGAGTGCTTGCGATCTGCCACAGATTGCTGTCGGGGCATGTAATCAATGTAACTACAACTTGTTTGACAGCTCTTAGCATAAATACTTGACAACAGCAACAGTAGCAGCAGCAGCAGCAGCGAAACGACTAACCAAGAGCCTAGTATCTCAGCTTCAGCTCCAAGTTCAACTCCTCCTTTTGCGGCGTTGACAGGCGCAAGGTGTACTACGACTACGACTCGTCGAAGCAGTGTAGTATGCTTGTACGTAAGGTGTGTGGCGGAACAGGCAAGCGACATAAACACAAAACACAGTAAAACCCTTGGCAAAAGTTGAAATCAATACGAATTCCGGCAGTTGTGAGCCATGGTTAAGGAACATTTCTTACTTTGGCACATTTAACGAGTGTTTTGTGCACACTTGAGTGCTGGGCCAAAAGAGGGGTGGGCGGGGTAGAGTAAAATACAAAAGGACAGATGTAGACAGAAACTAAGATACAATTGTATCTGCAGAAATGCGCATGGCAGCATCATCATTATCGTCGTCAATATTATTATGATTGTCATTATGATTGTCATTACGATTATTATTGTTTTATATTCGTCGCTTTTCAAGTTGATGCGCAACTTTAGAATCCAAGTCTGTGAATCTGTCTGCCTGTCTATCTGTCTATCCTTTTGATCTTTTGTCTTTTCCTTTTTGCAATTACAATTATATTTTATTTGCAATGGAGACAAAAAAAACAAATGAAAAGTTTCTTGTTTATGTGTCGCTCTAATAGCCCTTTGGAAATCAATTACATACAGAGACGGTCATAACCGAGTAGCATCATCATCATCATCATCATCGGCATTTTCTCAGTGAGTCTTTGCCTTATAATATTATGTCAATAATTTATTTAGTTTTTATTTGTCAACCTCGATTGCAACAGCAGCTGCAGCAGCGGCAGCATCCACAAGCAGCGGCACGTACACAGCCTGGACACATGTTCTAGCAGGAATTCTACATTCGAAATGACATCAATTCTCCGGTGTATCGCAACTGCCAGCCCCAAACAGAATATTACCAAGATTCTTTTTAGCGCAATTTGTTCGAACTTGGTTCGCTCTGGTCAGCAACTTGGCCACAATTTGTGATTTTGTAATTCTTTTTCTATTGAATTCCTCCGTGTATTTTCTACAGTAATTTCCTGTAGTTCTTAAACACTTAAAAGGCGAAAGGAGTGGTAAGAGTGGGAGGGTAATAACATTGCAAAATGAACCTAAGTTTTAAAGTCACAGACATTAAGCCACGAAATTATTTTAGGTACTTCAACAAGTTATGGTTTAAAAAAATTCAAAAAAATTGAAACCTTATGTGTTTATAAAGGAAATATTCCTCATTCGTTTCAGAGATTTCCGATGAAATAAAGATTCCAAGTGCACGATTTTCATTTACTAATGCGTTATTTGTATGTTTCCATGACTGTACGTACACGCATATAGAAGAAAGTTTTTCAGGACAAGGTAAAGTGATACAAATAAAAGCAGTTCAGGTAAAGAAGTAGTAGCTGGCACAGAAATATAAAAGCCTTTGCAACTGTTCAGAAAATATATATATGAATTTATATTTCTAGTGCACATAACAATACAATATTTCACATAACTAGAAAGAAGGTAGAAAAATGGGTGGATGGAAAATGGGGAATGGGTTTGTGTGCTTGCTAACCAGGCAATGGGAAATTCCTCAAGTACCTGTGTGAGTGCTTTAGGAAGGGGGAGTTTGGGAAGTTGAGGTAGGCGTAGAATATGTGACAAAAAGCAAGTAGCAAGTGGCAAGTGGCATGTCACAAACAAAATAAGTGCGTATGCTTTCTCTTCTCTGTCTCCCTTCATTTTGCCGTCCCTTCGATTGTGAACTGTGCAATTTTTCTTGACGCGTGCCGCGTGTTTTTTTATTGTCACTGCTGTTGCAGTTGCATACTTTGCAGCAGCGGCAATTGGCTGACATTTTGTGCAAGAAAATTGTTTACCATTTGCTATCTATTTATATATTTATGGCACACAGAGAAAACGAGAGAGAAAGAGAGACTGTTGATTGCATTTCAGTTACCGCCATCAAAATGATGACAGCTGGAAAACTATTTCAATTTGTTGTGCAGCAAATAACTCAAAGATGTACACAGACACATACACATATGCATTGCCTTTATGGCACATAAAATATATTTAATTAAAATTTTGGTCATAAATAAATGCAAGTTTCGTGCGTTTTATCCTCAACCTGACCTCGAGACATAGAAGCACTACAAGAAAATTGCTTTGGACCGTTTGCTGACCCCTTGACCACATGTTTTTCCATAAGAAAAAAAAGATATTCTATACATTTGTATTTTTCCTTTTATATGCATGTGCTCAGACCGCAAAGTCCATACCTAACCAAACCAAAAAAAACCAAACAAAAACCAGTTGTTTTTTTCTTTTTCTACTACAACAAAGACTATTTTGTAGCTGCGCCTCTTGCGCTCTTACCCCTCTCCATTTGTGTATCGTCTGCCTGCCTGTCTATAAGCTTCAATATCCATAAATGTCCAAAGTGTTGTTTCTGCTGTTGCTGGTTGGTCATGACTTTGCTTCATTCTTTTAGTTTTTCTCTTCGATTCGTTCCGTCTGCCTTTTGTATTTTGTTGCCAGTATTTCCAAGTTTTCCAGTTGTCCAGATGTCTAGTTGTCCAGTATTGTGAGCTCGAGTTGCCGTCTTCAAGATTTTTATCGGTTTCTACTTAAGTGATTGTCAGTCAGTCATTGCCAATGGAAGAGGACAGCGTTCTTGGGACTTTGGTGCTGCTTTTGGCATCAATTTATTTAAAGCCTTGTATGAAATTTGCCCCGTTTACTTATTTTGTGATAGCCGTCGTTGTTGTTGCCTTATTGAAAGCTCTTTTCTTCTCTTGTGTGCCGGGATCAGGATCAATGCAAAAGGCAATGCTGCACTGATAAGGCAATGCCTGCTTTCCTTCCCCCACTTTGGTGATAAGCTTAAAGATCGTCTAGCTGCATATGGTGCTTGTTTGCTGCTGCCACTTTTATGGCGTGACAAGCAAGCCAGTGGGAGTTTTTTTTTATGGCTGTCGATGAGCAGTTTAATTAGGCTTTAGCCACGAAAAAGGCAAAAAAGAGAAGAAGAGTGTGGCAGCAGCACTTGCCGCTTTCATCAGGCGCAAACTAAAAATCATGGAAGCGTGCGAGCAGAAAAAAAATAAAATTTAAAAAAAAATAAAAAAACCGCAAGAATTTGTCAAGTGCCAAACGAGAAACACAGAGAAGCACAACCAACACGAACACACAAAAAGGCCATAAAACCCCTTTAAAATATAAGTAATACAAACACACACACACACAGTCACACTCACAAGCGACCCACTTGAAGTTCTCGCTGTGGTTCTTTTGCACATTGCGTATACGCCCCCATTGCACTATTTATGCGCATTTTCCAACATGTGTACCTTTCGTTCTCTCTCTATACTTTATTTATAATTTTATTTAATTTTCTTTCGTCGAGCAGACTCCTTTGCCCCATTTACCGTACGAGCATGTGTTTGTGTGTGTTAATTCTATTGAAATGCTGTCAAGCTCACAGACCAAAACCAACAACGCACATAACACAACCAAAGCACTCTCGTGTGTTAACATGCCTGTAAGCTGAAATGTAAAGAGCCAAAGAGGTCTTACCGCTATATAAAAATGAGCAAAAATCATACACAAAAACACATGCGTGTACCAGTTTTTCCAAATTAGTTTTAGTTTTTTGGAGCAGCAGCAGCAGCAGCAGCAAAAGAATAAAAATAAATAAAATGGCAAATGAAAATTGTAATATATATGTATGCATATCATCATATGTATAAGTGGCCAAAATGGCAACAACAACAACAGCACTCGACTTGAAATTCTTTTGACCACATTTGGTGTATTTGAATTTATGCTCTTTTGTTGTGTGTGTGTGTGTGTGTGTGTGTGTGTGCGTGTGCGTCTGTGGTTGGCTTTTTTGCTACTGCTATTCACTTTTATTCAGCGAATTTTTGCATTCGTTCATATGTATGTGAACGAAATGTGAAGTTGGTTTAGTTAGTTATGTGTAATGTGCAGACATGTTTTGATTAATTTAATTACATACCCACATGCGGCATGAACCCAAAAATGTAGCTCTATGTTTTTTATCTATGCTGCACATAAACTAGTAAATATATTCTGAACTTTGCTTTGTTTTGTTTTGTAGCTTTAAAGGCATTTAGTACTTTAGTGGTTTGGCTTGCAGGTGCAGCCGTCCTCACTGGCAATTCGCACATTATTCATTTGCTCATCTGCCTGGATGAGAGAAACTAAGAGAGTTAGTTTACAGAGTTGTGCGAGTTGGTATAGAAACAGACGTCGGTGTAAGTGTCGAGAACTTTACACACATATTCTCTGAAAAAGTTTTCATTCATTTTACATCAAAATTGTTTGTCTCTCTTTCTTTCTTTCTCTCTTGCACTTTTTTCTTTGTGTGTGTGTGTGTGTGTTCTTTTGCCAAGCCGTAAAATGTTTGTGGCATAAAAGTTTTGGGCATTGCAACAGCAACAGCAAAAGCAGCAGCAGGCACACACAAAAAACTAAATTAGTAAATTATAAGCCGCTCAAAATTAATTGCAAAAAAATATTTACACACACGCGCAGAGCACTCGAAAAACTTGCAAAGCCGCTGCCAAAATAGAGTTTTAAAATTCCTTCACACTCTCTCAAACACAAACACACTAAAAGTGTATGAAAAGTAACGTAAAGTATTTGGGTGGGAAAGGGAGGTTGAAGAATTCTAAGTGGAAAATGGGGCCGCCCCCTTTGATGGGTGGTTGGGCGAGATAGTTTGTTGTATTTACAGCGCAAACCACTTGAAAAAATATTTTTTAATTAAATTACAAAATTGCTAAAGAGTTTGGCTGCTTTTGGTTGTAGTTGTTGTTTGTTGTTGTTGTTGTTGGCTCGGGTTTTGGAGTTGGTTGCAAGCAATACATAATGTGTAGCAAGTGCAAAGGCAGTAACTAAAGGGGCAACAAAAAGCCGCAAGGCAACAACAATAATGCTGAAGCAATGAAGCTGCCTTTGAGAAGAGACAGAGTCCAGCCGCTGAGTGTCGAGTTTTTCCGGCTTGGGTAACAACAAACTTTTTTAATTGAGTATATGAACGAACGCCAAAAGTCGGACGGCAATTAAATCTATCTACCAATAATAGAGTGTCCAAAAACAAACTAAAATGTTGAGAATATAAAGAAACTAAAAATCTATATATGTACATGTATTAATAAACAAACCTGATTAAATAAAAGTTGTGACAAAATTATTTGAAAAATATTAAATAATTATGTTAATGATCGATATGGGAATATACGAACTTTTACAAGAAATATAAAAAAGAACTGTTTTTATTAAATCTATGAATCTAGAATCCATCAGAAAACCATTTGCACTAAAACCCCGTCATCATTAGCATTGTTGATTGTTTGTTTTTTTTTTTTTTGTGTGCCCTTTTTTCTTTGGCTTTGCATTTTGGATGCTTCTTACTGCGCTGCCACTTACTGCAAAGTACTCAGTATTTGATGTGGCAAGTAACTGTAAACAGCAGCAACTGATCCAAGCACCCTTCAGCAGCTAGCCAACTGGCCATCAAATGTTTATTTTAATAACCTCTTTTACCAGTTTTTGCCAGTGCAAATTTAAATGCGCCAACAAAAGTCAAGGCAGAATAACCACCCAGAACTATCTTCACCCACACTCTGCTGCTGCACCACCTGCTGGACACTTGGTTGCCGTTTTTAAGTGTTTCGCTAGCCCGTCGACTTTTGTCGTTGTCGTCGTATCCTTGGTTGTCTTGCGTCTTGCAACGCCCTGTAAAGTCGCCACACGCGTCGCTTAGCTGCCAGCTTTTCACCAGTTTCCACTGGGTTGCACAAATTCGTGCTACTGACGCCATTTTGTAGTGTGCGGGTGCGGAAAATGTAGGTGAATGCACCGCGCCAGGAGGTAGCCCGATGGGTCTCCTTTTTGTTGTTGCTGTTTTGTGTCCGCCAGCTGCGCCATTTTCTATTATTTGCGGCTACTTTTCAGCTTCGGGCGTTGACTTTGCCACGCCACTGTTAATATTTCAGGCGGTTGGAAACGCGTTGGTGAATTTAGTGCAAGAGTGAATTGGGCTTAAAGATCATCTTCAAATCATTTGTAACTTGAGTAATAATTTTACAATTTTATTTTCCAAGCTTTTCTAAAATATTTTTTTAAGCATTTGATTAACCTATTTTGTTCTAACGAGTTTTTAATTAGTCTATCGGTAAGCTATCGATTATTTGCACAAATATTCTATGTTGACAAATAAAAAGCAACCCATTAAAAATACAAAACTAATTTATTAATGTTTAAATATGCAAATTTGTATAACTTTTGTATACTTTTCTTCAATTCGTCGCCTCAGGTGAATATCTGTCAAATTATTATTTACACTCGGTTTTTCGTTATTAATGGCAACGGTTTAATTTGATTTGCATTTCTAATCGACAGCTTGACAATGAACTGACAAATTAACATTTAATTGTTGTACCTATTGAGCTTAAATTAACTTAAAAAAAAAGGAGTTTTAAATCTTTACGTGCCATATCGCATATGGTTGAATGATGCTTAGATCATCGCAACTTAACAAATTTGAAGTCAGTTACATGCACGCTACTAAAAAATAAAATATAAAAAGCCAACAACACAACATTGTGCAACAGCAATCGTTGCAAGCCTTTGTTTCAGTTTCGTTAGACGGAGTTATTGTTATCTTTGTATATGTGTGCCACATTCCGTTTTGTGTTTATAAATATTTCATTTTGTGGCAAACAATGCGAGCGTACAACCAAAAACAACGCAAGGCACTTCCGCATTCAAGCTAATGCACAGCCCTTCTTGCTACCTCCCTTCTCAAACTAGACTAGACTTTGTGTGCAACAGACACTTCCGCATGCTGTGTGTCTCTCTCTGTGTGTGTTTTTGTAAGCAGTTGACGACTTGCACTTGTGCCCCAGTCTTAATTCCAGTCCGAATCCCTGTCACAATACTCTGTGAGTCTTTTCTGTTTCGTTCCCTATTGAAGTCTCTATGCGGTTGACGACTCCGAGTGGACTGGGACTATGGGGTGGAAGCAATTTAAAGAGCGACAAGTTGAACAAGATTTTGTAATTTTCCATCTGTGCTGACGACATATGTAGTTCATTAGATCTTTCACTTTTCAGCTTTTTTTTTTGTTGATTTTTTTTTCTTTTTTTGCATATGAATTGTACAGAAGATTTGAATTAGTGCTGTCAAATATTTTTGTCATACATCATAAGTGACAAGCCTTAGTACGAAACAGAAATGGGGGAGGTTCATATGTCATTCAATCAAAATAGTAACCGAGAATAGGTTTAAAAACAATTGCAACATGCTGACGCTTCATAATCGTCATGATGATGATGATTATGAAGATGATGTATGTGGCAGAATTTTGTAAGAGTTTTACGTGCTAGTTTTACCCTGAAAATGCCAAAACCAATTGCCACTGTCCAATGCAGAGGTCACAGAAAATTGATTGATTAGCACTAACACACACACACACACAGAAATATAGAAACGGATTCTGACCATGCAATATTCATAAGGGTTGCCAAGCTGTTGTCCATCGATGAACGGAGTGCGTGCCGTTGCTCATTAATATTTAGTTTGGGGCCAAAATCTAGCGCCTGGCATAATTAAAACTGACTTTTCCAAAGCTAGCAACCAGCTAAATTGCCTCATTCCCCGCCTTTACCTTGGATTTTGGGTAATGTGCTAAGTTTTTTTCTCGACACTGTCGACAGCGTCGTCGTCAACTCTAATGGACTGACAGTTGCTCGAAATGATGATGACAGTTTAGATGAATTAGTTTATTCAGTGTTTTGCTGCTAATGCTTCAAATTAATGCCTTCACTTTAGCTCAAATCTTCGCAACTTCCCCATTTCAAATCTACTTGCCCAATCAATTTATAGTGACATATGTATGTAGTTCTTATGTCATCATTTGCATCGCATCCTCCCGTCCATCGTTCTGCGAATTTTATTTTTATTGACACTTTACAATGGCACGAACATTAAAATAATATTAGTTTCGAACAGTGCCATAAAGCACAAAAGTGGAATTCTAATATAAACTGACATAAAACCAAAAATATATGTTTTGGACACCAACATCAAAAGAGACTGGGAAAGAAGAAAATGATGCATCGTAAAATAGCTGACTCACAAGAACAGAAACAGAACTTTGGAATGCATGCATTTTATTTCCTTACTTAATGCGTTAATTTTATTTACATATATTTTTATTTATAACGCATCCCCACTAATAGATAACATTTCTCACTTTTCCCGCTGCAAGTGTAGTATTATTTTTCACCCACACAAAATTACTTCAAATATCAATTAGTGCGTCTCCCTCTTCTGCTTGACGAGTACTTTTATTATTTGACCCATTTCAATTGGGAGTTTTGTAGAGGCATGCAGCATCCAACGAAAGCTGTTTTGAGTGCTTATTAAACTTAAATTGCGCCATAAAAATTTATATATTAATTTCAATATTGGGCTCATTAACATGACCTCCCAGCGGCAGCATCATAAAAGTCGCTGAGACAAGTGAAAAATAAAACAAGATCAAAGATGAAAATTACGCATGTTTTGTAAGGTTCGTAGAGTTCGGTCGTCTATAAATAAAAAATATGTGCCCTATCGCAATAGCGCGACAGCTGAATTCAAAACTATTAGCCTCGTTTTCAAGAGAAACGCATCAGAAATGCAAAAATAATCAGCAGCAGTCGCAGAGCTGAGAAAACTAAGAACTGAAAAGACAATCAGGCAATCTGACTGAAGCTTTGGACTCCCAGCTCCAGTTTGACTTTCGAGTGCCCTCAGAGCAGCGCATTTGCGTATTATGAGCAGAAAAAATAAGAAAAAAAACTTCTTTAAGATGTATAAAAATTTCTGCGTAATCTACATCTGGGCTGAGCGACAAGACACACACAAACACAATGGGAGACAGAAGAGAAAAGCGGACAGACGAAGCAGCAGCAATAGGGTAAAATTGCGCAGCCCATAAGACACGGCCAGTTTTGTGTGCGTTTTTGGCATAAATTGAAATGAACTTTGCCAATTTGGAGGCGCAAATCATCATTCGTTGCGGTCACAATTTGCATATGAAACGAAAGCTTTGATAGAAATTCAAATGTAAAGAGGAGCAGAATCGAGTCTCAACTCAAATACTAGTACATACAATATTGTTTATTTATCATGCGGCGACGGAAGCTGCTACAAATTATAAAAAGGCGGATGCTAATGCCAATTGGAATGAGAATGCGTTTTAGAAAGCACTTCTATATTATTTTTTTTATGCATGCATAACACATATTTAGTTACACAATCAGAGTGCGATAAAGGAGGTGTGGGTGTTCAGTGCATTGACTTCCTGTAAGTACAAAAAAGTAAAAATAAAAATAAAATGCAGTGGACAATAAACAAGTAACCAGAGAGCTCCACATACTTCACCTACATATAAAAAACTAGACGCTAAAAGTATTTTAGTATTATTTTTACTTGTACTTATTTACTTGTAGGCGACAAAGTTACTCACTTGTCTGTGGTGGCAGGGCATATCGATTACATCAACGAAACTGAGTAATTGAGTGGCCAGAGCAGAAGCATTCGAAAGGGGGGACAGGGTGAGAAAGGAAAGTAAATAACATGCAGGGTAACTAAAAGTTACTGATGTGTGGTAAAAAGCAAAAAATAAAAAGATGTCTGATAGCAACAACAACAAAGCGCATGTTAATTTAAGAAAGACTCGCGGAACGAACAATGTGGGGGAAGTTTTACTAGAAGGAAACAAGATAAATGGGAAATTTAACATATTGTGCTACATAAATAAAATAGGTCTTTTAAAACATCGATAATAATCTAAAGGTATGTAATGTAAAAAAACTAAATACTTTCAGCTTATCGCAAAACTACTAAATATAAACTAAAAGTTTTCAAATTTGCATTTTAATCTGTAAAGATAATTTTAAAAATTTAACCCCTTACTTATAATGCGATTTACTTTTCTCTTTCCAGGTAAGTCACATAAACTGTACAGAAACTGCGATTTTGTTAATCTTCTACTGTGTAAGTAAATGAACAGAACTTTATCGCTGGATATGTCAATTAATTAAATATGTGTTTGAATGGGCCGATTATACACTTTAGCTTACTCCAATTTCATGGTGCACAACAGAAAAGACGAACTTTAAAATGCATTGAAAACAAACAAGGCAAAGTTTTACAAGGCATGAAAACCAAAACCAAATCCAAGAACAAACCCAAACAAACGGCAAAGTGAGCAGAGTCGCAAAACTTAACCAAAGGACATTCTCGCTAAAGGTCAATTCAAGGTGTGCGCGTAACCAAACCCAAAAACACAGCAATAACAACAACAACAGCAAACAATACGTAGTATATGAAACCAACAACAATAAACACTTTTTGGGTCCTGGGAATATCTTTAGGTGAAAGCAAATAAACGTGTGGCACTTATATATGTGGCAGCAAATATATTTTGCATGCGATTCAACCATAAAAAGGAGGGAGAAAAAACAATTGATAGAGAGGGAAGAGTAACGTATGTTGTAAATTTTACACTGGCAAACATAAACAAATGTTGCCATGAGGGTGAGAAAAACGTGCGCGTTTTCAAATTGATTTTTCCCAACTTTGCAAATACATTTACCTAACTGCTGTTTGTGTATTGGTTGAAAGCGCTTTACAAATTACTTGGCCAACATATTTTATTTGCGGTTTAATTAGTTAGTTGGCCAACAAAGCAGCAAATGCAAGCGAAATTTTCGTAACTCAACTATTTATACACTAGATTTCAAAGAACAAGAAGTATAAAGGATTAAAGGCAGGAAAAATTTTTAAATCTACGAGAGGTAAATTATGATAAATAAACAAAGGTAGTAAGTGATCTATAGAGATCAAATCAAGTCGTAAATTTTCTAGCATAAAAATCCATAAAAAGGAACAAGCAAAGAATTTTAATTTGTTTATTCTTATGATCTGAAGTTTGAAGTTAAAGTTACATAATCCCTTTATAAATAAAAAGAAGGTTTATTTTTTGGTGCACAAAGTATTTGTGCCTTCACTGTTTGAACAAGTTTTGATATTATATGTTTTCCAATTACTCATTTCCGTTTTTTTTTTTGTTGTTTCTGTATGTATTTAATCGAAAAACAACGCCAACACATGTAGTGTTTTAGTAGTTGCTCATTTGAACATTGGTTTAGTTTTGTATGTATCCGCTTTGTTGCTTATTGTTTGGCTCGAATTTTGAGTGGGAGGCAAGCTTATCAACAACTCAATAGGATTTCGTAAGAGCAACAGCAGCTAAACCATATTAAGCGGTCAGCATGGCTCCTCCTTATCAAAGCATATAAGTTCTTGGAACACGTTCGCCAGATTTATTTGATTTCATCTAAAGCAAAACAAAATGACCTCAAAATAGCGCGGCATTTGCTTTTGATTTGTTTGCAAGTCTTTTAGCTTGGGATCGCTTAGATCAATGTCGCCTTGATTAGAAATTTGGAGCAATGGCAACAAATCATTGCGCCAGACTCTACCACTTTAAAGCTTACTTAATTGTTGATTTACCATGTGCCCCCAATTTCGAAAACACAACTAATAATTAAATCTTCCGACATTCGGAGCAAAACTAGAGCAGAACCCGAGAGACATTCGAGAATATGTTCGGACGCTAGACATAAGCTGAAATTAATTTATAATTTGTGTACATACGCATTTATGTATGTTTCTCTCTTTAATAAGCAACTGTGGCTGGAGTTTAGCAAAAAGGGACATGAACAACAACAACAAGAACAACAATTCCAACTAATGACGGCTAATAAACACCACAAAAACTAGACGTGGGCGTGTCCAATGATGACTATGGGTAAAAAGCTAGTTAATATTTAGAAAAGAAAACCTTAAAATAAAGCATAACAGCTAAAACATGCAATTTTCAACGAGGGACGGACATGAATCGCATTTAAAGTCGTTTAAAGGCGGGCGCAAAAAATACTTTTAAATGCGATGACCAAACATAAAAAAAAGCCGACTTCAGCCGACGGTGCACATACATAGGTGAAGTGGCTTAGTGTTGAAAGCAAGAAAGATTTACAAGATTTACAAGATTTACACACGCCAACACACACAAAGATACTTTCTGGTTGGCTGGCTATAGTATGTTAAATAATAAATAGCTACAAAGAACTAAAAGCCTTATCATAGTATAAAAAATAACAGCGGAATGACAAAACGTGACAAGGCACAAAAAAAAAAAATATATACAAAAAATGAAATGAAGTTCAAACTGCGGCTTTTCGTTGTTTTGTATTGCGGCCTCTTTGGGTCAGATAATTGGTTATGCCAAGGCGTCAATTAAGTACTTCAAAACGGTGGGCGCCAAGCCCACAAACTAAACGAGAATGAGAGAGAAAAATACTCTTTGAATCTTTGCATCTTGGGTTAAATGGTAGCAGCAGGTGGGTTTTATGACTCCACCTGTCCAGCAAACTCTTAAGGAGCGGCTACTTACCAATATCGGATATCAATGTTTAAGAATCTCACGAACACAAATCAACCCTAACGAATAATAGCAGGAATCCCTTTCCCTTTCCTCTTGAACAGGTCAAGCATCAACAACAAATAAAAAGTACAAGAAAGGGTAAACTTAGCTCAAAACGGAAGCCAAACGTAAAACGTTTTTCCGGTTAGTTAAGAAAATTATAGCTTACATAAAACAAAAAATGCCCCTCATACAATGAATGTTAGAGTAGTGAAGAAAAACAAACGAAGAAGAAAACGCAAAGAGACGCCCCCTCGTCTTTCTCTTAGACAGACGGACATAGGGACAACAATTCGTCAACTATGCAAGACGTTTTAATTTATTTATTGGATTGCCTTTATTTCGCGGCTTGGCTTGTTTTTTTTTTTATTAACCGTAAAGTAGAAATAAATGATAAAGGTGAGTAGTTGGTATTCTTGCGTTGGGTCAAGAAGTTAAATAAAACTTAACGAAGCGTGTTACTCAAATAAGAATACAAATAACATAAATCCCACCCACAAAGTAAGTAAGAAATACTCATGCCACATTCACATTAACATACCCCTTGCTTCTCATATACCCAAAGTGCCTTGTTTAGCCTAGTTGTCGACTGTGCTGTTGCTGTCAGCTTATATATAGCTCATCGTACTGTGTGTAGAACTGCTCTAATTTTATCACATGCAACCATCGAGGTGATTCGTGGGCGTTTTCTAACGTTTCAAGGAGACACCCTGAACAAAAAAACGCAAATGAAGAAAAAAAATGAAGAAAAAACAACATTTTCAAGGCGAAAGGCCAAATAAAAGTGAGGTTAATAGCGACAAGCTTTCAGTTTTGTGATTTGGCCAAAACATATGAACGAGTCTTTCGACTTAACATGAATAATATTACTTTTATGAAGTTGTGCAGATGCGAATAGGAGCAAAGCAATGAGATGCAAGAGAAAACAATGACTTATAATTGCGCTCCCATATAAATACGTTGATGTCAATATTCAAAAGCATACTTTTTACTTTAAAAGTCTCGTTTACAGCTAAATAAAATAGTCACTAATAAGGCATTCTAAAAGGAATCTAGCTCGAGGAGTTTGAATAATCCTTAAAAGTTATTTGTTTCTTCTAAAAATTTTCTTCTAGTAGTTTTGAACATAATTTTGACAGAGAAATATTCCTTTTTAAGTTGCTTAAAAGCTTATTCATTTTATTACCAGTTTTATACAAAATTTTCAAATTATTATTACAAATATTACGTGTTTTCTTGAAAATAATTATAGAATTTCAAAGTAGTTTAATTTAGCATTAAATATTTTGTGTTCTAAAACTAGACTGAGAAGTAAAATTTAATATGCCGTGTGTATTATGTACAAGTGGTAAATCTAGCGGACTATTGGCTTCACCCGGCTCACCACACACACACGCGCGTACGTATGTCCTGCGGCACAATTGCTTTTCTATACATTTATTATTATTTTTGCTTTTTAGTTTTTGCACCCACACAACAAAAGCAATCGCATAACAAAAGACAAATAATACACAACAAGTAAAAGAGAATTGGAAGTGGCCAGCGGAAAGCAAGCAAAGTTGTTGGACTGAAAATGTGTGTGTGTGCGTGTGTGTGTGTGTGTGTACGTTTGTTAGCCACTTTTAGAAGCAATCCCGTTTGTTCAGGGGATCGGCGTTAAATGCCGCGACTCTTTGCCTGTCATCACAATTACAAATGCACATTGTGAATTGTTCTGTTGGGTTGCTTTGTTGCATAGAGCTGCTGTCGTTGCCTGCCTTACTAGCTAGCTTTCCCATCATAATGGCATATTAATAAACCAGTAATATGATATACTATGCCAGGCGATGGCTATCGGCGCTACACGTCGTCAGTCGCTGATGAAATTATTTATGCCTAAGCAAGCTGGCAGTAACTGAAAATGGGGATTGGTAATGTTAATATGAATGTATGTGGGGTGGCCATAATTAGTCGTAGTTATGGCAGCAAGCAATATACACACACACACACACACACACATTATAGATAAGATACAACTGGACTGCGTGTGTGGCTCTTGTCTCTTTCGGTTGGTAATTGAATACCACCTCGAACGCTCGCTTGCTTTTTGTCGGTTGCACACACCATTGAGTCTTTTGCAGTAGAAGTTGTAATAGTAGTAGCAGGAACCGCCGCGAAGCGTACGACTCACAACTTACACAAAACTCACACTTAAGCTCGCTGGTATCCAAACGAATCGTATTCAAACTTGAGTTCGGTCAAGCTGTCAATCAGTTGGGAACCGATGCGTCGCCTTGTTGCGCAGCTCGATGGTTGGACACGTGTGGGTGTTTGAGTTTTGAATTTCCCCGTTTCATGTATATTTGATGCGGCTCGGTAAATGGGGGCGTTATCAAACGATTTTCCCAGTAATAGCCATACAATATGTGTGTATATGGTTTACAAAACGTTGCGTGTATATGCGGTTTTAATATAATTAAAAGTAGTTGTGATAAAGAACCTAATTTAACTTGAACAACTGTTGTCCTATTAGCCATTTGTCAGTAGTGTTGTCAGTTATGTAATTGCTATTGGCTTGGAGGTGGTTAAAGAGTTGAATGATTAACGCATTTCGTAATTCGACTTTCAAATGACTTTTAGATGGAGAAAAATTCGAGAGTCGTCAAGTAATGAGCTTTTAATCTCAGAGGTGTAATTCCCACACGTTTCCAGGCCCTAATTCTTACTTAGTTACTTTCTCGAGTTCTCGAATTTCATCCAGCGTCTATTCACAGCTGTACAGTTTATTTGCATTAACAACACTTAATGCTGTGTCTGGCAAGAGACAAAAATGCTGTCCGCCCTCCTTCACGAAAAAACTATTGTTAAAACACTGACAGACAAACATGAGACGAGATGAGATGAATAAAGAAACATGTCATTAACGCACATAAAGCTCACGATCTCATCCATCTGATCCACAAAACTGTCAGTATTTTGTATTGTTTTTATTTGAGATCCCTTGGGTTCGATCGTTAAAAGTTTTGTGTGTGTGTGTGTGAAATGCATTTCCCAAAAAGTTGTTGTTTTTACAGCTTGTATTTTGTTTATGCTTTGTTTGTCTTTGGGGACAATAATTCCCCATTTTTTCTTATGTGAGTTTTGTGAATTGTTTTTACAGTTGGCGTCGATCTTCTTTTTTTTTTCTTTGGGGCATGGAAATTGACTTTGGTCCACGTAGCAGCAAACTTTTTAAGCCATTCAGCAAATTAAGGGCATTAAAAAGTTCCACGCATGCACATACATACATACAAATGTGTGTGTGTGTGTGTGTACACATGAATAGACAGATACTTAGTTGGAATGCAAGTTTTTCAATTTCCACGTTATTTCCAAACAACAAAAACAACAGCAGAAGCAGAAGCTTAAAATTCAACCAAAACTTTGCACGATTATTTGACCATTAGAGGTGGGTTCGTTTCGGTTCGGTTTGGTTCGGTTTGGGGGTTAAGAGATTATTGAAAAGTTCAGCACCAGGCTGGTCATCATCTCAGGTGAGAAGGGGGTGAAAAAACATTAATCACCATGAATTGCAATTGGAATTTCAGTTTTTTTTTTTAAGGTTTGAGATTGGACTTTGGCTTTGGCTTTTTAGCTATGTGACTTCGCCTGCCGATATCAGAAAGTTTTGCCGTCATTTGCATATCGCACGAAAAAGTTACGTATCATTTTGCTGCTGTCACAGTTCTATAGAAAAGAGTCGAGTTGAGTTGAATTGAGTCCAGTTTTGTTCAGTTTCAACCGAATCCCTTTTCTGGTATCCCTCTATCGAAAGTCACATTGGATTAAAAACACAAAAATGGCTGCCCTGCAACGATCTACCCCGCCGCCTTCCAGCATCTGTATAGTTCGCAGAAAACAAGAAAGAAAAAAAAACGAACGTAGCAAAATCAATTTAAAGTTTTGTTGCATAAATTTGCACCACATTTTTGCCCCCAAACTGTTTGTGCAACGAACACAGACTAAAGGACAACAGATAAAGTTCTCGCTTTTAAAGTAACTTTCCCTCGAACCATTTCAATTCTTTTTTTCTAATGCATTTCGTTTTCTTTTTCAATGCAGCCCTTTATTGTTTTATTGTTTGGTGCACGGAAACTTTTCTCCATGCTTTTTGTTCCATTTTAATTAATTGATTAGCATTGCAAGTGACAGTTGGATTTGTCTCTTTAACAATAAAACGAATTATTAAACGACAAAATCTGTCTTGCATTCAATTTGGTTTGCAATTTGTGTACAACTTTTGCCTAATAAGTTGTAAATTTTAAGCACAACAAACAATTCCATACTATTGTGCTCTGCTCATTTTGAGCAATAAGCAAAACAGAGCGACGAAACATTTTTTAATTAAACCTTAAGCAATTACAAACGCTGCAAGTTATGAGGCAAAGCGGCACAAAGGGATAACATTGACAATAACAACATCAACTGCAACACCTCGCACACAGTTTACGCCCGAAATGACATGCAAAGAGAAAGCGTGAAGGAAAGGGAAAGGGAAGGGACGGGGAAGGTAGCTAAACGAAATTTTGCTGCCGAAAACATCGAGGCAAAACCTTCTCGGCTTGGCTCTGATGTGGCTTTGTGCGGCACTAATTGATGTGCCAGGCTGTGGATGCTACTGCTTTGCCACTGTTGCCACTGCTGTTGTCTAGGTCTGTGACTGTCTCGCTCACTTGTTATGTTGCCATCTCACTTACACACTGACGCTGAGCTGACATAGATTTGCACACCAGCAGCAACAGCAGCACTAACAATCAAGATGAAGGAGCTGCTGCTGCAACAGCTGCCGAGCTGAACAGAAGGACGACTGCGACGAAGACGTCTCCTAGCACTAGCACTTGAACCAAGAAAAAGCTGCCACAATTTTCTAATTATTTGCAAAATTTTATGCCAAAAAAAAAGACATGCTGGCAGATTTCCGTTTCGGAGTTGCTGGCTATGCAAAATAAGTTGAAGGGTGGCCTCGAAGAAACTTCAAGTTTTATGCAACATTTTTGGTTGCCGTTTGCCAGCAGCTGTTGCAACGAACAAACGAATCTTTGCAGCTGTGTGTAGCAAATAGTACAATTTGCAACCGCCAAACCCCTCCACTGTGCGTACTAAATTTAACATAAGTTCGATTTTCATTTCATTTGCTGCCAGCTGTTTTTCGTATATAAAATGATGCCAACCAACCATCATCAATATCTTTTTTATTTTTGTAGCAAATTTGGCACTTTTTTTTTGTTCTGTTCCCTAAAATTATTGAGGATCTTTGTCCATGCATTGAACTGTTAATGCATCAGCATCGTTTATATCCTAAAAAGTATGCAATATTTGACTCACATATCATCAACACTCTTCAACCGTAATTTTTCAATCACGCATATGAAAAAACCTAACAAGTATTTATATATATTAGTTGAGCAACGTTTGCTGCAAACAAGAATATTAATTTATAAATTTTCTCTGCTCGATTCTCTTTTATTTATGATTATAACTCTTACGAGGCCAAACAAAAGCTATAATAGATGCTATCATAATCTGACAAATGACAATTAATTGCTTGGCCTAATAAACAGCCGTAACGAAAATAGAAAAAAGACACAAAAACATTAAAAAATCACTTCCTATAAAACGGGTTATAAAATGTTCCCAAATGATGCGTTACACAATGAACCAAAGAACTGGGCGTGCCAAAAACCAAATGCAAACAGACACACATAAAGAGACGCAACCTCAGAGGCCTCAACGACCGAAACGCAAATTGAATTCGGTGAGAAAAAGACGAAAAGCAAACAGACTCGACATAAGAAAAACACAAAGACACGCTTCATTAGTTATTAGTTAAACGCAATTTGCGCTTGAACGACCCAAAAAACTACACACGAAAATAAAAAATAAAAACACGTTGCTGCTTTTTTTGTCAATGAATATCTTAAATTTTTTTCTTGTTTAACAGTGATTTAGGCGTTCAGCTCAAAAGTTCTATGAACTTAGTTATAGATGCGGCTGGTTAAAGTAAATAAAAGATATATATTTAAACGTGAATTATCTATAATAATTTGTTTTATTTGCTTATTTGTGTTGGCATAATTAATCATTTATAAGAAAAAAAATTGATGTCATGAAACAAAATTGATAAAAAGAAAAAATAACTTGTTTTTGATATAAAAACGCAAATACATCAGTTTTGAAAAAATTTACCTAAGCCTCATAAATAATGGATTGAAAAAACGCATCCTTAACTTTAAGTGCTCAAAATCCAACTGATTATAAATTTTTTATTCAATTTTAGTAATATATTTTCCTTGATTAGAATATATCTCTAAAAAATGCAAGTTTAAAAAATGTAGGCTGCAATTTTTTTGTTTTTATTTCTAAAATCTTAGAACAATCCAAGCTTGCATAAGTGTTTAAATTAAACTTGAATAGTTTGATGCTTCTGGATCACATTTTAATTTTCGTGAGCTTCGTGGGTTTCTCTTAAAGCATTTCAAGTTAATGATACAGCTGTTGGATGCTGTTGGCTACCGAATTGTGCGAGTTAACTGCTAAAAGTTGATTTTCAAGTTAATTATCAGTTGGCATGTGCGGCAAGTTGTTACTCGCTGAATGTTGTTGTTGCTGTTGCAAATAACTAACACTGGCAACATTAAGCGGCAACAGCAGCGCTAACGTTTTAATTGAGTTTGGCATCCATGGCAGCTGTGCCTCCCAGCAGCGCCTTTCGGGCCAACTTGAAGATGCGATGCGGTTGCGTTCAAGTTAAATAATTTCATTACAAACAAATGCGCGTTGGTTGTAGGAGTAGGGCAAAAGGAAGATATCTAGAGCATTTAGTGCACGCAATCACTTTTACACTGAGAAAAATATGCGACCTAAAATACTGAGGTACTGAGAATTGCATACTATATGAATTTAAATATGAAGGTAACATTTTAGCTCAGAAAAATTTCTTCTTTTAACTTAAAATTACTTATGTTAAAATACAGAAATAATTTCTAAACAGTAAAAATACATTTTTACTCTTTGTTTTAAGGCAAAGTGCTTCGAAATTTAAAAAATTTTATAAATTACGAAACAAGAAAGTTGTTTTATTATAAGATTGATTCTCTGAGTGAACAAATTTGGCAATTTGAAGGTTGTGTTAACATCTTTAAACGTAGCCTAACAGCTAAACGAGCATAAAGGAGTGAGATGCAATGAACAGTTGCAGTTGCAACCGCATTCCTTTCCGTTTCCCCACTCTACCCCGATTGACAGCAACCCAATAACTGACGATTTGTGGGCCGTATGTACACACATACAAAAACAAATTAAGTAGCAGAGTAACAACAATGCAAAAAGCCATCAAATTGGTACATGCTGTGTGTGTGTATGTGTGTGAGAGAGTTTTTGCCGCAATCACGCCACGATCTCCTCCTGCTCAGGGGCCAGTTTATTGTTTGCTTGTTGGAACTGCAATGCATATATTGCAATTTGACCAGTGATAATAAACAAAAATAAAAAACAAAATAGTGAAGCAAACTGAGAATATTCCACAGTGTGCATTCAAAATTTTTGACTATGCGATGGCGAATTTTTTACAAAACACATTTTTTTGTGTAAAGCGACATTTGTACGCTGGGGCATCATAAAAATTGATGGATGCTCCCCAGTTGAAAGTCTCAAAACGCGATGGAAATACATAAATGAAGAAGATGTAGGATATTTGTCCCAGTTTCCAGTACAATAGAAATTGATTGGCGCTAAATTTAAAATAATATGCAGGCATTAAAAAAAATTTCGTTTATATTATGTTTTTTGCTCGAACATAAACTATGCCAATGGCATGACAAGATATTTATGAAGCAATCGAAACTATTTTCGATGCATTGTCGCTGATTAAAAAACGGAAATGGTCGATTGTCAAAATGAAAGAAAGAAAAAAAAATTGATAACTAGTCATAGTCTAACAATTGCAATTGCAATGGACCTATTACGGAAATGTAAGAAAAATATTTGGACAGCAGCAAATTCAAACCACTCCGCTGCCCAGAAAAAAAAGAAACCAGCCCCAAAGCTTCAATTGAACTGTTAGAAAGCATTGCCAAGAAAATGACGACTGCAGCATTTCATTTTTTTTATTCGTTTTATGCTTGCCCCACTTCACTTCTGTCACAATGCGACAAGAACAATCCGCCAGAGAGATAGAAAAATGATTGTGAAAAAAAAAGATAAAAATAAGAAGAGCCGGACAAGTGTTATCGTTTTCCTTTGTCATAGAAGAAAACTCTTCAAAATCAACTGCAGTGGCGGCGAATTTCTTGCGCTCTTGTTATATTTTTGACAAATCTTTAAAAGAGGTCAGTGATCTGAACAAAGTCAAGTAAAGAAACGCTCTCTGAAGTCTCTAAAAATTTACATAGCTCATCTTGAAAACAGTCGAAGAACTTGCTTTTGCTTGTCTAATAGTGTGATTTTATGGTCTGTTATTACATGCACGCCAAATGCAGTGGAAAAAGTCTTTAGGAACGACTCTTCTTGTTTGACCTGACACTTTGCAGCGATAATTTATGCTATTTTTAGTTTGTTGTTGTCGGCTTTTGGCAGCGAACTGGATTTTGCTTGTGAGGGTAAGGGACAAGCGCCTGCGCCTAAAATGCGGCAAACATTTTATGCTCTTGCTTATTTAATGCCGTTTTGCTATATCGAATGCCGAGCTCCATAAACATGGTTGCTTTTGCCGCATTTTGCCCCAAAACACATTTGGCACGCTTTCAAAAACGACACTTTTGATAAACGGCAACCGAGAGGAAGTGGAAGTGGAAGGTGAAGCGGGACACAGATTAGAGAAGCTATACCTTGAGTAAAGCCTATATGCATGACTAATCGCCATCCAATTTGTGCCGCTACTTGCAGATAAGCTAATTGTTGGTTGAGGTAGTTTGTGGGAGTTTTGAGAGCTGGGTTTGATGCCAATGACGAGGCTTATCGCTAAATGCGCTCAAGTAGCCACTTGACCGACCGCACACAATACAGTCATTGTTATTGTTGTTGTTGTTGTTGACAAGAAGAACATGTCCAAGGACATAGCTCAAAGCAAATAGCTTCAATTGTTTTAAGCTGCTTTCTCAATTAGACATTGTGGCTTGCTGGCTGGCTTGCTTGCTGGCTGGGAATCTTGGCTGCTTCAACTTCACTTCACACATACACACAAATTCTATAAGCCATAAGCGTTAGTCAACCCCACTAACCAACACACTAACTTACTAACGAACTTATAAACTAAACAAAGCCGCGAGCCCAATTGCACACAGCATGAAAAGCAGATCCATCGAGTTCAACTGTTAATTTAGCACGTACGTTGGATAGCAGAGAGCAAGAAAAGGGATTCGTTGTGTAAGTCCATGTTTTAGCCACAATTCGAAACTAAAATCCAACACTCAAAGTCACGTCGCTTGTTTCATCATAATCAAGTTCTGCCAATTGTCAAGCCTGTGGCATAATGTCAACGATTTGATAATGGAACGATAGCCAAGAAATTTATGTATGTTTTTCTTTTTTTGGAGCATGACAAATATCTAGCTGGTCCTTGAGCATACTCCATCCTCCTTCTTTTCTTGGCATTAGTTGGCATTTGTTTTGGTTACTTGAAAAAACGGCCAAGACAAATATTTGAAAAATTGCACACATTTAACGGAAAAGCTCTGTTTATGTCAGCGAGGGTTGCTTGCCTGCTTGCCAACCCACCCACTTGATATCGATTTGTTATGCCTCACCAAAAAACATCAACAGCACACACACTACAAATGAAAATAAATATATAGATATATATTTATAATACCAGGCAACTGTATTCAGCAATTGCGTTTGAATGACGGCTTATTTCGCAGCCTCTGCACTTTTCGCTCTATTTACTTATTAAATTTGTTGAATTCATACTCGCTCGCAACAAGCAATCGTCAACAACAAAAACCACATGCCTCACACCCAACATCTCCTCCAACTACTCACCACACGCCCTTTCATAGCGAACACATTTTGTAGCATTTCCTTCCAATCTATTCGCATATTGTGTATATTGAGTGTGTTTGTGTGTGTGTGTGTGTGCGCGCGTGTGTTTGCATTTATTCCTCGCTTTCATTGGCATTTATTTTTGGCACTCAATAGCCTTGAAACGGGGCAGCAGCCATCTCTCTAAGTGAAGTTAGTTGCCTTATAGCTGGTAGCATTGCCTGATTTGGCTTTCATGACACCAGCAGGAAGGGAGACAATTACTCTTTATCTGTGGGTATTGTGGTTTCTTAGGGTAGATTTGCTTAAAATAATTTAATAATAATATATATATTTAGTTTATTATTATTATAGGATTGTGTGTAAAAAATAGATTGAACAAAAAAATTTATAAAAATTATCTGAAAAGATAAAATAAAATATAACATGATCACAATGACATTGATAGAAAGTCCTACCCAAATAATATAAATATATACAGTCGAACTTCCATGTAACGAACTTCTGTATATCGAATTTTCTGTACAATGAAGTCACAAACCAGAACCTTGCAATTTGATTCAGTCAAAAACCCATTCTATGTAACGATTTTTCTCTATAACGAAGCTATTTCCTGTCCCCTTGAGGTTCTTTATATGGAAGCTTGACTGTACGTATTTTCTTAATCCTCGGCTTAGCCCTTTACTCATTAAATTGTAATACTCTCTTATGACTTGCATGTAGTAGCATGCAGTACATAAATATATAATCAGACTTATACATTTATGTTCTTATGTACTTGCAACCCGTGCCATACACAATGATTGTAAGTTGTCTTCTGGGAACATCTTTCTTTAAATGAGATTCGCCTTTCAATTTTGTTTGGCTTCTTTTCTTATTTGGCCAACTAAATCGACTTTGCTTTTGGGCCAAGTATACAATAAGCTAACACAGACACATATGTGTACATATGAGAACTGTTCGCAGATTTTCTCTCTTAGCTCAAACCTCTCTAGAAAAGGGGAGGCGGACTTCTCATACACTTGCGTTTTCAATTTGTGCGCTTTAATAATTCACAATTCAATAAATGCTAACAAATTGACATTGTCCAAAACGTTGTATAGATTTTCCTTCTTCCATCTTGTTCGGTTCGTTTCTTTCTTTTGCCCAAACAACCCTGAAACCATGTGAGCATCTTGGCAGCTTCTTCTTCTGCTTCCTTTTGGTGGGAGAAGGCAAGCCCCCCAATTACATTGCCGGGGAATTAACTTGAGCGACTTTTATGTCAATTCAATACATTTCATTTACTCGACAATCTTCGTGTGTGGAAGTGTGTGTGGAAAGGAGAAAATATTTTGTCGTCTTGTATTCTCACATCCATGTCGCACACTCTTGGGTAGCATATTTTCTATGTCCACTTGTAGTTTTTGCGCAAATTTTCGGAAAATTAATTTGTAATTTTAGTGAAAGCTGCCATACTTGCCTGACTGCCAGCCTGCTGTCAACGTTGCTTTGTGGGACTTCCAAAGACTCGTGCACAGCAAATAATATCCTGCGGCGCTAGCAAATTATGTGCAAATAAATTGCTGTTTGTTAAGTGGCTTTGCATAAGAAGTTCTGGTTGTGGATGTGTCTCTCCCTTCGCGCTGTGGTTCCACCTATACAGATACAAACATATTATATGTCTGTCTGTCTGTAACTTTGGCATTATTAGATCGAACATGAATATGTAAGTTGGCAAATTTGCTTATAAACATTGAAGCCAAGCTTAATTTGTTTCGATTAATAGCCAAGTGCATGAATTTTTTCTCCATCCGAGGGTTCAGCCCAAGCTTATCTTTAGCTAATTAAAATCGATTGGGAAAAAGGTAAATCAAATCCATGAAAACTTTTATGATGGCACTTAAACAAATGCCAAATGGTTTGGAAATGAAACTTTGATGAGTGCCAAACAGATAATAATAATAATTTGTGAAGCACCATTTATTGGAGGATTAACAAAACTGCTGATTAATTTAAACAAACCAGTTATTACACCAGCAATTTATTAAAGCTGTGCTGAAATCAAAGATTAGCATACAAAATCTACAGCTTACATTCAATATCTCTCAACGAATCCATCAAACGAAAGGCATGAAAAAAATTGTTTCGAAGAAAGAGCATATGTTTTAATTAATAAAAACTCGTTACCAGCAACTTCTCCACGCTTCACAGCAATCATCTTTCATTAGGGAGAACAAAAAGGCACAACTCGAAAAAATGTTTAGACTTTCAAAGCTTTAGAAATGTTTATGAGTCCACGAATTGTGCTTAAAGATCATAATTAATTATATGGGCAGGCGTTACAAAACTTCCAGCAGAGAGGCAACTGAAGAAGCGTAAAAATACAGAACAGAATGAGAGAAACGATTGAACAGCATTCCGTTCTTTATTTTACAAACGCTAATTACAAAAACAACAAAGCAGCAAAGGTAACGCCGCCAAATATCCAAAACTATATGAGTTTAGGTAAAAGAAACCACTTGATGGCAAAGAGAGAAGTGAGGTGGAGTAGACAAGCTAATGTTCATGCCGCGCTCAAATTCATTTATATTAATTTTAATAACATTCTTAAGCCTAGGATTTTTGTGTACCACTAACGAACCATCATTCGTTAGAGTCGATAGCCTAGTCGGGTGTTAACGATTATAACACTTTTCTGCTTATGCATTTTTGAGCAGATAATCAAGTTGTTTGTAGAAGTAGTATTTATCCATATCCACACACATACACATAATCATGGCTATGCCGTATATTAAAAACGTATTAACGTTTTGTACACTTTACAACTGCAACATTTAGGTGTAGATTGGGATAGAGATGAATTCAATGTTGTAAATGTGTTTTTAAGTGCATCATTGGCAATTCGAGTTGCGTGTTGGATTTGGGATTTAATATTTGTGATTATCAATATATTTGATATTGGTTTTTTATTTTAGCGATTCACCCAAAAACTGCAGAACACTGCAGCAATTAGCAATGACAAAGTTTTATAATTGACCCAAAATGCGGTTCGCAGACCCCAGATAGCTGGTTAGTTAGTGGCCGCGGGCTTGAAAAACCAGCAACTGATTGCCAAAACGAGCTGATGGACGGCCACATGGCGTTCAATTATTTGATTTTTGTGTATGCGGTTTGAAGCTCACTGATTGCCAAAGAGAGATCCAAACATTTTTGCATAAAGCTTAACAAGAGTCTCTCAAGGGAACAAGGCTGCATTTAACATTGACTTAACCTTGATCATAATGAACCCATCCAAGCTGATTTGTGCGCACCAGAACTGACAACAACAGTGACGCTAAAGCTTTGGCATATTAATTACTTTTGGTTTTTCTTTTGAAGAAGAAGGGAGGAATGAGTAGTGGCGGCTAGAACTATGAGAGGAGTTGCGATAATGACCCATGCCAACGCGGTCAGCGGGAGTGAAAGGCATCCGCTGAGTTTAGCTAAGGCCTCCCTTCCTTCCTTCCTGCCTTCCATACCCCAACCGCTGCGTACTTAGCACTTTAACGGAACAAACAAAAACAAAAAAAAGCGCCCGAAAAAAAACCTCAACCAGCATGCTGCTACTGCCACACACTTTGGCGTCTGTAATTAATCATCATTACATTTTCGTAAACGAAACGGATTTTAAGTGGGATTTGCAGTCGACAAGCGACAGCATCTACTAGCCAGAGTCTATCTATCCCGGGCAGCAGACAAACAGACCGATAGATAGATAGTCAGCTATCGAATCGCATAGCGCATAGCCCTTAAAACATGCTCATTTAGTAATGATGATGATTCCTTTTTTTGGTTGTTCGACTCGACTCTTCTTTTGGCAGTCACTTGAGCGTATTTTGTGCTTCATTCATTTTCATCCTTCTCTCGTCTGTCTCATCGTTGCATTGACAGCTGGGGCTGCTTATCTGTCCTGCATTTGACATTTAGCATTAAAAACGCTTTAATAATAACGCAATAATAATGCCCTCACCAGCTTGTTACAATTTTTGCGGGTGATAGCAAAACAGACCGACAGCGCCAGATATTTATCATTTCATCAATCAAATGGACGTCGCGTCGTCGGACAGTGGAGCAGTGGGTGAGTGGGTGAGTGGTTGGATGAGCAAAAAAAAAAAAAGACGAAAAAACATTTCATCATTTAATTTTGTTGCTACAATTACCAAAGTTCAGAGTCTAAGATGTAAGAATGAGTGGCGAAGTCCTTCAAAGCATCATCAATCTTTTTTAGTGTGTAAGCAAAATGGTGACCATTGACAAAACACAGAACACACACATACTTAAACTTATCAATTATGGCCGCCATTTTGTTGTGCAGCACACATATACTCACAACATACACACACACACACACACACATAAATCTCATAAATACATGTCATATTTAAAAGCCAAAGCGAAAAGCCCCAACAAAAGTTGCGCCCTTGGCTTTTGTCATAGATTCTTGTTATAAGTAGTTGTTCAGTTGCTTGCTGCTTGGCTTGGCTTGGCTTGTCTTGGACTTGGGGAATTGTGGATTGTGGTTTTCTCATCTCATTTGTTGTTACTGGACATGGCTTTTGTTGTAGCTGCTGTTGTTGTTGCTGTGGCTGCTGCAGTTGAATTATGACTTAAGCTGACATTTCATTAGTGCGCATTAAGTGTTCCTGTGAATGAGTTTAACTACAATGGGAGACTGACTGCCAACACTCGGCACGAAAAGAGTAATGAGAAAGGGAAGAAGAAGCATATTAGGCGCTAGTTTTTGGCATGCAGACCAGAACTTAATTAGTTGCCATAACAAAAGGCAAACCATTCATTCATACACACACACATAAGCTGATCTAAAGCACTCGAGATTCAAGATTCGAGGTTCGCAGTGAATGACCCAATTTTATACAATTTGGCTACACACACACACACACAACCCAATTCAAATTGAAATCGATTCATTTCGATTGGTTCCGAGTCGACTCGTCTGTTAATTAAACATTACTCAAACTGACCGCAGGCTTTAAAAGTTGTGCGAATGCAGTAAAATAATTAATTGAGTGGCAAATACAGCCAATAAACAACGATTCGAAATAGTTAACTAGTCAGCAGCGAAAATTGGAGGTGGAGGAGGAGGAGGCAAGGAGTAGAGCGTAAAGCTTGCAGCTTATTAAGTTTTAATTGCATTCTGCCAAACAACTACACAACTATTAAACGACTGTCAGTTGCCCTTTAAAATCAAACAGCTATTAATCAAAGAGAAGTCAGACAAAGCCCATTTGGCGTATTCGTCCTTTACAGGGTATTTGGAGAGTCTCGACAGCGTACACGAATAAATGAATATAAAATTCAAATTCAAATTTAAATTAAATGAGCTTGGGGGCAATTCAGGTCGGACCATGTCAGCTTTGGGCTTGGCTCCCTCGCTCTCTCTTTCTCTTTCTCTGTCTCTCTTTCTCCGTGAAGTGGGCAGGCCACTCGAGTGGCCACAGCGCCACTTGAGCGAGCCATGGAAATGAATGGAAACTGACCACGGACTGAACGTCTGACTGAATGGCTAACTAACTGCCTAACTGACGGAATGACGTGAATGAGCAACTGAACTGAACTGAACTCAACCATTTGCATGCACACAAAACATTTGCAAAAATGGCAAACGCCACAAATAAGTAGAGCAAAACAAAATGATAGAAAAGAGAGATGGAGAGGGAAATGGAGAAGTGGACTCAACTCAGGACTGCAGGTCAATTAATTAAGGGTAAATTAAGTGCAGCTCGAGAAAGAAGAATAAGAAGGGAAGTCGCTCCAGCTGCTGCCCAACTGCTTAGCGATTTGAGTGGCAAGATTATGAACTCTCGAGCCCATGTCCAAGAGCGTATGGCATAAATCCTTGACTACCCCTAACCGAACAACTAACTACCTTCCTACTACCTAGCTACGTACACACGTACGGAAACGGTTTAGTACATTGCCCGGAAGTGGAAAAAGCTTCAAAATGCTAAATGGTAAATAGGCAGCAACAGCAGTAAAAGCACCAGAAATACAATGCACAATCTACTACAGCTACTCTAGATTGGGGCGGGTATATATTAAGCATTTGCTGATGGCCGACCCGCTTGATGAACTGCTTGGCCAACTGCTTGACAGTGCTGAACCCGGACCAGGACCATGCTGCAGATAAAGCAGCCATGTGCATTTGTATTTGTCAGTTTGGCATTCGACCGAGCATTAGATTGCACTGTGTGTGCTGGCTGCACTAGTATATAAATGAGCCGTCGCATTGACAGAGAAGCATGAGCCAGGAAATGCAAGTAGAAACGTACTGAAAATCAACTCGATAAAGTGCAAATTTCCTCCAAGTCATTTTTATACTTAGCTATAGCAAGTCGAAATGTTTGAAAAGAATAAACCTGAACCAAATTCAGTTAAATTACAAAACTTAAAATTTTCTATAGATATAGGTAAAATAAAATTATATAAATTATATTATATTATATGATAAAATAATATAAATCTGTACTTGAGCACTAAACAGTGATAAAAGAAAACTTATAAAAACAAACTCTTTAAGATCAATTGAAGTTCTGTCAGGACACGAGTCTTTGTTTATTCTTGACTGCCTGCTTGCCTGGCTGCTTACGAACAATGAAAGGGAATATTAAATTAGCAGAAAATGATGCCCATATTAATGCAATCGAAGCAAAGTTGTGATGGGAAACACGTGTGAAGGAGACAGAGATGAGGGAAGTAGTTGAGTTGAGCGAGTGCAATAATAAACATAATGATAACCAGCAGCAACGAACATAATCAACAACAACACATCAACAATAAAAAAAATACAAAACAACAAGAACAACAACAACAGTAACTCTCAGATAACGACAACAATAATAAACTCAATAAGCAAATAAGTAGCCGGGCAGTCAAGCTGTAGGATAAACTGGAGAAGAAGAAAAGAGTGGAAATCAGGTTTCAGGGCGTATGGAATGGAGAATGAAGAATTTGCGGGAAGACGTCGATTGTGTGTGTGTGTGTTTGTCATATTTGCATGCATTCAAAAGAAGCCTACAACAGCAACAACAACAACAACAATAGCAGCAATTTATGATTGCGATATGGTGAACTGAGGCATGCTACGGAATGAAACGGACAATTGACTTGCCTCGTGGCAGTTGTGGGTAGTTCTTGTTGTTGTGGTAGGTGTATTTATGAATCTTCAGTAAAAACATATATGCGACGATGCCAGAAAGGCCAGACAGAGAAAAGTTTGCAGCGATAAATTAAAGCGCACTAACTAACCCAAACGGCAATATAATGGGCAAATGAAGCCGTAGGAGTTGCAGTTGCATTGAAGGTGAATCTCTGACTGACCAGGTCGACATCGTTGCAACAACATGTTGCGCATTCAAATGAAAAAAAGAGAACCCACACACAGAGGCGGGCGGTTTAGGCATCTTCAGGAGCACGTCCATTAAAAATTGCTCGAGAATTGCGAATTGTGGCTACATGATCATTGTTTGAATGTAGCCGCAGTTGTTGTTGTTGTTATTCCTGCTGTTGCGCCTGCGCAGTAATTTATTTAATTTATACATTTTTGCATGCCCTTCTCTCGATCTCTATCTCTCTTTCGTTTTATTATCATTGCATAAGCACAAAAAAGGAAATTCAACTCGCATTGTTGTTGCAACTGCTAAGCCCGAAAGTCATTAACTTTTATACAATCCACGTTTTGCCCAAGTCACTTTTTTCCAGTTGCCAATTTTGTATGTTTGGACATGTGTGCCTGTGGCTACTGTACACTCGGCAACTGCAACTGCAACAAGAACAACAAGTCAGAGTTTCGCTTTTACGTCTTAAGTCTTTTGGCATCCGGTAACCTGCCAAGCCTGCTGCCTACGCAAAAATGTTCCCCCAAACGTTTGCGCTTTGCGTTCTTCATCATCTTCCTCTTCTTCTTGTTGTTGCTGTCCAGTTAACGAAGCTTGATAAGTGCAACAGTTGCTGTTGTTGGACGCTTGTCTGATTAGCCATCCAGAGTTTATGCAATGTGAAACTCACATCATTATTTAAAAGTTTGCTTTATTAATCAAAAGCCAATCACAAAAAATTTCTCTTAATTATCAAGCACGTAGCTGCATCAAATAAAATTTGCATATCAGCTTCAAATCATTTCACAGTTTTACACACAGAGATAAGAGAGCATAGAAACGATAATAAATATTATAATAGCATATATTTTTAGATATTTAAACATGTGTTGAAAGTGGCGCGGCAAGTGTCAGGCCAACACGACAGTTGACATTTAATGCCGCTAATATGCAGGTGACAGAAAATTTGAAACTTGTATCTCATTCGTATCTGGTTACTGTGGCTAATTTAATGTCACTTTGTTGATGCAAGAAACTTTTGATTTCCATTTTCATTTTCCATAATTTACATGACAATGTGGCATACCATATGAATACAAAATGTGAGCGCTGTAAACATTCATTAGCAAGACATTTAAATTAATTTTACAACTTCTATAACAATACTCAAAGCTGACGCCTCGTCTTTAAAGAAAGAGAAACAAAGAAAAGGTGAATTGAATGCATTTGCATTATGGGCGAAAGTTTAACAGATGTAAATGAATAGAAACATACAACTGTTTTACATATGAAAAACACAAATTTATATGCTTAGTTTATTATATGATAAATCCACGTCAATTGTCAAAGTATATCAAAGCCGGTAATTGTTGCAATTGACATTCACAATGACAGCAACAAAACCCTCAACGCGGTTGCAAAATAAATACAATAACACATACATTCATATATGTTGTTTAAATAAAATATAAATATTAAAAAACAGTAACAAATCAGTTGCAAAACACACAGAAACAGACACAAAATGCAAATGCGGTTAGCCACAAAATGCAGCAAATTAAATTATTGCAAAAGATTCTCAGCCATATAAATCATATAAAAAACCAACTCTCTTGCTTTTATATTGATTAACTTTACTAAATATGTGTATATTTGCATTTTAATTATGACCAAATAAAAATTTAATATTCTCTCTTTTCATTTCAGGTATGCATCTAAATGACTTAAGTGATTTTAATTTTACCCGTGGTATGAGTAAGTTGTTTTCACTTAACAATTTTGAAAAATAAATTGAAATTTAAATAAGTTTTCATTGACAAATCACAATATTTAATCTCAAAGTGCAATCAAAAATGCATAAGAAATAATTTTATAAAGATATTTATTATTGTAAATTTGTTTCTGAATAAATGTACTTACTCAATTTTATAGTCAATAGTCTAAAAATGTATGCTTTTGTTCTAAGCTGTATTTGAATTGCTAAACAAAAATTTTGATGAACAATTTTTCGATTTGTAGAAACAGTTTTCAAGCTTCGACCAACTTAAATATAAGTATTATGTATTTTTTGTGAAACAGCTTAAAAGAGGTTTGAAGAGCAGCCTTATTTTTGGTAAAACCTTTTTAATTCATCCCTACTTTTATTCTTATTAG
Source organism: Scaptomyza flava (assembly GCA_030179655.1). NCBI lineage: Eukaryota > Metazoa > Arthropoda > Insecta > Diptera > Drosophilidae > Scaptomyza > Scaptomyza flava. The sequence continues at coordinate 19,494,432 of JARNME010000404.1, forward strand.
AGAGATCTTTCTGCAACTCTTCTTATTTGAACTTGTGTTCTAGAAATATTTCTTCATTTAATGAACTTTAAAGGTTTTGCAAAAACAATTTTGTATGTGTTTTGTGTGCACTTTTAGATTTTGTAAGGCCTGCAAGCCAATAAGCTAAAGTAAGCTAAAACATGGCTAACACATGTTTCTACGTTACTCTCCCCTCTCTCCCTGACACTATCCGAATTGCTAGCAATTTTTAAACCAGATGAAAAGCATCCCTGGAACAAAGGTGCGCAAACTACACATGTATAGCTTAATACAATAGATAGAGCTCAACACAAACACACACATGTACACACGCACACATATGCACACACTAGCTTGTAAACACAGCGTAAATAGTTTCAATAAAGGACAACAGCAAATAGGTGTAGAGTTGATGGTGGTGGGGGGACAAGCAGTAACAACAGTTGTTACACGTGTTGCTGCCTCGACACGCCCACATACCACCCAACCAATACACGCACACACATATGTATGTGTATGGCACACATGCTGCATTTGCCATTTCCCCATATTCCACTATTGTTATTATTTATGTGAGCCAAACAGCAGCTTCCGCTTGTGCCACATGCGCCGCGTTGCGGCAACAGTGGAGCAGTACTAACAGTAACAACAGCAAAAACAACAACAACAACAACACGAAAGGAAAGCGGCAAGCATTTAAAAAATGCACGCAGCGAGGCCTTGACTGCAATATGTTGCCTAACAGCGGGCGCTCCTCCCTTCTCTCCATCTAATTTTCTCCCTTTCTCGTGTTCTGAGCAACATTTTTATAGATTTTAGTATAGCAGGTCAGCGGAACAGCGGAAAATAGGTGCAGCTGCAAGTACATAGGCATGTGTGTATGTGTGTTCGTAAGGGTAGTGGGGTAGGTTGGAGAGGTGCGTGTGTCGTTGTTGCCTTGTTTAACATTTTTCAACAATTTACTTAATCATGGGGGTTAGATTCAAGTTGCAACAACATGCCAGCAGCTCCATTTTTTTCCTTCTTTATACCCTTAATCCATTTAAAATGGTTATGTAGCAGAAGGTAAAAAGTAACTATATACGTACGTATCTTAGGAATAAACATTTCTTGTTCAGCTGAGTTGAGCTTAAAGAACAAGCCAACAATATTATCTTTAATTTGCAAGGAAAAGCTTTTGCTATCTGCTCAACTGTTAAAACCGTATTAAGATCGATTTGGAGAATTACATTTTCCCAAGCAATAGGTTTTTAAACACCCAATGAACACGTTTTGTGAATTTTCAGGGTATTTTCTAGTCATGCATTTTCGACTGCCACAATCGGTTTTGGCATGCTCTTTCGCTGGCTACATTTAATGCGAGTTTCCCCTGCACTCTTTTTCTTTCCATCTCTCTCTCTTCTTCCCTTTCTATCCATTTCACTTACTCTCTAGTTGGCACACATTTCGCATGCCATTAAAAGTCAGCGGTTTGTTTGTTATATTTCTGTGTATGTGTGTTTGTGTGAGCTTGTAGCTTAAGTTATGCTTTGAGTTAATTTTTTTGCTGTGGCTTCTGCTGCTGTTGCATTTTAATTGCTTTACATAATGCCAGCGTTCGCTTGTAATGTTGCCAGTTGCATGCGTTGCTGTTGTTGTACTTGCAGCTGTTGTTTTGGTGCCGCTGTGTCTTTCCATTATTTATAATTGTTGCTGCTGCGCCTGTGCATAGGCACTGAAATTTTGCATAAAGCGAATGTGTGTATGTGTGTATGTTTATCTGCATAGCGGAAACCTTCATCTGTTGGTTGCCTAGCACACTGCAATTAACCGACTTTGATTGCAAAATTAACTTTGTACCTAGAGCCAAATACGTATTAAGTCAGCAGTAGAAATCAAAGAAACACAAACTTTTTAATTAAGTGTAGAAATTGTGTAAAACACACACACACATACAGGTACGAACGGTAGAGGAATACTTGAAAAAAGTGCCTCAAGGTATAAATTACAAGATATGTAGTGAAAGTCATGTTATTAAAGAGCAGGAGAAATAAATAGAGAAAGTAAGTAGGAAGACAGTCGATCAAAGTTGCAGCCCTAAAAGTTGACATAAGCTCTCGTTTTTATACCCTCTCTCCATCTCCCTCCTTTTCTTCCGTTTTCTTTCCTGACATCATCATAATTTGCATGCCTCTTTGCACCCCAAAGGAGAGATGAAGATGAAAACTTTTTGTGCATGCGGCGGCGCATAATTACCAGGAATAAACTTTGCAACAGCTAAACTAAACTTAAAAAAATGTTGTATGTTTGCCGTACACAAGGAAAGTTGTTTGTTGTTGTACTTCTTCATCTTCATCTTTTTGCTTTTTTTTTTTTGTATTTGCTTTTTACTTTTATGTGTGTGTTTTCTGACGCGTGCGCGGTCCTTAAGATCTTTTCGGGCTAAGAAACATTTGAGAGGAAGAAAACCACAACTAACCCTCAAAACTTTCGCTATTTTTCAATATTGTGTGAGCCTTAAAATAATATAAAAAAAAGTGAAGAAAAAGAAAATGCTCAAGTAGTCAGCCGGGTCAGCAGTGTGCAACCCCTCAAAAAAATAGGCAAATAAAAATTAAGAGTGCCGCCAAAGAGCAAAACCAGCTTCCCATTTTACGACTCTCCAACGTGCACTAAAAGCGAGCAAGCAATAGCATCAAACAAAAAACCAGAAAAAGCAGCATAGCACAGAAATTTCTTAAATTATATTAACACAAATTGAGGGAAAGTGGAATGTGGCAAGCGTGCAATGTTAAGTGTTTCGCTTTGGCCATTAGTGCAACCCAACATAATAAATAATCCAACACAAAGCCAAAAAAGAAAAACCTCTCAATAAGCTGACCAAAAACTCAAAAGCACCTCACTTGACTTTAAGAAGAGAACTCAACCAACAAAAAAGTAGATCCTTTTTGGAAGTTCTACCAATTAAAGTTGTTTTTCCATTCAGTTGTAATGCGAAACTTGTAATGTATACGCACCGTTGTCGCGAACATCAACAAAAATGCTCATTTGATGAGAAAAATTGTTTGTGTATTATATACTCACGTGGCTGCCTTTGTTGCTCTTCTTCTTGTGCTGTGAACGTTTCTAATATATAATGTCGAATGCGAATTTGGCATATTCTTTCTTCTATTATTATTATTATTTGCTGTTGTTGTTGTTGATGTCGTTGGTTGCGTTTGCATGGCAACTTTTGTCAAACACAGAGGCGCTTGACAATTTTCAAATGGAATTTGACGAAATATGAAATCCAATTAGGGCCAGAGAGACTGCCAAAATGTGTATGTAAAATATGCATACAAAATCTAAAGTTAAATTTTCGTACAGATGTTTTTTAAACATTTTTAAATTTCAAAAATCTACAGAACATGAACCACACACAAAACTTATCGCAATTTCTTTTGTCTTTTTGTCACACACACACACACACACACACACACACACTCATGAACATGTTCTACACAGCTAGCAAAGCAAATCTTTCTTGGTATCTGGAGCTGGGTTAGGTTTGAGTTGGTTGGCTTGGGTTAGGTCATGCTGTCTGTCAGCTTGTTGCACTTGGCCCAAGGCTCATTAATAGAGAGATTATTTTTTTTCCTTTTTTTTTGCTTTTTTTGTATTTTTAAACAGAAACACACACAAAGTGTCACACACTTGACTTGTTGGCGCGACTCTTCTTTCTTTTTCTCCCTCGCTCTCTCTATAAGTGTGTTGGTGTGTGCCTCTTAGTTTCTTGGGGGCGCTTGTTGACACTCATTGAGACAAAAGTGCTTAACTGCCAGCACTTTTACCCAACAAAAACAAGCCAAATGCATCGTTGATACACTTAATGAAAAATTACTCGAAATAATAAAATATAATTCTTTTAATATGGAATGCTTGCAAAATCTGTCGAAATTTCGAATACAATTAATTATTTAAATTATTAATTACTAATATAATTTCTTGTCAAATTTACAATACGAATATTTAGGAAATAAGTCAAAATAAACAGAATTTTTTAGAAATAAATTTCTCAAATAATCCTAAAATCAATTTTCTTTAATTTTAAACAAATTTAAAAAAAAATTGGCTTATAAAAAAATGTAAAAATTTTTTTCACTGTGTATTTAAAGAAGCAAACTACAATGACTACTACTATTTTTACGACATGCTTTTCACACTCGCTCGTTCTTGCTGTGGCTGGTTGGCAAACTTGAGTTGCTTTATTTTCTGCTTTTGTGCGCTTAATTTGCTTGTCAGGCGCAGTAAGTTTGTAGGCTTTGTGCCTTTTGCCAGACAATGGGCGTGCTTGTAGTTCTGGAACTGTGGAGCTCTGGAGCTGGTTGCACTGGCACTTGCGGCATTTGTGGCTATGTGGCGTTAGGCAATTGTGTGTTGCATAGCGCAAGGCGCTAGCAAAATGTCAAGCACCCTAACACATGCACAAACAGGAACACCAACAGTAACAATAACAATTCAACGGGTTAAGAAGGTTAAACAGATAACAACAACAACAAAAATGCAACTCAAAATTATTAAACTTGGATTTTGGATTTTGGTGGCCATTTAGCTGGCACTTTTGTAAATTAAATGAGCCGCAGGCAAGTGTCAGTTATGACGGCACACATATTCTTTAACTGTTATAACTGGCCTTCATTTTATATATTTTTGGCGCAGTTCTCCCTCAAAGTTTTGTGCTGCATTTCCTGTGTTTTCTTTCGACTTGCAGTTATCATAGTTTGTGTGTGTGTGTGGCTTAATTTATGTAATTTAACGCAAACTGAGTGGCAGTGGGCGTTGCAGAGTGGCGACCTAGTTCCAAAAGTTTCAACTTTCCACACGAAATGTGCACAAAATGTGTCATATAAAGCATTAAATTAGATTTCAGATTCATTTCGCGCTCACTATTCTCAACCAGCATGAACAATATGTCAGAAGTTTTTTTTTTGTTTCAACTGTCACGACAAGTTTCATTTCAAGTCAGTCCAAATAATTCTTCAAAAATGCAAACACTTATCAAAATTGTCACTTGACATTTATTACCAGCTTGAGGCACATTTTGTTTCCACGCTCTGATGGGAATTAGGCAGACTGAGTCTTAAATTTAAGCCTTAAAGTATGCAATGGCAAAAAACCAAACCCTTTTATGGTCTATCGCTGCTGTAGTACTTACACATTACTTCGGGGTGCGATGCGATAAAGTAAAAACCGCAAGCTTTGCTACAGACACACGCTGGGATAGACTGAGTGGGATGGAAAGAGACTAATAGGATTACAGGCGATAGGGGGAGGGCTGCACTTGCCACTAAGTAAGTAGGCGACCCGGAGGGAAAAAAATTAAAATGATGATGAACTCAAGTCGTTGCAAACGGCTGGCTTGCGGTTTTTTTTTTTTTTACTTTTGTGTATCGTCGTCACCGTCTGGTGAACTTTGCATGCCACAAAATCTATTAAACGAACGTCGCGTTTCTCTTCTATGAAAAGCTGTCAAAGTTGGTTTCAATACCGCATGGATCGTGTTGAGGATAGGTTTTGAAAGAGTTGTCTCTCTCTTTGGATATTATAAAAATCTGGGTCATTGTTTAAATTTGATTAGCACCAAGCTGCATGAATGTAATCAAAGGTGAGCTAACACTCCTGGGACTCAATTTGGGTCTTTAGACTTAGTCATAGCTTAGGGGGCAAGGCATCAAGCTATCAACTTGTAAACAGAGGCTTGAATCAAAGTTTGTTTTTGCTAGCCAGAAGCAAAAAAAGGACTAACACGCTCTAGTCCCTATAAAACTAACTAGCATACAACAAAAAAGAAACAAAAAATTATTCGTAGACAAACTAAAGCAAACAACAACACAAGAAACGTAGAAGCCAAGTTTTACCTTAAATATGCGCATCGCGTGCCTTTGGCTTTTTACCTTTATACGCTTATAGTATATAAAAATATATATGTTGTGTTTCGTATTAAATCCTAGACATACACACGCGTGTCGAGAGACGAAACACGAAACGTGACTAAGCTGACAATCGTGTCGAAGTAAATCCAAGTTTTGTGGCCATACACTCGGACTAAATAAATCTCCGAGCCTGCAGCAAGAAAGAAAAAGAAAGCAATGTGATGTGATGTGATGTGTAGTGAAGCTAGCGCAAAAGTTTGACAAACAACAGCCGCATTAGAAGTGTAGGTAAGGATAGGTAGAGAGAAATACTAAATGGGATGAGATACATGGAAGGAGCGAATAAAGGTGCAAGCTGTGTTTAAGGCAGTTACATGACAAGCGACATAAAATGTCTAAGTTGTAGTTGTAGTGCCAGTCTTTGCATATCAAGCAAGTTGCCCAGAAAAAAGATAGCCAAAATTTAATAAACCTTACACAATACAGCGAAAATGAATGCATGCAGGACAGTCATGGCCATGGCGATACAAATAACCAAGATTAAGCAAAAAATATACTAAAAGAAGTCAAACTGTGTCATAGTAAACACTAACCTCAACACCTTGTTGTTTACTAACGGCACATACTTTGATAGCAGTCAGTCAGTCAGTAGACAGACCTAACCTAAACTTCTTCGGTATTACACTAAATACAACCTTTCGACCTTTTGTTTTGGTACCCTTAATTCTGGCATATAGAATTATTACCTGAATTCAAGATAATTTAATATCGAGCCTAAAGCACAGCTTTCAACAAACCTATTTATAGTTGTGTCAAGAGCAGGCGGTCAAAAACACACACACAGACAGACACATACACTAACTTACTTATACACTCGCATCGATGCAAATGTTGGTGTAAATATAAACAGAGGCAAACGTTTACACGCATATAGATGGCCCGCATTATAGTTGATGGCAGTTGTACTAGTTGTAGTGATGAAGGGAGGGAAGGAATAGGTTGGGACAAACTGTTCCTAACTAGGTGCAGGCAGCTCTGAGGGCACATAAGCAAATATACACACACACAAACATGGCATAGATGCACACGCAGCTAAACAATTGTCAGTTTTGGAACGTTCTTTGTTTGTACGTTCTCTCTATGAGCTGGGTGTGTTTGTATGTGTGTGTGGGGAGAATGTATGTGTCTGTTGGGACGTCTGCGACAGCTGCTTATCAACGAAATAACGACAACAGCCATTGCACTAACAAAATATAAAAACAAAGGCCCCTCAAACATTAAGTATACGCAATGCTGCACAACATGCTGCATAAATCTTTACAATTACCAGCCAAAATCTATATTGAGTAACATAAAGTAATATGTTTATATTAAAACACATACATTTATATAGACTTTCATCAGAAATGTCTGACTTATGGGCTGGCAACATTCACAAGACTTGACAATACCCGTTAGCTGCCAACTGCTTTCGCTTAATTCGAAGCTTAACCCGCTCGTGTAAATAAGGTAAAGAACAGCAGTTGACACCTCAATTGTAAAGCAGACACAATTTCATTACAGAAGTCAGAAAATGTGGAATGAATGCAAGAAGAAGAAGACGAAGAAGAAGCAGGTGAAGACTGCTGGAGAGCAATTCATGCTTAACTGACATTTCAGCTGTCATAGCAAAAGTGTTTTACATTTCTCTCCCTCTCATTTTCTGCGCTGCTCGGAGAAAATGAAGATGACGATGAGAAGGCGGACATGAAAATGTTGATGATGTTGTTATTGTTGTTGTTGGATGCCAGCAGCCCAACCTCTCTTGCATTGTGCCATTCCTGGCATGCCACAAGCAGCTGGTGTCGCTTTTCGGCACCTTACACCTTGCCACACCCTCTTAACATGCCTTTAATTGAATTAACGTAACATCCATATACATATATACATGTATATATATATAGATACATAAATATATTTAGGTTTGTGAAGACGCCTTAAATGCTGAAAGTATCCTTAAACTCATTGTGAGGGGGGCTGCAGTTTAGTTAAAGCTTGGTATACGTCGCCAACTACAGAAATTTTCGACTTTAAATACTTTTGCCACTTGCTTTGCTCTGCTCTCTATGCTCATTTTCCATTTGCTGTCGAGTGCATTATGAAAGCATTAAGCTGCAAGCCAAAAAGGCCATCAACATACCAAAAGAGAGCATAACGACTGCAAAAGCAGCGCCAAAAACGAAAAGAAAGGAAAGGAAAGGAAAGGAAAGAAAAACCCAAATACAGAGTTCAAATTTGCTTTGTCACGCATACAAACATACATTTACACTCGCTGTGTATGTGTTAGTTTGTGTGTGTTGTCGCTTTTTCATGCTCCGCCTGACGAAATGCCATTACACATTTTGCGTACCCGGAAAACAGCAACAACAACAACAACAGTAATACCAATGACAACGACAACAATTCGCATTCAAAATGACAACGACAATGGCAGCAGCAACAACACAAACAAACAAACAACGCCCACACACACACACATACACAGATATACAAAAAGAGAGAGAGAAAGAAAAATAAACGCTGGAGGTTGTTGAAATGTAGATAAGCTGCTTATCAGCGCCATTGCCTGGCCTGTTATTGTTGTTTCTGTTGTTGTTTTTAGTGTTCGGCGAGCGCTTTAAATGAACGCTTGGCATTCACATGAACTTTGTGTGTGTGTGTGTGTATGTGTGTGCCTGCCTGCCTGCTAGTTTGTCTGGCGGATGCGGATGCCAACTGCCAAAGTGAACGGCGACCATTGCAGCGACTTTTGTTTGTACGCCAGAGTTGTCATTGTTGTCGTTGCTGTTTTTCTCTCTTTCTCTTTCTTTGTGCTTTGCTAAGCCCTTGTTAAAAGCTGAGACGAAAGAAGCAGAGAGAGAGAGAGAGAAGTCACCACAATTGACATTTTTGCCACTCGTTGTTTAATATTAAACTAATGCGCATGTAGCAGCCACAATCCTACCTCCTCTGCCCCACACCCCCTCAATACAATTTTCTTGCTTATGTGCATTTAAATAATGCCATTTTGTCTGTATGCTGTTGCATGTAAATGTTATCACAAAATTAAAGTGCAGCTTAACTTTTACGCTTGATGGCAAAATAATTTGTCTAAAATGCATTGCTAATGTTTGTTTGGACTTAACTTTTAGGGTTTTTACTTACAGCAGCTGCATGAAAGTGCTTTCTTATGCCTTAACCTTTAACCTGCTCAAGCATTCAGTTCAGTTCAGTTCACCAATTTCAATTTGCTGTCCCATCATCTGTGTTAAGCGCCTTAAATCTCGAAATCTAATTACATACACACACACAAACACATACATACATAGAACCTAGAAAACAAAAGGCAAACAAATAATTTTTAGCCAGCTTTTAATCACAACGGACTGACCGACAGAGCGCAAAGTCCGTGCCTCCTCTTCTCTCAGTTCGGACAAATTTTTGCGCCCCAAAAACTTTGCGCTACTGTGTTTAACCGCGTGAAATAATCTTTGCTGGCAGCAGTCAGGCCAGCATCCTGGCCGCCTCTTGCACAGTTGTTTCATTATGATGATAATGCGCAAGAGCCTGCGGCTGCCTCCGGCATACCAAGCTGGTGTCATATTTTCCGCAGCTTAAATTTCACCCAACACGAAGAGAAAAAAAAAAACAGCAAACAGCAACAAAACTCAGCCTGTCCACTTTCCTGCTCTTTAATTTTGCAGTCATTTTTGACCGCAGCGCACAGCACCAACAATTGTCTAAGCCTAGCGCAATGCGTTTGGATGGGAATGTTTTGTCCTGGCAACCAACCAACTAGTAAGCAACATACACCAATGTCGTCAACACTGACTGACACAGGCAGCCCCAGCTGGATATAATTTTCGCGCTAAGCAAATCTCAACAATTTCGAAATTTTCGTCCACACTTTTGGCCTGGCACCGATGGCGTTTACGTTCGTCGCTTTTTATCTGTATATGCCTTTAGCTGTTCTTGCTTTTGGGCATTTGAATTTGTCGAATAAACCCCCCCCCCCCCCCCCCACAACCACCACCCATTTCGCAGCCATGCCAATGAGCTACTTATGCTGTCGCGTCTTTTAAGCCTATAAATAAGCTTAAAATTTTCTATGCGAATGAATGCGAATGCTTTTGAAATTTATTATACTGAACAAGGGCATCCTTCGCCGAGGTGTCGAAACAAAGATACACACGCAGGCACTGGAATTCCCCTCTATCTATATGAGTTGGAGTTTTTACATATACTTTTCAAAAGCATTTGTCGAAGACATTCAAATTTGCTCTTCCTTTTTTTTTTTAGCGCAGCCAAATTGAATTTTATTTCGATTTCTTTTGCTTCGTGCTCGCTTTGAAAAAAGGCGGCTTGTTTTTGATTTCAAATTGCCTTTTGCTTGGCAATTCTCTGTGTCTACATACACACATACATATGTATATATATATATATATACATTTTTACATTCGTATTTGGTGTTTGTCTGGCATCGCTTGCCCGCCCCACACAGACACACACACACAAACTGAATTTACAAATGCTGCTAAATAATTTCATTTATATATTGAGCCTGATTTTGGAACTAGTGCCTTTTTTTGTTTATTCAATGCACACTGATTGCATGCCGCAGCAGTAGAAATCCAATATTCAGCGATACTCGCCCACAAATTTTCCATTTGTAGTTGTTTAAAAATTCACTGCATACTTTTAGTGTCAAATGTGCAATAAGAAAAAAAAAGTGTGTGTAGCAAATGCTTTTAGGAAATACTGTATTTTGGATTGTATTGCGATGAATATTTTATGATTGAGACCAGCGGCAACATCATCAGCAAAAGACAAGCAAATCAAAATGCTTTTATTTGGTAGTTTCCAAAGTTATGATAAGCGCATTCACTGCAGCCACTGATCCACTTTCTTCTGTCACTCTCTTTGCAGGCTTTCTCCTGGAGGGAGTCACGCCAACAGCTCCACCGGATGTTCCGCCACGTAATCCGACAATGAGTCGCATGAATAATGCTCGTTTAATTGCCGGCACTGTTGCTAACAATCCCAATGATCTGGGCGTTGACTTTGAGCCATCGTGTTTGGTGCGGACGCCATCGGGCAACGTTTACATTCCTAGTGGAAATCTAAGTGAGTACATTTATTATTTGCCCATATGCACGATACGTACGATATGTATATGCATATGCATATATGTATTTGTGGGCCAGTCCATATGCAAATCGCTTGAACCCGTGGCAAAAGCCACTTGACTCACTTAAATGTTTAGCGCGAAGCGCAACGTGAACAGAAAAATTCCATTTGCCATATTGCTATAAAAATGCAAACTATGAAAGCTACCCAAACACTCAACGAAAGCCAATGAGAAAGCCAGAGGGAGGCAGCGAGAGCGGGTGGCCATTTTGCAGCTCTGTTTTGTTGTGTGTGTGCCATGCGCCTAAAAATGCCGCAATACATTTGCCATTTATTGTTTTTACAACAATCTTTTTTTTTACTTTTGCTCAATGTTCGGTTTGCATTTGTGTTTTGTTTTTGTTCAGTATATGTGTGTGTGTATGCGTATCCGCAAGCATGCTTTAGGGATAAAAACATTCAAAAGTGGAGTGAAAATAGTCGACAATAACGACAACAACAACAACAAGTGCGCGACACTAAACAAACCAACAGCAAGGAAAGGAAAGAAGCTAAAAAAAACAAAATAAAAAAAATGCCAAAATAAAACTGACGCTGGAGCCTACGCAGTACGTTGAAAACAGGCGAGAATAAAACCAAATCTAGCAAACAAAATGCGCTCATGTATGTGTGTGTAAATAGGCGCCTGCAGAGCTGTGAAGGCAGCAGGCGCTGAAATAAAGTGCCTATAACTGCGCTGCATTTAACTGTTGGCAGCAGCTACATCCTTTTAGTTGAAGGGCTTTTGATAATGGGTAAAACTTCGCGTCGTGAACGAACGTGAGTGTGCTAAATTGCAAAGAGAATGAGAAAGAGAGAAAGAGGGATATGATAATGATCATAGAATAGTGAGTGATAAAAATATAGTATGTGTGCCAAATTGCTTAAGTTTGTTTTAGTTTTATTATTTTTCATATTTTATTAATTTTTGTACATTAATTTCAACTTTTTGGTGGCTTCTTTATTGATGGACTTCTTGCAACCATGAGTTGAATGCTACATGTCTCTACCCTTTGCCTAATACACTATAGAGTTACATACACAAACATTATTTTAAACGAGATTGTCTTCGTATGTCATACTTTTAATAGTTCTATTTGAGTCTTTAGCCATTTCTTAAGCCAAACTTCTTCTAAAACAAACTTTTAAAATGGGTTTTTCACTTGCATACATTCAGACGCAGGCCTAAAAAGTCAACAATTGCAGCTGGCAAAGTATCAGGAAAGAAAGAAGGACGCATAGAAAAAACAACAGACAGTCCATGTGTTTGTGTGTGTGTGTGTGTAACACATTTGTAAAGCATACTTTCTGGCTGTTGTAAAGTTTTACTTTAGCGTGTATATGCGTGCATATTTAACGTATTTGTTTTATGCCGCCTTTTGTTTACCTTCCCTTTTTTGCATTGTGTACGCCCACAATCCTTTGTTGTTGTTGTTTTTATTCTCCTAGATGTTGTATGTATGCCAAGCTTTGTCTAGATTTTCGCTGCGCGGCATACAAATTTCATTCGCTTTGCTTCGTTTTGGTTTTGTTCCTCTCTTGCGATATATTTCACTGAGAGTCCCAGCTGTTTTGTTATAAATACTGCACTAAATTCTGTGTTGTGTGTTGGGTTGAATGGACAGCTACCTAATTGTAATGTTAAACTTAAGCTGGGCGCTGATCCGCAAACTATGAATGGATTATGGCATCGAGCCAAAAGGCATTGCATAAGTAAAATGTTTTAATCCCGTGTTGCTCAATTCTGCAATCTGCAATTTACGCTGCATTGCGCAACCTAATATCATGAGGTGGGGTGGGCAGGGTAGCGTAAGGACGATGATGCTGCTGCTGCATCTGAAATATTTAATATTAATATTGAATTTAGCCGCAGCGCCATTTGCATTTTTGAGGCAATTAAATGACAATTTATGAAATTCTATTTGATCATCCTATGCTTAAATTGATAAGCAGCCGCCCGAAAACTGCAATTTAACTCCAATTGAGACTGCAATTGGCGCCAAAGTATGCAATATGCCCATCATGTGTTTGCCCCATCAACGTAAAACACATATTGATTAAATTCTCTGGGCAAATTGAGATTTCTCCCACACACACACACATACACACACAGACTGTGCCCCGTATGCATTTATATGTATGTATGTGTTTGCATTCTGTTTTCTCGACTCGACTATTCATTGCTACTTGCACCAATGTGTGTGGTATATTTTCATTCCATTTTTACAGCGACGACTTTTATGCAAAAATATTATTTGTTGACTTTTGGCACCCAGTCGCAGGAAGCGTTCCACACCCATCCAGAGCACAAAAGTTGAATCTGAATTCGATAGGGTGAAAAATGGGTGCAATTGGAATGGGCATCTCTGACAGACCCTAAATGAACGGGCCTACAACATTTTTGCACTCACTGTATTTATGGTATACAAAAATGAAAATTCGCATGCAAACAACAACAAAAAATCAAAATGTAAAGAGCGTGGAAAAAGTTTGCCCATATTATGCTATAGTTTAAAATTTTCCTGACGTTTTTTCTACATACTTTTTTTTAACATGAAAAAATGCTTATGCGCCATTTGCAAATGCAAAAAAAAAAAGAAGAAGTTGGGGAGATGGGCATTCTGCACGATTGGATAGCACACACCCAAAAACACCAATGAGAGTTATCATAAAGTGAAATAAAACTTTAGCCAAGAGTTTAAAAATATATTTTCATCTACATATATGTGCATGTGTAAGCATGTATGTGAATGCATATATTTATTTGTATGTTTTGTTATGAAAGAAAAGTTGCATAAATTGCTGCAGCGCATGGCTGGTTTGTGCTTCTCCCTCCCAGAAAAAAGGAAACAGTTGAACTCAGCTCATACAAAAGTCGACATATTGATGGCCTTCTCCGGCCACCTTCTCTTCACACTCCCTTAGCTACAGCTGTGATTCAGCGTGTCCAAAATGCCAAATGTGCTGCATACTTTTATGTATGGCAAAATGGCAATGCCAGAGTTAACTTAAAGCTTGAAAAGTTTCATTTAAAAGGCAATAAAACACAATTGCAATTGTAAAAAATGATATTGGAAGAAGTAATCAAACCCAACCTTATCGATTTTTTAAGTTACAAATTTTGAGCTTCTAATTCATTTATGTACATATTCGTTTTATTGAGCGATAATATATTTATTATCGTAGATGTTAACTTTCCCTTTAAAAAATATTGTAGCTGATATTTGTATGTATGAAATAATGTGTTTTTATGTATTCACATTCGGATGTTAAGTGCCTCGAACCCACACGGATCCTTAAGGGCTTGGATGGAATGAAATTGCTAGCTTACACAGACATTGCACTTCAAAAGTAAATGGGCTAACTGGACGTTTGTTATGCAAATTCAACTAAGGTGGCTCCTCTATCTGTTTTTTTTTTGTGTTTTCTTTTTTTTTCTTGTATCCTTACAAAGCATCTATTTAATTTTTTTCCACTGCGCCAGTTTCAATGCTTCGTTTTCATTATAATAACAGGCCATTGCGGCATTCTGATGCGGCAACTGCTCAACTTGTTCCCCTACTCTCTACCTCTGTTTGCCCCTTTTGCTCTGCCTCTCATTTACTGTTGCTTTAATTTTTTATCGTTTCGAGGTTAGTTTTGCAAAACTTTAGCTGTCATTGACCGGTGCAAACCAAAGGCCAGACGACTGAACTGAGTCGAACTGACTGCCTACTGAGACGGAGGCACGCCCCTTAATGTCTAGTGTATCCAGCTGGCCCGGCTGGCTGTGTCCTGTCCTGTCCAGTCTGGCTATTTGTATGGTGTCCTTCAACTAACTTTCAGCCGATGCTTCCTCTTCGTAGTGCACGACGAGTAGTCGTCTAGTCTCCTGTTTAGTCCTTTTGCGGTCGGTCTGCTGTGCTGACCTGACCATCCAGTGTCTATTGGCATTGGCTTGTCGTTATTGCTTTCGACTGGTTTGGTTTATCGTCGCTGCCAGCCATGGAAATACTCGTAAATTTTGAGCACCCAAACCTCCGCCCCCAACTAATGGGTGAATGCTTTAAATTTGTATAAATACAACGAGTGGAGCACGTTTCAGTTTTTGTGCTCTTTGCTGTTGCTTCTACTGCTACTAAATTCATTCATAATGGGTTTTTCACTCGAAACTCGTACAACCAAGTCCAGTACAGATCCCCCTGTCCCATTTCTCTCTCTCTTTCTCACTCTTCCTCGTTCTCTGTGTTGCATGGTGTGTATATAAATTTTGCGTTTTTACGCAAACTGAAATTTATTATGGCGCAGCATAGTAATTTATAAATTTTATGCCTTCTAAGTACTGCACCCTCCTTACCCCACTTACAGGAGTTCCTCTCCCCCATCCATGTTAACGTTAATTATCAGACTGCAGCAATATGAATGAATATATCTAAAAATGTATTATGCAGTTTGGCCAGTTTGCATGCTACGCACAATTTTTAATTTTATTTAGTGGTATAAGCATGCAGAAAAAAAATTGCCAATCTAACTATATTATCCCCCATCTTTGCTCATATGTATGCACGTGTGTGTGTGTGTGTGTGTGTATTGGGTTCCGCTTTTTTTCACCTGTTCTGTGCGCAACATATTGCCTTCTAGTTTGTGTTTTTATGTTTGCTGCTGCACTTAACTTTATCCAATGCTCCAGCTACTGTTATAGCACGAATAAATATACATATGCATGTGTATGTGTGTATGTGTGTATATTCGGATATACATAAAAGCATTGGCCGCTTTATGCTTTTGTCCGTATGCGGTAAATTTGTTACTTTTGCTGTTGTTGTTAGTGGCTGTTGCTGTTGCTGGGGCAATAACCATTTGGCAACTAGAAATTGGCATTTTATGTTCGCTTGTCTCCCTATCCAGCGTGTGTATCTTTTGATTTTTGAGTGCAGATTGCTGAGGATTTATTGATATTGAGTGCGGTTGGGTCATACACAGAAGACTACATACATACATAGGTACATATGTATATCGAGGTACTTCGACTATAGCGTAAAATTGCTAACTGCTTTATAACAAAGTGCTTTCTCTCATCACGCATCGAAACTGACTCTCTTCTTCCTGCTCACTCGCTCTTCTTATGCAAACTTTATGGCGGACCCAAAATAGCTCACATACCACAGGCATTTTAGAGTATTTTTAGGCGAAAAAATACCTGGAGGAAAATGTACTGTGTACGGAGACGGCACGCGTCTCTTCATTAGAGCGAAAACAAGTTTTGCAATTTCTTAAAGCATACTTTTAGGTGGCGCATGTGAAATATGTGTAGCATTTACCTTTTGGCAGTGTGCATAGCCATTTCTTTCGCCCCTCATCCGTAGCGTACGCGCATTTCATAATAAAACCACCCCCTGACAGCATGCAACACAAAGAAGCGCAACGGCATGCAGCAAAAACATTAACAAAACAATTTTTCGTTTATGCTCTCGTTGCTGCATCTGGCTTGCTTTGTGCTCTATAATTATGCGCTCTGACATTTCATCATTTGCTAAAACAGTGGGTGTGGCTGGCTGCCTTTTTTTTTCATCTGAATACATAATTTATATGCATTTAATGATTTCGTTTGGGCTTTGCAAACAATCTTATAATGATTTCATATGGCAACATAATGCATTCATTTTATCATAAAACATATATGTATGTATGTTGGAATCTTGTTGTTGTCATCCTTTTCGCGTCTATGTAATTAAAATTGCAATGCACACACCGGAGACACACACACAACACACACGAGTGTTGTGAATGTGTCGCTTTTGTTGCCTTCCCACATATAAATATGTTAATTAAAATAATGTTACCCCAGCGCTCTGGCAACAAAGAAAATACATAAGAAAAAAAAAAACCCAAGCAAATTCCTTAGAATAGCATCAAATAAGGTGGTCCCCTGCAGGCGAGCTTTGTCACCATTTTGCATTTACCAGCCACGCTCAACGCCTTTTCAAAAGGCAACATTGCCAGGCCAGCCTCATTACATGTTACGTATACGCAGCGTGGCTCGCTGAAGAAGAAGGAGCAGCAGCTGCTGCTGAATCTGAAGCCCAAGCATAATGTAAACAAGCGCAAGTATGATGACTTCCGTTGTGGGAAATGCCGACAGGCAGCCTCCCTTACTCCCCTACTCCCCCTTCCTCTATGTGCTGTGTGCTGACATCTTTTGTGCTTTCCCTTATGCGACTTTCCGCATTGAGAAATAAATGAAAAATGAAAACGGGCAACGTGAAACGTGCAACGTACAAAATGCATTTAGCCCAGGACTATGCATACGTATGCAAAGAGAAAATGTGGATAGGGACTGTCAGGCACAAGCATAAGCACAAGCACCGGCACCACATAATTATGAACTTGAAAATTTGCTGTGGGGAAGCTGCCACTCGGGCTGCAAAACTGCTGTAGTCGCTTCCCAAGCAAGATTGCATAATTATTTAAATAAAAATGCCGCTGCATTCCCCCTATGAAGACTTTCTCCAACTTGAGACATTGTCGAGTGCTTTATTTGTTTTGCTGTTCTTGTCTCAGCCTGAAAAGCTTTAAATCCCTTGCTTGGGCAGCAAAAAAGCTTTAGATATGAATTAACGAATCAAAAAGTCTTTTGGCAGATTATTTCTTGGCCTTAAGGTACTGTTAACAACAATTGTCCTGCGCAAAATGCAACCTTGTATACTATAAAAATTTAACTGTAACATTTGGTTAATGTTATATGTCTTTATGTCCATAAGATTTTTATTTTGATAACTTTCAAGTCTTAAAGAGTTCGTTTTGGGCGAAAGTCAGTCAACTGCATTGTGCTCAACGCCTTTGCTATTGCCCGAGGTCATTGCAATTTTGCGTTGCGACACGAAAATGTCTAGCAAACAAACACATACACAGACGCATTCATGTGAGAACACGCACACACACTCTTTACTCAAAACGTCAACGTAGCGCTGCTCAACAATTTCTCGTTCTCGTCGTTTGTATATGAAAATTCATTTCAATTAGTGAAATGGTTTTGGGATTTGTATGGCAAAAACCACCAACGAGCAACATCGCAACGTTGCAACGAGGCAGATAGCCTCCGGCGGTCGCCGTCGCGTGTGCAACGCGCTTGTTGCACCAACTTTATTTACCTTTATACGAATCGCATAAATTGTAAATAGAGCCATAAATGGGTGGTGCAATGTACATTATGAGCCATAGCCATGTGTGTGCCAAGTTTTGTGTGTGCCTCAAAGATTGCGAATAAGTTTTGAGTGTTGCTCAGGCAAATGAAGATTGAGAGATTGCTTCGTACTCCAGACGGGCATTGAACTGTTGTGCTTAAGACTTTAAGAGTACAAAAGTAAATTCCCCACCGGAAAGCATAAGCATTTAACATTCCATAATTTGTTAGCCTTGAATGTTTAGTGGAAAAAAACGCACAGTTTGTGCAGGCTGAAGCATCTACAGATTTATCTAGCGAGTAGCGGCTCTAACTCTTTATTTTTCATATGTATCTAAACTGCGCAGTTTGGCTTAAGTTGCTCCCTTGACGACACTTTTTTGTGTGTGTGTGTGTGTGTGACGCTTGCTTTATCGGGGACAGCAAAACAAGCGGATGCAACAACACAGAAACAGAGAGAAAGAGAGCCAAACAGCGCCGCCAAATTTATGCAACTAACAAAATGTTTATTTTTATTTTGTTTTGTTTTCTTGTTATGTCTGCTGGTTTTTATCGCTCTAAACGCTTGCCACAAAACAGCCGAGGGCCAGCAGCAGTTGCTCTTGTGTGTTGGATAAGGGAGCAACGTACCAACTAAAAAAGTCCGCTTAATGCAAAAGTATGCCACCGCTTTTTTTAGTCCTTCTTTTTTGTACAGTTTCACACACACACAAGTATGTTTGAGTCCTGCGGGAAGTTTTCTTTGCCACTTTTTACAAGCGTTGCAATCTGTGTGTGGATAAAAAAAACACAACTTTTTTTCGCCAAGCCAAATTCCAAGTGGTAAAGAAAAGAAGGCAACGCGAAACGCGTTCGCGTTCTGGTTGCAGTTTAGCGCGCAACTTTTTTCAACTAAATTTGCACATGTGAGAAGGCTACTCATTAACATGTGACAGTTTTGCCTTTCTCTTGATTTATGACCAGTTTTTTTTTAGACATTGCATAGAGAACATTTTCGGGGCTAAAATGTATGCAAGAAGGAAAAGAAAGGAAAAACTATTTCAAAGGATGCAAAGAAATTCGAACTTATCTTTTTGCATCTAAAAGTTGATTATTACTGAATATAGAGTATCTCTAAGTGATGCACTTTCTAACTAAGCCTTCCTTCTTGCTTATCATCTTCTTTTAAAACATTTTCTGGATGTGTTTTTTGTAAACAGCTTTCTTCACTTATACGCGCTGCTCTAAAGTGGCAGACGTTCTGCAAGTTTTGCTTGACAAGTGTGACAAGTTTTAAAGCCCATAACTAACAAACAAAAGCAAAGCACAGAACATAACAGGACAGAGCAGAACTAAACTCCCAGAGGCATTCAGAACTCCTTACCTTAACATCCAAGGGTTAGGATATGCTTCAAGTCTTGTGTCTGCTTTTTGCTTGCTAACCAAATGCTGTGGTTACAGCCTAGGTACATTACACATGTACACATGTACACACCGCACACAAAACGAAGACAGTCAAACAGTGTGAGTGAGAGAGAGAGAGAGAGAGGAATGGCAATAATAGTAAATTCGGCAGCCACACACACAGAGGGTTGAAGAAATCTCCATAGACTTTCACATGAATCGTTAAACTTTTTGCCATTGTAATAGTTATGCTCGGTTGGTTTTTCCCATCTTCCCCTCTTCTTCTTCTTTGCAGCTGATTGCATGTGTGTGTGTGTGTGGGTGTCTTACATGCTTTATGCTTTCTGGTCTTTGCACTCGGTTCTCGGCTCTTATATCTCGGTTATGCGCATAATTTATAGAGTGCGACAATATGTTGCCGTCTGCTGCTCGGCTGGACGAAACTTTTGCACTCTCTCGTTTAAGAAAGTAAAATGTTTCATTGTTTTATTTTTCTTCATCTATCCATGTGTGTGTGTGTGTGTGTGTGGGTGTGTGTGGTCCAGTTTTTGAGGTTCAAAGAGCAGTCCGAAAGTCAAGGCTATTAGCACCGACTGCCTTATGCACAACATATACACACACATACGTACTACGTACGTGTGTCCGAGGGCAAACATCATTATCAATGCTGTTTTGGCAAATTATCTAATGCGCAACCTGTCATCTGCAGAGCCTTACACAAACACATGCGCACCCGCAAACCTGATTGATAAATGATATTTACCTTTTAGTGGCGCCTAATTGTATGCAACGAACGGCAAAGCAGCAGCGCTGCAACGGCGCATTCATGCCAAACTCTCCGATAATCACAAACGGCATCGTGACAGTAATTACCAGCATTAGTTTAAAGTCAAGCGAACAGAGCATGCAATTAGTTAGTTTGCGTAATTCGAGTTGGCCATCATCAACATTGTCAACATCATCATCATTATCGTCAGCAGACGCCATGACTCAATTATGTAAGAGAAATTACGATAAGATTTTGCCCCCAAGCATGCAGCAGCTTCAATTGACAACTAGGCTGACCTCAATATATTAAGAAGCTGTGAAAATGGAAATGGACACGGTCAAGCCTTCCACTGTCAGATTAGAGGCAAGGCTCAAGTAGTCAGCCTATGTTTTGGGTCTTATATATTGCGAAGGCTTGACCGTCATTATTATTGAGTTTCTTGAGAGAGCTACATATAAGCCGGGATTCACAAATCATCACCAAACTGTGCGAAACTGCCACAGACAACAAACCATTGTAGCTTAATTAAAAAATCCCAGCACACCACAAATTTGGCCAAGGAAAGAAATAAATGAAAGTGACAGCTACAAAAGCACAAGAAGACATAAAACTGTCTAGAATGAAGTTAAGCCTTTAAAAAAATGGACTGTGATAGATGGTTTTGTCTCAGTGTGTTTGACATAAGCTTATATTGTCAAACATTCTACCCTCTTTATATTTAAAATTAGGGTGAAATGTATGGCAAAGAAAAATAAACTTAAGATTAATAAGTAACGAGACAAGCCAGTGAAATTGTTTTATTGTCACGTAATTATTAGATAAATCTACCAAGGTTCTTAAAAGTTATTTAGTAAAACATAATAAACTCCGTTCTAGTTTTTAAGGCACAAAGTTAAGTTAAACCATGTTAACCCATTTCAATGTTATGCATTTAAAGCTCAAAGCTTATCTAAATTAAAATGTCATTCTATGCTATTAAAGATAACAACAATTGACAGATACTCATAAATGCATTTGTTATATTCAGTGTACGGTTTTCCCAAACATTCCAATACAAGCATCTCCCTTAATGTAGCACGATTTGTTCTGGTATTTTTGTGAAAGCATTCTCTACCTCTCTCGAGGGGAGCGTTTAAAAACATGAAAACAAAGGCCAAACAACAAACTGACAGACGCAAAGGGTTGGATTATAATGGGAAAGGTTTGGCATGATAATCACATGTGTATGACTTGTACGTGTGTGTGTGTGTGTATGTGCCTGCCAAACATATTAAGCGATTTATTATAAATAATTAAAATTGTTTTCAAAACTCGTATCCCCACCGAAATAAAAAAAAAAACGTCAGTATTTGTTATTTAGCAAAATGTGCGTATAATTTCCTCTATATTTACCAACATAATTTGGTTTTTATTTATTTTACTATACATATTTATTTTGTTGTGTTTTTACGCCAAAATTTAAATAGCTTAGAATTTGGCGTATTTGACAGTTGGTTTTTGTGTGCACATAATTTAGTTTAACAACATTTTTTTTTCTGTCATTTGGCTAAATTCCATAACATTGGCACATTTATGATTTTTTTTTTTTTTTTTTGGTAATTATTTGTGTGTTGTAAAAGCTGTTGGTTTTTCAATAATTTATTTTTAATTTATTAGTTAGCCACCAGGCTTTTTTTTAGCTCTTTTTACTTTTATTTGGCGCATATAAATTTAAAATTTAAAATAGCTTTAATTTACATTTAGTAAATAATTGTGCATTAGGGATTAATTGCTGTACTTTATTGTTTCCAAAAGCACTTTAAATCCTGTCGCTTATCTAAATGCAAACACTACATTATAATTTAATGCCTGTTTAAAGGCTTGCAATTAGTTTATAATCGCTTGGCTGTAGCTTTTTTCCATATGCTTTACAAAAACTAATAGAAACACATACCTTAACGTGATTTCCAATAAACTTTTGACCTCATTTTGTCAATAACCAAAGAAAACAAAAGCGGCGAAAGGCAGGACAAAAAGGAAGAGCAGGAATTACTAACAAAATATTTGCACAGGCCACCAAAAGCAGGGCAATTTCTGCACACGACACTTTTAACTAGGCAACAACTAGAAAAGAAAAATAGAAAATGCTAACAAAATAATTGCACTCTCAGCGGCATTCAGTTGTTAGACAGAGCAAGGATTATAAATTATAACAGGCGCGCACGGTTATATATGTTGTGTCAATGGTTTTGAGGCCGTGTGCCAAGTGGATGCTCATGCACACAAATATGTAGGCTAGAATATCTACGTACATATATCATCAATGAATGCAAGCGCGCTTAGTTGAGTGTAAAAAAACAGCCTGACTGGGTCTGAGTAAGAGAAAGAGATAGGGGGAGAGAGAGGAAAAACTATTGCCTGCCAATAAACGCGAGCACAGCTTTAAGCTGCTGCTGACTGGAAATCCCGATCAGCAACAGCAGACGCCCCCGAAGCTTTTGATTTATTTGCTTGACGGCAATCATTAATTTATTTGGCAAGAAGGCAAGAAAAGCAAGCTTAGCATAGCAGTTTCAGCTGCTGTCAGCTTTTGGGGTGACGTCGCTATCGACCACCAAAAAGAAAAAACAGCGTCAAAAAAGGAACCAAATACACATAGTAGCTAAAAAAGGCATAAACGAACAAAATTTAAATAAACAACAAAAGCAACAATAAAATAATCCGACACATTTGCTGCCAAATGATTGCCTTAACGCTGCTTTCCCCACTTGCCACTAGCTTCTGATTGCCACCATTTTACCCCAGCTACACAGTCCAAAGCCACACTAATCCCCATGTGCAGTGTCTTTCATGTGGGTGTCATACATACATTAAACTGAAAGTCACTTCATTTTATTACATAGAATAAGAGTTTTTACATAAACAGCTAAAGCTGGCACTTTTTTCTTAAGGCCAGACAAATGCGTAACCATAAAAATGTATTCCTTGTAAATTGCTTGTGCTTTAATCAAACATTAATTTAGAAATTTCAAAATTGTTACCGATTTTTATTTACGCTTCGAGTTTTGAGTTCTGAAAATAAGGCAGAACTGTTTCTAACTCCAGCTGAAACATGTCCAAAAAAAACTAGACCACACTTTTCATTGATTTATTGGTGGTGTGCGATAGGCAAATTGCAATTTGTAGAAACCATAACCAAACCATCATCAGTCAACAGGCAAACAAAGAAGGCGTAGACTCGCAACGCGTCATATGTATTAAAAATCAAAATAAAAATGAAAGATAAAATGTTTGCATACATTACGTATGGAAACTTGTAGCTTATACGGGCACAGCTACCTGCCTGCTTGCCTGCCTGCCAACATGGCTGAGTTGAGTTGAGTGCGCGTGCTCTCCGCTCGAGACACGTAGAAGAAATCATGAAATGTTGCCGCCATCATACCGAAAATTGTACGGTAACGTGCAAGCAATCAAAGTACATGAAGAAACTAGAAGCCAGTAGAAGCTAGAGGAGTCCGACTCAACGACTTTGAGTTAGTTTTTTGGTTCCGTCCCAAGTCACGGCTGCCACTGAGTCGCACACACGTCTGATTTTTACTACACACGTGTGTGATGTGACGTCAACAGGACACCGGCTGCCGACTCTCTGACAACACCAACAGCAATAGCAACAGCAACAGCAATGGCAAGAGCAACATCAACTAGCTGCACAAAGAACATGGCAGCCAGCAGCTGCTCCCTCTCGCTCTGTCTCACTTGCGCTCCCAGCGAGACATTGAGCAATTTTGTGGCAGCCATGCCATAGCCAAAAATATATGGCATAGCTGACGGCCCAGACGTGCCCACACATTGAGGCTGTTTCTGCTTTTTGCTGTTTAAGTAAGCATGCAAATGTCACATGCAGTCGTCGACTCTAGGAGTCAAGTCTGAGAATCGTAGGCGGCGTGATAAGCAGTCTCCAGTTATCAACGTGCTAGGCGAAATGCTGCATAGTTATGTGGCACGTGTATGTGTGTGTGCTGGGTGGGGTTTGAATTTAGTGATTTCCCCAAGCATGTGGCATACTTTTTTCTTGTGTTTTAGATGATTTCGTTGTGGGCATAAGAAATTTTGGCTTATGGTTATTGATTTTGCACGACGCCGTACGTAAGTCGCTGGCAATATATGTATGTATGTATAGAGTTTGAGTTATTGCCCGTAGCTGATTTGTGTCAGCAGGAAAATTGTGTTAGAAATGTGTTGCATACTTTGTTGCGCTGCACTTATAGCTCATTGTTCATTTCAGAGTTTATTTCCCATCGCTGGGACAGCTGCTATAAGTTGTGAACCTTATTTCATGTGTATGCCAGGCATTGGCCTACAATATAAATAGTTTAATATATATAGTCTCCCCAAGGACACACAACCCACAAGAATATTTGATATGAAGAGGTAGTTTTTGACTTTGCTTTTAGTGTCGATCAAAAATTCATGGGAGCAACATTTCGAGGTGTCAATAACATGGCTACATTATTATTGCCTATTTAAGACTTCTTCTGTCTGTCTGTTCGTTTGTATAGCGAATAATTTACAATTACTGCACGCACAGACAATTTATTTTCCAGTTCTAACAAATAAGCTTGGAATTTTGAACGTAACGCGAGTCTCGACAAGGGCTGCTATCTCCCAGGTGTATTGCAAATCAAAAAATCAGGAAAGCCAAAGGCAAAACGATGGCAGGGGCACACGCACGCCCAGGCAATCAGTTAAATGTTTTCGGAACTCGCCAGAGTCGAGTCTCCAAGGAACACAAGGCGCTCTCTCTTTCTCTCTCTCTATGCGTTTTGTTCCCTTTTATTTTTTTTTGGGGATTTTCTATCTTGAGGATGACACGCCTTTTGCACGAATCGAAGGAAAACCACAGGAAAAACTAAAGAGCAACAGAATCAAATGAAAAAGAACTGGAAGCGACGAGCCCGATGAAGCGCCAACTTGAAAAATCGTTTGTCGCAATCTGAGAAATGTGAAAGCACAAGGGCCAAAGGCAAACTTGGCAACGGAAAAACCAAAACCCAAAAGAAATGCTTGTATATTGAGTAAGAGCGTCTATCCTCGGCTCAGGCGCACACGAAGTGATTTGGCTTGAAAAAAAAAATTAGAAGAAAAAAGGAAGCAAGAACTGAAAGCAAGAAAAGCTGCCACGTAATGAAACTGACAATTTAACTCGCACTTGTGTGCTCGTGCTGAAAAATCGTGTTATCGATTTAATGCGTTGCATCATATACATATAAATACATATATGTATATAAAATGTGTATGGGTGCAGGAGTATTCACTGTACCCAACCGCGCATTGCCCAAAGGGTTGCGACTCTGACTCTGGTTGTGTTTCCTGCTTCGATTTTAGTTAGGTTGTAGGTTTCTTGTTTCTTTGCTTTTGCCATTGCCTTTGGCTTTGCCGCTCGCTTCTGTCTTTTTTTTCTGTCTTTTTTTTGACCGACTGACATTTTCGTGTTGTTTGCGGGAAAGAGACGAAGAGAGAGAGTTTCCTTTGGCCTTTTTCCTAATGGCCGCCCTGAACAGACTTGTCGGCAAAAGCATTTGATTAATTCGCAGCAGTTTTCAATTTGAAATTGCTTTATTTTTTCCCCGCCACTCACTCAATTCCTGTGTCATATGGGTGTGTGTCTGTAGGTGTGTGTGTGTGTAGGTGTGTGTGTGTGTGTGTGTGTGTGTGTGTGTGTGTGTGTGTGTGTGGTGTGTGTGTGTGTGTGTGTGTGTGTGGAAATTGACAGCACTTCAGAGGCGTCTCTAAACTTTGGCCAAAAGTTTGACACTAATACTAAAGAATGTATATTGCCGTTTAGCTTAGATTGAAAGCAGCTTAAAGCATGCTTAAAGTGATTTTATATTGCATTTTAAAGTGGATATATACCAAGTATCGATTGAGTTTTGGCTATTTATTAACATGTCTTTAATTACTTTAATGCTTTTCACTAATTTCCTAACATTTTTCTCTTCTCATTTTAGGTACGTATACTCAATATTTATGAGCATTCAATTTGAAAGGATAAGTGAGTAGGAAACATGACATTTTGCAAGTTAAAACAACCACTGCTTTTCTATAAGAATTTGCTATTCATTCAGCCCAATTGGGCACGCTGCCTTACCTTATTTAGCTGTAACAATATAAATAACAATAACAAGTAGTGCAATGATGCGTCAGCTTCTGCTCAACCTCATCATTGGGGATCGGAGTATGAGATCCTTCGGTTGTCGCCTTTTGAGCCTCCTTTGCTGGATACTGCGAATTTGGCTACCGCAGGTCAGGCCCCATATTTGGCACCCGAACCTCCAGATTGGTGTTATAATTTGCTTTTAAATTGTCACTTTGTTGGAGAGCGACAATTTACTCGAGGAGGGTAGCCAATAACGCTTTTTCACCGTAGCAAGTATGCGCGTTCTAATGGCAGTCACTTGCTTGGAGAAGGTGAGCCTGCGATCCAGAGACACATCAAGATATTAGCCAGATATTAGCTGCCACATCATGCTCAGTAGTGAGTGCCGAGTGAAATGGGACCGCGAATCGCCTTCGAAATATGACGCAGGCTGCGTATACTTGATTGTTAAGATTCCGATGTGCCACACTCGATCAAGCGCTTCCCGAATATCCAAATAGAGGGCGTTGCAGTACTCCTTATTATCGGAGGCAGTCAGTATTTGCTCGACATCCCGATGTAGCAGTGGCACGGAATCCAAAATAGAACTCAGGAATAATCCCCCGAGCTTCCATTAACGTGACCATCCGTTAGGCGATCAGTCTCTGATCGGGCGATAGAAAGCGTGTTCCCTTGTCGGCTTGCCAGGTTTGTGGATCATGGAGAATATCCTGAGCTTCCACTGATGTTAAGTAATGATAAGATATTGGGGATTCCATTTCAAAAAATCAATCATGTTATGCTTGCCAAGCAAACCAATCCTACTTGGACAATATTCATTACAATTGCCAAGTAGCTAAGTACATAAGTTTCATACACTTAATGCTTAGAGATGGTGATAAAATTGAATGCGCATAACCAAAGTAAGAGCAAAGACAAACAAAAGTAAATTGGAAATGCGTTGCACACACACACAGAGAGATAACAAACAGTCTGCATAATAATTATGACAGCCCGACGCACAATCGAGCATATATAAACAATACGCTAATGACAAGGGACAGGGATACTGTGAAAATGAGTTAATTTTGTGTTTGTGAACAAAACCAGGCTTGCCTGGCAACAAGAATTCTAAGCCGATGAACTGTAGAAGGGAAAAAGGATTGACAACAGCAGTAAGAGTATGTCTGGGAACACAGTTCATCAGCTCATAAGCTTATGGCTCGATCCTCTGACACAATCGTCACGATAAATGCCAGACGCATGCACCAGTATGTGTGTGGCATGCAACGATTTTATATGCTTATTATCATTACTGTCAGCTGTCGGTTTCTGTTTTTGTTGCTGTTGCTGTTGTTACTGGTTGTGGTGAATGTTGTATTACGTATGAATGGTGGTAAAATGGTGGTGTTGTATATTATTATGATTATTATGAGAATGCAAATGAGGCAAAAGTTGCCATTTTGCCAGTTGCTGCAGATAGACTACAGTTGCACGTTGCATGAGATCTCTCTACAGTGATGCAGTTGCAAGGCATTCATTATTATTAATATGACAGAACACACAAACACAAAGAATACTGAGCGGTTAAACATGCAAAATGCTTTAAGCGAATTGCGAACAGAATGCGAAATGAATGAATTCTTAAGTGTATGTGAATGCTGTGAGTGTGTGTGTGTGGGTGCATGAGTGAATGGTTGAATGGATAAATGAATGAATTCAATTTCCAACTGGAAGATGTGCAAAGCGTTTTCTGAATAGGCGCATTAAACTTCCTCCTCTTTAACGTATTATACCGTCTCCGAATAGAGTCATCAATCGACATGGCACATTGTTTGTCAGCATTTTGCATGCAACGCTGCTTGACTTTCTCGCATAATATTTGTCATTGTGTTGCCTGTTGTTTGGTTGGCCATTAACATAATTTCAATTTGCATAAAATGACATTAAATATTACATTTTGTGCCACTCGGTGCAACTGTGCAACTGCAACAGTACGACTGATTTGACTGACAGTCAGTCAACCACGCCCCATTGCATCCATTGGGCGACAACTGTTTGAAGGTGTGGTATCTAATTGCAGGTGTGAATGTGTTGCACTATATATATTGCGTGCTTCATTACACACAAGCATACACAGGTTCACACACACCTTTACAGACATGACTCTATGAATAAATGGATAACCATTGTTACTCATACGTTTTGAAGTTGCGCGCATTTAATATTTAATTTTGTATTGCAATTTTTGCCTAAATAATGCATTTTGCATTTTCAGCTCTAATGTGCAGCATTTTGTACAAATTATATGAAAATGTTTGGGTTTATTTGCGGTCGATTTGTGTGTGTGTGTGTAAATTTATAAAATGTGCTAGTAATTTAATATTAAATGTACAATAGAACATTGTGCGCATGGCTTCCAAATTTAATTGATTGAAGTGTTTACAAAGCTAATTGCAATGAAATAAACGAAAAATTATCATCCTAAAAAAATATATGAACCCTAGAAATTAAACAATTTAACTTGTAATCTTCACGTTGCAGTATATGTCAACCTTATCGACTTTATCTTGGCCCTAATTCTCATTTAGTTGTTTATTTTTGTTTAGACTTTGTTGCAAGCCAGAAGTGTTTTTCTGGCAACTGCTTCATCTCTACTTTGAGTTGGCAGCTTGTTTGGCACTCACCATAAAAACCATTAAACGATAACTGGCAACTGCAACTGCCAGTTGCAATCAAAAGTCCTTGACTAGAAGTGATTTAATGCATATTTTATAGTTACACTTTGCAGTAATTTTAAAGGGCCTTACAACTCATTTATTAAGCCAACTCTCTCTCTCTCTCTAATTTGCTTGGCATTTCTTGACTCAAAACTAAATGCCCTTTAATACGATTTTCTGTGAATGCCACGAATTGCGTGGCATGGTTGAAACTGGCACAACAGCCATCAGCGAAAACTTTGAAGTATTTCCAACTCGATTATCATAACCCAACTAAGAATCATAATCAAATTTACCCATTTGACACTAAACTTTCTACAAAGGGTGTGGTGGTGGGTGAATGGGTGGGGGGTTGGTAAGAAAGTCGATGGCTTGAGAAGTAGGTTATGGATATAGAAAATTTTATGTGTTTGTCTGGGACCAAGAGCAAGAAGCGGCATCGTCATCGCCACAGTACAGTTGCCAACAAATTAAGTTAGTCAATTTACAAATTTTACGTCTAGTTTTAACATTCAATATGCCATTGAAATGCTGCGCCTTAAAGCATTTAACTCCGTTTCTGTACCATTGCTGTTTTTGGGCAATGCAAATTTTTGTGGTTTGTCAGTTGTCAGCATTTTGTTGTTGGTTGCAGTCGGTGGTTGAAACTCGTTCACTTGAACCAGTGTCCTAGACGCATGACCCTAAAAGCTATGGCCATGATACAACAAAATCTTTTGGCCACAAAGCATCTTGCCAACATCAACAATATTACCATAAGCATTAAAGGTTCTAAAACCTGCCCCTTAATGGTGTCATGCTTACAACGCTTTCAATGATACAGCAAAATTGTTGGTTCGCCGCCTCTTAACTCTATTCTTATGCAAGCGCTCTTAAACCAAAAAACAACAAGAACGCTCATATGTATTGGTCTGTTGCTAAATTTGTATGCGTAAGCTCATTAAGCTGGTCAAGTTTTTGGGACTTAATTTTGGCTTTGCATCTGACTTAGCTTAGCTTGTTTTCGAGTTTAACTGTGCATGAATATTGTTGCATTGTCTGTTGCAAAAGAAGTAAAGGACTTAACTGTGCACACAAGCCATGCAAATAGGCCATAAATTCATATTTTATTGTCATAGACTTTCAATGGCTCGCCAGAATCAACAACTGCAATGGCCATCGACCGACCCAACGACCTATTCCTGGCTGTCTCTGCGACAAAGTCTCTCTTTTTCGAAATGTTCGAAAGCTTTGCACAAACAATTATGTCAACTATAAACTGCTTTGTTCTTAGGCGAATGTGTGTTGACAATGAACTTTTGGTATTATATGCACTATGCAATTGCATAACCAAGGCAGCTTGCTAAAATAGACAGCAACAAATTTGTGTAGCATTAATTTAGATGATTGTTGCACGAAAGCTTGATTTGGCTTAAGTGCTTGTTTTAGCGGTCCATTTGATAATGTTTATATTGCACCTTTTGTATTAGGCAGCTTTAAATTAGCTTTCAACTCGCATTCAATAAACAATAATCATGAAAATCATTTATTAATATCCAAAATGCACACATAGAATTTTACATACGTTGTAGTTTAGCATATTTTTGCCCCGCATCAAGTTAACTTAATATCCATTTATTTCTATATCCCCCGAGGCGCAGACATAACGTGCCGGCATATTAAATGCAATTTGAACTGATTAAAATTCTAATTCAACTGGACAAATGTGATTGTTGACCCCTTCTACACTTCTGCACTTTCATAATTGCCATCATAAATTAGCGCTGGGCAAAATAGTAAAGAGATGTCACAAAAAAACAACAACCAAACAACATCTGCATATTATGTCATATTAATATTTTAAACACGATAAAATAAACGGCAGTCGTGAGCTCAGTTAACTGTAGAGGAAATATGCAATGATAAGCCAGACCAAAACATTTCATGCCATGTTTGAAAAATACTCGAATAATTTTCGTAGTTTAGACGGCAATTCAAACTGAAATCGAACACTTAATGCAATTTGCATCTGAGTATGGGGTATAAAGTGTTTTTCCATAAGCCCCATGTTCTCTCTCCCTCTCTCTCTCTCTCTCTCTCTCTCTCTCTCTCTCTCTCGCTTTGCACTGGCTTGTGTTCTGCATAAATTTCAATTTTGCTGAAATTTGCGTTTGCAGCTGTCAAGCAAATTATTGCAGGCAGCTTAGCTCGATGTCCTTTCGGCCTTTAGCTTGTTGTTGTTTTAATTAAAAAAATCTATGTTTATATGTATGTATATCCTATTGCTGTGTTGCTTTTGCCTTGTTGGTTTGTCCATCATTCTGTCTGTTCGTTTGTCTGTCCGTTCGTTCGTTTGCTTTGCAATTCAAGTGTTAATTTTATTGACATGTGACAGGCAGCAAATAACTTGTCTGTTTGTTGGTAAATGTTTAAATGTTCTTCGCATCATTGTTGTTGGTATTTTTTATTGATCGTTGCGGTCGAAATGGATATTTTTAATGAATTTAATAAACACAATAGCACCCGAAACAATACTCGTAAATCTCATGATATCAAAGAAGCGAAAAATTAAACACCAACAACAAACCAGAAGCCCATTTGACATGCAAGCCGTGAAAGAGCAGTAAAAAGAATGCCAAATGGAATTTCAAAAAATCGAACCCAAACCAAAAGGTAAAAGAAAGCCAGTAGCAAGAAACATTAATCTGTGTTAAAAGTCGCATTAAACAAAGTGGGAGCGGCCATTGAGTGGGTGCGACGAGGGGTGAAAGGGCAGCGCAAATTGCACGCAAACCGAACTGAACCGAACCGAACCGTACCAAACCCAATGAGAACCCTAAAACTGTCGAAACGTAAACGTAAAAGTCGAAGAAAATTGGAAAAATTGTTGTCAGCTCGAAAGAAGCCAGCCAAAAGACCCAAAGCACGCACAGCCAGCCAGTCATTGCAACTGTAGGGAGCAACTAGGCGACCAAAAGGAGAACGAACAAGAAGAAGAAGAAGGGCTGAAACAACAACTAGCTAAAGACGTGGCAAAATGAGTGACTGGCAGTCAAAATCATTAAAAAGTCGTAAAAAATCAAAGGGAAAATGAAAATGGTAAGCAGAAAAAGCGAGCGAACGAAAAAAAAAAACACAGCAAAACTGGGTGCAGCTAACGGAGTGGGTAGAAGAAGTACGACAGAAGGTGGAAAAAGAGGCGTGGGTGGGGCTGGAAATGGAAGCGGCTACTGAAAATACGCACGCTTTATAATTAGAATTTAATCAAGCGCAAATCGCAAACTCTCGCAAATTGCAGACCGAACCGAGGCAAGGCAACGGAAAATGGGTTTTTCGAAAACCCGTTAGCAGTCTCTATATGTGTGTGTGCATTAGTGTGTGTGCAGCTATTGTTTAAAGTGTAATTAAAAGCGTCGTAAAAACCTTTTACTGTAACCCTGCCGTTAGAGCAAACGCTGTGCCGACGATATTAAATTTCCCAAACCAGCCCAAACCCGATCCCAAAATGAATTGAAAAGGCAAGCAAAGATGAAAAATAAATCCCCGTTCCAACCCGTCTCAGCCATCCAACAAGTCCAAACCGACCTTGTCCGACCTTCGATAATTGATGGTGGCTAAGAGTAACCTTTTTTTTTCATGTGTCATCTAACAAATAATGAGTTGGATTCGGGCTTTCAATCATTGCCAATTAAAGAGTGTGAAGGCATGTGAGAATGCGTTTGGCAAGCATTCATTTCACTTGACTCCTTTTGTGAATCGCAGTAGCGGGTACAGTAGAATTGAACTTATATAACGAATAGTATGACAAAGTTTTCGATAATTTCCGTAGAACCGGAACTTGCTAGCTCAAATGAAATCCATTCGATATACTAGCACACACAGGAAAAACAACGAGTGAAGTTTTTGACATTCTAATTACGGGCAGGCTGCAAAGCTGGCAGGCTGGCAACACGGAGTGCTTGTCAAGTATAAACTTTGGCCATAAACAAATTTTAATGGAGCAATTATAAGCGTCTAAAAATGGCACGGCAAAAACAAAAAGCAAACTTGCAATTTTCATAACTACTAAAGGGCAAACTACTTTAGCGTCAACTAGTTTCAATCCGGAACAACAACAACAACAACAAAAGCAACAATTCTTCCTTTTTTTTAGGCAAAATGTAAATGTGTAACACGCAGCCGAGAATTGTTGAAGAACGGCACGAACACAGTTTTATGCACGAAGATGATGACGCATGCAAGTCTAAAAAAAAAAACCAACATACCGTTAAACTCCGAGTTAAAAAACGAGTTTCATGCAATGGCATTTGTTAAAGCTTTAACCCTTAAGGAGACTTCATTGATATGCATCTGACTAGAAGTGGGCGGGTTTGAAACTGGCAGGTTTTTCTTTTAATACCCTCTTGTCGCCTTTTATGCTTATCGACACAATCAGTTACAGCAGCAGCACCAGCAGCAAGCAGTGGCACTGAAATATCTTCATGAAGCGATGGCCTAACCCCTGGGGCTGACGAAACTCGGCATTCATTGGCGCTTTGAATAGCCGGCTGACTCACACAGTTAACCCCTTGTTGCCAGCATTAAAATCCTGGCCCACTCTTTTAAGCAAACACTCTTTCCGTTTTTTTTTTTTTTTAAATTTCTTTTTTGTTTGTTTTGCTAGTCAATTTCTATGGGCAGGCATATGAAAAGTGTTCGTCTGGCAATCTATTAAATATTGTGAGTGCGTTTCCTCGTAGGCATCAGACAATGAAACGCTTCAAGTGATTAAAAATAGTTGTACACACTTCCCTTACCCCTTCTGCAGTGTTTTACGCCACACTTTTATGCATTTTTTTGTGAGGTGATTTCAATTTTTTTGTTGCTTTCTGTGGCACTCAGTACTCAGTGTTAAAAAAAAGAATTGTAAATCGATCAAGTCGATGGCGCGTTAATGGATTTCTAGGCTAGACAAAAGTTTATTGAACCGCCATGTCGACAATAACCTTAAGTTGTTAGACAGAAGAGAGTGATTAAATTTGTCTGTTGTGTGGTCAGCTGGGAAGCAAAAGGTATTATATATACATACAAATGGAAGCACTTATCGTTGCCTTGGCAGCTAGTAGCTACACATTCAAAACCACGCGCCACACAACAACGCCTATTATATACTATAAAGCATACACGCCACAAGGGCACAAAATCTTAGGACTAATCGTTATTTGATTTCTTACCTAACCGCAAAGACTTTTGGCCACCTTGTCTTGGCCCGTGTCAAGTCCGGGGGCAGGAAACGTGTTTGCCACGAAAAGGGTTTTCACAGCACAGCACGGCACAGCACGCGCTCGTTCCCGTTTCCAATTTTCTATCCATTACGATTTTCTTTCTGGGTCCCATCTAGATAGTCAGAGAGTAATAATCGCCTATCGCTAGACACGCCCTTTAAGCCCGACCCTTTTTTCTCTCTCTCGCCCTCTCTCTCTCTCTTAAAAAGAGTTTTTTGTTTCGGCGGTTTCCGCATTTGTTAGTTTGAATAATGTCGTTTTAATTACGGCAACATTTTAAAGGACATTCGCGTTACCAAGTAAAAATCACAACGAGCTGAAAAAAGTGAATATTAAATACCCAAACAGACGCAAAAAAATAAATTGAAAGTTGAAATTATCTTAATTAAAACACGTAAAGAAAGGCGACGGCTCCAATTACTCTTTGTGTGTTTGCAATATTAAATTGAAATAACTTAAAGCCAAAAATGAATAATGTTTGAACTGAAGAAAGCACAGAGCGATTTACTACCACAAATGGCGTGTTTTTAGTGCTCGGCTAATTTTTGAACGAAAGCGAACAATTTGTTCTCAGCGCTTATCCTTCGTGCGGTGTTGAGTTCATCTGTCGTTGATTTGACTTGTTGTTGCCCTGGCTGCGTTTAATTATAAAAACGCAATTCACTCTCTCTCTCTCTGGCTACCTTTTTATAAGTCTGCCAACGCCATCATGGGCTTCTTAGTACCCACACCCTGCCCGTTTTTGTGCTACATGGCAGCCTCTCCATGGGTTGTGGCAGCCGCAATCCAATCAACCGCTAAGTCGTGAGCCTGCCCAACTTGGCGTTGATTAAAGGCCAATTTTTTTATTGCTTGCGCACAGTCTAATGCTTTATAAAATGCGTATCAGCTTAGGCAGCTTGCTAATTGAGGAGCAGGAGGGAGAAAGCAACAACGTTTTGTAATTGAATTGAATTGATTTAGTGGATTTTCGTAAGAGCTGCCTGCCTGCCTGTCCGGACAGGCTGCTGTCTAATATAGGCCTTCAGATAGAATGATCAGGTGTTAACGGCGCGAACGTGACGCTAATGAATTGCAACTTAAGACAAGTGGACAGCTTGATAAGCTTTATAGCGAAATATATATGCTATATAAAGATTCACAAGAACACTAAACTCTAAACAACAAACCATAATAAGTATTCTAATGCAACTGTCAAACGCAATTACAATTGTGTGTAGTTTTTCATCAACGTTGTTATTTACAATTTATATATACTCAATCAGCTCAACACTCCCCAAAACCAACCGGTCCCTCTGAAATTGCAATGGCAGTCGATTATCAAAATTAATTAATCGCCCATCAAGAGAACGAGTGCACAAAATGCGTTTAGCCTGCCAACAAAAATCGCTGCATTAAAATGCATTCAACAATTAGATAAAGCCGCAGTATAACAGTTTGCATAACACGCACACACTTATTGGTCACGACTACCAATGCATGTCATTTTTAATGCATAACAAAAATTGTCAAAATTGTCAGTCAGGCAGAAGTATATATATAGACATGCATTCATACGTACATAGCTCATATGCCGATTCCTGTTTTCCCCTTTCTAGCTTTCATTGCAAAATTTCATTTCCGCTCAGGCCTGACAGGTAATGTGCAAAATAATCTCCTTTTTCCCCGCTCTTCTATCCATTCTTCTTCGCTCTTTATGTTGCCGTCGCTGTTTTTGACAATTTTCATGTTTCAATATTTCATTATATGCAGGCTGGCAGCAAAACCAAAGCATTGTCGTTTTTCTTGTTGTTGTTGTCGTTGTTGCTCTTGGCACTGCTACAAAATTATTTATGCATAATGTGGGTGAAGTGAATAGGTGGTAAGGTGGGTGGCACTTTAATTCTCTCATATCCGCTGCACAAACAAAAAGCATCCCCTGCATACCTGGACTATATAATATATTTCTATGGTTCTATGGTATCCTTAACGTTTAGGAACTGCTCGCTTTTGATCGATTATGAAAAATAGATGATAAAAACTGTTTCGCCCACATCATTAGCTAGAATCTTACTTAAACAAGTACAGAAACTTTTCCATTCTTATTCTCTATTCCAAAGTATTCATTTGAACTCAGCCAACTTAGCTTTGTGAAAACTTTGTGTTTGCCCTGGGCAACAGTTTTGCAAACGAACAAACCCTTAAAACGAAAATCGAAAAAAATAGCAATACACATAAGCAAGTTCAAATGAAAGGGCCGGAAGAGGGAGAACTAGTAGAAAGACGTGGCAACGTAGCGTTAATGACAGAATAAAACGAAATCCAAACATAAATTACGCGCTTATCAATTTCATTTATCTTTTGGATTTCTTGGCCTGGCCACTTGCTTCCAATGGCGTTTCGCTTTTATATTTTGATGGTTTTGTAATTGAGTAATAAACTTTGGCATAGTTTCGTTTTTGCGTTTCGCACACAAAAGTTCGCCAGAGTTCGACGTTCAAATCGAAATTGTCGAGGCCATAATAAATTCAAAATTGTTTATCATTCTATCTTTTTTTCTGGTCCGCCATTTCGAGGCAATAATGAGGCAAAGGCAAAGCAATTGCTCAGATAAGCAGTTTTCTCTTTCTCTATATAAATTCACTTAAATTGTCTATTGACAAATATTTATTGTTTTCGACGCCTTCGATAAGCGTCCGTAAAAATGGCTATTGTCAAAAATTTACTACTTCTTTTGGGGCCAGTTAATGACTCTCAAGCTGTGTATTAAAAAAACATATACAAAGTTTCTTTAAGCTAAAAGGCTTTAACAACTCGGGCCATTAATCAGAACTTTCAAATCCACCCCTAAAATGCTTAACCCGATCTTACAGTTTATTGCCAATCAGTCAACTAGACTTGCAAGCAACCCCCATTGCTTATTCCTTGCTACCCAACAGGCATCAAATCATGCAAGTGCATATCTCCATAATCAAAGCAATTTATTTCAATTAAATTTAAAACAGCAAATAAATCTTCAAAAACATAAAAAGTATTTATATGTACATACATACATACATACACAAAAATCTCCCGCTTGCCGCTTAGTCGGATCCGGAAATTGACGCCTATCAGTGTGCAAATCAAAATTGTCGGTCATTGTCGCAATGCGCCTAAAATGACACACAATAAATTTTTATTTGGCGCTTTATTAAATTTTATTTTACCCGAAACTATGTACATGCACATACACAGCCTGAATACGAACAGGAGAAGAGAGAACTATAAAGGACTATGGGGCAAGGACTATCATCTAGACGAGTAGACAGTCTGGCATTTGTCTGGCATTGGCCATATAACACTGCTGTTGCTCCTGTTACTGCTGCTCTTCCCTCTTCGTTAGTCACTGTATGCTCTGTGCGTGATAGCTACAAACTTGCCCTACAGCGGACGGATGGGCGTGACACGTTGGTTGCCTTTGGCAAAAAGCGCTCAGCGTCGTCGACGCTTCGACGTCGTAGTCTGACGACTGCCGCGGAAAAGGGCAAATTCATCAATTACTTAATATAATTACTTTTGGCTTTCGGATTATGCATATACACCAACATTCTCTCACACACACAGAGCAAGAGCGTGAGAGAGTGAGAAAGAGCGATATACGCACCCGGACAGTGGAAAAAAGCATTGCATATTGCGCTGGGCATAGCCAGCATTAATTCTTAATATAATATACTGTAGCCAGTCTCGTGGCATTGGCATCCATCCAGTCGCATCACCCAACCATCCCCATTCCTTTTCAATCCTCCCTTTACTTTTGCGCATATTTTTCCGAACAGCGGCCACAAAAACCGGCTAACCAAAGCGAATGTGCCGTTGCGTTCTGTCTGACTTCGTTTGACTGGGTAGCCGGGCAATTCATCCGGACTGGCAGCTCTACAACTGCATACTCACAATTACCAGTAGCTCTGATAAAATTAACAGACTCACCCGGCGCACTCTGGACGCCAAACGCGAACCCTAAAAGTGTTTGAAGCGCAGCCCATTTGCCATTTTAATGGCTTTTAAAGTGCACATAAAAGAGGCCAGAGCAATGGAAAAAACTTGTAGACTGAATGTTGACACTATTGCAATCGTAAATGTATATATTACCAATCCCTAAACGATATAACCAATCCACTTTGGAATAACGCTATCAAAATGTAACCCAATCAATTGTATTTATGTTGCCATTTCATTAGATCCCAATTGTCATAAGCTGGAACCATAGTTTTATGAGGTGCATAAATTTTGAACATTAGTGTCAGTTAATAATGTGGCATTAATTAATTAATGGGCAGTGAAGCTCATAAAATGAATGCATTAAAAGCAATTAATTTCAAACTTTACCAAACTCACACACACTCACACATATATGAATATTTTTATTTATTTCATGACAAAAGAAATTATAAAAAAATTAATGTAATTTAATTCAATTGGAATTGTTGTTGGATGCATCAATTGGGAAATACGCTCTAAATAACATAATTGCATCACAAATATTAATTTCATAAATTTCAAAATGTCAAACAATTTTTTTTAATTTTTTAATGACATTTTTTTGTTTCCGTTATTGTTATTGTTGTTGTTGTTGGGGTTATTTAATGGCTCAGATGCATACAATTAAAACAATTAAATTTCATAAAAATAGCAAAGTGCATAATGACTCATAAATAATGGCACGATTTAGCGAATAAAAATCTTGTATGTAGAAATTACACATTTCACATATACTATTTTATTAAAGCAATTTAAATTGACAGCATAATGTCAAAAACAAAAATGTGGCAGTTGTTGTGGTTGCTGTTGCTGCCGCCGCCGCACATTATTTCACATTAGCATTGCTTATGCCAATTGACAAGCAGCAAAATGGGCAGCACTGTTAAGTGCAGTATTTTATGTATTTTCTTAACTTATTTATTTGTTAAATATAATGCAAAAACAATTGTTCTGTCGCCGTTCAACGTTAGCGGCATTGAAATAATGCCACTGAACGCAATACACATATGTACATACATGTGTGTGTATGTATGTATTCGAATATACATAAGTGCATATGTGTGCATGCTAGAGCAAATAAAATATGCATCGGAACGGTTCTGTTGGTTCATTAAATATGCGCACTGCAGCCTGGCCAAGCAGACGAGTGCCTGAAAGTATGCAATTGAATTTAAATATTGCAAGTGCCTCTCCACACACAGAGACATGCATGTGCATCATGTATGCTGGTATGTGTGTGTGTGTGTTATAGTGTCGCTTAGTGGACGCCATGTTTTTATCATCGTTTGCGTTAATTAACACAAGCATTATTACAAAATGGCTATCGCGACTTTAATTGCTGCACCCCATGGCGTATAAGTAATACATATAAACATAATAAAATTATAAATGGTAATTGAGCAGCCATTTTTAATGTTAGCTTTGAATCTACTTTACCTGCCTTTTCCTGTATTTTTGGGTTTGCTTTAATCTCATGCATTCATTGTTTGTTCATTTGAATTTATTTGTAGCTTTGTGATTAGTTAATTGCATATGCTGGCTATTACCGGCTGGTTGGTTGAATCTGCTTAAAGCCCATAAACTAATGGGGGGGAAATTGTTAAAACCACAAATGGCCTATTACAAAGAGTGTGCATTAATTTCAATTAATTGCGATAAGACTGACAATGTTTATTGGCTATAAAATAAGCAGCTGTCATTATAGGGGTATTGGGGGAGACAGGCGTCAGCATTATGGCCATAACCGCAATGTAAATGGCCAACAAAATAGCAAAACATATATGCAATTTTATCAACATAATGATCAAAATCGACATTGCAGTAATTTAAATTAAATGCATTAAAATTTAAGCAACAAAAGTAAAATGCGAACAAAAAACAAATGATTACAACACCACCAACAAAATGCAGAAGGAAAACCAACAACTCAGCAAATAAACAATAATTATAATAATAAAAACAACAGTGCAACAAAAAAATATCAATAAATACAATTGCAATAAATATGGAAGCGCTTTCCAGTTCATTAAATCGAATCGAACAAAAGGCGGCCGCCTGCATTAATTTTACCTGTTCAATTCACCCGGCCCCAAACAAGCAAGCACGCAAACAGACAAACAAACCAACAACCAAACAAACATTTCATTTAAATTCGTTTTTAAAATACTCGCGCATATATCACAGTGTATTTAATGCTGGCTTTATCGCAATTATTGCCATTAGTTTGACAAACGATGCCGCAGAATTATGCAGCATTTCAAGCTAATTAAATTTCAGAACGGAAGTGTCAAGTGTTTCAAAAACAACACAACACAACACCTACAATTAAAAGGGTTTTGAGTAATTCCATGCTACATATATTTACCATATATACATTTAAAGCCCGGGCTAAGACACGCACAATCTCATGTCGCAATCTCTTTCTCTGTATCTCTCTCTCTCTCTTGACTTCAGTGTCTGGTTTCATTGTGCCGCGGTTTAATTGGTCTAAAAATTGCACGTCAACGTAGATACAATTTTTTGTTGTATTTGTTTTTTATTTGGAAAAGTTTATTAAACATTTGCGATGCGCAGGCAGCGCACGTATCTGGTACGCCCACCTCCCCTTGGCTCTAACTATTTGTGTGTGTGTCGTCCTTTAGCTATGTTTTTGTGTGTGTGTGCGATTGTCCTCTGGTCGCTTTTAGCTATTGGCGTTTTTTATTTGAAACTTTATTTTTTACAGTTATTTTTTGGCATTGCCTTCTATTATTGCGTTTCTCCTATTTGCTTTATTTTATTTCTCTGCAATTTTTTTATTTTGATTTTTGTAATTTTTGTTATTGAAAAAGTTTTGGGATTTGTTAAAAAAAAAAAAAAGTAAGTAATATGGCAAAGTTTTGCCTTGTAATTACATGCAGCAGCCAAGCCACAAAAAAATAAAAATCTTTTATTTTTTCCCCTAACAGCAACGTTACCAAAATGGACAGTTCAAATGTCCCGACGCGTCGGTAATGAAAATGTCCACAAAATATCGTAAATGCTACGTATAGAGAAAGAGAGGGAGAAAGAGAAAAAATTTGTTTCAAAATTGAGCACGTACGTAAAATGTCCATGAGTGCAATTTGTGTACACGAGTTTCAATTGTATAATTTTGGGCAACATCCTTTTTGGCTGCTAATAAGTAATAAGACAGGCAGGGTAGCCGCAAAATTTTAGTTAAACGTAGCTAAAAACAATATTTGCCCACGACAAACAATCAAAATACATTAACTAAACGCTACGACACTGATAAGCCCGGCATTAAGCGGCTAACGGTAAACACCACCCAAAAACGGAGCACAGCGACTAAGCTGGCAAAGTTTGGCAAACAAAGGCAAAGACAAACGGACAAAATGAATCTCGCTGAAAACTTATTTATGCGCCACACACTTTTGGCTTTGCGTCTCTCAGAGAGCTCAAACTGTTATCAAATAATTTATGCGTCTCACCTGCAACAACAAATTAAGTTTTGTTTTTCGCCCAAAAACAGCAACAAGCGGAGAACAATACAATGGCAGCGTGCAATCCACGTGCCTTCCAATTCCAACTCATTAACTGAGAACGAAGTGCTGCCAGTTCTTCTCCACTTCTCCCATCCCTCGCCACCCTGGTGGACATTAAAAGACTTATTTTCACACTTGCATAAACTCATTTAGTGCGAGAGCAAACTGAAAGTTGCCTGAAAACAAAAGGTAAAGAAGACACCCTTTCGTCTCGCCACCTTATCACACGGCACGTTAACCACGTTCGGGTGGGAAGATAGACAGTGAGAGCGCATCGTGACATAAAATTAATGCCCAACCGACAATTTTAATCGGCAACAATTTTTGTCTTGAGTTATAGCCCCAGACGAAGTCTCAACC
The DNA here is from genome assembly GCA_030179655.1 of Scaptomyza flava. NCBI lineage: Eukaryota > Metazoa > Arthropoda > Insecta > Diptera > Drosophilidae > Scaptomyza > Scaptomyza flava. Next base: position 19,536,779 of record JARNME010000404.1, read on the forward strand.
TTTCAGCCGAATTCGCGAAAACTTTAAAGCAAAGATTTTCAAGTTTTTCGGCAAGAACAGGGTAGTAGAATGTTTACCCATAGAGAGGGAAAGAGAGACATGCAGAGAAACAGCCCGCCAGCCAGCCAGTCAGCCAGCCAGCCGGATGCGTATATTTAAAACTTATTAAACTGCTATAATTTATACGACTTATCTCGTGGGTGTCTTGAACTCTCTCTCTCTCTCTCTCTCTCTCTCTCTCTCTCTTGCCTCCGTCGACTGGTTGACTTGCCTTGAGGGTTGCTTCGCACTCGTAAAAAGAAAAAGAATCTCATTGCATAGCTACAGGCGCTGGGAGCACACGGCATGAACCGTGCGACAGTTTGGGGGCAACGGCAATTAATTTACATGCAAATCGTGCCAAAAGTTTTTTTCCTCTCCTCTGCAGTGTCTGCGCCTTAAAGTATAAATTGCTTTAAGGCTAAGAAAATACAGTCTGCTTCTCTTTTTTGCGCACACACTTGATTACTGCACCGCCTGCTTAAAACAATATGGCATGGACTACGACCCTTTTGGGACAGCGACTTCGCGTGGCTTCGATGTCGACAGGTTGCCTGCCGTTATACGATCTAACTTCTTTAAAGTCCTCTTTGTTGCCTGTCATTGTTGCTCTTGTTGTTGTTGTTGTTGCTGTTTTCCTTGTTGTACCGGCCTAACAAATTGCAATATTTTTTTGTTTTTGCTTAGCCGTTTGATTTATTGTACAATAACAATAGAAGCCTCACACAAAACGAGCGCACATTAAACATTTAGTAATGAGTTTAAAGTTTTAAATGGAATTTTTGATTACAAGCAAGGGTTGGGGCAAGCAGAGGTTCCATTTGGGAACAATTTGCTACTCATTTATATAACCGTAATTATAAAAGACGAATTATTCAAGACTTAGTGAAGAAGCTTTTGTTTCGAAGGACCCTTTACAAGCAGATTAAAATTGTGTATTTGATGGCTCACACGAGTTGGATTCTCTAAAACATCCTCACTTAATGACATTTGCCTCGATTTGTAGAGACTATTTGTAAGCTTTCCTTATCCAGCTGTTTCTTGTCCTTCAATTTTGTCAGTCCAGCACAATCCCTTTTGCCACTCTTATTCCTTGACAATACCCGTCTCTGACTTAGCATTAGCATTTTCCCTTCTCTCAACCCATTGGCCCGTTTCGGGTAAATCTCTAAAACTCGAAACACTTTGTGTTTACAATAAATTTGTATCTCTCGAGCTTTCGTTTGCATTCTTTTTCAATTTCCCACACACAAAACGCGGCCATTAAACGCTTTAAAACGAACATTAACTCGACGACGACAGGGGCAATAAAGTCGATCCAAAAATTGCTTCCTCTGCACATAAAATCCAACTACATGCCTAAATTCCTTTACACAGCACAAACACAAACACACAGACACAATTATTGAGCTTTGCACACAAACGCAGCTAAAGTAAACGAAACACTTTGCCATCCTGCCTGTTTCTACAGTCCCACTCTCTGATACAAACCCCCCCCCCCCCCCTTCTCTCTCTCTCTCTCTCTCTCACTTTGCCCACTTAATACTTAAATGCAAACGTGTAAATTATGTGATTTTTCCCCGGCGGCCATGTTTGTTTGCAAACTCCATTACCAACATGGCGGGAGCTTCCTTTCGCCTCGACATTTCCCGTCCCACACGTTTCACTGCCACCTCCTTCGTCACCTGTTTGTTTCGAGAAATCGTCGCGCTTTACCATTAAAACCAAACAACACAACAACAAAAAACCAGAGAAAGAGAGAGAGAGAATGGGGAAAGAAAAAACCTAACCGAGTACCCCTTTATGTGTTTTTCATGTACTTTTATTTGATTGTCGCACGCTTCGGCACCTGGCAGGCAAGCCAGGAAGATGGGCCGAGAGGGTGTCAAGTATAGGGTATAGTGATGGAATTTATAGCTCTATTTTAGTGCTTAAAATATTAGCAAATGTTCATTAACGACTATGCAAATTGGTCTTACTCAGGCTCTCTTAAAATCTGGCAAAGCATGAGGCAATAACTCACAAAAACTTAACACACTGTTGACGAAAAGAAAAGTTTTTTATAGCCAACTGAGAATGTGCTTCACTAAAGTACAACCAAAGAATCGAATGTAAAACTTTACTTTATTTTGGCGTAAACGAAAAGAAGAAAATCCCACAAAGCAAATTAGAAATTAATCTTAACTAACCATTTGACTTCTCATAAGGTGTTTATTGTACTACAGCAACACCGAACATAATATGCATAAATTTGTAATTTTAATATTATTAAAAATGTTAAATTTCACACGCAGCATAAATTTCATTTTGGCCTTTGTGGGCAGCTCTGTCATGGGGGGATGATAGCCAAAATGCGTCAGCTTGTTGGCATTATTGTGGCCCAGGGGTTGAGACACTCAAACACGCACATACATATAGCACACAAATACATGCATAGTGCACATTATACAATAACCATTACTGGCAGCTGCGTTTGCCACACTATTTTTATTGTGTGTCGCCAGCCTGTGTCGCCTGCCTCCCTTTGGTTGTTGCTTTAATTTAAGCGATTTACTTTGGGTTCATAAAACAACGCTGGCTTAACGAGCCAAAACATCAGGAGAAAAACATATTAAACGTCAACTTTTTCATAAGAATGCAAATGTTTTAAAACAAATAGAAGAAACTAATATGATTTAAGACTTAAAGTTAATCGGCCCTAAAGCCCTTTCTATATGAAAGTTAAACACGTTCGAGCTGGCAATTGAATTTGCCAACTGTTGAAAAATTATCAAACTCTTAAAGATTTACCGTAAAGTGCATATCAATACTTATGTGATTGCTGCTGGTTGGCATCTCAAGCAGCTAATAAGTATTATGGTTTTAGGCCACAACTTCGGTTTTCGGAGCCGCTTTGCCATTTCTTTGATGAGGCAGCTGCCGAGAGCTCTGTTTGTATGTTTGAATTTTGCGCCTTACACTTTGCTGTTTTTTAAAAGCACCCAAAGCCCATTAACTTGTGTGAATTTATTTCAGCAACTGACAGGCACCGACTACTGATTGCTGTTATGCGTTCGTTAATTATTCACATACACACACACACACACCAACAGACATCCCTTGCTCACAACCCAAATCGTAGCACGTTTTGGTCATAAAAATCGACCCCCTACAAATGGCACGCCCCCTAACGAGGCAACTACTAGCTTGAATAAAGGCAAAGCGCTTAACCTTTTGGTCCGTAATACAAATGTCTCTGCGGATCTATGGACATTTTAGCATGCTTTCAGCAACACTCCCAAAAACTCACCCTTACACGTACATAACTGTATATATGAGCGAATCTTGACATTAAATAAATCTAGCATCCCATATAAGCTTAGTGGGTAACTTTAATACAACCACAACCACACGCACACACACACACTAGCACACATTAAAAATGACGCCGACATTATTCACGCTATCATTGCACACAGAAAAACACACCGAGAGAGATCAACTAGATGAGGTTTGGGGGTATGGGAAAAACAGTCGACCCATTCATAATAGATATGCTTTGACAATATTCATTTTGGTCTACCCAACTTTAGTTGGGTCTATTTCTGCTTGCTTGAATTTGTCGCCCTATTCGTTATTTTGTTGGCTTACGAATTCAATGACAAAAGTAACACAGAACTCTCATGGCATTAACTTACTAAGTAAATGAATAAATTTTTCAATTTTAAAACAGAACCAAATAGTAAAAGTTTTTAATTTTAATCCCCAAAAAATAAATATTCAAATGTTCTGGTTAAAATAATAAAAATTCACCATTTTTTTGAGAGATGAAAGCTGGCTGCTGTGATATTAATTACATTTGATAAGTTCAAGTCAAAAGCTGTCTGCTTTATAAAAAAAAAATCATCATAGCTTATTTGAAAGATGAATTGATTCCGTACCTTTTTCACAATTCTGACTTTAGAAGTTTAAATTTCATTTCACATTACACACATACTCAAACATATTCTCATTTCCGTACACACACATACGTATATAAAGCGGACTAGCGGTCCTTTCGTTCCCTGGGCTCTATTTAAGCACTCGTCCTGCCGCTTCGCATCACCGTCGGTCGGCATAATCGAATTATCATCATGGCGTCAACAAATGATTTCAACTTATGCTGCTACTGCTGCTAGCCATTTGCCCTCCTGGTGCCTGGCTGCCACTGTCAACGGTCTGCGCAGCTTTAGCGCCCCACAGCGAGTCCTTTTTTTTGTGCATCACTTCACTGGCTACCGCAGTGGAACCTTTCAGCCATCTTCATTTTCTTTTTGTGTGTGTTTTGCTGTTTTTGTACCGCTTTCCGTATTGCCAACGTCATTGTCGCTGGTCACTTTCCCTGCTTACCACATTCGTTCATTCGTTTCTCCGTTTCGTTTCGTTTTGTTTTGTTCATTCGTTCTTTCGTTTGGCTTTTTATTTTACCATGTTCTGTCGTCGTTTGTTTGAGGTTATGTTGAATGTCAGTTTGTTATCCTTGTGCAAATCCTTTTATACAAATGAAATTTGCACCAAATGGCGATAAGCAAAATACAATAGTGTCAACGTTCGTCCGCTTTACCAGTGAAACAACAAAAGCTCTAGGGTTGAACATCACGGAATGAGGTGTGTGATTTTAATGGAACTTATTTTTCGAATATTGTTAAAGTGTCGTATTATACAGATGTACGTATTTAACTTTGAGTTGATTACTAACTGCGGTTCTCATTTTTGTCTTACAGATATTAACAAAGGTTCACCAATCGATTATAAAAGCGGTTCGGCCTGTTCCACACCCACAAAAGACACCCTCAAAGGGGGCTACGATCGCAGCACGCAAGGCTGTATGGGCCCAGTGCTACCGCCAAGGAGCATGAACGGAATGCCCACGCATCATTATTCGGCGCCGATGAACTTCCGCAAGGATCTGGCTGCGCGCTGCTCAGCCCACTGGTTGAGCATTCTCACAACGTCGGGCTTTGTGGTGCTTTGCATTCTGCTGATTCTGCTCACAAGCATCGGCACCCTGCAATGGTCACCCTCGGCCCCATGCACAGTTCTAGTCGGCAACGAGGCCTCGGAGGTAACGGCAGCCAAGAGCACCAATACTGATTTATCCAAGTTGCACAATGCTTCGGTACGCGCGAAAAATGGACAAGGCATAGGAATCGTTCAGGGACAGGGTGGCCTGGGCGATGGTGGGTCAACGGCAACCGTTACAGCGGCCACATCGAACAGTGGGACGGCTCAAGGATTACAATCGACTTCGTCGTCTTCCGCAGAGTCCACTTCATCGGCAGCGGCAGCTACTGCAACGTCCTCTTCACAATCATCGCTTGCCCCATCGACGTCGCTGTCCTCATCCTTGGCAAATGCCAATAATGGAGGTAATTATGCACAAGTTTTAATTATTTTTAAATGAGTTTACGTAAGTTTTGCCTAAGTGCGAGAAATAGAAGAAAAGAAAGAGCAGAGAAAAGAAAAAAAGAGAAAAAGAGACAGAGGTTGAAAGAAGTACTTAGCGTTTAGCGCCTTTACTTTAATTTATTTTTCTTCATAGATTTTCAAGGAAAAGTTTTCTATCTTTGCATTTGACAAAGGCAGCTCAAGCCTTGGTCTCAAAACGCTGAGTTATATTTTTAGAATTTTCATTAAATTGTGTTTAAATAAATGACCGATCTTAGCGCAAATCTGGATATAATATCCTTTTAAAAACATAGATTGATACTTATTTCGCTAATCAACATCAAATATGAATTCAATTAACATATCTTTGTCCGCTTTTCCATCACGTTTTGTAAAAGCAAGTTGCTATTTCTCGCTAAAAAATCGAGCACTTTTCAATGCCACAACGAGTTTTGACAGTATAAATAAACATAACATATATACAAATCCCAAGCAAGTGTTTATAAACAAATTCAAAAACCTACTAAATGTCCAACCAGTTCAATTTGTGGCGCAGTATTTTCCTGCTCTTAGTTTGGTTGTCAAAATGTCAGCCAATTGAGAGTGCTCTGGTTTATTTCGCAATTCGTATAATTCTTTTTAAACCAAACTTGGCCAAAAACGAGAAGTTCGTATTTGTATATATATTTTTAGGTCACATAGCAAACACATGACACTTAACATTTGGCAATTAAGCTGTCAAATGTTGGCATACCCCTCTTTTGTGTCCTGTTTTCTTTTGCTATATTTCTCTCTCTCTCTCTCTCTCTCTCTCTCTCTCTCCTCTCTCTCTCTCTCTTTATTTCTTTCCTTGGAAAAAGCCCGTGGCGGTCTAAGCAACCTGTCAACTTTACCCACACGCGCTTATCTCAGAATGTGCAATTTTTTGACAACCAGGCAGCTTGAATTGAATTAAAAATACATTTTATGCTTAAACATGGGTTGCTTGCATATTTGGTTTTGGGGTAGTAGGGATGGTTGGCTGTGCCTCGGGTTAAAGTACGCAACCACAAAGTAAAGGTACAAAATAATCTCGCTTTCTATCTCTGCTCCAATACCGAATACCTGTAGCAAGTCAAGGCGGCACAAGAGCACTGTCAACATGGCTGTCTGTTAAAGAGGCGACTGTTAGGAAGCAGCGACATAAACGTCGTCAAAGACGAAGTTTAATGGACTGGCAGCGGGGGCAGGATGAGGATGAGAATGAGGATGATGTGGCTGCTGAAACTTTTAGCGACTTAATTACAAGCGCAAGTGGAGTCCATACACAAAAGTATTTGGCTTTGACGACGCCAGCAACGAAATCCATAGAAGAAACAGTTGATACACAGGCAAAGGCAATGGCAATGGCAACGGAAAAAGTCATCGCTCTGGGAGCCCAGCAAAGCAATTACGATAAAAGTTTGCACAACATCGATGGCATATTGAAACTCAAGCAGAACATAGCCGATAGCTTTGTGGACGATATTAGTGACTATGATTATGAAGATGAAGATGAAGCTGAAGCTGAAGCGAAAGATGCACAAAGGGAGACATCTGTGAGGCCCGTGCCTAAGACTAGGCAACAATTTGGCAAATCATTAAACGGCAATTTGCGTAAAGCAGCAGGTAAGACGCTTGCCAAGCCACAGCGAAAGCCGCTCCACAAACCCAACCAAGAAACCAGCGATGCCATCAACTTTGAGTCAGATACAGAAGCTAGCAATGCTCTTGTTGTTATTGATGGCTATAATCAAACTGACAGCAACAGCAAAGAGATGGAGAAAGAAGAGAAGATGCAGGAGCTGGGCTCAATATTGGATAGTGACAACGATGACATTGTTGTAATCGACACCAGAAGCAGCAGCGCAAGCACGGATCGAACTGAGGCAAAGTCAACCTCAACCAACTACGTTATTGAAAATGATTTTGAAATCAAACAGAACCTGAAGCACAAACCTGACTTTGTCGTTGCTGTTTCTGATGATAACAACAGTAATGAGCGTGATTTAGCCGACAAGTATGAGGAGAAAAAGAAAAATAAGGAGATGGTGAAAAAGCCACCCCCACAGCACATAAATCAAACCGTGTCCGACTTAATGCTGAGCGATGCGGCACTTTTCGACGATAATGACGATATCGATATAGTCAAATTAGATGAGCCGCCCACCTCGAATGTGGTGGACCTGTATAAGACGGCTGTCGAGCAGCAACCCAAGATAAATCCACCGCAAACACATCAGTTGGCGAGTGAAAATGAAGTTCTAAAGCAGCGAGAAAACGACGAAAATCTTGTTGGACTAGCCCATTTGACACCATTGAAACCATATGTCAGTGAACGTTTTGATCGTCCAAGTAAACGTATCCTGGTCAATCTGACCATTGCCACTGACGACGGAAGTGATTCCATTTACACGCTTCATGTCGCAGTGCCAACTGGCGGCGGCTCTCACAATTTGGAGCAGGTGCTGACCCATGAGCGGGTCGCCCAAGATGAGGACAATAACATTGATAGCATAGGTTCCTGTGTACCCGAACCGCCACCACGCATGCCCGATTGCCCCTGCAGCTGTCTGAACCCCGTTCCACCATCCGTTTACATGGAGCCAGACGAAAATGACAATAGCCAAGTTGACACTGACTCTGCAACCGCGATGACAGCCACATCACTGCATATAGAGGATGCTACTGTTTTGCATGCCTCGACTGATAATGAGAAGGAAGAATTTGCATCAACAACTGCATCTGCAAGTGTTACTAACCACCCTAGCACTGAGTTTGATACTGATACTGATGTTCGTACTGGTGAAAAGTTTGCATGTCCTGATGTTATGCCTATACTCATACTGGAAGGTGATTTGTACTGCTCTGCTCTAACAGCTAACATCTAACGAAAATGCGCTCCTAGTCAACATGTCAACTAACATACAACAACTTAACAACTCTAATGCTTTACAGCTTATATAATTTAAGGTTTAATGCTTCTAAACAAATTCATGTTCATGATGTCCACATTAACACATCATAAACTTTCAAAATTAATCTCCATGTGTACAAAGAACCTACAAGCATGAATATGTGTCAAAATAAACCTGAGGTCATGTAAATTTTTCATCGACTATACATACAACTTATATGTATGTTTTAGGAGTTTAATCAACTTGATGATATCTATGATAACTACTTCATATTGTATATAGTATATAATGCATATCATATTAATATTACATTTAAACTCAATCTTCATTTAATGCCAACAACTAACCCAAATTCGTTATGTTTTTTTGATTCTATCGCACAAATGCTGCACTCTTTGCGCTCTGCTCCGCTCCAGGTGCTCGCACGTTCCCCGCACGAAGTTTTCCACCGGATGGCACAACTTTTGGCCAGATTACTTTGGGACAGAAACTTACCAAGGAGATACAACCCTATAGCTATTGGAATATGCAATTTTATCAATCGGAACCCGCTTACGTTAAGTTTGACTACACCATACCGAGGGGTGCATCCATTGGAGTCTATGGACGACGCAATGCTCTGCCTACTCATACTCAGTACCATTTCAAGGAGGTGCTTAGTGGCTTTAGTGCTAGTACTCGTACCGCTAGAGCAGCACATGTAAGTAGTTGTTGCTAATCCGCTCGTTGTTAATGTTAACTAACTCATTAACTAACCAATTACACAATTTGTATGTGCCCTTTCATGGATCACTTCATCGCTATGCATCACATTACATACTGATTTCATCGCTCAGCTTTCGATAACGCGCGAGGTTACACGCTATATGGAGCCGGGTCATTGGTTTGTCTCACTCTACAACGATGACGGGGATTTACAGGAGTTGACTTTCTATGCAGCCATAGCCGAGGACATGACGCAGAATTGCCCAAACGGTTGCTCCGGCAATGGCCAATGCTTGCTTGGACACTGTCAATGCAATCCTGGCTTTGGTGGCGATGATTGCAGTGAGAGTGTCTGTCCAGTGCTATGCTCCCAGCATGGAGAGTATATTAATGGCGAATGCATTTGCAATCCAGGCTGGAAGGGCAAAGAGTGCTCTCTAAGGCATGATGAATGCGAAGTTGCCGACTGCAATGGTCATGGTCACTGTGTCAGTGGAAAATGCCAATGCATGCGTGGCTACAAGGGCAAATTTTGTGAAGAAGGTAGAAACGTCAAAACAGTACCCCAGACTACTCCCTACTCCTAGCTCTCCCTGTACTCCTAGATCTTTCTGCCAAATTTTTCAATATAGTTCCTAATCAATATTCGTTTGTTTTTGTAGTGGACTGCCCACATCCGAATTGCTCAGGACATGGCTTTTGCGCTGATGGCACCTGTATTTGCAAAAAAGGTTGGAAGGGCACAGACTGCGCTACCATGGATCAGGACGCTTTGCAATGCCTTCCCGACTGCTCTGGTCATGGCAATTTTGATCTTGATACCCAGACCTGCACCTGTGAAGCTAAGTGGAGTGGAGATGATTGTTCCAAGGAGCTTTGTGACCTTGACTGTGGCCAGCATGGCCGTTGTGAGGGTGACGCGTGTGCCTGTGACCCTGAATGGGGTGGCGATTACTGCAACACGAAGCTCTGCGATAGCCGCTGCAATGAGCACGGTCAATGCAAGAACGGAACCTGTCTGTGTGTTACCGGATGGAATGGCAAGCACTGCACCATCGAGGGTTGTCCTAGCAGCTGTGCCGGACACGGACAGTGTCGAGTGAGTGGTGAGGGTCAATGGGAATGCCGCTGTTACGATGGTTGGGACGGACCAGATTGTGGCATAGCCTTGGAACTCAACTGTGGTGATAGCAAAGACAACGACAAAGGTAAGTAATAAAAAAAAGCGTAAACACCCAAGAACCGTTACTAATTATTGTTTTCTCTACTAGATGGCCTAGTTGACTGTGAAGATCCCGAGTGCTGTGCCAGCCACGTTTGTAAGACATCCCAGTTGTGTGTCTCTGCACCCAAGCCCATTGATGTTCTACTGAGAAAACAACCTCCAGCAATAACAGCCTCATTCTTTGAGCGCATGAAATTCCTCATTGACGAAAGCAGTCTGCAGAACTATGCCAAGCTGGAGACCTTTAACGAGAGGTAGGTGCTTCCTTGTAGCCAATTTTCTGCCTATCGCTTTTTAGTTTAATTGAAAAATAAATTGTTAGCAAAGTCAAAGACTGTGTATAGTTTCCAGAATTGGCAACGGGCCGGAAGTTCAGGCGCCCGATCTATTAAATTCAATTTTCTGTATAATATAAAACATTTAGCTGGATCCAATAATAATCAAAATAGTTTGCATAATTAATATTTATCTATGTTTATATATATTTACGTTTTTTCGTTTTTGTGCCCTCGTCTAAAAACAAATCCTTATTATAAAGCAAAAGCAAATCCGTACACAAATCCCAAAATCCTATTAAAAAAAATCTTGTAAATAAATCCCTATATGTCCTTTGTTTAAAATATACCCATCAAACTAAACAAATCGAACCTACAATACGTATTTAATACATTCTTAAGGTACAATAAATAAGTATTCATTTTATGAAAAGTGATTTAAGTATATAAAAAACTAAAGGTAGCTTTTAAGTTTACCTTTCACAAGGAGTGACCATCATAAATCACTAAACCCATAAATTCCATACAAATTCCAAAAACCGAAAAATCTTCCGAATCCTTACTGTGTTAAAGGGTTCTTGTGAAGGGTCGCTGAAGGTTTCGGTGTTGATCGAAAACAAGGGTATTTAATTTTGTTTAAGGGGTTTCATAACACAAGCAATTCTAAGTAGTAAGGATTAAAAAAAAAAAAACGACAACCATGCTAATTCAAATATTTTTCTCTCTGCTCTCTTTTTCTTCTCATCACGCGTGCCCTTTAATCCGAATACAAATTAAATAATTACTTAATCACTATAACTATTACCACTTCTACTCGTTCCACCTCATACAACAACAACTACTACATACTACTACTACTACTCGCTACTAATTCCAATCCAAAAAAAAAAAAAAAACACCAAAAACGAAATGTTGAATTCCAAATGCTTTGTATTAACTAACGAATTTTATATTCGCTACTTATTCTCGCTATAAATCAAAATCGTATACTAACAGCATTTTTTGGAATTATTTCAATGCAAGGTAAGCAAGCGAAAAACCGGTACTAAAATAATACTAAAACTACTTCTGCTAATACTGACACTCGATGGTTGTTTGGTACACTCATTTAATATATTCTTTTTCTTTTTTACATTTATTATGTAGTTCTATAAGATATTTTGGTAGTTTATTTTATTTTATTACAAACACTTGTGGGATCGTCACTGATTTAATTCGTACAACCAGACAACCAATTAAATGATTTTTGGGGATTTTATTTATCATACGTATATAAGCTAAACAAATGTCGTACTTACATAAGTCAATGCTAGGTCACATACAAATATATATCTATATAATACATACTATATTGTTCAAAATGTAAACCTTTGTGTGTTGATACGAGTCTTATGTTATGTGCGTGTGAATTTGTTCTTTATTTGTACTTATCTCGCATTATCTTTTTACTAAAGTAGTTGCGAATCCTATGTTCGATACGCATATTAGCCAGATATGTAGCTGTAGTTGACTCCCCTAATGAAATGCCAGTATAAGACCCAACTAACATATCACTTTATTGTCACTTTCCCAACAGCCGATCAGCAGTTATTCGTGGACGCGTTGTTACCTCCCTTGGTATGGGGTTGGTGGGTGTGCGTGTTTCCACTACAACTCTACTCGAGGGCTTTACCCTTACACGCGATGACGGCTGGTTCGATCTGATGGTCAATGGTGGAGGAGCTGTGACTCTACAATTTGGACGTGCACCCTTCCGACCACAGTCACGCATTGTTCAGGTGCCATGGAATGAGGTCGTCATTATCGATGTAATGGTCATGAGCATGTCCGAGGAAAAGGGTCTGGCAACGATAACAACGCACACTTGCTTCTCCCACGACTACGATCAAATGAAACCGGTGGTGCTGGCCTCGTGGAAACATGGTTTCCAGGGCGCCTGTCCCGATCGTAGTGCTATTCTCGCTGAGTCTCAAGTGATTCAGGAATCGCTACAGATACCCGGCACGGGCCTTAATTTGGTCTACCACTCTTCACGTGCAGCTGGCTATTTGTCGACCATTAAACTACAACTGACACCGGATACAATACCCGCCACTTTACATTTGATTCATCTACGCATAACAATCGAGGGCATCCTGTTTGAGCGTGTGTTTGAAGCTGATCCGGGGATCAAGTTTACGTATGCCTGGAACCGTTTGAACATTTATAGACAACGTGTCTATGGCGTTACAACTGCCGTTGTCAAGGTTGGATATCAATACACAGACTGCAAGGATACCGTATGGGATATACAGACTACCAAGCTAAGTGGACACGACATGTCCATCTCTGAGGTTGGCGGTTGGAATCTAGACATCCATCATCGATACAACTTCCACGAGGGAATCCTACAGAAGGGCGACGGCTCAAATATTTACCTGCGCAACAAGCCTCGCATTATTCTAACCACAATGGGTGATGGTCATCAACGTCCGTTGGAGTGCCAGGATTGCGATGGTCTGGCTATAAAGCAGCGTCTTCTCGCACCCGTTGCACTGGCCGCCGCACCCGATGGTAGTCTCTTTGTGGGCGATTTCAACTATATTCGCCGCATAATGACTGATGGTAGTATTCGAACTGTTGTCAAGTTGAACGCCACAAGAGTTTCGTATCGCTACCATATGGCGTTGAGTCCACTCGATGGCACATTATACGTATCAGACCCCGAATCTCATCAGATCATACGTGTGCGCGACATTAGTGACTACTCGCAACCGGAACAGAACTGGGAAGCGGTTGTGGGTTCAGGAGAACGCTGCTTACCCGGTGATGAGGCTCACTGTGGTGATGGTGCCCTTGCCAAGGATGCCAAACTGGCTTATCCCAAGGGCATTGCCATATCAAGCGATAATATTGTTTACTTTGCTGATGGTACCAATATCCGCATGGTGGATCGTGACGGCATTGTCAGTACCCTAATCGGAAACCATATGCACAAGTCGCACTGGAAGCCCATTCCATGTGAGGGCACACTTAAGCTAGAGGAAATGCATCTGCGCTGGCCCACTGAACTCGCTGTTTCGCCCATGGATAATACACTGCACATCATTGACGATCACATGATCCTGCGCATGACTCCCGATGGACGTGTGCGAGTTATATCTGGTCGTCCACTGCATTGTGCTAGTGCCTCTACAGCTTACGATACGGATCTTGCCACACACGCTACACTGGTTATGCCACAATCGATTGCTTTTGGTCCACTCGGCGAACTATTCGTGGCTGAGAGCGATTCTCAGCGCATTAACCGTGTTCGCGTTATTGGCACGGATGGACGCATTACTTCCTTTGCAGGCGCTGAGTCTAAGTGTAATTGTCTGGAGCGTGGCTGCGATTGCTTTGAGGCTGATCATTATCTGGCCACCAGCGCAAAGTTCAATACAATAGCTGCCTTGTCTGTCACTCCAGATGGACATGTGCACATTGCCGATCAGGCCAACTATCGCATACGCTCCGTTATGTCAAGCATTCCAGAGGCAAGTCCCTCGCGCGAATATGAGATCTACGCACCAGATATGCAGGAGATATACATATTCAATAGATTTGGACAGCATGTCTCCACACGCAACATCTTGACTGGAGAAACGACATACGTCTTCACCTACAACGTCAACACATCCAATGGAAAGCTCAGCACTGTCACAGATGCTGCTGGCAACAAGGTATTCCTGCTGCGCGATTACACCTCACAAGTGAATTCCATTGAGAACACCAAGGGACAGAAGTGTCGCCTGCGCATGACTCGCATGAAAATGCTGCACGAACTGAGCACACCTGATAACTACAATGTCACCTACGAATATCACGGACCCACTGGACTGTTGAAGACGAAGCTAGACTCTACGGGACGTTCCTATGTGTACAACTACGATGAGTTTGGTCGTCTGACTTCAGCTGTTACGCCGACTGGACGAGTTATTGAACTCAACTTCGATTTGAGTGTAAAGGGTGCTCAAGTGAAGGTGTCAGAGAACTCACAGAAGGAAATAACCATGCTCATACAGGGCTCTACTGTTATCGTAAAGAATGGAGCTGCTGAATCACGCACAACAGTCGATATGGATGGTTCGACGACGAGCATCACTCCCTGGGGACATAATGTACAAATGGAAGTTGTACCATACACAATTCTGGCCGAGCAAAGTCCTCTTTTGGGTGAGAGCTACCCTGTGCCTGCAAGGCAGCGTACAGAAATCGCAGGAGATTTGGCCAATAGGTTTGAGTGGCGTTACTTTGTGCGACGCCAGCAGCCTCCGAACCAGGGCAAGCAAAACAAGGGAACTCCACGACCAGTCACGGAAGTTGGCCGCAAACTGCGTGTCAATGGAGACAATGTGCTGACCTTGGAGTATGATCGGGAGACACAATCTGTTGTTGTCATGGTCGATGACAAGCAGGAGCTTCTTAACGTGACCTACGATCGCACCTCTCGTCCAGTCAGTTTTCGTCCGCAGTCTGGTGATTATGCTGATGTCGATCTGGAGTACGATCGATTTGGTCGCCTGGTCAGCTGGAAGTGGGGTGTTCTACAGGAGGCATATACCTTTGATCGGAATGGACGCTTGAATGAAATCAAGTATGGTGACGGCTCTTCGATGGTTTATACCTTTAAAGACATGTTCGGCTCACTGCCACTGAAGGTGACCACTCCAAGACGTTCAGACTATTTACTGCAATATGATGATGCCGGCGCTCTACAGAGTTTGACAACCCCAAGGGGCCACATCCACTCGTTTTCGCTACAAACATCACTAGGCTTCTTCAAGTATCAGTACTATTCGCCAATCAACCGCCATCCATTCGAAATACTCTACAACGATGAGGGTCAGATATTGGCTAAGATACATCCCCACCAATCAGGCAAAGTTGCATTCGTGCATGATTCTGCAGGACGCTTGGAAACCATATTAGCAGGACTCTCAAGCACCCATTACACTTATCAAGAGACGACAAGTCTAGTTAAGTCGGTCGAGGTGCAAGAGCCGGGCTTTGAGCTGCGCAGGGAGTTCAAGTATCATGCCGGTATCCTTAAGGACGAAAAGTTAAGGTTTGGCTCTAAGAACTCATTGGCATCAGCTCACTACAAGTACGCCTACGATGGTAATGCTCGCTTGAGTGGCATTGAGATGGCCATCGATGACAAAGAGTTGCCCACCACACGCTACAAGTACAGCCAGAACCTGGGTCAACTTGAAGTTGTGCAAGATCTGAAGATCACACGCAATGCATTCAATCGCACTGTAATTCAGGACTCGGCCAAGCAGTTCTTTACCATTGTGGACTATGATCAGCATGGACGTGTAAAGAGCGTATTGATGAACATCAAGAGCTTTGACGTATTCCGCTTGGAACTTGACTACGATCTGCGTAATCGCATCAAGTCACAGAAGACAACCTTCGGCCGATCAACAGCCTTTGACAAAATCAACTACAATGCAGATGGCCATGTCATTGAAGTCCTAGGCACGAACAACTGGAAATATCTGTACGATGAAAATGGCAATGCTGTCGGAATTGTCGATCAGGGCGAGAAGATAAACCTAGGCTACGACATTGGCGACAGGGTCATTAAGGTTGGAGACGTTGAGTCCAACAACTATGATGCACGAGGCTTTGTTGTCCGACGAGGCGAACAAAAGTACAGATACAACAATCGAGGACAACTTATTCATGCTTTCGAGCGAGATCGCTTCCAAAGCTGGTACTACTACGATGATCGTAGCCGTCTCGTTGCCTGGCACGACAGCAAGGGCAATGTCACCCAGTACTACTATGCAAACCCCAAGACACCCCGTCTGGTCACACACGTTCACTTCCCAAAACTTGGCAAAACAATGAAGTTCTACTACGATGATCGGCACATGCTGATCGCATTGGAACAGGCCGAGCTACGCTACTATGTGGCAACTGATCAGAATGGGTCTCCACTGGCCTTCTTCGATATGAATGGAGCCATTGTTAAGGAAGTGAAGCGTACGCCTTTTGGCCGCACAATAAAGGATACCAAGCCAGACTTCTTTGTGCCTATCGATTTCCATGGTGGTCTTATCGACCCACACACAAAACTTATCTACACGGAACAGAGACAATATGATTCTACTGTGGGTCAATGGATGACACCACTTTGGGAGACTTTGGCCACTGAGATGTCGAATCCCACGGATGTGTTTATCTACAGATATCATAACAATGATCCCATCAATCGCAACAAGCCACAAAATTACATGATTGACCTAGACGCCTGGTTGCAGCTCTTCGGCTACGAACTGAACAACATGCAGAGCAGTAGGTACACCAAGCAGACCCAATACAAGCCACAGGCCACAATCAAGTCAAATTCCCTTGCACCAGACTTTGGTGTAATCTCGGGCCTGGAGTGCATCGTCGAGAAGACCAATGAGAAGTTCAGTGATTTTGACTTTGCACCGAAGCCACTACTCAAAATGGAACCCAAGATGCGTAATCTTCTGCCACGTGTCAGTTATCGTCGCGCTGTCTTCGGAGAAGGCGTACTGCTCTCGAGAATTGGAGGACGTGCCCTAGTCAGCGTGGTGGATGGTTCCAATAGTGTCGTACAGGATGTTGTAAGCTCTGTGTTTAACAACTCATACTTCCTGGATCTGCACTTCAGCATTCATGATCAGGATGTGTTCTACTTTGTCAAGGATAACGTGCTCAAGCTGCGAGACGATAACGAGGAGTTGCGTCGCCTTGGTGGCATGTTTAACATATCAACGCACGAGATCAGTGATCATGGTGGCAGTGCGGCAAAGGAACTGCGCTTACATGGTCCCGAAGCAGTGGTCATCATCAAGTACGGCGTAGATCCCGAACAGGAACGACATCGCATACTCAAGCATGCCCACAAGCGCGCCGTTGAGCGTGCCTGGGAGCTAGAGAAGCAGCTAGTTGCAGCCGGATTCCAGGGTCGTGGCGACTGGACAGAGGAAGAGAAGGAGGAGCTTATTCAGCACGGTGATGTTGATGGCTGGATTGGCATTGACATACACAGCATACACAAGTACCCACAGCTGGCAGACGATCCCGGAAATGTGGCCTTCCAGCGTGATGCGAAGCGTAAGCGCCGCAGGACTGGCAACAGCCATCGGATCGGTTCCAATCGGCGACAGCAGAAATATGGCAATCTGTCTGCGTGAGTGGAGGCGGAGAAGGAGCTGGAAAGTGAAGCTGCAGATGGAGCATTGGAAGAGTATGATGGGCCAGAGGACTACTTGATAGCTGTGGGTAAGGCTGTCCGAAGAACAAGCAGCGAGGCAGTCGAGGAGGAGCAAATTTTGTAATTACTTAGGTGAAATACAGCAGCGATAGGCGATAAGCGATAAGCTTGCAGAACATCACAAGACACAACAACCAACACACACTTCAATTTAACTCATTAATATAAACTTTAACCACGTACTAAGTTGAATATTAGTCACAAGGAAAACCTTCAAAGTATCGAAAAGATCACATACCAACAAACCACGTAAATTTCTCAATCTATGTATATGTACACAGGAAAAAATGAACAAACAAAAAAATATATATGTATGTGAATGTTGATGTTGAGTTTAAGGTAACAATAGGGATATGATTAGTCCACGTGTAACATTAAATGTAATTTTTTAAAAATTTGAATATCATATGCAAAGCAAGCACTTAAAATCCAATTCTGCAGATATCCAGACAAACGGTGCAGAACATAGTACTACGACAGAGATTCGTACATAATCAAGAACTTTACTTCAGGCATAAAGAATAGTACACGTAATAAAAACACATACAAAACTGGTTCGCTTGGAGACCGTAAATTTCAAGTAAACCCTGCCCAATTTTCGTTTAGTCTACAGAAGTCTAATTAGCCAGTTGCATTCGATGTCAAACAAGTATTACACAACAACAAAGGAAAAATCAAATGAAAATTATGCATATTTGAATAAGTAATAAATTAATCTAAATCATAAATAAATGTAAAAAGTTGAAAGTGACCCCAGCAAGAAAAAAAAAATAAAAAAACGACGAATAAGAAAATTAAATCAAATACAGATACATATGTAGTATCCCCTAGCCTAGCCCCATACTCGTGTGGTAAGAAGAAAACAAAAAACGAACTTAAAATGCTGCTTCATTTTCATAAATGCTTTGTATATTGTACATACATACTACACACATACATATACACATATAAAAAACTACAATACTTAACTATGCTTTAACACTGAGCGCGCCATTTAAGTTTGTTGAAAAACTTTTTGTTTTAGACAAACTACGTAAAAAAGGACTCATATTTTTTAAGCGAATGCTCGAATTTACTCAAACACATTTAATTTAACTAAGTTCGACAGCCAAAAATCAAAAAACTATTTTTCGTCTGCTATCCTTACCAAACAAACTACTACACAAAACAAAAACAAAATCATACTCGTACTACTACATACTCAAATATTCTCTCTCTATCTCTCTATTTTATCACTGTTATTTTCCTTTTTTGACATTCAACTGCTGAACTCATTTTGAAGGCAATATGCATTAAAACTTTTTACAAATTGTGATATATTTCTTAACATTTCATTTCACAACTTGAAATGTTGCAAAAATGAAGAATCGAAGTACAGCAAATCGAACCGAACGTTAAACAAAACCGCAAAGTACTTTACTCATTGATTTTATGTTTTTTAATAAACGTAGTGTATTAAGATTATAGTTTCTCGAAATGCAATATTTAGTTTAACATTTTTGCCATGTTAATTTGTAATAGCAATGCAGCTTATAATGCCTTTAATCCAATTCTAGGTTAAGTGTGCATTTTGATATTTTCTATCGTTTTTAAAATAAGTATTTTTTTATACCAACGTTTAAAAACATATTTATATTTTTTAAAACCAAATTTTATAATCTGTCTTTTAATTTGTCACTTTGCTAAAGTGTTTTTGTTTATAATTATTCACATTATTAAACTATTGATAACTGAATCTTAACTATTGACTATTGAGATATAAATAAACTAGCATTCAAAGTAAGATAGCATACTTAAGTCTTGAACATAAAATAACACATAAAGAAAAAAAAACAAGCATATAAAACTACACATTGTAATATAGACACACTCAACTACACATCGTCACTAAGGATTAGGATAATAATGATGAAACTTAAAAGAACGAATGTAGCACCTAACTAATTGTGAAAGTGTGTACGAAGGAGTTAAAAATAAAACGTAGGAATTAGCTAAAGTGTTAGTAATTTTATTAAATAAAATTATACATAAAGCAGAACACATATAATAATAATAATAATAATGATTATAATAATAAACATTGAAAAATTAAGATTAAGCAGCAAATAATTTAAAATAAAATAAAAAATACGAAACAAAACGAAACTCATATATATTGTATGTATGTATGCATCGATTGTGAAATGCAAAATGTTGTTTAAAGAAAAGCATAAAGAAAAAATAACTTTCATGTTTTCCAAAATGATACAAAACACTATTTTACACAAAAACGAATTGTATAAAAATGCAGCAAACGTATATAAATGTATATGTAGTTAAATTAAGCAGCATTATATTAACCAAAAACCTAAAATGAAATTATTGAAATCAGCTAATGCAAAAAATTTGTGACTGACCGAATGGAATGAAAATGTATTAGCGTCTAATCGATTGTGCTTAAATTTACTCAATTTCTTTTGTTCTTCAAAACGAAATGTACATTTTCCAATGAAACAAATACAAAGGCAACATTATTATTGGTTGAACTCATGTTCAAATTTCTTATCAAAGCAGAACAACGTTGAAAGAGCAAAATAATAACCCTTTGATAATAAATTAATTATGAAACAATACTTGTATTAATGTTAATGTACGAAATTGACTCAAACAACGCTGCACAAATTATGCGGAGTAAGGCTAATATTAAACTCATTAAATTGAATAGTAAAAGATACTCGTATGCAAAGCAGAGATCAAACACATAAAACACACACACACACATTTATGGCAAGCCGATATATATGTATGATACAACCATATATAATATCTAATAATATAACGAATAAAAAGCGATTTCAATAAAAATAAAAATTTAAAAAAAAACACTTGAAGTACTTTGTTCATCGTGAAATATAAGCAAGCTTTACTGCCAGGATTATCCGAATGGTAAAAAAAAATACACAAGTAAATTGATATATTTTTCAAACATGTTTTTAAGTATATTTCACATTTTGTGTGTCGGTTTACAATAAATACCAAGCAATATGCTCATGATTAGCTTTTACAATAGGCTGTAACCCTTTGGGTTCTCAGTAAAAACTGTGATGCCAGACGGATGATTAACAAAGTTTGAATATGGCATTAATGCCACATCGGAGTCCGGTGCCTGACTAAGTGCATCAATGCTACGAGTTAGAATAAGTAGATTTCCGCTAAGGCTTTTATCGACGGCACTAAGCTCGCTGATGTTCTTAAGCTGATCCACCACATAAATCTTGAAGTTGATGCCATAGAGTCCAAACAGAACTTCCAGCTCTCGATGCAGTGTTTCCAAGGTAATGAACTGTTTGCTGCCACTATCTTGAAGAAGAATAGAAGCCTTGTTGCCTTTGCCAAAGCGCGGTTTAAGCTCGCCGCTGAGGATAACATTCAGCCAAGCAAGACTAGGCAGCTGCAGCTCCTCAGCAGAACAAATTGTCAGATTAAGCTGTACACCTTTAAGGTCCACAAGCTCACTTATTATCTGGCGTTTAGTTGCTGCCTGTTTCTCGTTAAACGGAAGGAATTCCGATTTAACGGCCACCTTAATCATAGGTGCATAGTTGACCAAAACCTTTTGAAGTTGAGCCAGCGTATCCTGAGCTTCTTTTTTCTTATCATTGCTGCTTAGCTCGTAGTAGATGATAACTGGATCAGTAGGTATTAGTTGAGCCTTTTTCTTCAGCTTTTGCACACGATTAATAGCTTCACGCGCCAAACCTTCCTCCAGCAATTCCTCATTGGGTGTCATATCCATTAGGACAAGCACTTCGTTATCACTGTGCGCCTCAAAGTTACCGCCTACATTGTCAGAGGTACAATAGATGACACGCACTTCCTCCAGTTCAATGCGTTGATCCAAAATTTTAAAATATCCTTGGGCGACCTGCTGCTGTATCTCGTCATCCTTGAGCGCTTTGATGGCGGCCATAACAGCCTTAAAGTTGCCCTTCAGGCGCTGACCCAGCGACTAAATAAAGAAGGTTAAAATACGAGTTAAAAAAAGTATTTGTTATTTGCATTACGTGCTTACCTTATGATCTGGTTCGGCACGTAGCGTCACTCCATACTTTTCCTTGTCTGAGCTAAGTGTCAGTTTGCGCACATTCAACTCGCTGAGTATAAAATCTTGCAGGCTATTAATCTCCTCCAAAGTTTGTTTGTCCTTGTGAATGACAATAATTTCGGAGATAGGGTATTTAACAGGCAACGTGCGACGGTCACGCATTACGCGACCCAGCTCAACCACAGACTGCATCAATGCCACGGACCGCTCGATATCGCTGCGAATAAACTTGCGTTGGCTGACAGGCATCATTTGGTAGTGCACGGAATCGGTATGCTCCAGGCTCCCTGGAGGCTGGAACAGCACTAGTCGCTGGAAGATGTATTCGGTCAAGTATGGAGTGAAGGGAGCCATCATTTTAACCATTGTGTACAGAACATCATAGAGGGTATCTAGCGATTGGATGCACTGCTCGGCGCTCATTTCGCCTTTGATACGGCGACGGTTCAACCTCACGTACCTAAGAGCAAAAGTTCTGTTATTCATGAAGGATATTTAGGGCTTCAGTTTGTCTTACCAATTTGTCAGTTGATCTATAAACTTGGTTAGCTTGGGTACCACCGTATAAAGGCGGTACATTTTCATCTCCGTAGCAAAAAACTCTAAAAGAGACTCCTTGAACGAAAGAATCCACACATCGATAACTGATGCGTTCTCCATGTTGGCCAAATGACGCGTTCGATCATAAGTATACTGAGTTTTGCCCTTCAGGTCCTCTTTCTCATACCGTACAATATTCTGCAGCAGAAAGCGGTAGGCATTGTACCATGGCAGGAATACATCCTTGATTATATCACGAACGCCTTCCTCCTTGAAACGAAGGCTCTCTGCGCGCACCACAGGCGAGTTGATTAGATAAAGACGCAAGGCATCGGCGCCATACTTGTGCACAACTTCCATGGGATCTGGATAGTTCTTCTTGCGCTTTGACATCTTCTGTCCATCGGAGGCCAGCACCAATCCACTGGCAATTAGGTTCTTGAAAGGAGCCTTATTGAACAATGCCGTTGAGATAACCAACAGTGTGTAGAACCAGCCACGTGTCTGGTCAATGCCCTCGGCAATGAAATCCGCTGGGAAGCTGTTCATGAAATCCTTTTCATTCTCGAATGGGAAATGCTGCTGCGCAAAAGGCATGGAGCCAGACTCAAACCAGCAGTCAAAAACTGGCGCTATGCGTCGCAGTGGAGGATTTCCGGGCACCGCTGATGGTATTTCAATGTCATCAATTGTCTCGCGATGCAGATCATCAACCAACACACCGGAGAGTTCCGCCAGGTGTTTAATGCTACCAATCACAACTGTCTCATCGCCACTAGGAGAGCGCCAAATGGGTATCGGTGTTCCCCAATAGCGATTTCGTGAAATCTTGAATTAAAAAGAATATTTAAGTGCAAATAAAGCTAGCTGAACATTGAAGGAGTTTTACTTACTGCCCAATCTCTAGCTTCCTTAAGCCAGTTTCCAAAGCGCTTCTCCTTGACAAAGTCTGGCACCCAGTATGTCTGCGAACTGCAGGCCAATAAGTTTTTAGACATATGTTCAACGCGCACAAACCACGAGGGCACTGCCTTGTAGATCAGCGGAGTGTCTGAACGCCAGCAGAAGGGGTAGCTATGTTTCACCTGCCCACTGGACACCAAGTTTCCATTCGCTTTCAGGAAGGCCATTATGTGCTTGTCTGCGTCTTTAACATACTGACCAGCAAAGTCAGTCACATCCGAAGTAAAACGACCAGTATCGTCCACAGGGCAAATGACATCGCTTGACTTGGTGATGATGCCAGCCGCAAGGCAGACACGGAAATCATCCTCTCCAAAATAGGGAGCATTATGGACAATGCCAGTACCAGAGTCCTCCGTCACATAGTCATCCACAAGCACACGGTGAGCTTTCACCTCAACACCACGTTTGGCAAAATATGGGAATGGTGGCTTATAGTACAGATCCTTGAGCGTCTTCCCAGCAAATTTCTCTTTTACCTCGTATTCCGCCTCAGTCTTGAACACGTATGACAATCGCGACTCAGCGAGTATAAACAAACGATCGCTTTTCACATCGCGAACCTAGAAACGAAGAGCAAAGTATGTAGTTCAACATATACCTATACAGATGCAAAGTGATTATTTATACACACCTTGACATAGATTATGTTTGCGTTTACACAACAGGCAAAATTAGAAGGCAGTGTCCAAGGGGTTGTTGTCCACACCAGGAAGTAGGTGTTGGGTAGCGTAACTGCTTCCAGAGCAACGACTACACACGGATCAACGACTTCCTTGTAGTTCTGATTAGCCTCAAAGTTGGACAATGACGTTGTGCAGGCAGTGGAGTATGGCATAACTTTTACACCTTGATAAACTAGACCCTTTTCATACAGCTGCTTGAATATCCACCAGATAGACTCCATGTACCATGGATACAATGTCTTGTAGTCATTCTTAAAATCAATCCAGCGACCGCAGCGCGTCACAATGTTCTCCCATTCATCCGCATAGCGCATGACAATCTTCCTGCACTCGGAATTGTATGCCTTGATGCCCATCTTAGCCACATCCTCGGGACCCTTGATATTGAGCAGCTTGTCAATTTCAAACTCCACCGGCAATCCATGACAATCCCAGCCAAAGCGACGGTCAACATGGTATCCTTGCTGGTACGCATAACGCGTGACAATATCCTTAATGGTGCCAGCCAGGATATGCCCATAGTGAGGCAAGCCGGTCGCAAATGGTGGCCCATCGTAAAACGTGTATCTAAAAATTTGAATTCATGTGAATACTTTGGTTTCCGTCTGATGCAATCGACGACAATACTTACTTGGGCTTTCCCTTTGAGAGTTGGCTACACTTTTCAAAGATTTTCTCGTCACGCCATTGCTTAAGCACATTTTCTTCTTCGGCCGGAAAGTTGATGTTTTCTGGTACGCGACAAACGTCGCTGCGTTTAAGTTTTGCCGAAACGCTCATTTCTGTCAGACTTCCTAAGTGAATTGCACTTTTAATATCGTACTTAATCCAAATTCTCTCTCACCTTTTATGTGAAATGCCGAAAGTACGAAAACTGATGCGATGGCAACATGTGCAACACTAACATTAACATTAAAACATGTGGCCACCCCAAGAGCTTAACAGTTTCATTAGCTGCTAACTGAACAGCTGTTCTGTTGTTTGGTGTTTCTTATCGATTAATAGAGAAGTTCTAATAAAAACAATGTGTCCCCATTAATTTATTTACTGCACAGAAATGGTATTTTAACGCTTACAAGTTTTGGGCACGCAGTCAAAAATGTGTATCAGCGAAATAAAAAGCGATAAATACAAATAACAGAGTTTTTAAATATCACTAAGCTTAGAAAAACGTTCGTTGGCGTTAGTTGGCGTACTCACCGCTATTTACTTTCTGCTTGCGCCAGTGCTCGTAACATATTTTTTGCCTAGGCCAAATCCCAAATTAAAAACAATGGCACGCCCAATTTTCCCCAATCAGCAAAAGATTGCTGAAAAGTTAATCATTTTAAATGATCGAGGTCTCGGGATACTTACGCGAATTTACAACATCAAAAAGGCATGTGGGGATACCAAGTCCAAGCCAGGCTTTCTGTCCGAAAAATCCTTAGAGTCTTCAATCAAATTCATTGTGAAGCGCTTTCCCAACATCGATGTAAAGGGTCTGAATGCCATTGTGAACATTAAAGCAGAGATAATCAAATCCTTATCGCTCTATTACCATACATTTGTCGATCTGCTCGACTTTAAGGACAACGTATGCGAGTTGCTGACCACAATGGATGCCTGCCAAATCCATCTGGACATAACACTCAACTTTGAGCTGACCAAAAACTACTTGGATCTAGTAGTCACCTATGTTTCTTTGATGATAGTTCTTTCCCGTGTTGAGGATCGCAAGGCTGTGTTGGGCCTCTACAATGCCGCCTACGAGCTGCAAAATAACCAGGCAGATACAGGATTTCCGCGCTTGGGCCAAATGATTCTTGATTACGAGGTGCCACTGAAGAAGCTCGCCGAGGAGTTCATTCCACACCAGCGGCTTCTAACTAACGCATTGCGTTCTTTGACATCAATATATGCACTGCGCAATCTACCTGCTGACAAGTGGCGAGAGATGCAAAAGCTCAGCCTTGTTGGCAATCCGGCTATCCTACTAAAGGCCGTAAGAACGGATACGATGTCCTGTGAGTACATTTCACTAGAGGCTATGGATCGCTGGATTATATTTGGGCTGCTTCTTAATCACCAAATGCTGGGCCAGTATCCGGAGGTAAACAAGATCTGGCTGTCCGCACTGGAAAGCAGCTGGGTGGTGGCTCTCTTTAGAGATGAAGTCCTGCAGATACATCAGTACATTCAGTCGACCTTCGACGGTATTAAAGGCTACAGCAAGCGCATTGGCGAAGTGAAGGAGGCCTACAACGCGGCGGTCCAGAAGGCAGCACTAATGCATCGCGAGCGTCGTAAGTTTCTGCGAACTGCTTTAAAGGAGTTGGCACTCATTATGACCGATCAACCTGGTCTGCTGGGCCCCAAGGCTATCTTTATATTCATTGGTCTTTGCTTGGCACGTGACGAGATTCTCTGGCTATTACGCCACAATGATAATCCTCCGCTACTAAAGCACAAAGGTGAGTACTGTAACTGTCATCAGATTCTTATGAATTGAAAAACTGAATAACTTTAGGTAAGAGCAATGAAGATTTGGTTGATCGTCAACTTCCGGAGCTGCTGTTTCATATGGAAGAGCTGCGTGCCCTGGTGCGCAAGTACAGCCAGGTGATGCAACGCTACTATGTGCAATATTTGTCTGGCTTCGATGCAACAGATCTTAATATACGCATGCAAAGTCTGCAGATGTGCCCGGAGGACGAGAGCATTATATTTAGCTCACTGTACAACACGGCTGCTGGACTGACTGTCAAGCAGGTAGAGGATAATGAATTGTTTTATTTCAGACCTTTCCGGCTAGATTGGTTTCGCCTGCAAACGTATATGAGCGTTGGTAAGGCAGCGCTGCGAATAACGGAGCATATAGAACTGGCTCGACTGCTTGATTCAATGGTGTTTCACACGCGGGTTGTGGACAATCTAGACGAGATTCTTGTCGAGACTTCGGATTTGAGCATCTTTTGCTTCTACAACAAAATGTTTGATGACCAGTTTCACATGTGCTTGGAATTCCCGGCACAAAATCGATATATAATTGCATTTCCATTGATCTGCAGCCACTTCCAAAATTGCACGCATGAAATGTGTCCGGAAGAGAGACATCACATACGTGAGCGTTCGCTTAGTGTGGTCAACATATTTCTAGAGGAGATGGCCAAAGAGGCAAAGAACATTATAACGACCATTTGCGATGAGCAATGCACCATGGCAGATGCGCTGCTGCCCAAGCACTGCGCCAAGATTCTCTCCGTTCAGTCGGCGCGTAAGAAAAAGGACAAATCAAAATCCAAGCACTTTGACGATATACGCAAACCGGGAGACGAGTCATACCGCAAGACTCGAGAGGATTTGACAACCATGGACAAGTTGCATATGGCTCTAACCGAACTGTGCTATGCCATTAATTATTGTCCCACAGTGAATGTGTGGGAATTTGCCTTTGCTCCACGCGAGTATCTCTGCCAGAATCTGGAGCATCGTTTTTCGCGAGATTTGGTCGGAATGGTTATGTTCAATCAGGAGACTATGGAAATTGCCAAACCATCGGAGCTGCTTGCCAGCGTACGCGCTTACATGAATGTTCTGCAGACTGTTGAGAACTACGTACATATAGACATCACTCGTGTGTTTAACAACTGCCTGCTGCAACAGACACAATCACTGGACTCCCACGGGGAGAAGACAATTGCGGCACTGTACAATACCTGGTATAGCGAAGTGCTGTTGCGACGAGTCTCTGCTGGCAACATTGTATTCTCCATCAACCAAAAGGCATTTGTGCCAATTTCCCCAGAGGGTTGGGTTCCATTCAACCCACAAGAGTTCTCTGATCTGATCGAGCTGCGCGCCCTTGCCGAGCTGGTAGGCCCATATGGCATCAAGACTTTGAATGAGACACTTATGTGGCACATTGCTAACCAAGTGCAGGAACTAAAGTCGCTGGTGGGCACTAACAAGGAGGTGCTTATCACTCTACGCACCAGTTTTGATAAGCCAGAAGTCATGAAGGAGCAGTTTAAGCGACTGCAAGACGTTGATCGAGTACTGCAGCGCATGACCATAATTGGTGTTATAATCTGTTTCCGCAATCTGGTGCATGAAGCGCTTGTGGATGTACTGGACAAACGCATTCCTTTCCTGCTCAGCTCGGTTAAGGACTTTCAAGAGCATTTGCCAGGTGGCGATCA
The DNA here is from genome assembly GCA_030179655.1 of Scaptomyza flava. Taxonomy (NCBI): domain Eukaryota; kingdom Metazoa; phylum Arthropoda; class Insecta; order Diptera; family Drosophilidae; genus Scaptomyza; species Scaptomyza flava. The sequence continues at coordinate 19,565,095 of JARNME010000404.1, forward strand.
GATACGTGTCGCCTCCGAGATGGCCTCGGCAGCAGGTCTGCTGTGCAAGGTGGATCCCACACTGGCAACTACACTAAAATCAAAGAAACCCGAATTTGATGAAGGCGAACATCTAACTGCATGTCTACTGATGGTCTTTGTGGCTGTCTCTATACCAAAGCTGGCACGCAACGAGCATTCCTTTTATAGAGCTACCATCGATGGTCACTCAAATAACACACACTGCATGGCGGCAGCTATTAACAACATCTTTGGTGCTCTGTTCACCATTTGCGGACAAAACGATATGGAAGATCGCATGAAGGAGTTCTTGGCATTAGCCAGCTCATCGCTGTTACGTTTGGGACAGGAATCTGATAAGGACGCCACTCGCAATCGCGAGTCCATTTATTTGTTGCTGGACGAGATTGTTAAGCAGTCACCTTTCCTTACAATGGATCTCCTGGAATCGTGCTTCCCATACGTTCTCATTCGTAATGCTTATCATGGTGTTTACAAGCAGGAGCAGATAATGGGACTTGGTCTATAGAATTTACCAAACGGACGTCAGTAGACGTCTTGTCGTATTCTTATACGAGTATTAACCTAATTAGTTACTAGTAATCGGTTATTGTGCATTTTGCTAACGATTTACAAATATATATATAAACTTATATATTATAATATTGTTAAACTTAAATAATACCATATGATATATTATGATAACCGCACTTATATGTTTCTACGCATTTAAGACATACGTATTTAGCTTTTTGATACATTCTTTGTAAAAATAAAGTGCATTTGCAAATCAAAATATCAAAGAAGTGTATTCCATTTTCCATCCCAGTCATTAATGATAAATGCTTTTGAAATTTTAATTGCATTTATTTTATTTTATTTTATTATTCGTGTGTATATTAAATGTGTATTTAATTCTTTGTTCTTTACGTGTTGATGGAAAAATGTTCCACAATATTAAATTATTTGGTCACGTTTAATGTTACTTCTTAGGTTTGTGTACAAATACTTTTTGTAGGTAAGTAATAAAATATGTTTAGTTCTTCTCCCTCCGGTTTTTACATCTAGTGAATTTGATTTCGCTAGCAAATATTCTCAATGGATGTATTTTTTATATTTGTTTGTGTAAATTTCATGAAAGAATTCTCAATTCCTCTACAAGATATACTTGCTCATATATTTATTTAGGTTATCGTTTAGATTAAATACCATGTAGATTTTTAGCGGATATTTCTTAAAGTGTTGCTTTTACTTATTTGTTGCGATTATCTCTGTTCTCTTTATTAAAAGCCCGCTGATTGTTTAATCAAAACATAAAATAAGATTGACGCGCAAATATAAGATGAAAAATAAATCGATACGAAGGAAAAAACAGAATTTGTTTAAAATGATAAATCATATTTAATATTCTAAGAAACGTCACGCGAATGATTGTAGTATTAACAATGTGAAACCAACTAAAATAAACATACAATTGTATTCAGCTGAAGTCGTACAGTATTTTGTTGGTTAAATATACCACAATCACTACTTGCTGCTAGAAAGCTGGCTGTATTTTATCGTAACAATGTCGTTAGTTATCTACAATACATTAAAATATGTCATTAAAGTACACATACCATATTATTATTTACTTGCATTTCAATATTTTACTAATTCTTATAATTTGTTTAGCTCCAGTTTTGGATTGAATAGATTATTTTTAAAGTTTATTTTTGCATTGTTTTGTTTTTTGTTGCAATCAGTCAGTTTAGGCATCTGTTGACTTAAAAATTGTCGTCATTGTCTTTTTGTTATCGCAATACAAAAATAATATATGTAATTATAAATAAGAAACATAAGATAAATCTTTTTTGTTGCTGCTTTATGCTTTTCTTCATTGAAAATAAATAAAATCGCATTGTTTGCTAAAAGTTTTTAAAGCTCTCAAGTACAAAATCGTGTTAATTTTTTCCATTTAAAAAAACTCCTTACTTGCATTGAAAATTCTTGTGTATGTTTTTTTTTTTTTGCCTTTTGGCTTTAACGCTAATTTACCATAATATACATATAACATATATCGTAAGATTATTTCCAATATGACAGTTTTGTTCGCATATAAAAACCTACAATAATGAGTTCGAGTAAGTATGCATTGATGTCTGCCTATTCGACTGTCCCTGTCTGGGTTGATCCTTAACTTTGTTACACGAACTCCTCTTGTTCCAGCCAAGGATGTTGTAGACACTCTGCTGCCGATGCCCGTATAACGGGATTGTACTCGAGCATTGGCAGCAAAAAGTCAGAGAACTTCTTTGCCTCAACGGGATCCCAATCGTACTTCTCCACCAGCACGTTCAGCAAACTCCATGGCTTCAGTTTCGTAATATTCCGTAAGCTGCCTGCAATTCAAATTTTGTTTTTGGAATTTAAAGCAATTTTTTCTATCGAATTGATTCCGACTTACCATAGCTTGTGAAGTATTTAAGTCCATGTTTTCCACGCAGTATTACCGACTGCGGTATCGATCCGAGCAGCTCCACAATGTGCGCTAGATGATCCTCATCGCGGCTATACGATTCTCCAGCATGCGGATCGAACAGATAGTCGCCGGTGGCTAGCTCAAAGGCCAAACACGCTGTGCTCCAGATATCGGCGGTATAGTTATATGGCGCACCCAGCAGCACCTCAATAGAGCGATACTGTCTCGTCTGTATATCCTCGGTGAAGTGGTGGTACTGTGCGACGGTAAGTAGAAATAAAAATCTGTATTTTAATTTAAATATTATCGTCCTTCTTCTTTAATATTATAATAACAGAATTTCTCTTTGGTTTAACATAGTTAGTACCTTAGAATGATTTCAAATTAAAATTAATTCAATTAGATTTTATTAAATGAATTCTCATTTTCAAATAATACTTTACTTTTGTGGGTGGATTTTTGAAAACCAAAAAAGTAAAGGATGCCTAAATCAATAATTTTGACTTGGATATAATCTTAGTTTTAATAAAAATGTTCTACTTACATCGTAGCATGCATTGCCCAAGTCGGCGATCTTCACCCTCACGTTGCTGTTGTTGATGAGCGATTGTATCGTGTGCGTATAGGATTGACTTTGACTCTGAATCTGGTTCTGCGAAGGAATTGCATTGGCATTGACATTAAGTTTAGCGTTTGTTGTTGTTGTTGTAGTTGTAGCAGTGATTGAAGACGCGATGCCCGCAGTTGTTGTTGTTGTTGATGATGATGTTCGATTATCGCAATTGCCAGTGTTGTTGCTATTATTGTGAAACAGGTCTGTGCTTGCAATTGTTGGTAATGTTGTTGTTGTTGTTGCAGATGCAGTGGCAGTAGCAGTTGCAGTTGCAGTTGCAGTTGGCACGAGATGCGTTAACGAATACGTGCACGTGCTAGTAGTGCTGCTGGGAGCTGCAGGTGGTGCATTGGCAGTGACGGATTTGGAGGTGGGAACTGACAAGGGGGAATCGGATGTGGTAGCTAAGTGCTGGAGGGGATTGTTGCTGTTGGGGCTGTTGTTGCTATCGAAGGTGTTGTTGCTGTTGTTGTGTTGTATTATTGACGTGCACGTGCTTTGAGTATTGATGTTGACTGTGGTGTTGTTGTAGGTGGAGCAGGAGTTATTGGTGTTGGAGTTGCTGACCGTAGTGGCATTGGGCAGCTGCTTTAACATAGTATATGTGTTGGAATATTTTATATAGTATAGTATATATATTTCGTAGCAAACAAGGAAAGAAAAGAAGAAAATAGAACACACGATTTTTGGTTTTTTTTTTTTTCTTTTTTGTGGTGCATTTCAAGAAAAACATTCATTAACAGATCTTCAAAGTTGAAACTTGCACATGTTAAGCACAACTGAGAAGATGTGTAGTTATGTATTAACGGATCTAGTTATGAATATATTTTTAGCTTCAGTATGCAATGTCAGTTTGTTATGTTTAAAGGCATTGTATGAACGATACGACATTAAAAACATTTATTGCACAACATGTCTTAAGCTGAAATATACATATTTATATGTGTATATGGACTATGCAGCATAATGGCAGCAAGCTGATGACATGGTAACATTAAAAAGCTTAAGCCAAATTACACATACATCAACATTTAAGCAACTAATATAGTTTTATGGGCGTGTTTTGTGTAATTCGGCATAAATATGTATTAAAAAGTGTCTATAGTTGCATTTAACATTTGAATGTTCGTCATAAGGCGAAATGGTCATTCCAACAAAAATAATGACTTATGAATGGCAAATAAGTAAATGTAAATGTAGCACTGATGAATATCGAAACTCCCTCTGTTCTTTAAAGCTATTATTAATACGATGATTTATTAGTAACGACAACTAAGCAGTTGGGAACTGAACAACAAACGAGGCTGCAGGAGCAGAGAAGGATATTCAGTTCTCTCTCCTCCAAAGAAGCATTAAGAAACACACACACACATACAAAATCGTACACATTACTAGAACGAACGAACGAACGAATGAGGGATCGGGAAAAACTAACTAGGAACACATTACCTTTTCCGGATATGCACTAAGACTAGCATCGTGCTCGGTAGGTGTGTCGCTGGCAATTGTGCTATTGTCACCGAGGGTGTCGGTATCAGTATCCTCATCGCGGTCAATAGAAGACTGTGCGGATATGCCAAATATGACAAAATGAATCAATGAAAAAAATAAAAACAAAGACAAGTCAAAAGAAAAGAACAATGGAAATCAATGCACAAAATCAAATTAAGAATAATTTGCCGTGACATGTTGTTATTGTTGTGGTTGTTAGAGTGTTGAATATACATACATATATACAACCATAGGCACATACATACACACATTACATAGTTACTTAGTAGTATAAAGTTGTTTTTTTCAGTGCAACAAATATTATTCGAACTATCCGAAGGGGATGCATCCATCGCATCGTGGTGTTTGTTGATGATGTTGCTGAAAAATGTGTTGGAATCGCGGATGTGTGTGGTGTGTGTTCAGTTTTCGGTACTCACCTTGGCAGTGATTTTCTTCTCCGCACGATAACGATTGCCTAAATTCGTATTACCACCGTTAATAGGACTGTCGACGCCACCAACACCACCGCCAAGCAGACCCATACCATTGCACTCACTATCGCCCAGGAGGCTAGAGAATTTGGATGCCAGCGATGAGGTGGTGTTGGAGTTAAGCGTCGACGATGTGGTGGTGTCATCCTTGTCCAGCGAGGACATGACAACGGCAGCCAACGGTGTCGATGATGTCGAGTTGTTCGCTGTGCTGTTGCTTGTGTTTGTCGTTGAACCATTCGGTTCAATCAAAGGCCACTTGGCCCGAGTCTTTGTTTGCTTCTCTATCGAGCTGACTATGGGATGGATAAAATTGGAAATAGTTTTAAGGCTTGGACAACAAGTGAGTTTGTGATTGTAAATGTGCTTACTATATGAATCGGGAAAATCGGCACCCTTTACACGCAGACTGTTTATCTCCTCATCGATCTGTTGATTCATTGCTGCCGCATTATCAATCACCAGTAAAATGTTTTCAGGCTTGATGTCTGTGTGTATAATGCTGCATTTGCTGTGCAAATAGTCCAAACCCTCCAGCACCTGTTTGATGATATTGCGCACCTGGGCAATGGCTAATCCCTGATAGTTGTTCTTCACAATAAGCTTGTAGAGACTGCAACCGAGTGCCTCAAACACCAGGCAGGTATGTACACCATTCACCCCACGCACTGTAAAATGATTCATGAGTCGAACAATGCGTTCCCTTTTGACATCCAGGGGATCAGCATCTCGGATTGCCTCAAGCAGACGAATTTCATCCGCTGCCGTTTCTATATAATGCGGTGCACTCTTCACCACTTTAAGAGCCACATACTTTTCATCCCTATTGACATATAAAGTTATAAGCTATTATTTGAATAAGTTCTTATTAAATCGGTACTCACTTCAGATCTCGACATAGCCACACTGTAGAAAAATGACCCCATCCAAGTTTACGAACAACACGAAACCGATTGTCAAATATGTCACCAATGACTACCGGATGATAGCCACCACGGCAATACTGAGAGGCATCTTCCTGCTCCTCATCGGAGCCGTAGAGGCTGCTGTCTGGCGAATCGGGATAGATTTCATCTGTAGTGCTCAGCGTGCCGCGTGGCTCCGATCTGAAAAAAACAGAATACATTAGGAAAAGATAATTTATAAATTCAAGAATAAATATATACTTATATTTCATATTTGCTTATTTGTCTTCTTTTAATTACTAATTTATTTATTTAAAGCTTACACAAAAAATTGAAAATAATACAACAAAACTTGTTGCTCTCAATGGTTAAGGTACCTTATTATTCAAAACGTATTTTTATAAGTCAAGCAGAATCAACAAAATAATGAAGTTCGTTATTATATTCCAAAAAAAATTACCTGAACTTAATGTTAGTTCTAGATATTTAGAAACATTGTAAAAAGCTTGCTGCCTAGCATATAAGAAGCTTCAGCATAGTTTTTAAATTGAAAGTTTTTTAATTGTTAAAATAGTCTTAAAGTTAATCTTTATCTTAAAGTATCACTTAAAACAAACTAATGTGAGTTTCAGTCATTATTTGCATTCCTTTAGATAAATATGTTTATGTTGACATAAGAAGAATGTTTTTTTCGCCAGGCAGACAGATTTGGTCTTAACGAACAGCCCTAACCGTTAAAGATATAAACGTGTAAAAAAAAAGAAAAGATTTTGGAAAATTCTGTCTGGAAACGTGGTAAGCTCGTGACAAACATTTGTATGAAACATTTTCTTTACCAGCCGGTTGCAAGAAAAGTGTGGACCAGGCTTTCGGATGTGGAAAGGAAAAATAATGGATTTCATTTAAAAGCAGACAATGTTCGTTTTTTAAATAAAAGTAATGAGGCTTAGCGTAGCGTGTAAATAAATTTCTGGATGAAACTAGAATTGCTTAACCCAAACTATCTCAGAAAACTTTTATCTAGACATAGTACTCAGACAGGTCATTCTTTAAGAATGAACTACATTGAATGACTTTTTGTACAAATACATTCCTAAATAAATTTCTCTCATGAACCAATTTATTTTAGACTAAACTAAATCAGATCACTTTTTGGTTCAAATAAAATCCCTAGTTCAGAAAACTCACGCACATAAATGTAACTAAATCGACATTATCCTGTTTCACTTCCACTGCATCAACATCCAAGGCCATGACAATTGTCTCAACTGGCTGTGGATCGACAACACTCGGCGGCAGAGTGATCGTCAAGGGTTTATCCCTGGGAACAAAAGGATTATCCACGATATGTTCTCTGGGCGACAATGGCTCAAAGTTCAATGCTGATATCCTATGTCTTTTGTTACGCTGCGATTGCTGACGAAGTGCAACGAGAATGGGTCCAGCCGAGATGCATTTTCGTCTCTTGGTGAATCGCTTGCGACGCCTCTTCTCCTCCACTTCGAGCATTGCCTCACTGGCTGCCTCCTGGGCGGCACGCTTTTCCTGCTCGGAGACAAAATTGAAATCACAGCTCAGCTCTTTTGTTACATCGGTCGTTGCTGCGGGTGGCAAGTTGGCATTGATCACACTTTCCTCTGCCACACATCTGCCTGGTCGCAGTAGATGCATCAGATAGAGAAAGAGGAGCAGCAAACATAATTGTAGTCCACATACAAAGATCTCATCCTGTGAGAGGGTGCTGATAACATGCCCCAGCTGTTGACCCACTACGCTGACCGAGATCGAGAACAGTTGATAGTAATGGGCAAGATTCCATAGCTGCTCTCTATATGTTAATGTGACATTGGCCTCCTTTGGACAATAGGCGCCCAGCTTCGAGCTATGCGTCCACCAGTTTTCCATGTTGATTGACAATTGATTATGTTTCTGTGTGTGTGTTTTTGTGGGTGTGTCTGTGTTCGTTAGTTCGACTATTGGATTTTTCGCGTTCTCGCCTACATTGCAACCAAAGCGCAGTAACAACCGAGGGGAGTGAAGCGAGTGTAGAGCTGGCAACGACCTTGACTTTCCTTCCTATGCGTTGGCGTGAACGTTTACCGATAGTTTTCGCATTGTTTTCATTTGCACTTGATTCTCTTACTTTTTTATTTTAACTTTCGATATTCGGCTTACATAACGCGCGATGGTAAATAAATAAAATTATGACAAAAAAGTATACGTATATATATATTTTTTTTTGATTTTTCTCAGTTTGTGGCACGGACAACCGTTTCGTTCGCTGGCATTTGCGAGAATGTTGAAACACACTCTGTGTGTGCTTTTCTTCTTTTTTTTTCGTATTTTGAGCGAGCTAAAGTCAAAGAATTCAATTCGTGCCCATACCGTATAGACGAGTGTGTTTGCTTGCTGCTTGCCTTTTTGCTGTTTTGTTGCTTTTATCACAAACTAGCCAAATACATTTATAGGCAAGTATATAAATGTGTTTGTGTATATATACATATGTAGTAAATGTGCATATTTCAGCGTCATTATCCAATGTACTTCATCAACTCATCGTAGTCGTTGTTGTCGTAGCCGGTCTTGTGTATAAAGAAAGAGAGCATCAAGCAACAACATCATCATCCTCAACATCATCATCGTGACGACTTTCTTGGGCATGGTGCCAAAAAGTTGTAGGTCTATGACATTGTCTCTTTAAAATAATATAAATTTATACTTAAAAAACTTCCCATCCCTTTTACATGAAACACGCGAAGCGATTTTTCAAGTTTATTTAAAATGTGACTAAGCAGTCTGTATGTATTGATTTTGTTATTTAAAACACCCTCTCAAGCAGTCTTTGTTGCTAGTGCAAAAACTCAAAAACAATAAGACTTATTCGCTGCATGAGTCACCCTAATGCACAAAGAGAAACACGCATCTTTATCTGCATCTCTTGCTCGCTCACGAATTAAAAATTACTAAAATTCTCTGCTACCTTCTCTACGTATTTTATTATTTATTTATAGACTTGGCAAAATAAAACGAAAACAATAAATCGCTGTTAAAAAATAAGTGCAACGCACGCGCCATACTTGTGTGTTAGCGTGAATAAACGTCATAGTTTACTCAAGTGCAACATACATATGTTGTTGTTATTGTGACTGCAGGGGGCACAAAGCGTCGCCCGTTTGTCGTCACGAGATGCATTTGGTGCTGGTGTTGTTAATGCAAATGAAAAACGTCAACAAAACCATGCAACCGTTAGAGTGGTCAGTGCGTGGGCTTATCTATACATATATGGTATACATGTAAATACATATATGTATATGTGTGTGGGCGAAAATCAAAGTTCACTTTGGGTAGCGAATAATGTTAAAATTTTTGTCCGTTTAGTATAGAGTGCACAGTGGAAATAGAAATAACACTTTATATTATTAGATGAAGCTTTGAATCCGTACAATACAATAAGAGCATCATAACAACACAGGTATAACTTCAACCAAACATCATGCTGAGCCCATTAGGATTAACAAATTTTCTTATATCGCGAGGGGGTATTTAAAAATGTCCAATTGTTTTGGCAAAACCCTTTCTTTTAAATCGCCTTAAGGTCCTGGCAAATTCATAAGGTGTGGCAACATTTTTTTATTTTAGACTTTGCAAATTCAGATTTTAATCCAAATAATTATGTCCGTAAGAAAATGCAATAAATAGTTTCTCATTTTGATGGACTCATTATACAGGAAGGCATTGTTATTAACTAAATTCAACTTATTGAGTTAAATGGTCTCGAATATTTCTCAGTTCTTCTTTTGATTATTTTCAAAATTTATGTTTTAAATGTCAAAAAAAAATTCTGTATAAAACATAAGCATGCAACCAAACGTTTAATTTAGGTTTGTATAACAGGATTTGTAGTTGTAAAGTTCTCCGAATATTGGTATAAATACCAAGAATGGTTTGTTTGTATGAGCAGACACATAATAGTGGGCAAGAATTCTCAGAATAATTGTGGTAATACGGAGAAATTTTGTTATAGCAGCAACTTTTTTATGATGTGTTTAATTAATTTATACACAAAAATTGATTGAAAGTTCAGAATTAATAGTTATATATTTTTCCCGCGTGGAATTTTTAGTTTTCGATTTTGGCTATAAACTTTAATACATTTAGAACCCTTGAAAAATTAAAAAAAAAAGATATTACAAATATGTTATTTTTTAGGTAACTGTTATTTCTCAATATTATTAATGTGACATCAGCTTTTTGACAAACATAAAAATCTATACCCAAGCGAAGTTAACAAACCACTTTCGCAACCACTGTTAATTGTTTAATTCAAAAAAGGAAAAAAGTGCCAAAGTGCAAAGTTAACATATAAATAATATAAATATAAACAATTGTGGTCAAGAATTCTCAGCATAATGGTGTAAATATGGCGGTGTATTTTGTTCTTATCAGCAATTACTTTTTAACTTTTTAATCAATTTGAAAAATTAAATTAATTGAAAGTATATAAATAAGCTTTAAGGTTTATTTATTTATTATGTCCCTCAATACTTTTAAGGTGAAGCTATACGTTAAGAGAAAAACATTTCATTGAAAAAATATCTATACACAAGCGAAGCTTACAAGCCGCAGTGTGGGAATAAAAACGCTTGGCTGGCCTGTCAACACTGAGCTCGTTGTTTGGTGGAATTTAATTCGGCTAACGTTGCGTATGCGTAATACATATGTGCTTAAAACTAAACGATAAAAGCGTTGATGAATGAATGTTACTCACAAACTGACGAAGGGTCCACGCAATGCGGGCATATCCCTGCGTCGGTTGAGCGGCGGTGAAAGGGAAAGAGAGAGAAAATCCTGCTGTGCTTTATCCTCGTCCACAATGCTCGTCGGGGTGCTGAAAATGCGCGTTGTGGGCAAATAGCCAATCTGCTGCAGAAAGTCATCGCGATACGAGAGCTTTGTGGTTGACTGTGATGATTTCAAAGTGCCCAACGATAGTGGCTGATGAGATGCTCCTGTTCCCGTTCCAATTCCCGTACCCGTTCCATGGTGATTCAAGTGCAAATGATGAGCTGATGTCACCGTTGGCGGCGATGCAACATTCACATGATGATGCGACGCTGGATGGAAGTGTGGATAAGGTATGGGCGCAGGAGTTGTTCCTCCGCCATAATTATGTCCACCATGGGCATGGGACAAGTAAGGTGGAGCAATGATCTTATCATCGAAACTGCGCCGAAAGCTAAATCCTTTGAGTGAGTTGCTATAGTTGCGATGCGATAACGGTGAGCTGCCCAAATCAATACTTGCCGCCGGTCCAAGCAGTTTCATCGTGCTTAAATAGTTGGGTGATGCACCGCCAGCTGGACTCAATGTCTGAGTCTGTGCCTTGCCGCTGATAGTTGCTGTTGCGCTGCCCAGCATGCTGAGGGCTGGCGAGGTGCGCAACTGTGGACTTCCGCCGACTGTTGTGGTCGCTGTGGTGCTGCATGCCGACAGCGGTGGCGAGATAGCGCTCAGTGTAGAAATGCCGCTATCGCTGCTGCATATGCCGGCCGGCAGTGTATGTGAATGTATGTGAGAGTGTGTGTGGTTGTGAGAGTGTGTGTGGGTTGGCGAGATGAGAAGATGTTGATGCTTGTTGTAGCCGCTGACGGCACTGCCATTGCTGCCACCCCCACTTGCACCGCTGATGAGACCGGCCATGCCGCTGCTGGGCAAAACGGGAGCCAGCTTGGCAGTTAGCCCGCAGTGCTTGCCTGCTGTTGTGCTATTTAGCCAGAAAGAGTCGCCTGATTGTCGACTGCTCCGCTTTTCTTTATTCTTCTTCTTTTTTTATTTTATATTTTTGGCTTTACTTTTGGTAGCTCCTCTTTGGCTGCAATTTCTTTTGTTGTTTGTTGTTGTGGGGAGTGTCCGTCTAGCAGCTACATGGCGTCGTCTTCTTCTTTATCGCCGTCGTCGTCATCGTTGTCTTTGTCGTCAACACCGTTGGCGTTGCCTTCGTCATCCGCATCTTTGTTGTCCAGCTTTCAAGCCGCCCGTGTGACCTAAGAGTTGCTAGCCTCATTTCCATACGGCGCCATTTAAGCGCAATTTGAATCACTTAGTTTTTATGCAGCATACATTTGTGCGTAGGAAAATCAATGAAGCCCCTTCCCTAAAATATGTTTAATGCATTTTAAGCAGCGTTTTTTCGTTTTTCGTTCGCTTTGCTTTGTAACCCAAATTGCGCATGAAAAATTAACACACCCATGCAAATACACATACACATACACGCACACACACAGAGGCGAACGCTTTCAAATTTTTTCTTTAGCTATCTGGATTTGATTTCCGATTCTTTGCACTTGGGCGAGTGTAAAGCAAATTCGTTAATCTATTTTCAACCCAATTACAGTTACTGTTGCACTTTTTACATTTTTCACATTTCCGAATTTGAGCAGAAAGAAAAAAATTAAAGAAAATAATTTTAAATTCCACCTTTGATTTTTGGTAAGAGCTTTGCAATGCGTTGCGCACGAACTCTCCGACTGTCTATCGGTTTCTGACCCGTAGAAACTCTGCAGCGAAGTTGCGCCGAGCCGCCTCCACTTACTTCTCAACCTAGGGCCGCCCGCTCTCTCGCTCTGTCTTGCTCTCAGTAACGGAAAGCGCATGTGCCGGCTTTGTCGTTACTGCAAAGGCATTTAATACAAAGCACCAAAACAAAACAAACCTAGAGAGCTGAGAGCAATCTAAACGGAGTGAAAAAAGCTTACTGTCGCCACAGTCAGCTGTCAAAAAAGCTTAGCCAAAAACAAACAACAACAAAAGAATACTAAACGCAAACGTATTTGTTTACCAATATAAACAAAGTGTAAAAATTTTCTTGTATTTCTTGTTGAGCTTTTAACTGATGATATTTATATCTTGTGTAGCCTTTAATGATGCACAAACAGGTGAATAGGATTGGTTTATATATAGGTATTTTTATTGATTTCGGTTTCATTCTGTTTCTGGCAATTTTAAATTTTAAAACAATTGTTAATTTTATATTTTATGTTTTGGAAATGTTTTTTTTTTCTTTTGTTTTTCTTTACTCATACGAACAATAAATACACACGCAAAACTTGAAAATGTTTTTTTTTTTTTTTTGTTTATCATTATTTAAATTTTTTATATAATATAAGTTTATGTATATTTATATTGTATGTGTGTAGACTTTACTTGCTGGTTCTTCATATTTGATATTGATGATATAACGTGTACGATTTTACAAAATTTGTTTTGGGACTAATTGCATTAATTTACAAATACACATCGAAAAAAAGTTGTTGAATTATGTTAACAGAAATCGTAGCGTCCAATACAGTTTTGAAACAAATATTAAATACATATATTTAAATACAAATTGAATGTGCAATACTTTTATGGTCAATAGATTACAATTGGTATTTTTTTTTTTTTATAACATTTGGATTATTACAATTTTGACAGGTTGCTATAAAACTTGACAAGTGCAAGTGGATGTTATTATTATTATTTTATGTTCTTTTATTGTGAACAATTTAATGCTGTTTAACTTGACTTATTTATTTACATATGCAGTTTAGACAATGGGCCACCGACTAGGTGGAGAAGGAAATATATATATGATCCTTAGTTACACTCCGAACTCGGACTCCAAACCGAAGTAAGCGACCCATTGTTCAACAAGAGCAAAAGTTAATTTGATTTTTGTTTTTTACATACATATTTTTAACAATTTAGTTTGAACTTATTTCGAAAATTAGATAGGCAGATCAGTTTTAACAAACATTTTGTCTTAGCTAAGAGGCGGCGACGCGATACACACACACAAATGCAAGTTATATTTAATAAACATAGTACATGTTAAGCTTACTTTGTTTGCTTACAATCCGAATGCAATTAGACAGAAGGTTCGAAATCTGACGTTTTGGGGGATTACAATTTGATTTAAAGCTGTTTAAACTGACTAAAATTGAAGTTATTATGATTATAATTATAATAAGATACATGAAAATAACACTTTAGGCAAGTATCATATTAATATATTTTTTATATAGATTATGTATGCATTTGTAGATTGAATGACTACTAAAAGTTTTTAATGCATATCCAAAACATAATGCAATTTTGTATATGTATGTCAACATTTTTGTTTAAGGTTATGCGTCTTACTTTCAATTCGATTTGCATTTATTTAAGTGTGAGTGTGTATTTGTTTGTTTTGAAAGAATCGTTATAATGATGATACATTTCTATCGGATCGATTAAAACATGCTAGCTTTTTTTTTGTTTGCTTTACAATCAATATTATAAATAATGTTCTATGTTACTTACAATAAATATATATGTATGTCTATATATTTTCGATTTATTAAACATACCAAATTTTTTTTAACAATAAAAAGAGGAATTAAAAAAAAGTGTGGCTGTTCAAAACGCTCTCATGAATTGTTTGTTTGTCTCTCGCTTAAAGCATGAATCTAATATTTTTGTTTAACCATATCTAGATGTAAAAAAGAGAGAGAAAGAAAGAGAAAGTGAGAAAAAGCAGTGCGATTAAGTAATAATAAATTAAAATGATATAAATAATATATAATAAATTGGCAGTGTGTGATTATCTAACAGCCTTTAACTAACTAAACATGAATACTAAAACGTGTATTTACAGTTTGCTGTAATGTAAATCAAAAACTCTTTGTATACACTTTCAATACAAGCTTTAGAAACCAAACTGGATCATAAATATGAATTATATATTGTACTCAATGAATATACATAGTATCTAGGCAGTGTTTAATAGTGCCCAATCTTAGTTATTTATTGTTGATTCATCGAGTATTTGATGAGATCTCATGTCTGTTATTTCATTAATGGACGTGCATCAGTTTTGTTGGTGGATGGATGGATAGCCAGTAAAATGAACAAAGGGAAAGGGGTTCAAAGTGACAACGTTTATGAGGCTCCATGTATGGCTGGGTGTGAAAATATTACGTGTCTAAAAATATATATATATTTCCTATAACTGTGCTACATATGCTACGAATGCATGTACTATATGTATATATATATGAGCTTACTGCTAGAAAATTGTTTATTAATTGCTGTTATTATAAGTATATATTATTTAATGTGTGTAAGTTTTGTACTCTTTCTCACAAACGACGTGGGTAGCGCAAAAAGAGTTATAAATATTATTATGTGATTTTAGTATGTATCAAACTAATCTGCATTATATTCAAAAGGTTACTGTCTTTTACAATGTTTTCTTTTTTACTATAATATGTACGCAGAATAAACAACATGTTCGATGGTCGTAGACGCTTTGTTAAGGTTATGCTTTGTTATTGTACTGCTGCTAAGTAGATTTCTATATATTTTGTAGGTCGATCTTTGCTGACTTGTATGACCATATTGGAAGTCGACTTAACGATTTCTCTGCTCATTTATATACCTGGTGTGTATGTGGTTTGTTCTGATGAGTTCAGCGACGTATTCTCATTGGCAGCAACAGGAGCTCCAGTGAATGGATTCACTCCAACCGCTGCACCACTTGGTGGTGGCATTGCAAAGACGGGCTGTCCACCTGGCTGCTCACGTGGCTGCGTAGTGACAGGTGCGCCTCCAGCACCCAAATTGATATCGTCAAGATCAGCATCCTCCTGCTTATACAAACATTAAGTTATAATTATTATCAAAGTTCACAAATGTGTATGTGCTTAAGCTTGGCTATAAGGTGTTAAGTTCTTTTCTGTTCAGCATTGTTTAGTCAAAAGAGTTTTTGATTAGGTTGTGTGTGCGTGTGTGTGTGTGTTTGTGTATGTGCGTGTTTATCGGAAAGCCGTTTACATAGCAAATTGATCATAACTTATGCATACATACATGTATTTTACAATGCGTCCAGCTTTAGCAAAACAAAACCAAAAATATACTATAAAAACAAAATCTACATACTACATAGTAAAGCACAATTTCAGTTAAAAATTAAAATTATAAAGTGAGTTAGTTCATTTACCAAAAAGTTATGCACCAATAAAGACGATACAGAGAGAGGAGAGAGAGCTCTTGACGCTTTTTATTCTTCCGCCAGCTCAGAATGTGCTAATTTTGTATGTTATTCAACTATAATGACGCCTTAATTTTGATGTTACTTGGTTCTTGGGGGTGATTTGTGTTAATATTTTTGATTATAATAACATAACATTCTGGATTTTTATGTTTTTGTTGCTTTTCCTATATATGTTTGCGCTGAGATCATGCGGTACTCGTGCCAGTGTCGTTGACTATTTCTATACTTACAAGCCGTGGCTGCTGTCCTAGATGCGGTGGCAGATCGCTTGCCTCTCGATTGCCATCCGAGCGCTGGAGCCACACATATCACATCGTACATATCGTACATATGATATATGCGCATAAAGGCGTTAAAGGCGTTTTTGTATGAGCCGCGCGCAGGCGCAATTGTGTGTGAGGTTGTAGTAGGTTGTGGTGGGTATGATGAGTAGTCGATCGAAAGGTGGTGGTATTTTTTTTTTTTTTTTTCGTTTTTGTTTGTTGAGAAAAAAAATAAACAAAAATTAGAAACGTAAATTTGTTGTTGTTGTTTTTATTGTTGCACACAAATACACGTTTAAGTAGGACAAAAAAACAAATAAAAAATAAACAATAGAGAGAGAAACTTGAGTTAAAAGAATGAAGCACAAGAAAATAAGCAATCAATCTCATTATGAATATATATATAAATATATATACAAACAATCTTTATATATAAATATATATACATAATTAAAACAAGAAAAGCAATTGTTTGTGTCTTGAAAATTAAAATGAAATCTTCCATTATTTAAGGTTTATAAATTTATTTACAAATTGCATATCTGATTGCAGTGATATGACTTTCAAAAATCATTGAATTGAAATTGGAGTGTATTTAGTATAGAGAATTTATTTCTCTTAGGCATTTGATGATTTTCGTGGTGTCTATATGTTTATTGCAAATACAAAAACAAACAAAAAACAAGTAAACAAATAAAAATAATTGAAAATTAAAGAAACAAATAAATGTTGAAAATGATCGAAACACATTTGTTGGGAAGTGTTAAGTTGTGTCCATATGCCTTTGTCTTGAAAAGATCAACTACTACATATGTACATACTTACCTCAAACTAAGATAAAACAGAATAAAGTGCAAAGATAGAGAGATAGACAGATAGGTAGGATAGGAGGAAGTAGCAAAAAGACAAAAACTTACTAAAGAAAGCTAACAATATAGATAAAGTAAATGCTAATTCAAGCATAAGTCATAACAACAACAAACATAATAAAAAAGTATATGTACAAATATACTCAAGAAAATATATATGTGTATAAAAGTATTTATTTTTATCAAGTGCCGATTAAGCTGCTTTAAGCAAAATGCCAGTTAAAATTTGATATATGCATATAGTATGTAAACTACTTTTGACTAAACAATCGCCTCACAAAAATCATCAAAATGTGTCCAGTGTTGTTAAGTAGAAAAATATTGAAGTTTTAATGCTGTGTGTTGGTTGTATGTTTTCATGTGTGTATGTACAAGCAGCGTAAGAAAGTGTGTGTGTGTTCATATTGACATCGATTGTTTTCTTGTTCTTTGGTTGATTTGATGGCATATAATTCAAATTCATGTTAGTATTAGTAGTCGGAAGTTTTGCGGGGCAGGGGGAGCGCAATCAATAACCAAAATAATCATTTTAAACATCACTCACATTTAAATGTGCATACTGATCGTGCGACTCGTTGACTGGCGGCTTAAACTTGCCGCAACAGAAGTTGCAACAGCAACAACAGCAGCAGCAACAGCAGCAACCCGTCAGCACCGTGCAGCATATAACCAAGGCCTTAAATAAAAACAAAGAATTCAATTAGCAAATAGGGAAAGAACTGTTAATAAACACCTAAGACTTACCTTTACTGCCGGCGATGTAACCACAAAGTATGCATTTACATTCTCTTCACCGAACTGCTCGGCAATGTAGAGACCCAATGAGCCATAATTATCATAAATATTGCGTTTCGTTTGATCGCTCAGTATCGAGTGTGCTCGATTGACCTCCTTGAACTATTGAAAGCAAAAAGCACAAAACAAATGTTGTTGGAAGTTTAAAATAAGTTCTTGGTGAACTATGGACTATTTACCTTATCAGAAGCGTCAGCATTGTCTGGATTTTTATCTGGATGGTATTTAAGTGCCAGTTTTCTATAAGTCTTCTTGATATCATCAGCTGTTGCTGTTTTAGGAAGTCCCAAGATTTCATAGAGCGAATCGCCCGATGTGCTGTGAAAACACAAATAATAATAGAAAATAAACAATTAACATTTTATAAACAATTGAGAAGCGGTCACCGCAGTGAGAACCATATACATATATTCTCATACATCTTCAAAGAAAAAGGGTAAGTATATATGTATATATTTGTAGTCTGATTGCAAAATCCACAAAAGGCTATCCCTTCATTGAGTTGACAGCTGCGGTTTATTGTTTCTTTTGAAGCAAATCGCGAGAACTGTTTACTTGCTATAATCATGCCGACGCATACATACATATGCGAATTTTTTTTAAAGTCTGCCATTAACTGATGACTAAGCGTCCAGCCAGCCCATGGGTGTCGCTAAGGGGCGCTCGTTTGTTCGTTCGTTGTTAGGCATTTCCCAACAGCAACAGTTAAGGCCAATGCAACCACGATAGAATTTCACACATGCAACATAGAGAGCCAAGTGGTATGGGGGTGGTTTTGCCTCTAAGCACATTTGACATTGAGCATGGTGCAGGTTGCCACACCATCGGATGCGTACGCAGCTGGTTGCAGTGCAATGCCAAAGATGCCACTTCCTTACCCAATCCAACATTTGTATGCACAATAAGAACTACAGCTGCTGTTGTTGCTGCTGTTTCTTTTAAGCAGCACTTTATATGGATTTTTTTATTTTTCTTGTGGATGGCAGCCTAAACAGCTATGTATGTATATGCCCAACCAGGCTTCAGTGGCTTATTGTCGCTTAGCTGTTAAGCATATCTACGTGCTGATAAGGAAGAAAAAGTCAACATAATTGTCATGACATTGAAGATGGCATCGCTCAAAAAGCATTTGCAAAAGGGAAAATGGGAAAAGGGCAACTAACCACCACAAGGCCAAGGACAAACAGCGCGCAAACACACTTATCCACTGTGCGAAAATATTTCGAATTGGGTTAGAGCAAAACGATTTGTGCATTACTCATAGCTAAGTTTTTAATGCCATATTTTTACAAACACGCACACACACACCTACATGCAATGTACTCAAGAGTTTGAGGGTCGTATGGAAACACAAGCTGCCAAATATTTAGCGGCTAAAGCAGGCTGTAATGCTAGAACGTTAACTAGTTCTTGATAACAAATACTTAATGAGCAACTGTATATTTTTAGGTTTAAATGTGTGTGTGTTTGTGTAGGTGTGAAAGAGCGAACTTTCTGTTATCAGAAGTCAATCAGGTTTTGCAGTGTGCTTGTGTAATTACTGTAGCGTGAAGTGCACAATATATGCATATGTACTTAAATATATTAACTAAATTCCATTAATATCTCACAAATAAATCGCAAAGCAAATCCACACAAACAGATACAAACTCGCCAACACACAGAAACTCTACAAGCTAACAGCTGCAAACGCTCTCGCTCTCTCCCTGATTTTTTTAAGGATGTGTTTTTAATCCTGTGCCGATCCAAAGGAATTCAATTCAGCTGCTAGTGACACATAGTGTTGTTGTTGCTGGCGCGCGGAAAATCAATTGAACGTCGACAGCGCTGCCGGCGTTGCTAGTGCTGCTGCTGCCGCTAACGTTGGCAATGCGCATCTGCCATCTGCAGACTGTGAGGCATGTGTGTATGTATGTGTGCGCAGAAAAAAAAGGAATATGTAGCAAGGCATTTGTAAAAATGTACTTACGACAGTTTTCTTTTATCCATGCCACCGCCACTCATATTTGCTGTTAGTCTGGTTGTGTGTCTCCCTGGTACTCGAAGTCACTTTGGTTATTAATTAATAATTAGCACTAGTTTTATGCACGCACTCACACACTCGGCAAACACATTTGTTATATTTGTCACGAAAATTGTAAATGACTAAAGACTTCGACTTTAGTTATCGATTCTGACTAGTGGTGTGTACGTGTCTTTAAATTGCGATGCTAGACACACTGTAGGCACAATCGATAACAAACAATGATGTATGCGATATATGGAGCACTGGAAATATAATTACTATTATTATTATTATTATTATAATGTCACTTCTACAAATGCAAGGATTGCTTAATGTAAATCTTATTTATCCAAATGAAGCTTATCGTTTTTTTACTGAGAGCAAAAAAAGTAATCAACAATCGATTTATTTACGATATTCGTTTCAGGCTCATTTACGATACGTTTAACCCGATACAAGTGTGACCATTCAAGTCAATAATACATTTAGAATGTGCCGCTCTGTTCAGTGTTGATTTGTCCGTTGAAATTGTCGGTTGTGTGTCAGTGTGTGTGAGTGCTCATTTTTTCCTGCAATTGTTAAAAGAAAACAACAAATATGCAACTGTTACACATTTGAATTTTATCAAACAAATTAAATCGCGCGTGCTATGATTCTATAATTACCCAAAATTTCCACAGATACTTGTGTTTTGCATGCTCAACATCTGCGCTGCAGACTTTATGCTTGCAAATGTTAACGGCTCGTTATTAGCAACAGGTGTCAGCCTTACAGCAAATAGTGTTTCTCTTTTAATTTCCATCCAATTCACGACGCGATCAAAAAGTTGTACAGTTTTTGTGTGAGTGTTTACAAAATCTTTTGGGGCACAAGCGATGAGATATACACATCTATGAACATGTGTATGTCAAAATGTGGCACTAATAAATAATATCACACATTTGCACAGTTTCGGTTTTTCGCTAATGCAGAATGGTAAATAAGTGAAAAAGAAATGAATATCTGTCTATGTTTTCGCTAATGCCGCCGTTTAATTTAATGCGTACGTATGAGTGCGTGCAATTTTTGTTTGTGCTGAAATCGCTGTTTTTATTTGCCATACAAGAACGTGACAAAATTGTTTAAAGACGGCACTAATGATAAGTGCAAACATTGTACATTTTTAAGAATGTATGTTTGTTAGTACTATGTGGGCAGGTGCATAAAATTAATAGAAAAAGTTAGAAGGCATGTTTTACGGCCTAATTCCAGTGTCCAACTCAAGTTCCGTTAGAACACTGACCTCTCACTCATTGTATGCATGTGTGTGTTTATTTGCATTTTTACATGCATACACATATGTATGTATAAATATAACTAGGTGAGTGGCAGTTTTATTATTGCATATGTATAAACATACATACATAAATATGCATGTGTATGGTTTTACTTCTAGCACCATACGCAATTTGTCTAAAGCTATAAATAATATGCCAATATTCATATATTGCATATTCAATTAGCATTCGAGCGCAAATAAAGCTAAAAACTGCGTGTCGTCGGCGTCGCAAACTTTTACCGTTACACATTTGCGTTAGCACTTCGTTCTGTCTCTTTCCCTCCCCTTGCCCACCCACGCTGTGCATAAATGCATGTTGACAATTCTTATGCAATTACTTGCAAAAACAACAAAAGCTATCCACTCGTTGGATGCAACGAATAATAAATTGATAAGCGCCATAAAAAGTCAACAAGAACAATGGCAAATACAACAGCTGCAGCTATAATTTAACACACAAAAGAATAAAAAATAAAACCAACAAGAGGCAAACAAACAATTCAAAGCCCACATTTAAATGCAATTTTTTGTTAACCATAATTTAAATACAATTTGCGCGCTCCCCCAACAGCCACAGTCAAAAATGAGTCAGTCTCAGTGAGTCTCAGTTGCAGGCGCGTGTCGGGGCATGCCTGCGCGTATTATGCCGAAAGCAGCAGAGGCAGCGAAGCCAGCAAAGCAACATCATAAGCATACTGCGACCGACGGCATTTGCAAAAATGTGATCGCTGCCACTGACAGCAGAGCAGTCGCTGTCAGACCAGTTGCTGCTGTTGTTCTTCTTGTTGGCACAAATAAACATAGAAATAAAGATACAAAGAGAGAGAGAGAGAGACAGAGTAAGAGAGCGAGATATGCAAGCGTGCGTTTTGCATTTGGACAGTCGCGTCGCTGTTTGCGTCGCTGCTTCTGTCACTGACCACACTCAACGGCATATTGGCAGCTGTGTGTGTGTGTGCTGTCTTGTTGTTGTTGTTGTTTTTGTTCATTTTAAACTTTGCAAATGATGATTAATGGCAATGAACGCTGCCAAAAACGCACAAATAACTGAGATAAAAAAAAGCGTGAGCATTAAACTTAAATTAGGTTCCACAAAAAATGCGCAATTTGATAAGTGACAAAGACGTCAACAACATATCCTTATCACATCTAGGGCATAAAATTTAAATAAATGCCAATACAAACAGACAAAGAAATAAGTATGTTATAATTTAATAATGCTGATTAGCGAATGTGGGCCAAGCGATTATGCAGATTAAGCGGTTTAATGTTCTGTGAGCAGCATAAGAATTACTTGCAAATTACCCGCAAATCACTTGAAAGGCGTGAAATGCGGTTACCCGCAACAACGCAAGACTGGCATGTGTTATCTCACCTTGACGTGGCCAAACTTAAATTTAATTAAATTCGCATATACACATAGAAAATGGATTTTCAATCAGTCCTATAAATGGCTGACTCCCTCCATCACCAGCCCCCCAGAGAGTTAGCCATGCATGGCTGTTAACTTGGCTTATCACTGGCAAAATGCAAAAGAGACCAGACACATTCAGCACTATCTAAGGGCCACCCTGTAACGCCCCCCACCCACTGTGTTTTGTGGCTCTATACCATTTATGTGTGGGGCTAGTAGTAGAGCTGACATATGTTGCATTGTTGCTTATCACGACAACAAAAACAACAACAACCGCAACAAAGCATTGCAACATAGCTTGGTTTCAGTTGGGTGTAATGGTGTGTGTTTGGGCATTTGACAGGTGAGGGGGTGGATGGTGTTTGCTTAACTGTCTAGGCGTAATGTTCAAATGGCATACCATTAAAAAAAAAAAAACGTTGACAAAATAAATTAACATAGTCATAAAAACAAATTCACACTTTGACAAAAACAAAGAAAGGCAGGAAACTTGTAAAGAATATAAAGGTTCGACTACTAAGTACACTTTCTAAAATTCGTAGAAATTTAATGCTATAAAACTATTACATAACAAATAAATTTGGCACAAAACTAAAGTGTAACAAAATACATAATAAATTAACTTAAAACAAATACTTTATGTCAGGCATCTGACCAAATTTTAATGCCAATTGAAATACGTTTTTTTCCGAACTAATAATATAAAATGTTACTAAGAATTATCATATAAAATATCCGCTCTAAATATAACTAATTTATCCTATAAAATGATGAATTAACATACAAAAACAATTTGTTCAAATGAAATATTAAAGTTTTAAATTTATAATATCTCATTTAATTGAATTATTCGGATATCTTTAATAAATCCTTAAAAGTGTTAAAACGTGATGCATTTTTGAAGAATAAAAAATGAAGTACATTTAATATTGTATTTCAAAATCGAACTTGACATCTTATGTTACTCAATCATCTAACAAAAAAAATGAAAGAGTAAAAAGGAGCATTTACTCGTTCTGTTAGGTTTCAGGTGGGTTTTAATGACAAGCACGCCTGTGAGGCTGAAATTCCGAAGCTAAATGTCTTTATTATTTTACCAAAATTGTTTATCAGTTAAAGTTCAGCATGAAAACATTAAAACATACACTAACATAAAAAAAAGAGAAAAGAAAGCACATAAAAAAAGGAATCGAAATCGATATTAAGAAATGAAATGAAATTGTTGCGATAACATTTCTTGTTGTTGTTTGGGGGGGCCGCAAAGTGCGAGTGTGTGTAATGGTAATAGTTTAGTGGGAGGCTGCCTACTGTGTAATGGCCACGGAAAAGACGGAATAAAAACAATGGAAAAAATAGCAAAAATTACCCCAGATTTTGGCATGGGAAAAATAGCGCTGCGGCATCTAATGGAGCACCAACACCAACAACAATTCCTGATTGACTCGTCATGCTGTGTTGGTACTTGTATTTTATGGGCTGCCATTTAATGCCTGAAACTGTGGCACACACTGAATCTGTGATTCTAACGCACCTTGTCAACCTAGAATGCCGCTGCCGTGCCAAGTGTACGCAAATTAGGATCTTAATCCTTGTCTTACAACGCAGACATACGCCTCCTCAGATTGTAGAGATTTAATGCCAGCTTAGCCCGGTTTTAAAATCAGAAATGATTTCCGGTTTAAAAACTTTAAATAGCCCGTTTTGGTGGATATGTTTGTGAAATTCTCTCACATTGGAGTTTAAGAAATGTGATTCTCGTTAAGATTTGCAGTATTTTATTAAGTATCCTTGCCTAAATCCCTGTTTATACGTATTATGGATGTCTTAATGATTTAGCCAATAACCAGCAATACTAAAAAAGTTGAGAAAATAATTCATAGCAACATAACATATTTACATATGCATCCTGAACTTTATTCTTAGATAAATTCGCACACATACAGAGTCTATATAATTCTAAAAGTGCTTAAGTCAAAGGAAAACGAAAACTTTTTAAAGTGCTTCTTTCTATAGGTCTTAGAATTTTATATAATGCGCTTTCTTCGTTATGTTTTATAACCATCATTGTTTAAACCGTCTATTGGCGTAAAGCAAACAAATCATTTCATAATTTGCGTTTTCTTTATTTCATTGTGTGTTTGAGGCTCGAGAACCTAGTTTGACGACAGCAGTGGCCCTGTTATGTATTATAACCATCATTGTTTAAACCATATTTTGGTTCTATTGGCGTAAAGCGAACAAATCATTTCAAGAATGTATTTGACGTTTATCAGTTTGTTTTAGCATGTATAATTTGCGTTTTCGTGTTTTCATTGTGTGTTTGAGGCTCGAGAGCCTAGTTTGACGACAGCTGTAGCCCTGTGGGAACAGAACACAACACTGCATTTATCATAATTAGTCGGGGATGTAACCGACCCTTGAAGCTGGAAGCTATAAACAATAATATATAAGCTTAAAAGTAAAAATACAGCCATCTAAAAATAGAGTTGCTCTTAAATGAACTATTTTAGTTGAAGAAAAATCTACTTCCTTACGGAAATGGCTGTTTATTAAAGTCGTTAAAGTATGTTCTCATATGATAATATACTGAATTTTTGCTTTGACCTGGTGCCAGATAGAAAGCTAAGATCTTATATAGTGTCTTATGTACCAATACAAGGTTAAAAGAGTCTAAAATCCATTTTTTCATCTTAGTTTGAAGTACAAAAAATCGTAGTTTTCCAAGTATGTTGCTTAATTTCAAAGTTGCATGGAGTTAAAGTCCTGCTGGGTGTTTATTGGTAACAGAAGTAAAAGAAATTGGATGCCATTGATTGTAGTGTGAGTTCAGCTTAGCTGCAAATGAAACCGCAATTAGCGAGAGTAAAACTTTGCCTTGGGAGCTTAATTTCTATACCCTTCACACATGTGAAACAGGGTATATTGAGTTTGTCATGAATCTGTAACGCCTTAAACTATGTATCAAAATGATCAGGACGAGCTCAGGAATTGATTTCCGCGTGTCCTTCCGTCCGTCTGTCCGTCTATCTGTTTTACAACGATTTCCGGCCAAACTGCTACACCGATCTTGAAAAAACTTTCACAGATTGCTTAGATCATGTCGGGTTTGTTCACTATGAAATTTCATCTCGCTCGGAGTATTCTACGACATAGCCACCATACAAATTGAACTTATCGTACTATCAAAAAAAAAAAAAAATCCATGTGTGAAGGGTGTCACAGTCTTGGCATAGCCAAATTTAACTATGCGGCACTTGCTTTTACTTTTAATTGCAAAGCTTTTACTGCCTACTTTGAGGAGGTTGGCGTTCAGCTTTCTTATCGGCCGGAGGCCAATCGATTGATCATCACCAGCAACAATTACTAGCATTTATTATCCGAAAAGCGGCACAGGTCATAAATTTATGCCAGTTGGTTTTTTTTTTTATTGATGTTTTCCTCATGAATCATAATCACCATAATAAACTAAGTATGTTAACACATGTTAACAGTGCCGTTATCATCTATGGTACTTATATTGCCTGTTTAAAGGCTATGATGGGCACTAAGCCAATTTGATTTATTGTGGGCATGTTGATTTGACGAGCTTCATTGATCATAACCAAAAGGATAAACTTAAATGCAATGCAATTTAAATGCAATTTGCGACAGTTTCGCTTCAGCACGACTTTCAGCCGACACGCACGGAATGTGGCAAACAATCTGTGGTGAAGAAGCAGGAAGGGGAGAGGAATTATACTTGACTGCAAGGACGTTAAGTTGCGTCCTTTAGCTTTTTGCTCCCAAGTCAAGAAGTCAAGACATAGCTCAGTGCACAAAGAATTTTCTTTTAAATTATGTGTGCTCTGAAAAAAAATGCGCAACAGAAATAACAGCAAGCAACAATGAATGAAAGGCATGGCCAATAACGTTACTTGGCATATGGTGCTACGTTTTAACATGCATACATAAATCAACTTTTGGGGGAAAACACTTTAAACCTTAAAGTTTTGCACTGCAATCCCTAAGACTTGCAAACTTTGTGCCAAAGTTATGAGAGGAGCTAAAGAACTGCTCTTCGTCTTCGACTTATTTTCAACAAACGCCCAAGCTGACAAATTTTACATAACGAACGCAAAACAACAGCCGGATACGGCCGAAGATAGATCGATGGAAGATGCCTGACATGGTGTACGTGCCTCAAAACTTTGTGCCTGTGAGGCCTTTTCAAATTGATTTTGAAGTAAAAAATGTGTAAAACACCCATTATTACTGCTTGCCATCCTCTTCTATTTGTGATTAATGATTAGCCAAAAAAATATTATTATTCACTAGAGGGTTCCGTTGCCTTTATTACAAGAAACTAATGTGATAGGCACCCTTGCCGTAGGGAGAAGTGCTTCGTGTTTCCAGGAAATAGATGCCTGAGTATCTGTTGTTATCTCCCATACGCCGCTTGTACCAGCGACAAGCTTGTGCACTCAAATTCTCCACAGAGCTGCATTGGGCAGCAATGAAATCATTTGCCGGTGACCACATTTCAGCAGCCAGCTCCAGAGCACGCTTATGCGCACAGTCATCGGGATCAGGAATGGTAGAGTTGCAACCTGGCTGCTTTTGTCCACCATTTGGATAATAGTCCACACTGCCTAGTTGTTGCATGGTGCCCAAACCATTACCATTTGTGTGTATGACTTCCACGTGGAGAGCATCTGTAGCTAAAAGTCGATGATTGAGTTTGACACTGTCTCCACTTGGATCCAGTGCGGTGATTAGTGGCAACTGTTTGCCCAAATGTTGTTGCACTTGTTCTGCCACAGCGCCAGCCAAATGTGCGCCTTCGCCAAAGCCAACGAGCTGTTGTTGCTCTAATGGCATGTTAAACTGGCGATGAAGTAGAATAAGCAAACTGCTTAAACTGTCAACGATCTCTGATTCAGTTTGGTTCTTAGACAAGTCAATGGCAAATACATTGCAAGGTTCACGTTCCAGCAAAGCTGTTGTTAGTATCAAGTGCTCAATGGATCCATTGCTGCCCCAGCTTGGTATGGACAGACTGCAAATAATATTGAAAACTCATTGGGGTTTTCTTTTGGGCTACAACATGACTCACACAATTGGCTCCGCTGCATAAAAGGAGGAACGTATCAGAGATTCCACGTCCGGTTCAATGCGTTGTGGCGCGTTTTGATTGCGACGCGTATAAAGCACATATCCAGGTTCACTTTCAACTGCAAATAGCTGGGATTTAGTCAAATTATATCCCTGATCTGACTAGTATTAGTTGACTTACCCGCGTTAGCTGCAGTTAAGGCTAGCAGCAGCCAGCCAAGCGTTACCTTAATGAAACTCATTGTTCAATCAACTGAATGGCATTTTTCGGTTTATTGTTACGTTATGCTACTATGGCGATTACTGATTAGACTATCGTTGGCACCA
Source organism: Scaptomyza flava (assembly GCA_030179655.1). NCBI lineage: Eukaryota > Metazoa > Arthropoda > Insecta > Diptera > Drosophilidae > Scaptomyza > Scaptomyza flava. The sequence continues at coordinate 19,593,213 of JARNME010000404.1, forward strand.
CATAGACAAGCGTTATCGATGCTAATATTTTACTGGTCATTATAGTAACTTATCAGATGGTAAAACGCTTAAGTTTTAATCTATCGGTTATCAGTCATAAGTCAGACAATATATCTACGTTGGCCTCTGCAATTTAGCAAACAAACGAAAAATTGTATTCAATTATATTTTAATTTGATGAAATCTTGTAACTAAAACTCTATGTTTTCTATATATTTAAAGTACATTAAAGTATAATGAAAAAAATATGACTTTAAAGTAAGGAAAAACGTAGAAGAAATTAATTAAACTTCTTCTCAAAGTGCTTAAGCTAAAGAAAAATACTTTTTTTTTATAAGATACCAACACAGAATTTCTTAAATACTTTGTGCTACGTGTTTATTTTTTCTAAGTGTATTTTTAACATGTATTTTAAGTTACTCACTTAAGCATTTGGCAGCCGCAAAGCAATTTTAACGTTTTGTATTTGAAGCACGCCAAAATTGCGACACAAATTGTTATTTATTGCGCATGTTGCAGTTTATCAAATTAATCAACATTGCAATAAAAAAGAAATAGTCGTCGTTGTAACACACCGCCATCTACCCTCCACACCCCTGACAAGCCGCACATTTAATTTGCATTTTGCACTTGCGGCAAACAAAATGCATTTAATTGCTTAGACGCATCAAGTTGATGTCGTGTCGGATTCGGTTGTGAGTTTAGTTACAAAGCACTTTACTCGTTTAGTGGATGACAGTTTGAATACCTGCAACAATTTGTAGCAGCAATGGGAGTGTTTGCAGCTGCCTCAATGTCAGCTTGGCATGCAGTTAAGATTGAGTAAACAGCTGACAGGCAAACCTACCCACAATTTCAGTTAACAGGATGTTGACCCATCTCGTAATAGCCACATTTCTTAATTAGCCTCCCCCTAAAACGCCAAATAACAAACATTCATGTTGCTGCCGGCCATTTCATAAAATTAAAACGGATGTTTCGCATAACGCCTTTTGCTATATATATTTGGGCCAAGCTAAGGCTAGCAAACTAGAGCGTGAAAAGGGACGTGCTGCCGCTGCTCTCAAAAGGCGCATTAACAGTGCAGATAAATTGCTTGCGAAATTGTCTGTCATACAACACAACATTACTTACACTTTAGCCCCAAACAAAAGCATTCCGCTTGCCAGCTCAATGGGCACGTCAAGCAATTTTATAGCTCATGCTAGGATTTATGAACGAACGCGTGTTATTAAATGTTGCCTACGGCAGCCCATTAATAACTATGCTAAACATTGGGTAAGAAGGCATCTTGAACTCTAACGTTCTTTGCATGCGAGGGGTACCCTTGAAAATTAGTAAAACGGGGTATAACGCAAATGTTTTTCAATTAGATGCATTGTGAAGAACAAGTTGTTAGTACTGCTGGGGCTCAAGATAACTTTCCTGTTTTTCTAAAAACGCCTGGGAGTATACTTGTTTTAGAGGGTATTTTCTATTTCAGCTAGCTCAGCTTAACATTCTTCCTATATCGCAGCATCCGACTGAAGTGATTAACTCTATCAAAAGCATTAATTAAATGGCCAAGAAGCGTTGCAAGTTAATCACTTTTCGTAAACGTATTTAAGTATAAATATATGTTTACAAAATCCAGTTTAGAGCCTAGATTATCTAACATTTTCTTGTTATTCGGGATAATAAATATAATTAAGTCCTTTCCTGAAGGTTGTTTTTATTATAATTAAACTTATCAAAAACAATACAGAGTACACGCATTTTTGAATTTTCGTAAATAAGTAAAGATTTGTTATTTAAATATTTAAGTTTATTAAGATAAAGTATTACTTCCACCAGTAGAATTTTCTTTTGATATTCTGAACATAATAAAAATGCATACAAAACATTTTATAAAGATGATCAAAAGTATATAGCAAGCACAAGAAACCATCTACAGCCTCGTAAAATATAAATATGTATATATAATTATTCTTTATCAGCATCAAAGGCCATATCCAATTGCCTGTCTGCCTTTCTTTTTCAAAGCAACGATCTCTAAGCCTATTAGCAAATCTCAAACTTCAAATCCCATTAAAATTACATAAACGTCAATACTGTATTTAAAATAAACTTACAATTACAATCTGACTAGAATAAATGCCTAATGTTCGAAAGGATCCATGCAAACCTTTCGCATGCCGCATACAATCATGTTTGGAACAACACAACTATCAGGAACACAAATGCACTGAGGCTCTTGAGGAAATGCGGCAATGCTGTTTAAAGTGGCACAAGGAATCGCTTTGCTGTAGTGGTATTAATTTGAAAAAAACATACTTCAAAAAGTCAAAAACAGAACAATAGTGGCGAATTACGCCTACACTAATGACTGACGTTGTAACTTTACAAAAATAAAACTTACATGCATCATATTATGTAGTCAGTGTCGAGTAGTAAAGATAAACCTGGTAAAAAGTCTAGGAAAAAAAACAAACAAGTTGCGAATTTCTGCTTAGATTTGAAATTTTTATTTTGTGGTAATAATTTTATCAATTAAGCTTTAGGGTATCTGCTAGTCGCAATAGTACTAAAATATTGTTATTAGCATAAGGTTTATGCAAAAAACAGTAACTAAAACACGCTAGCGTTCCAACACGCACGCACTGCAATAATGTAATGTGACAGACGGCGAGTCGTTGAGAGCGAGTATGAAGGTTTTGTGATGTTTGTGTATGAAACAGAGAGTAATAGCAAGAAGCCAAGTGAAAAAACTATGGCGTAGCCCTCAAGCGGAATGTCGCGAATTTTATTGATGGCCAAAAAAGAAAAGGAAAGCGATCAAAAGGACATTCAATACGCGGCGTGTGCAAAACTTTCAAGTGCTTGGCAGCGATTTGGTATTATAAATTACTGTGATAGTACAAGCTACAAGCAAGTTCGAATTTGGAGTCGATGCCAATATCACGCATACGCAGGGGTTGAAGCCATCTATCGAAAAGTTGACCACAGCTGCAAATGGACGTGTGTGTGTGTGTGTGAAAAGAGCAATCAGAAAAGATAAAGTCTTGAAGTCAAGTAGCAAGCAAACAAAGACTTTTGTTGGATTGAGAGAGTGGAAAATGCTATCAGTGACTTTCACGTAGCTTCTTTTCTTTGTTTGGTTTGAAGTAAAATAAAGTGCAGAAATCATTTTTGATGTTCGGCAATTTCTCATAAAAATTTCATTACTTATTTTTGGGTTGCGTGATGAAATGTTAGGAGAGTTTATGTTGCTTCTTCTTTGAGAAATGTTCATGAAAACAATTATATTCTTAATCAATTAGTAACAAACTTATGTTGCCACTTCTAATTCAAGTTTTGCTTTATCAAACTCTTAATTAAAGCACTTACATCAACTGAAGAAAAGGTTTCTTTGAACACTTGTCATCGAGCAAAATTCTAAATGATGAACTATTCTGCATTGGTATCAGTATAATGCATATTCTAAAATAAAAGCTTGTCTAAGACCTAATTCTTCATCTGTAAATTGCGAGCAGAGCTGAAGAAAAATATAATGAGAATTTTAGCATCCGCATAATGATTAAATCGATGCATGTTGGTTCAATATGTATGTCTCCTAACTTATTTAATTTGCAAGAAAATTTAATTAAGAGCTTTGACGTTTCTTTCGCATACACAGGGACAACGCAGTAGCGGAGCGCATAGAAAAAGCCATCGAGTGCATGTTATTGACAACAAGAGGGTGCAATAGCTGTTCCCCACAGCTAAAAGTTCACAGCAATGTTGCAGCACGCCATTGGAAAATCCAACTACAACAACGCTGCCGACAATCTCTATTAAATTAAACGAACGGACAAACATCCTCCCACACACAAACTACCCACGCCTGACCCTTGTGGCACGTAATGAGTATAAACCGCTCCGCAATCCTTCACTGCGCCGCTTCAACCAGTCATCAATTGCAACGCTGTCGTGGAGTCTTGTTTATTCTGCTTTGTCTCTATCAGTCTGCCTGCTGCCATGCAGAAGTCTTTACACTGGGATATCTCACAGGGTCACAGCGGCGACCGGGAAACCTGGATTACCAGCGACCGGGTATTACCATTTCGGGTGCCATCTCGTTGGCTGTTAAACAGGTTAATGCTGGTAGATTGGGTGCCCTGGGTCATTCACTCGAGTTCGTTGTGGCCGAGACTTATGGGGATGAAGTAGCCAGCATACGTCAGACAGCTGCATTGTGGACACAACAAGTGGACGCCTATATAGGACCTCAGGAGACTTGTGTTCATGAAGGTCGCATGGCGGCAGCCTTTAATCTACCAATGATATCTTATGTGAGTGAGTTGTTCACGCACTTCACTAGTATTATATATGGTATTTACTTTTTCTTTTAGTACTGCACACATCGAGATCCCTCCAATAAGCTAGACTTTCCAACATTCGCCCGAACTCGACCACCGGATACCCAGATTTCGAAGTCAGTAGTGGCTTTGCTTCTGGCTTTTAACTGGACACAGGTGACTTTCCTTTACCTAGACGATGCTAGCAGTCAGTATCAACCCGTTGCGGAGACCATACTCAATACACTGGGCTATGCGGGAGTTACTGTGCGTAACATTCGCACCTGGAACACTATTTATCATCATGGATTTATGGCAAATCCGTTTGATGCGTTAGTGGAGCAAACTCATGCAAATACACGTAGTAAGTAGATATATCTTAGACAGATCCCATTGAATTTACTGATGAACATTAATTTCAGTCTACTTAGTCTTGGGTCATTACTACGAGCATGTGGGTCTTATGGTCAGTCTACAACAGCGTGGTCTTTTATCAAAAGGCGAGTACTTTGTGGTTGGCATTGACATAGAACAGTATGATACAGCCAAGCCAGAAAAGTATCTACGTGGCGTGCTCATGGAAAATGTGGAACCTCTAGCAGCGCAGGCTTTTCAATCCTATCTCGGCATAGTGCCAACTGCACCAGTCTCCTTTGCTACATTCGCCAATGAGGTAAAAAATTTAGTCTAACCGATTGATGCGTTGCATTTGCTTTAGTAAATATTGCTTAAATGGTTGTCTTTATTTGCGTAGGTCAACAAATATATGGAACTACCGCCATTCAATTTTCCCAATCCATTAGGCCTCTTTGGTGGCGCTAAGCAGGTTAGCCTTAACCTCCTTTTAATTCGACGTCCAATCACATGCTATTATCATTTCAATTTATTGGCAGATAAGCGCCGAGGCAGCCTATCTCTACGATGCTGTTCATCTCTATGCGAATGCCTTGATGTCCGTCTTGGACGCGGGTGGTAGACCCAAGAATGGCAGCCTTATTGTATCGGCCTTAAAAGGTTCGCGCTATTTAAGCGCTATGGGGTGAGTGCACCAAGGATTCCTTGTGAGTGTTGCTAATACTGCTTTGAACTCTATAGCTACCATGTTTATATCGATGAGAATGGAGATGCTGCTGGGAATTATACAGTTTTAGCTAGAGGAACTTATCGCAATAGCCACAATCAGACTGTTTTGGGTCTTCTACCCGCTGGCACATTTAGCCATAAGAAAAGCAACAGCAGCAGCAGTAGCAGCAGTGAAGCATTGCCTGTAAGTTATCCTTTTGACCATATCCATTGACATTTCTGCTTAAAAACTACTTATGCACTTCTACGCTTGCCTTCCGCCAGCAGCAGGTAAGCGCTTTTGGCATAGCAAACACACACATTTATTGTTATCTTCTTTGCACACTTCTTCCAATAATCCTTTTCGTATGCCACTGCAGGATCTAAACTTGTACGGGAACATCGACTGGGTGGGTGGTGTGCGTCCAGCAGCTGCTCCACATTGTGGTTTTGGTGGCGAGAAGTGCGTCAGTAAGTGGCATACATTCCTGACCAATTGTTTGCTTCCCTTTTAATACGGCCATCGACGTTTTAATTCCAGATTATACTGGCGAAATATCAGCTGGCATTGCTGGTGGAGCATTATTGCTTTTGGGTCTCGTTTCGTTGGTTCTCTATCGCAATTGGCGCTATGAACAGGAGCTGGATAGTCTACTTTGGAAGATTGACTTTCGTGAGGTGCAGGTTCATGAAAATGAGAGGGAGCAACAAAGTCAAAAACCAACTCGGGTAAGCCGTTAAAGTAATGATGCGGCTAGACAGATGGGCTCTGCATGAGAAGAATTGGTCATTTGGCTTAATTTAATGTACGAAACATTGCTGGTTTATTGGTAATAGTAGTTAATCGATTATTGTGAAGATAGAATAACCACCCGGCACATTCCTAAACCCATTAATTTATGTAAGTAATAGTTAAAGGTCAAATAAAATGGACTTTAACATCACATACTTATCCGTAAACTATTAAAACCTTGATGACTAACTTAAAATAGCCATGATCTTAGGTTTGTTTAAGTTAAGTTAAAGCTTATGAAAAATTTATACATTTGTTTTGTTTAATGGAATCTTGCGTCTAAGCAATTATCCTGCATTGCATGTCTGACAGCATTTCATAAATCAATTGCCGCGTCGTCTTCCTTCGCAGTCAACCCATCCTCTGATACGCACCAGCCAGGTTAGTCTAAGTTCCAATCCCGACGCTGACTTTCGCTACACGACAATCTTTACGCCCATTGGACTATACAAAGGCCAGCTCTATGCGATTAAGAAGGTTCGCAAAAAGAGTGTGGACATCACCAGGGAAATGAAGAAGGAATTGAAGCTGGTAAGTAAGTGTAACAAGTGTTTTTGTGACAGGCTTTATTTCCGTTGAATTTTCAACTAGCTAAGGGACGCCCGGCATGACAATGTGTGCGCCTTTATTGGTGCCTGCACAGAGCCACCCAACATCTGCATAATCAGCGAGTATTGCACTCGTGGCAGCCTTAAGGTTAGTTGGGACTTTTAATCGGGTCTTTTGAGGCTGAGTCTAACTACCCCTGTTTGCAGGACATATTGGAGAACGAGGACGTCAAGCTGGACAATATGTTCATTGCCTCCATGGTGGCGGATATTATACGCGTGAGTGCTGCTCTGTAACATTATACTAATGGCATCTCTCCTCCCCAAACTATTCGCCCTCCTTTTAGTGTAAGTTAATTTTCTCCACCCTCAACCTCTCGACATTCTTAACTTCCGCAGGGCGTCATTTACTTGCACGAGTCGCCCATCCGATTCCATGGTTCGCTTTGTACATCCAACTGCCTGGTGGACTCACGCTGGGTGGTCAAACTTACAGACTTGGGCTTATTTGCTTTCAAGCAGGGCATCGAAGACAACTCCACGGACATGCAGCACATGTCGGCCAAATGTTTGAGTAAATACCCCGACCCGTCCCTCAACTTCCCATTTGAACTATTAGTAACGCATAAATTCTTTGTACAGAATTGCTGTATCGTGCACCAGAGCTTTTAAGGCAGGGTCCTTCATCGCTGGTCATGGGCACACAGCGTGGCGATGCCTACTCCTTTGCCATAATCCTTTACGAGATGCATGTTCGACGAGGTCCTTTTGGAGAGACGGGTCTGACGCCTATGCAGTGTCTGCAAAAAGTGATGCAGCCACAGGATCAAGTGCATCCCTATCGTCCTTCACTGCAGCCCCTTGAAACAGCCTTCGACTGTGTTAGCGAATGTTTAAGAGAATGCTGGGCGGAACGACCCGAGGATAGACCGGAGTTCAAGACAATCCGTGCCAAACTACGACCATTACGTAAGGGTATGCGACCCAATATCTTTGACAATATGATGGCCATGATGGAGAAATATGCCAACAATTTGGAAGCACTTGTCGACGATCGCACCGATCAGCTGCAAGAGGAAAAGAAGAAGACTGATGCGTTGCTGCATGAGATGCTGCCACGTTGCGTTTCCGATCAGTTAAAGAAGGGCCACAAAGTGGATCCCGAGCATTACGAACAGGTCACCATATATTTTAGCGATATTGTTGGTTTCACCGCCATGTCCGCGGAGAGTACACCGCTCCAAGTGGTTGACTTTCTCAATGATCTCTACACCTGCTTTGATTCCATCATTGGACACTATGATGTTTACAAGGTGAGTGTGCAAACTTCTCCTCAGCTTAAGACTTTTCTGTTATCTCTAGTCTTTAACTCCAGGTTGAAACCATTGGCGATGCCTATATGGTTGTCTCTGGTCTACCACTGCGCAACGGAGATTTGCACGCTGCCGAGATAGCCACCATGTCATTGCATTTGCTTAGCGCCGTGTCCGAATTTAAGATACGACATCGACCTACCAATCGTTTATTGCTTCGCATTGGCATCCACTCTGGACCCGTTTGTGCGGGCGTTGTGGGTTTGAAGATGCCGCGTTATTGCCTCTTTGGTGACACAGTTAACACAGCGTCACGCATGGAGTCAAGTGGTGTTCCATTGAAGATTCACTGCAGCGCGCAATGTCGTCAGTTGCTGGAGCGTTTGGGTGGCTATCATTGCCAGGAGCGTGGCATGGTCTCAATGAAGGGTAAGGGAGATCAGCGCACCTATTGGCTAATGGGTGAGGACGATGAGGCGCGAGTTAGACGAACCTATGAACGCTCGCAGCGACGAGGATCACGTGCTCTCAACAAGTTCATTCAGGGCACCATCAAACAGGCCCACGAACAGGCCAATGATTGTAGTGGCATACGTTCTTCACTGAAGCAAAAGAATCTTCCACGCAACTCCCTAACGCGTTCCTCCAGTCTGGAGTCGCCCAAAAAGCTGCGATTTGCTGCGGGAAGTATGCTGGAACATCATCGTTATCACAGGTTTAATAAGAGAATAATTAATTATTATATCAAATGCAAATCTAATTCTTCATTTTTCAGTGACGAGGCTTTGTTGGAGGTGGATTGCTACACGGGGCTGCGTCGTTCTTCTGCTGGCTCAACGCACTCACGCTACGAGGAGTCGACTTTATCCTGCCAGAGCATCGAGCAGCTGCAAGCTCTGCAACACAAGCAGCGACCCTTCTCCTATCCAACAGCCAATACGCCGTTGCTAATAAATCACGTTGAGGTCTAAAATGGGATGGGAAAACGTACCTCTATATATGCTGGCAACTACCTTAATTATAGAAAATAGTAGCAGAATTTAACGTCAGTATCTTTAGCCAAGTATTATTATGTGTATTGTGTTTTTGTGTGTTTGTTAAGCTCTTGTCCGTTGCTTTAGGTGTTAATGTCAAAGGGGTATAATGCCGCACTTTTAAAATGATGTGACAGACTCATAACTTAAAATCACTGAATGCATACTTATTTAGCAGTCGCCAATTGAGATGTTATGAGTGCGCAAGTTTTAGTATCAGCATATTGTGAGAGTGATTATAAATCTAGTCGTTGTATAAAAAACTAATACGCTATAGTTTAGTCAATAGATTCAATTTAACAGCCAATAAAGAAATCGGATAACAAAGACGCATTCACCTAATGTTTGTTTTTGGTTTGTGGTTTTATTTTAAATTTGCTTGTTGCCTTTAAGACACTTTTATTATTATTATATTGTATGTGGTACTTTATTACTTTTCAAACTTAACGTTTTTGTTTGTTTCATATATATAGTATATTTTATTGAGTTTAAAACCAATTTGTGCATTTCATTTTCTTTGGGGCAATATATGCTGGCCCGAAACATTTAATTTTCTTCCTATCTCTAAACTCTTTGCCAAAGCCAGCTTGCAAAAAATTTTTAAATTGCTTTTATATAAATATTTGTTACATAATCTCTAATAGGGAATATCAATTTGATTGCTTTTGTTTGAACTTAGTTTTGCTAGATATAGTATATGTATGTATATGTTTGAAATATGTATGTATATGTATATGTTGCATTTTTAGATTTTGTTACAAATTTCTTTTGATAAGCCACAAGCTTTAAAGCGCACTTCAATACATAAAATGTAGTTTTGGTATTTTATTTTGATCGAAAATCTTTTTTTTTTTTTGGTTTCTTTAAATTATTTTAAGTGTGTGCTTGTGCGTGTGTGTGTTGAGTGTTATTGTACTGGTGTCTTAATAAACTTTGTCTATACAAATCTACACAATTTAACAAGTTACTAAATAACAATTTCATACAAAGCCAGGTATGAATTTTCATATACACAATATATGGTATATGCTTTGTTTGCTTGGTTTGTTTTTTCTATCAAAAATGCTTGCAACAACAATTCATCTACTCAAAGTATGCATTTAACTTTTGTATTTAAACTTGAACAATATCAATGTCAATTTTTAATATAATTATTTTTTATTTTTGGGTTTCTTTTCCAACTGCCAAAACAATTAATAGGCGGCTCGATTTGGTATAAAACTAACAAATAAAGCAATATTTCCAGTTTTAATTATTATTTTTTTTTTTTTTTTTGATTAGGAGGGGTGGCACTGGTAACAAATTTGTTTATAAATAAAAATACATATACATGTAAAATCGCAACATGTATCTGTAAATGTATCTATGTATGTATGTATATGTCGGTAATTGTTAAATGCGTTTCAGAAAAAATAGTGTGTCAACAATCTTATTAATTTATATATAAAAGTTTGTTGCTTCTTGATTATTTTGCTTTGATTATTTCAGTTTTTTAATTTTTTTGCACTCTTTCGAGATATGCTCTACAAAAATTGTTCAACAGTATTTAGCTAAAGCCAGTGAGGTTTTTGTAATAGCTTCCAATAGCATTTAGGTTAAGAAAGTAACTACCGATTCATGGACGATAAAACATGTTGTAAGACCTGCTTAGAAAACGAACATTCTTTGGCTCCATTCGATTGCGTTTCAACAATATTTTGCTTTTCTTTCCCATTTACTTGGATAACTTTCAAACCTTATACTCGTATAAGTTCTTGACTCGGCGGATTTAGAATATATATGTAGGTACACTTTATACGATCAAACATAGCTTCTCCTCTCTGGCTCTACTTTATACACCACAAAGTAACACCACGCAGCATTCATTGTAAGTCAGCCAAAATGTTAAAAAAATGTGCGAAGCATGTCCTGCCATAAAATTATTCAAAGTCGTCGACCTGGAGATGAGCCTCCAATTTCATCTGGTATTTTTAGCCACGCTAGTTGATCTGTCAGAAAATAAAACAGATTAAATTAAAGTTTTCACAGTTTAGCTAACAGCTTACAACCTTCTGATGCCAAGACGTGCTGGACTGGAAGGGGGTGTGTGGCAAGGTGAAGGCGGTGCCGAACCGCCAGATGATCCACGTGATGACGAAATCGATAAAGTGGATGTACGTGGACCCGAGCAACCCAAATAGATGGCTGAACCCTTGTCAATGTCGCGTAAATCAACACGCGAACCATGGGCAGAGGAGGGCACAGAACCTGTCAACTTTTGAAGTTAGTTAATGTGTTAAGAATAACTTGTACATTTAGTTACCCGTATAGGCATGTAAGCCCGCTGGGCTACTGCGTGGCCGCACACCGAAACCGCTAATGGTGCTTGAACTTCGCTGCAATTGAGTTCCATCATTGCCTTCATCGGATGCCGTCTCCCTGCGACTTTCAGCTCTGCTCACACGCCCCGTGCCACTTGTAGAGCTACTTTTTCCAATTGACTTGTTGCTTTGCCTGGAGGGAGAGCGTTGGAGTGGAGTCTGCTGTTGCTGTTGCTTTTGTTGTTGCTGCTGTTGCTCCTTGTGTCGCTTTCTCTGTTGTTGGTACTGCTGATATTGCTGCTGTTGCTGCCTCTGCTCCCTGCGCGCATCCTCAAAGGCAGCCGCATACTCGGCCGCCTCACTGGAGGTAGTTGGAGTAGCATTCGACTGCTCAAAACCATCTTCATCTTCGGGTATCCTCTCATGACCAACTGAACGACGTGTCAGCGGTGAATGTTTCGGCGATGTGGGGCAGGATTGAGCGTCAAATGAGCCGCCGGCAGAGCTACCAGCTCCCAATGTGCTGGAGGATGTGCTCGTGTTGGCATTGGAGGATTGAGCACGAATTCTAGACTGGAAAGAAGTGGTCGAAGGACGGCGTCTAAAGAGACCCTTACTGGGATCCATGTTGCAAACGCCTAAAGACAAAAAGCAAAAGACAAACAACAAAGTTTCAATTTGACAATCCCACTACAACTCAAAATTTATTTGTCTTGATTATACTAAAAGATTTAAGTTAATTATCGTTTGGGTGGACGTTTCTTAGATGAGCGTTTAACCGAAACCTTATGAGGAGACTTCCTTGGGTGTTCCTTGTCATTTTTGTCAGATCGCTTCTTTTGAGACGATGAAGGCCCATGCCGTTCTTCTTCGTCATCAGAAGAAGAATCATCCCGATTATTAACAAAGTGACCAGCGTTACGATTTTCGGCATTGTAGTAGACCACATTGGGCATCAGTACTTCACCCGAGCTGCTGCTGGATACATCAAATGATCGTTGCCGAGTAGGTTCGGCTTTAGACTCAATAGTTGATGACGAGGCATCAGGAGAAATTGGCTCAAAGGTGTTTGCCTTCCACCTATCAACAATAAATCTAAGGGTGTAGGACACATCTTTCTTGGGACTGTTCGAGCCAGAAGCCCCATGGCCTACCATTGAGAGCCCACCCATTGCGAAGTCGGAAATGAGCGCACCTGTAGGACACTTTTCGCCTCGAGAGCAATTGCCCTCGCATATATCACGATTCTGCAAGAGCTCCTGGTAATTATCCAACGCCATTCCGCACTTTGTCCTATCCAGTTGCTCCAATGCAGAAGATGGGAAACGTTCTCGGAATCGTCGTCGCTCATCGGTCAGTTTGTATAGCTCGAATTCAAGCAGTTGGTTCTGAAAGCCTGCATTGGGATTGGCTACAGCGCGTCCAGCACGCACCACCTTCAACGCCTCCTTCCAGTTTAAGTGTGTGGCCGTCATAATATAAGCAACAGCAACGGTCACCGAACGCGACATTCCCGCCAGACAATGGATGAGGACATTGCCCTCTCGAAGTCTAGCTGCGTGTATGAAATCATTGCACACAGAAAAATATTGTGATAGATTTTGATCGGGTGTATCCGAGGCCATGACGCACAAATAGTGTTTGTCCTGTTAAAAGCAAAGTAAAGTGAATTTATAATAATAAAAATAGTTTTACAATCAAATTTGTTTACCGGCAACAGTCGCCTTGGGCTGTCATGTATGGCAATGATGTGTGTAATTTTGAACTTCTCGAGCTGCTGATGATCTTTGGAGTCGCGGTAATTGCCAACATAAAGTCCTGGCAAGACCTGTCAAACAAACAAATAAAACTCTTTTATTAAATTTTATTTATGTGCATGCAATAGCATGATTGTTGATTTGTTGACGACTTTTTACATTGCCCATATGCCAATTCATTATTGCTGATTTCCGATAAAAAGTTGTCCTGACTGCAACTCGACAATGCTTTTATTTTTACTCTGAACACGATTTGGATTTGTTTATTTTGGTAATGTATGAGGCCTGTTTTAACTGTTTGATGTTCTTTGTTGTTGCTACAGGCAATTAACCTTGACAACTATCTCTCATGGGCACCCTTTTTATATTCACTAGAGCTGAGCAATAACAAGCAGACTGTGACTAAATCGCTGTGACTGGCATAAGTATCGTATGATACTGTGGCTGGAATATATATCGAGCGCTAACAGTAGTGGCAAAGAGTCATAGTCCTCATTAAAACCGTCGCAGTAATGAAATTAGTTATAGTTCTTTTTTTTTATTTCTAACAGTTTTATGCAAATAAATACAAATTTAAACAAAAAGTCAATTAACATTTATAGTTTTGTTTACGGTATTATTTATTACTAATCTACTTAACGGTGAAATCAACTAATCACTTCTCTTGAGTCGAATCAACAAGAATCCAATCCACGCAACAAATGTTGAACCAATAATTTTAATTAATCTTTTTCTGAAAAACAATAATTCATTAAGTGAAAATGGAGTTAAATTTAATCTCAAACAGATATTAATAAATAGCGGTCAACTCTCGACTCTAGTTGCTTTAGAAATTGAATTCAGGACAACTTCCAAAGCGGTCACTGTTTCGATAACACTGAACTCTAGTTGCTACAGAAATTTAATTCAGCACAACTTCCTTTCGAAGTATTGTATTTATATTAAAACAAATTCAGTACAAGCTTTTCTCTATTTGCATTCCTGACATTTCATAGCATCTTTGAGGATTTATTGTTTTATTTAAATTGCGATAATTGCTTTAGCTTACCTTGTTCATACCATTCCCCATGTTGCTTCATTTAAATGTTGCGTACGCCGTTGCCCACACCAATTGTCAAAGGAATTTGACCAGAAATGCTGCTGAAAGTATAATAAATAAACCAAAGATTCGATTTACTACCATTTTCCAAGTTCATGGAAAATATTAAATGAAGGTCTAATGCAAAGGTGGCCCAAACATTATGTTGCTGACTCTGTGTGTGTTCGTGTTTCTGTGTCTATTGTTTGGTGCCTGCCCCTGACAAGAGTGCAAGTGGCCAAGTGGCTGTTGGCTTGCAAGCTGTTGCGACTGTCATGCCCTCATCGCTACCAAACAAGCGACGTCAACATCAGCAGCAGAAGCAGAAGCACAAAAACATGGCCTAGACGTACTAGACAACACAATGTAATGGTAGGCAGGCATTGCATCCGTCGCGGAAGTAAACAATCCTTGAAGTCGCTTGGCTTTGGTTGCATCTCATTATTAAAGGAGACAGACAGACTGACACGGTCAGGCAAAACTGAGAATCAGACAGATGGAAGGTTTGTACGGGTAATTCAGCTCGAATACTCGATTGAATCCAGAATGCCAAAGGTTATATATTTGCTGCTGCTTAGCCTTATGTTCGTGTGGCCCTCAAAATTAGGCAAGGTTTATGGCAAACAGTTTATGGCTTCTAAAGAGACAACAGGCAACAGTTGGTTGACTGCTTTAGCCCTGTCTTCAGAAACACAAAGGCATCCTCATCACAAATTTAAGACAAATAAGCCTTGACGTTGCTTTCAATGAGACTCCTCCCGTTCGTCCCCCAGTGCAATTTGCATTCAGCATTTACCACATTTACATACATAAGCTTGAAAGTAGCGAGGCTTTGTTAAATTTTATACCTGTGCACAAAACTGTCGCCTGCTTGGAGTACCAACAAAAAGATGGCTCGAAGATAAAGCACGTTTGCCACATTCATTCCTACTAGCTGCCTTTTAGCAGCAGAAATTACACAGAATTAGTAACTTGTATGAGGATAGCCAACCAACGACTTGAAATTCAATTGACATGATTACGTGCAAGACATGTCTGTGTGTGTGTGTTGGTGTTACTGCGGGCATCTGTTTGATGGCCACTCACTGAGTTTATTTATTGGCTCATCCACTGGGCAAACAGTTTTAGACCCACCACATTTTTTATCACATTTTTCCATCGCATTTTGTCAAAGAGTTTTCTATCTAAAACGATGCAGATGTGCCTAAATGTGTTATGCTTATATATGTTCTTTGCATGTGTGTGTGTCAATTCAACCATTTTGTGGGTAATTTGGAAAAAGTCTTAAAGTAAACACAGCTAGGAATGCTGTCTACACTTCTTAACTACAAATGAAAGTTTTTTACAGTTCTGGTAGAGTGATCTTTTTCTTACCTTATACAGTCGAACTTCCATGCAATTATTTTTGTTATACACTTAATTCTTGTATTGTAAGTCGAGCTTTAACTAGTTATTTTGTTTTTGTGTGGTTTTTCCACTACTCTTTATCGATAAATACTTGGTGACAACACGCATGTACCTAAGATAAAAATTAAAGCGGAAGTGCTTGCTCGCCTCGCTTCTTCTTCTTCGTGGTGCTGACTTAAAAACAAACCAACAAGAGTCGCAAGAGAACAGCGAAGATCAGAAAACAAGCAAAGAACAAGAAAACAAAAGGGTATTCTCAATTGTCTTGATATCTGCTTCAAATGCGTTCGTGCATTTAAAAAACATTCGTTATCGGACAAGTGTGAGAGTTGGAACTAGGGGCTAAAAAAAATCTTAAAAAATAAATGTTAACTATTAGGAAATTCGATATATTGAGATCAAAACGCACTGAAAATTGAAATCAATTCGTAACGTAGAAAGTTCGTAAAAATTTATATACATACACATGTAGACAATATCGTGTTGGCCTGTAAAGACTTGTGTGCTAACTGCAGCTTAAGGTTGATTGATACAATAGTTTGAGGAATATTTAACAGAAAGATAAATTTGACCATACAGAAAGAAGCTTGAAAATATGTCTAAATCGTCGCAATTTACTACAAAATGGATGTCCAACAATTGCAATTAGTTGCTGCAAATGTTTGCCGAAACCAATAAAAGCGTTGCATACCTTTAGGCGAAACTGAAATGGCATACAAATTGAATTTTTGTGTTCAGTTTTAATCAAATTGTAAACTTTGGCATCGTGTTTGCACCGTTAACGTGGACGTTGCACACTGGTTCCTGTTGTATGGGGAGGGCGGCCAAAAATACTTCTAGTTGAGGTAGAGGCTTGAAACTCAACACAAAATTTTTATAAATTCATGGTAAGATTATGTGTAAAAATCAGCCAGATCGGACCACCATATCATATAGCTGTCATATGATCGATCGGTCTGAAATCAAGTGTTTGTATGGAAACTGTTTTGTTTTCCATTATATTGCAACGCAACCTTATAATACTTCATTAAAAACTACTTTATTTAACCAGGGCGAGCTAAGTGCAAATCGGGATACTATATTATATAGCTGCCATAGGAACAATCAGTCTAAAATCGATTTTTTGTTGGAAAAATTATTTTGTTTTAAACGACAAACGGCAAAAATGTAACAATTATTACACAACAACAAACACAAAATTATTATAGATTTTTTCATAGTTCATGTATGTGCACGCTTTAATTATAAGGTAAAAATTCAACAAATAAAAAAAATTCAACAAATATACATATGTAAGAAAGAAAAAAAAGTTTTATATACATACATTCCAGTAAATCAATAGCTGATTTTAAAAGCTTTGACTTTGGCTTACAAAGAAGTTTTCTTTGACCCGTGATGAAGGGATCGGAGGTTAAAAGTAATCTGTTAAATAAATCAGTATTTGTCAGGACTCTTGAAATTTTTCGTGTATGCCTCAGCCTGAACAGTTTTATGTCTTTGTTTTTAGCTTCTGCAGCTTCTTCTGATAGCTCTCCAATTGATACTAAGCAATTTCTTATGATATCAGGACCATGTAATAATACTTTATGAACCGAAGGAGGAAGGTAGTACCAAGGATAATTACTAATTAGAAGCTTTGCAGTTTCTAAAGCATAGTCTCCGAATTTTGCGGGATTGATATTGTAGCCTGAAGACATGGCTTGCAAAATTGTTGAGCATCTGATAATCAAGTTTTTCTCAAGGCCTGTTATATTGGCAGTCATATCTGGATTGCCAAAAAATTTTCTTGCAGTATTTCCATCGTTAGATGTTCCACTTCCGCCTGTCTTAGGTTTGTCGACTATTAAACCCATTTTTGTTCGAAACTCTGACTGAATTTTTTTTTTTGTTGCACATCGCATTGTTTCGCAGAAATGGATTCGATTATAGCCAGCGAATCAGAATGGCTCTTCAAAACGTTTGAGCGTGTACGCTTGCACTTGTTCCAAAACTTTGAAAACTGTGTGCTAACGTTATTTATGCATTTTTTCAACTCATCCTGGTCCAGCTGATAACCCAAATGATTGGCATGTTTTAAAATGGCATCCTGTACATTATCACTTTTTTCTTGGATTGAACCTGCCTTTCCACACCATAAATCAAAAGCAGCTAATCGAGAAAATTGGCATTCGTATGTTGTCCCTATGAAAATAATGAGCTCTTAGCAGGCAAAAACCGAAAATAAACATAAAACATAGAATAAAAGCAAGAACAACAAAACACCACAACAACAAAAACAACAACAAAACCAACAACAACAACAATTCAAACAAAAAGCAACAACAACATTAAACAACAACAACATAAAACAGTTGCAGTAGTCGGACACTACACTTCCTCTCTTTTCTTCTTCTTTATATCTATCTTTCGTCTTTGTCTAGCACGCTGATTGTATTTTTTTTCGCAAGCCACATGTGATTTTTTAAAGTTGAGGTTAGGTTACCTTTTTGAGTAAAGCAAGAGCACGGGCACCTACGGGCACTTGAAATTAACACCACATAATCTTAAAATGTTAATAAATAATATACAAAAAGAATTAAGTTGACGTGAGTTGACGATCATAACTAAAACTCTAACGAATCACGGCAAAGACAAACACAGAACGTCCACAATAACGTACTTAACACAATAACGATTTACACAACACACAGCGGGAAATACATATATTTTTTTTTGCACAAATATTGTCAATACCTTTATTTATAATAATAATCCCATCCATCGCACAACAGCTTTGTTTTAAATGTTTATTTAACTTTTTTAGTGAGAGCTCTATTTGCAAGCTGTTCACGCTGCAATACCAAAATAATTTTATGCTGTCTCTTTTGATGCTATTCTTGAAGAGGACAGTAAGAACAAAACAAAAACAAGTATACAGTTTAATAGCTAGACCAATTATGAAAAAGTGTTGATGCATTTAAAGTCAAAATTTTAACTTTGACTTTTTTATTTTTGGCCTATGGGAGGAACCACTGTGCGTTGGAAGGATGTGACACTTGGTCCACAGAGCTGCCAAAAACTCATTCATATAGTAGTGATTAAAGCAGCCAAATGTAATTTTTTTTTTGTTATTTTCCGTCTATTGTTCGGCTATTCGTCACGAGCTGTTTGCCAAGTTTTTTTTTCCTCAGCTAATTGGCAAAGGATAAAGAAAACGAAATGAATATATTTTCAAGCAGTTTTGCTTATTATTTGTCGAGCGTATTATACTTTTTAAATGGGCCCATATTAAAATTCAATGTTCTACGAATGAAAAACTGTCTTTGTACATGTAAATTAGCCTAGGTTGTGACCTTGCTGCCCAGTCAATGGTTGTTAAAAACAAGGGCCAAACATGTCGCTCGTCGCTGCCATAGCCCTCCCCCTCTCGTATCCGGCAAATAGATTCCCGACAGTCCGACCCCCCAGCGAGCAAACAATTATATCGCTTAGACATTTTACACAAGCAATAAAATATACTTATATATGTGGCACATGCAAGCGGCACGAATGACACACCTATTACACACACACACACACACAGCGTTGTAGAGACTGATAGAGTGGTGCAATTTAATGGGCTGGCACTTGGTGACTCCATTTTCAGTGGAGTCAACGTCGGTACTAGCAAAAAAATGACATCGATTTTTAAAAGATATCTATCTTGATCAAAATATGAATTTTTTGCTTTCAAAATCAACATGCTATCTATATGTATACATACATTTTATATAATTATACTTATACAACCCTTTCAGTTTTTGGTTTGAATTTTTTTTCAGGTTTTCCAAATTTATGCTTTTAATGTTGTAACTTTAAAGTTAAATAGTCCGATATTTCTTTAGTTCTTTATGAATTAAATTATTGATTTTAGATATTTATCTATAAGTATTTTTTTTTTCAACATTAGCTTATAATCTTGTTTAAAACAAATATATACTGTATGCAACTCTTCTTGATTTAATCTTAAACCTTAAAAAGAAAAATGATTAGGAAATACACTATACTCGCTTTAAACGCTTTGGTAACTTTTTCGCTAAGTGTATGAAGAAAAAATAATAAGAACACAGAAACACACGCAATTGACATATTTTTATGGTTTCCCGCTTCTGAGTCGACTTTGAATGTTTGCTCGAAGCTCAACAAACTGTGCAAACTTTTGTAATAAATGTCTGCCTCTATTTTTGCCTATGAATCATGAAAAGGGCACGCAATCGCCACACTACAAACACCAAACACATAATCATAAATGTGGCATTGTCTTACGCTGCTGGATAGCAATTTTTATACAAATTGAAATGCAATGCCAATAAATGGCCACCGAGGCAGACAAAATAATAAGAAACACACAGATATTAAAAAAAAAACAAGCAAGAAGGCTTTAGTCGGGGAGCCCTATTAGAAGATACCCTGAGCCCAGTTTCAATAAATATTTAAATTTATATAAGACTTTGGTATCATGACTTAACTTCAATCGATTCAATTCGAATTTTCCAGTGTTTCTTAACCAATTGGGACGAAATTTTCAGAAAAGTTCTATCGTTACCCATTATTCAACCCTCATTTTTACATTTTCCAAATTCGATATTTTTGTTATCGATTCCATGTGTATATCGGAAACCAGAATAGTTATCGATAATTTGAAACAAACTTGTTTTGCTTATGGTATAGGAAAACATATATTCAAAATCTGAAGTCTCTAGCTTTTGTTGTCTCTGAGATCGACGCGTTCATACAGACAAACAGACGGACGGACAGATGGACATGGCTATATCGATTCGGCTGTTGATGCTGATCAAGAATTTATATATGGGGTCGGAGATGCTTCCTTCTGCCTGTTACATACTTTTTCACAAAACCATTATACCCTTATTTACCCATTTTATGGGTTCAGGGTATAAAAAAATCGGCAGCCTCGAGGCGAAAGAATATAAAGAAATGTTTGTTACTTCCGAGGCAAGACCTGTTTGTGGGAGTTGTGGGCGTGTTTTGTGGCAAGCTAGCGCCACTTTGTCTAAAGCAAGTCGAATGTCAAAATCAGTCTATGGGCTGAGTAGGACATGGGATACAAAAAACAATGCACAGTCGAACTTCCATGTAACGAACTTTTCTAAGTAACGAATTAAAATCAAGTACATCGCGTTTTGGCTCAACTTTAGTTTGTTTTGCACTGAGTAAATCGAATTTCTCCGATAACCCTAGAAGGAAATAGTTGTTATTTTGATTACTGTTTCTTATAATGCACGAACGCATTCAAAACAAGATTGCATTTATCGTTTTGATTTCGTGTTCTTTTCTTGTTTTCTGCTGCTCAATTTGTTGTTGCGACATCCGGTCTCAGTGAAGATTTTTTAAGTTAGCACTTGAAGAAGAACCACGGCGACTGTCAAGCACTACTGCATGCGTTTTGTCGCGGAAGAGATTCTTGTCTCTTTTAAATTCGCTACATGGAAGTTGGACTGTACACATAAAAGTGCCAGCTGTAGTCGAGTCGGAGCCTGACTGCCACGCCGGCATCTTTCCGCATGCTGTCATAAAATAGTTTATTAGCATACGCACAAGACAAAAACACACGCACAAACTCGGAATAGGGGGAATACGGAAAGAGAAGGATTCATGTGTATTGTGACAGCGACAGCCCCTGCGACAGCGATGCTTCAAGTTATGTAAACATTTGCATTCAACTCCTAAATAAACTAAATGAAAAACTGCTGACCAGCAGCCCAACTGATTAAAGGGAAAGTAAGTGGAAAGAGGAATAGGTTTCGAATAACCCAAAGACAGGTTTAACCTTTGTTGGATTGTGGTTGGCAAACACATCCTTACATTTACCGGCTCTAACGGAAGCTTTGAACAAAATGCACGTCAGTTAATTAACTACACAGTTTTTGGGATCCATTTTCCATTCGAGTGCCTCTTTTCTACTTTGCGGTTGTCCGGAAAGGAAGGGAAAGGGGAAAGAAACGTTGTCACGTATGGGAAGCACGGATGAGAACACACTGGACAAGGTCATCGTCGGAGCCGAAATGCAAATGCAGCAGAGATGAGAAAAAAAATGTTGTAGGACACTTATATGAAGGTTACTAATTATGAAATGAAATGGAAACGTTGCAAGTTGAAGTTTTCGGTGAAAGTAAGCTTAATTTAAATGCATAATTTAGAAATGTTTAGCAGAAAGGGGGAGCTCCATGTTAAAGCATAATAATTTGGTTTTGCATATGAAATGACAACAACGACAAAATGAAAGAGAACAAACGAGCCTAATTTGATTAAATTTTGTGAGCATCAAGGGAAATAAACCCGAAAACTTAATTAAACTTGTTAAGTTGGCAATTAACTTGTGTGTGTTATATGCAAATTTTCCTTGGTAGCATTTAAGCTAAGCAAATATAATTTAGAGTGAAATTCATTAAGCCCACACATCATATACTCGAAATTCCTTAGAATTAACTTTTCATAGAACGCTGTTCTAAATACTTAGAAAACGCATTTATTACTTCCTTGAATAATTAGTTGCCATTGAAGGAAATTTCCTAATTTTGTGTATGCAAATATTTTCTACGTACGTTGTGACTGGGATACTTCGAAAAACGCAATTTCATGATCAACCAAAGACAAAAAAAAAACCGAAATTTTCTTCCCGCAGATTATATGTACTAAACGTGTTTTTGGAGGTTCTAAGTCCAAATTTAAAATAAAAACTTATGTCCTATATATGGAAAAATATATATGTATACGTACTTGGAATCTTATAAAACTGATTCCGATTCTGACAGATCCTGATTCTTACCAGAATATACAAAAAAAAAAACTTATTAGCAATATTGAAATCCGACTTCTGACAAAAATTGTTAAGAGAAAAATTTTACCAATAAGTAAGTACATATTGGAGACAGATTTCTAAATCACCAACAACTTAGTAGAAAACCAGCTAGTTACCTTGATTTTTAATCTTTTAAGTCTATTTTAAAAGGCTTATTTAAAGGCATTTAAATACCCTGCCCTAACTTCTTAGATCTTCCCTACTTTTATTGAATTTTTCAGTCGAAAATTTAAGGTATTAAACGTTAACTTACCCTTGATTTAACCGATATTTATAAATATATTTCCAGTAACAGCAATTGACAATCGTCAATTGTCAATCCTCAAATCATCGTCATTCATAATGAATGCGCCATTGCTTAACTGTTTGTGTGTGAAAGCGCATGGAAAACACTTTCAACATTGTGTTGTGTCTATTTGGGCGAGCCTCCTTTTGCCCCTTGGTGGGGAATTGTTTTTGCATTGAATGAATGAAATGGATGGCACGTTTAGAGGCATTTTCACACCAATTTAGAAGCCGAGCAAACGCAAATCATGGGCCAAGAAACACACACACACACGGACAATGGAGGTCTGGCACATTACTTATACGACCCATGTGGTAACAAAGCATTTTTTCTTCGCTTCTCTTCTTATTTTTTTTCTAGTTATTCATTTTAATGGATGAGTTTGGGCTATGCTAATTTCCAAGTTGCGTGCATGGACATTAATTTTTCGTCGTTCTCGCAAAAATCCACAATGGTTAGAGGGAAGCACAAAACAAATTAAAACAACTGCAAAATTACGCCATTTTAGTGTAGTGTAATTTACTAAAACATTAATGTCCGCAGAATTCTAGCTTATAATGATTCCCATTAGAGTATTGTCCCATAATATAGTATATGTAAGTATGCAGGTAAATGTTGCAATCAAGAAAGTGATACATACAATGTAGTTGTTGACCTTACTGATTGGTGTTGGTTGGCGGCCAGCTTAATATCCACGATGTCGTCGTCGTCAATGGTGATGCATTTGGTGCAATAGCTTTACTGCTCCCTGGACACACACGCACACACAACGCACACACAGATGAAGTAGAAAAAGAAGAACAACAAAAGTCAGTCAGTCCTTCCTTCTTCACGGCTGTTGTTATATCATACACGGATATAAAGAGAGAGAAATGCAGCAAGAACGAAACGCGGACGCTGACGCCAGTAAGTGTTTAAACTCCGGGCGCTCGCGAAAGTTGCTACTAAGCGGCCGCGGCCACAACGAGCTTGATTTGATTGAATGAAGATTTTTTTTTTTTTTTACTTGAACATATTTTTCTTCGGTAATATTACTGTTACGTTAAGAAGGCAACTGGCATTTTACTGACAGTTAATTCGTTTAATCATTTTCATAATAACTTTGCAGCTCGGGAAAAAAATGTGTATTGTAATAGGTATTAGACGAGCGGTGGAGAAACGAACGTAGAAGCAACAACAGCGACAACATCAAAAAATAACAAAGTCCAACCGCAACAACGGCGCGAGAACGAACATAAAAAAGAGCTGAGCCCACCGACAGTAACAAAAAGGTAGACGAAGCGCCAAAACGCCTCAAACGCTGGTCACAGACTGAGCCTGTAAATGCGACTCAAAGTCTATAAAACGCAAGCAGTGCTGCTGCAGCAGGACTTGAGTATTCAAAGTTGAGTGAAATGGCTTGCGGTGTGCGGTGAATGAAGCAGCAGTATGCTCGGCATGCGCACGACGTTAACACTCTGAAAAAGAAGCGCGCCAAATGTAAAGCACTCAAAGTGGAATTCACTCAAGGTTGAAAGCTGCTACAATTCAACTAACATGCCGTTATATAACAACGTTAGTAGGCAGAAAAGACAGAACAAAAAAACACTCATTGATTGAGAGAGTGATAGCGAGAGAGCTTGCACCTGACCGGCAAGCGGGCATTTGAGAAGCTTTCAGTTCGATTTTTGTTTTTGGCTCAGCAGTCATTTAGTGTTTATTGAGCCGCACAGCCATGATCCATAATAATTTTAGTTTGTCGACTCATCGCGTGTAGCATCCATTTTTGGTCTTTGTTTGTAAGACTCATAGACCCAAAATAGGAAAGTGAGGTTATAGCTCAATATGATCTACTTAAAGCTGATGATTTTTTTAAAGTTTTTTTTCTGTGCTCTTCACTTGAAGTTGCTCTTTTATTGTTTTTATTCAATTTTAATTTGATATCAATACATAAATATGAATTTGCTCTTTTATTGTTTTTATTCAATTTTAATTTGATATCAATACATAAATATGTACAGAAAGCATATCTAGGCTATATACTTCAATATCATTATACATTCATTCTAAATATGTATGTACATATATGTTAATATGTACAGAATTTCAATATGAATTATTTCGGTTTTATATGCTCAGCCTCTGTTGTAGATCTTACTCTTGCTCTTTTGTTGTTGTTGTTATTGCCTACATCTAAAATGATTTGGAAAATACAACGAACGCAAATAGAGGCAACGGCGCAGAACGGTGATGTGTGGGCGAGCCAATGACCAGGCTATATCCAAACATACATTCAAATGTACATACACATCTTATTCAAATATAGGAAATATGCCTCTGCACGAAATAAGACAGTAGCTGACGCATATTTGTGGCCAAGTAAATCAGTAAACAGCTGCTCAAAATTCTGTCTAAAGTCAATTATTTGATGTTTAGCTGGCAAACCGTGAAAAACGTCAATTACTTGCTATCGATAAGCGATCGGTGTGCATATTGATCGATAAAATACGCGCAGGTTTCTTCCGTGTGGGTGTGCAACAAAGTCATGGCGCAGCTAAAGCTCTGCACAAGCCATATTGACAGCTTGAGGGCGTACATGTGCATACACAACACACACACTCACACATGTTACTTATGTAGATATGTACGCATTTATGCGCTGTGAGCTGGTTCAGAAGCCATGCGACTGTCGCTGCTGCTCAATTTCAGCCTGTGGAATTTGCTCTCTCTCTTGGACAGCATTTGGATACTCAGCTGATTAATATTGTTGTAGTAGTTATTGCCGACATTGGCTATTTATAAATCTGATGTTGAAGTGGCCAACGATCGCCACAGAAAGCTCACAGCAGCTCTGATCAAAACTGAATAAGAAAGAGAGAGAGAGTAAGTTAAATAGCGCAAAAAAAAAATTATTTCGTTTGCAATTTATTGACACACACACAATAAAAATTATTTACCAATTTAGGACTTAACTGTTATCCGTTGAAGCGTCGCTAATCAAATTTAACAAGCCGCGTGGTTGCTCAACTCAACCTACAAGAGAGAGACAGACAGCGAGAGTTGGAGCATTCTAGAAGAGAGCCGGAGAGAGCTTACGCGGCGACTGCGACTGCGACGATGCCAAAGGTGGCATCAAGGCAGCGCCAAATCAAACGAACGTTGGAAAAAACTTTGCGCTCAGTCGATGAACAACTTTGGCAACGAACAGTGTACGTGTAGCAGCGACGTGGATTATTTGAGACTAACGGACAAGTGGACTACGTCGTGTGTGTGTGTGTGTATTTGCGTTCAGCAGCAATGTGCAAAAATAATTTTATCTATAGGTGTTGTATATATAAATTGAGTATATAAAAAGAAAAAAGCATCACACACCGTTCACATACAAAAAGCAATAGGAATACATAGAGAGAGAGAGAGTGAAAAAGAGCGAGCGCGTCTCAAACGGAAATACGTAAAAGCCAACAACAAAATACTTAGTAGTGTCGGAGAGTGCATTTGTGTGCGTACGCTGAGCAGCAGCCGTGCCTGTTAGAAAGTGTAGCCAAAGAGTGACATCATAGAAGTGAAGGCGTCGACGGAGGTGTAGGTGAAGACAATACTTCCGAGCAATTAGCATTCGTCGTTCTTAATGTTGTTATTGTTTTTATTGTGGAAAAATCACAGTTAAGCAAAATATAAAAAACCGCAGCTAGTTGCGATAAATCGCACATCGAAATTCGACATCGAAACGGGACGGGACAGCAAAAACAACAACAACAACAAACACACTCTCGGACTCAAGGTGAACCTGACTGCCTGTCGAATATCAACGAAAAAAAAAAAAAAAAAAAAAACAACAACAGCAACGGCAGCAATACAACTCAAACTTATTTCGAAATTAGTCGCTTCGAGACGCGTCGAACAGAACGGCAGAAAGAAAGTGACAGGACTCGCAGAGTGTGGCAGACAACATGAAGCCAACTGTGATAACAGCTAACCAGACCGGCGGCGGTGGTGGCAACGGCAATGGCATCGCACCAGGATCAGCTGGCATTAACATACCCATTAATCGAGATTATGTCGGTGTAAGCAATTCACCTCAACAGCAGCCGATTCCCCATCCCAATACCCAGCATTTCGCACAGCAGTCGCCATCTCAGTTCTATGGCAACTATGGATCGCCGCGACAACAATATCAGCAGCCCCAGCAGCAGGTTCCCCCCACAAATCCACAGCAGCAACATTTTCAGGTGAGTGACTGGCAAAAGTATGTACATACATGTATGTATATGTGGACGCACATACATATTTCAACGGCGCCAGTCTCAAGGTCGCCTTGTTGCTGCTTATATACATATGTACATATGTACATACATTCATATATCGGCGCCCGACAAGGTCGCTTTGCATTGTTGTTGATCGAAATTAAATTAGCTCGGTTGTTGAAATTGCACAGCAAATCCTTTAAAAACAAAAAAAAAATGCAACGAGCAAAAAACACGTATTGAATTCGCTGCGCATTTGTTTTGAGTACATATGTACTTATAAAAAAAAGGATGTGTGACTCACATGAACCTAATTTTCGAGTGCATTTGCAACCCCTGCAGACAACTACACAGTGTGTCAAGTGCTTATGCACACAATTAAGCATGTATACACTTAGAGAAAAATAATGCATTGTAAAAAGCAAGTTACCACTTTTGCACTTCTTGTTAGATATAACAAAAATATTTGAATATTTCTAAAGTTAACGAAAAACTTCTAATTAAAATTAACAATAATATATTAAATCATATAAATTAAAATATAAATCCCCTTTTTTCTGAATTTGAAACAATTTTTTGTTACAAAAATATATGAAATATTTTTAAAATTAAAATATTTTCTTACAAATTTTGAGATTTTCAAAAAGTTTCAAAATATTGATTTTAAAAAAAATGTTTTAACTTTATCTAAATTCGTGCATTATTTTCCAAGTGCATGGCTCTATTGACCCAATCCGCTTTTAACTACACAAGTACAACGCTGCGTATGGTTAACGTAGCGCAAAACATTTACAAGCCCAATAACAAAATTAAGTCCAATTAAAACAAAAGCTGATTAAATATCTAATCGTATTGTTGGCCACAACACAAAACAAAAGTCTATCAAGTATTTGACTGAACGCTAGAAGAATTGACGAGCAATTTGATTTGTGCTCGTTAAAAATGTTTTGGCAATTTCTAGAAAATACTCGATGGTGATAGACAAACGCATATGCTCTGCACCAGCGAAATGTACATATGTATGTACGGTACATGTGCTTTAACGTTGAGAAAGAGAGCTCACTGAAAGCACAGCGGAGAATAAACGAAGACAAAAAAATTCGTTTACTTTTTGGTTTGATTTCGCTCTCAGCACACGCTCCGTATTTCACGACTGTTTCGCAGCTGTAGCCATAGGTGCACTAACTTAACTATATACTACATACAACATGTAGACACAATCTTATACTCGAGTCTTTATACTCTTTATAGTATATTCATGTGGGTGGCCAAATGGCAGCACATACATATATACTAACATAGATATACGCGTAGGCGGCGACAGCACACGATATAATAGCATTTATTGCTTTGTTGTTGTCCAAGGCAATGAAGCAGTGACGTTTTGTGGTCAGCTGTCATAGGCAACGCATCGCAACGGATAGTGACTTATTTACACAACACGCAATCCCTAGCTATTTATGTACTTATGTTTTGGCACTTGTATTTATCTAGAAAGTGTGACAGAGCTTTTCAAACGTATTATTAAAAGAATGTTGATTAAATGACTTTAAGAAGATAAGTTTTTCACAAAATAGCCTTGACTTTTTATAATAAAATGACTGTTGGCACTAAATTACTATTAAAATATGAATGAGCGATAAGGAAAATTCAATTCCAATTCAGATCTGTTTAAAGGAAACCTTGAAAACATATTTAAAATAAAATTTTACGATACAAAATTTGTTCATAAAATATGTGTTTGCATAAATTCCTCTGCATCGAAAGCATAAACAAAAATTTAACTGCTTCATATGTATGCTTAAAAGTCTAAATTTTTACTTCAAAAATACGAATTTGTTTTTAATATTTTCAAGCATAAGCCTTATGGGTAAACAAGAATACATATTAAATGGAATCGAATTTATTTGCTTCCATTTTATTTTGCTAAACTTTGACTTGAACTTAGAAAATAGCTCATCTATTCAACTTAACGAAAAACACTGCTTGTTTGTAATGCATATGAATTTATCGGAAAGGCACAAAACCGCACATAAAAATAACATTCTTCCATTCATTGCCTTATTATTGAGTTAAGTAAACATTTTAATAAGCATAATTACAATAAATACTCACGCATTGTTTAAATAAATGTAAAAATCAATTGATCTACCATACGAACATATGTAGATTCAATCATGTGCATTTATGCTGTTTTAACACGAGCATTTCGATCGTGAGAGCTGAAGTTGCGAGAACAATCTAGTCAAAAACATTGTTGTAGTGGTGGGCGGACAACCGCTGCCACTTGACGACCTGCTCGATGCTATAAAATACTTGTCGTCAGCTGTCTTCTGGTTCATTCACAAGCAAACAGTTGGACAAAGAGTACGTCACTGCCGCTCGCGTCGCTAAAAAGAGATACAAAAAAAAAGAAAACTATACAAAGCGCAAAAAAAAAAACAAAAGAAAAGCAAAACGCTGTTTTTGCTGATAAAGCAATCAATTTACTTAAAATAGGTAATGAATAGCTACACAATTTACTATCAATTGAATATTGCTGATTGCAAAATCGCTGTGCTACAAGCAAACAGTTGTAAACAGTGTGTGTGTGATAGTGTGCATTAAGTGCTGTTATTATTACTTTGAATGGTTAAGGTTTTATTTAAACGTTGACGTCACTTTGTTTTTTTTTTTTTTTTTTTGCTAACGTTGTTATTGTTTGTCATACAAGCAAACCCACATACATAAATACATACTTGCATATGTATGTACATTCTGGCTGCTATTTGTGTATGAATCATAAGCTTATTTATAAACAGTTCGCCCACTTTGCGCACACGTTCGGTTTCGATTTTGTTAAAACTAAAACAAAATGAATTTCTTTTGAATTGTAATTGCAGCCGTCGTTTGGATTTGAACCCGATATGGACATGGATATGGATAATATGTTTCCACGTTCCCGACTGGGGCGATTGCATAACGATCATTTTGCCGGCTTTGGAGGCGCACGTAAGCGGAATAGTTTGCACGATCCCCATACCCATACCCAAACTCATCCTACGGCACACTCAATGCACCCTGACGAAGATTTTTCTCATTATTTTGATGATAATGCAGACTTTGGATTCCCACAATTCTCAACGATGGGACGACGCGGCCGTGTTGCCGGCGGTGCCAACAGCCACATGGAGCCGGACGATGATTTCTTCAACAGACTGCCATCGGAGTTCCGTCAGTATATACCAGAGACTTTTGGCGCTCGGCGAACAGCTGGCGGCGTTGGTGGCACCCCGCCACAAGCCCGCCCTCAACAACAGTACTATCAGCAGGCGGCACAACCACAGCAACAACAACAACAGCCACAGGCTCAAGTGCCGCAAACACCATCAAAGCGTCTCTGTGATGCAGCTATACAAACGGAGGATCCCATCGTTGGTCGCTCGGAGGTAGATTGTGCACCGCCTGCAAATCTCAATCAACATGGATTGCGCAACACCATGGACATGGGCGTGAAGAGTGTTGCCGAACAGGATCAAGCATTGCGATCCCATTCGGCACCACCCCCAGAGCAACAGCAGCTGAATCAGCAATACCAACAACAGCAGCAGCAGCAACCACAGCAGCACTATGGCACGCAGACTACTCCACCAGTGCAGGCCAACTATGGACCGGGTCCGCAGCAACATCAGCCAACGCCAACTCCATTGCAATTCCATAAGACTTACTACGCGCCACACCAGCAGCCTCATCCTCAACAGCAGCACCAGCAGCAGCAGAAGCAGCCAACACCACCGCCACCACAGACGCCTGGCGGTAGCAATATACGCACCATACCCATCTTTGTGGAGGGACGCACTGAACCCATTATCAATGCGCATAAGGATATACCAAATCAGTCTCAGGCACAGGCATCAGCTACGGCTCAGGCATATTACGCGCCGCCTCCTTCTTCGCAACAACATCAACAACAACAGCGTCCTGGTCCACTTAATACTCAACAGGCCCAAGCCGATCAACAAATTGACGGTGGTGTGGGCATGACGCCACAGACGCCGCATACAGTCGACTCCATTAAGAAGATACAGGATATACAAAGGGATGTGCTCGAATTGATGGGCAAAGTGGAGCAGTTTAAGGGCACGCGCCAAGACAAAGAGTACGCCTACCTGGATGAGATGCTAACACGTAATCTTCTCAAGCTGGACACAATTGATACAAATGGCAAAGATAGCATTCGGCTAGCCCGCAAAGAAGCTATCAAGTAAGTTCACCAAAAATATTATAATCAAAATAATTGATTAAATTTATACTCTTCCTCTTTTTGTCATAGATGCATACAAGCATCCGTTAATGTGCTGGACGCCAAGGCCGAGGAGAATGCCAGAATACAAGCTGGCACAGAAACAATCGGTGCTGCTGCTCCAGAGGCGGTAGAGCCATCGCTTGCCGATGAGGCAGAATCAGCGGCAGTTGCTGAGCCGGAAACGACACAGCAACTGGATGCCACAAAGATTCAAGAGGCCATACCTCTGCCACCGCCGCCAAGTGCCGCAGTGGCAGCTGCTGACAATGCAACCGAACTGCAAGCTTCAAATGAATCGTCTGCCACAGAAACCACATCGCTAACAACTCAGTCGTCGGAATGATGACAGCATCGCCTATACAAGGCGACCGTTTCGAAGCAGCTTTACAAATTAACCAAAATCAACTGAAAATTCAAGGGGGGAGAAAATTAAAAATTAAAATTTTGAATTTATTAGCGAAAAAGCAACAAATTAAGTTATAAAAAAAATTTTAACTGTTGGCATCATGATAAAATTGATAAATACATGCAAATATGTATAAAATCTCACACAGGCCTAAATATTAACTAGGCTAAGTTATTGATTGAATATAAAATGACAAAAATGCCTGCATAGAATTGAATATGATACTGGAAAAACGTAGAAATTATTTTTATGTATCATAACCGAAAACAAAAAAATATAGCAAAGCAGTTTATATATCACAGATGACTGTACAATATAGATATTGTTGAATTTGTACTGGCAGCACTCATCAGCAGCAGAAGAGTCCAAGAGTATGATCTCATACAAATCTCATACAAACAAGGGGGAAAAAATGCGATGTTTTGCTTAGCTGCGAATTGTTAAAAAAAAAAATCGAGTAATGAAAAACTCTAATGCGTAATTATTTGTGTTACTAATTATTATTAAAATAAATGTAGATATTGTTCACAATATAATACACATACAAAAAAGTGTCGCAAGTTTGGGACTTGGATTTTTCAGCTTGCGACTTACACACATATATTGGCTACAAACACACACATACATATATGAGACGATAATACAAATACTCAAGTGCATGTGCATTAAGAAACATTTAAAAAAAGGACGCAACATTGTTTTGGAATTCTTAAGGTTAACAATCAGATAAATACATATATATGTATATGGAAGGCACCTAAATGCTATATATGAATTGAACATGGTGCGTATGATGTTATAATCAATTTATATGAAGTTATATATTAAATCTCATTAGGTATATAGCATGAATTGCATTATTGTTCAAGATATAACTGGGCATTTGATATAATATATATAATATTATACTATACATATATATATAGTAAAATACGTAAGTAATTTGGATGTATATGCTCCATAAAATACAGAAAAATGATTTGATGTAGTAGCTGCTTAGCAGTTGCCATATTTTATACGGTTATTGCATTGTATAAAGTAGCGTAAGTTGCATTAGTTAACGATTTCCACATAGTTTGCTGGAAACAGTCCATAGGTTCCATCAGGGCCCAAGCCCTGCCACCAGCCCTCATCAATTTGATCGATGTGTGTTATGACATCGCCGGGATCGAATGTGATTTCGGATTCATCAGCTGCCTGATAGTCGTATAAGGCCCGTGCACGTAGACCCAAATCTCCAAGGCTCTCCTGGCATATGAAGTCATCCTCGTTGACCAAATCTGTCACTTCACCACCAATGAAATAGAATAACTAAGCATTTTGCTTAAATCTTTTGAAAAATAAAATAGCTCACATGCATTGCGCTCCAATGTACTAAGGCCGGATGTCTTGACGGATTGAGACTGCTGTACCGTCACTGAAACCTTGGTACGCACCTCTTCCTCTTCTGACTTATAGACAGCCGTATCTGTTTCGTTCGACGATGTCGTCTCATCCGGTGACTGTGATTGCAACGAATTAGTTTTGCTGTGTGGCGACCGTTTAATAGTCGAGAATTGTTCACTCTCATGAGCCAGTGGTAGATCCTCAGCTGGTTGCACATCCTCATCAATAATAGCTTCAGTAACTTTTACCACAGCCTCCACTGGCACAAAAGGAACAGCTGGCGACTCTTCAACAATTGCTTTCGCCGCTAATTTAATGGGTGATTCAGTTTGTGTTGGTGGAGAGCTGGCCACCGTATCCTGAGTCTGATTATGATTGAACACATTGATGCGCTGTGCAATTGAATTGCGGGCTGGCTTTGCTGGTGGTTGTGTATTAAGTCTGAAAATTTCAATGTTATTAACCAAAACAATCTACAGAAGTTTTTGAACTAACTTGGATTGCAGTTGGCCCTCGCTGGTGTGCTTGGTAAACATGGCCTTGGCAGCACCCACACGCGAACCAATCAACTCGCGTGCCTCCTGATTTCGCGCTTGACGCATACGCTCGGCGTCGGTTAAGTTATTGCCAAAGGATGCAGCTGTTTTTTCCGGACTCAAAGGTTGTGGTGAGCTGAAAAAAAAGAATGTGCAAATTAATAAGTAACAAAAACTAAACAAAAATTTAAATATACACATGTATATATTTACGTTTTAATGGGCACATGAGCTGGTTGCAATTTGGTTGTGCTTATGACCAGCTTTTCACGCTCCTTATGTTCCTTTTCCTCACGCGTACGCTGCTCTTGCTCGATCTTTTGCGATTCCAAGCGCTTGGATTCCTTTTCAGCCACTAGACGACCTTTCTCTTCTGCCTCCTCCTTTTTCCAAAAGTCCTGCATAATGCTAGCGTTCAGCTCTTTTGTTGGTATAACACGCGTATAGTTTGTACCCACCGGCCCCTTCGGCTCATCCATGGCACCACGCGGCTCCTTAAAGCTATATGCCGAGCTGACCGTACTCAACTTTTTGAGCAAGCGTTCCAGATCGATGTCATCCTCGTTGCGTGCATTGATCGTCAAATGCGCACCTGAAAGCAATTTGCCCACATCATGAATGTGATTGGCACAGGTGCCCTTGCGTAGTACAGGTGCGCCTTCGCCCTGCAAGATAGGAGCGTGTTGGGTTACAGCTAGATAAGATAAGCAGTAGCAAAAACCAAGTGACTCACCTGCCAATTTATTAGTAGGTACTTATTAAGGCCAGTTTTTGGGTCTTCGATGCGCACAAATGCATACATTATCTTGCCGCTATTCAAATCCTCAGTCAGCTCATCGACACCTTCTTCCCCTGTGCCAACTACCTTCAGTTCATTCGTCTGCCCTTCGTAGCCAAAGAGAGCCCAGTTCGTGTTGCTCTTGTCATCCAGCACATCCTTCCAGGCATCGATTATATGCGTGCGGTATTTCTCGAAACTGATGGCCATCGTTTCTCTTAGCCAATTTTTTCGCCAATGATATAAAAGTGTGTAAAGCTTCGGTGGCTGACGAATGCCAACGACCTTGAACAAAGCCGCTAACTGCTATGAAATCGAAATTTCAAAGGTCTTGGCTGCTAGCTTTCACTTTTGCGCCTTTTTTGGTGCTGTCACCGCTGCCGTTTAAAGAAAGCCAACGCCCCAAAACTTTTAATCTAACTCAGTTTGATAGAGTTTTAATTAAATGCACATCAAATGCAGCAGACACACACATTCGCACTTCTTTTGTTGATATTATATCGATAGTGAAGGAATTTCGCATTTTCGATATAATTACATATCGATTTTATTTTTGGTATTTTTTAAATTTAAATTGATTTTTTCATAGCTGTGACAAGCGTTTTTGATTGCTTTTAACTAAAATTTTTTTTTAATTAATTAACAATAAATTGTATTGTTTGGTAATGGTTACGTTTGATGCATTTCTCTTCATTTGTAATCGTTGAAGAAAAAAATACCAAATAAAAACAAGTTAAAATGCAGACTACAAGAAATGTCAGTTACAGTTCAATTAGGTCACAATATTTAAATATCAATAAAACTTGGTTTGATTTTTTTTAACGATATCAACAAACAATCAAAAAAAAAAAGACTTAACGCAATTAATTTTCTGTTAACAAGTTATCTCTTGGCCAACGATTCGAATACCACAGATGTAGTTCTAGATGAATCGCTGCTTGAACGTGAATCCAAATAAACCGCTCGAGCTGTACTCTCATTTGTATACCGAAATTCATAATTCTCATCGACGCCAACAAAGTAGGTGGGCAATATGCCTCGTCCTTTGACAAAGGTCATGCCGCGATAGTTACATTCGAGGCCATAGTTTTGCAATATTTCGGCCGTCTCTTCCGTCACTTGTATCTTTCCAGCAACGCCTGTCGAGTCCATTCGTGAGGCCATATTTACCGCATTACCCCAAATATCATAGTGCACCTGTGAGGCACCCACAACGCCAGCCATAACCTCGCCACTGGATATACCAATGCTCATATCGGCGACGAACATTATGCGATCGATTGGAACATTCTTATAGTCATTGTTACAGGACCAGAGAGTACGCATTAAATCCAATGCAAATGTCGTTAGTACAAAAACTACTTCTTCCCGTCTCTTGCTCAGTCCATAGTTATCCTTGTGGATTAGTGCTAGTGAGCGTCGTGCTCGTAAAACTGATATAAAAAGGGAAACAGATACAAAATTTAGTTAAAACATTTCTCATAATCAAATTGCATACCCTCTTGGATAACAGACTCGTGTGTGCTTCTCGCTTCGCTGACCATCGTGGAGAATCTTAGGTCTAGTCCACAGGCAGCCATATACGTACAGCCTACAATCTTGATCTTTTCCACTAGGTAATCGTCTCTGTAATAAGTCAACTGTAAAGGACAACAGATAATCAAGATTTGAAAATTTAAGGTTGACCTTGTTTTTTACCATTCTATCAAATTCGGATATGATTTCGTTGAGAACACGCAAGTTGGGCAAATCCAATTCAAAGTTTTTAAGTGTGGCAAACATTACTGCCACCATTTCGTAATCTTCATAGTAGAGTTCGTGCTTGGCCAGCGAGGTTAAATAGACATTGACTTGACAAAAAGTTCTGTTATAATATATTAAGGTAATAATAATCTTTAAGATCTTACCGACATGAGCTGGCAAGATGTTGTGCAGTAGAACAATTATAGATTGATCGGCGACATAGGTATCATACTGTTTTTTGACCAGTTCGTCTTGCCATCTTAATGATTCATTAATTTAAATTGTTGTATATTAAACAGTATAAGCTACTCACTTGTAGTTAATCTTGTTATTAAACTCTGTTTGTCGTTCCTTCAAATAGCAACAAACTAAGGTTATTACGATCAATGTGCAGTGGGCATATTCAGCTGGATATGTTGGACTGGTAGTCGGACTATTATGGGTAATGTAATCAAATTGATAGAGCATAATCACAATATACGTAATGGCTTCCAAGCTGCTTATAATTACTTTCAACATGAACGGAATGCGTGTGAATATTAAACTCATGCCAATTATAGGACACATCATGTTGGTAAGCACCCAGGGACGAAAGCACATATGAAAATTCGCTTCATAGCCATACAATTTACTTTCAATATGCACCATCTGCCACATCGATTTGTTGCAGTCCAGCTAAAAGTATCTTATTTTAAAAATAATTTCTATACCCAAAACAATACTAGCTTACCAGCATCATAGTTATGATAGTAAAGTATATAATTAAAGTGTACATATAGATACCCAAGCGTTTAATCAGGCTGCATTGAATATTATCCGATATGCGAAACATCATGCAGCTAAACCTCTTGAAACGGTGTGGTCGAGTGGAAAACCGCCAAAAGCAGAGCTTTTTGTACCATGTAATGAAAAGTATCAGGCTGTAGGTTATTAAAATAACTGCTATAATTATTGGATAGGCATCTACAGTCCTGGTGTCAAAGATTATTTGAATGCTCGCCAAACAGATGAGAATGACCCAGGCTAAGAGTATTGAAAACTTTAGCAAATAGTCGGGCTGATGCATATAGTTGTACTCGAGATTAGCATCATTAAAGTGCATCAGAAAAACACCAATAACAGGAAGAGAATTATCTTCCTTTTGATTGCGACGGCGCCAGTAAAAAAACGCTTTCAATATGGACATAAAGCTTGTATGTATTGGGCAAGATTAAATAACATTTAACGAAAACTTTGATAAGGGTTAACGCTTACCTATTAGGGCCCACAGGCATCTTTTTGAACTCCTCGGCCAACTCGTACTCAGCCGTGCTGCGACGTTCCTTGGTGTTATGCATCGAGGATCTCATTGCGCTTAAGGAAGCCGTGTCATCAATGCCAAAAAGTATCATATTGTCTGCTTTATCATTAGGGCGTATTACAAATGTTGTAATATTGTGTTTAACAAGAAACTGATCCTCCAGAGCTCTCTGAGTACCAGGTAAAACATCATACGAATGATTCATTATCATTTGAAGTGTTCGATCGCTAGTATGGATATGACCTGGCACACCGGTACCTTCCAAACGATTTGCAATAAGAACATCAGTGCCTATAAAACAAAATATAAAGTAAAGTCAATATTAATTCATGCAGTACGAGTTTGGGTAATTCAGTTACGCAATCACTTGTAACGCACTCGTAAGTTTACGTTCCATTTACATCATTGCTTTTAGTATGTTGTTTTTTTTAGCTTACCCCAAATGTCGAATTGCAGCTTTGCTGCTCCAATAACTCCGGCAAAGATATATCCGGAGTGTACACCAACCCGTATATCAATGTCGATATTTTGCTGGGCTCTAAAAAGTTGAGAATATCTTAGTCCTAAAATTGTGTACAATTAAATATCTTTTAATACTAACCGCACGTCGCGTAAGTTATCGATCAAACAAAGACCCAGATCTATACAGCATTTGGCATGATCAGGATCGGGATTTGTTAGACCGGCTACACAATAATAGCAATCACCCAAGAATTTAATGCGCTGTACCGTAAATCGTAAAGCGGCCTTATCGAATCTAGCATAAATTTCATGCAGTAGAGTTACGAGCGTCTTAACCGATAGCGTTGTGGTCAAATGGGTGTAGTTGACAACATCGGCATACAGAATACTAACATCCGGATGAATTTGAACGGCCATAATACGCTCCCTATTCATTGGTATGGGTTGACCGCTATGCTTCTCTATAAATTTAATCCGATTGCGTATATCACTTTGAATGGGTAGTGCAATTTGTTCCGGTAAAATACTGTGCAGAAATAACTTCTCCTTCTCTCGAGCACTTCTTAGAATAATGTCTTCCATAACGAACTGTTGTCGATCGACAAACGAGGAGCGCACAATATTATTTCGAATTATTCGAAAGAAAGTACCCATGAGATTTAAGCAGCTGTGAACGAGGAGCGTGGGAGTCAAAAATACAACACCCAAATAGAACGATATGTATGTTGCTGATACCAAACATCCAAGAGCCACCGTTGGTATTATAAGTGGTATTGGTAAAAACATGTATATCATAATGATAATATACGTATCAAAAAATGATGTTGTTATATAGTAGTTATCTTTCCAATGGTACAGATTTAGCAAAATATCTGTATATATATATATATATGCATATATAAAAACATAAATTAGAGAAAACACATTCAACTATTTGTAGAGTACCTACCGACGCCAACTAAATTAAGCACGGCTAAAAACGTAGTCAAATACGGAATATATTTATGTTTCGTCACATATTGGACGTTAAAGTTAATCCAAAGTATTGCTGGAACGGTTATGGTGCAAGACAAATAACAGCCCACATCAATGTAAATCATATCCCTAGGCTGTGAAAGAGGCATATCAGTTAAAGCTTAGTTATAAAAAACATGATAATCTTTTACCTCGCATTGTGTTAGCAACATAACGATGTGAAATACAACGAACATTAGATGCAGCGTCAAGAACACACTGAGGTAATTAGCCTGCATACGCGACTGGTAGGCGAGAAACTCTTCTTCTAAGCCCCTCTCCTTGCATTTTTGCTAAAGAATAATTGGATTAGGGTTTGAACTTGTTGTTTGAATGATACGATACCTTTAAATAGCTTTGCTCCCACTTACGCTCATTCGCATAATCTAATCTGCAGGACATTTTTATTAAATATTAATATTTTAGCAAATGCTTAATTATATAAAGTCAAGTGATATGACAATGACAACAACGCATATGTTCGAATAAACTTGGATGTTGTTACTGCTTAAATTTATTCGAGATAGAACATTCATATTAGTTTTGAGAATGTACAATTAATTATTATTATATTGCGAACAAATTCGATTTTTTTAAAAACTCTGTATTCACTAGCGCCAAATGAAACGCAGATCAGCTACATGATCTACATACTTAACGAAGACGCAAATATGAGACCGTTGAACGCATGAAGAGCAACGTAGCGCACACGGAGCAGCAAAAGCAAGAAAACGGAACGTAATGCAAAATAACAAATATTTACCAACACTAGCTGTGTTGTTTTTCGTGTAATTCACGGTGGAGTTAGACAGCATCTTAACAAAAGTCGAAAAAACAAGTAAACCTTTTGCATGCTTGCGGCTAACGCATATCACATTAAGGATTAAAAATACACCCACAATCTACGACCGGAGCAACACTAAGACAGAAGATAACAAAAACAGCTGTAGTGATTTTACGATAACAGAATTTGGAGGCGCTCAACGAAAGGTAAATTGTAAAAAGCCAACCAAACAAAGCAGGCGAACAAAAAAAACTGTTGCTAACATGCTTGGCAACACAATATGGCATTTTGGTAAATCCGTTTCGGCTCCACGCTCTGCTCCTGCTGCTACTTGGTCATTGCCAAATTTCGGCAGCGTTGGCTGATGCTGTTCTTGTTGTTGCTGTTGTTGCTGCTGCTGCTTGCTGTCTTCAAACCTGTCCCAAACTGCATCGTGTTTTGGGCCCTCCACCCCCAGTCCGCGCCAACGTCGAGCAGTGGCAGCAGCAGCGATGCAACGATGAAAACTGTTTGCAGCCACCAGCAGGATTTCGCCTTACTTGTTTTAGTCAGTCAACAACGGCAGCAACGTCAGTCTTTGTTCAGTTTTGCGTTCAATTTAAATACATATGTATATAAATATAAAAAAAAATATATATATATATCCAGTTTGTGCCTCGGTTAATTTTTGTTGTTTTTTGTATTTTTCAGTGTGAAACTCATGCGGTGCAGATTGAAACAATTCACAGAAATCCCATAGAAGTCCAAGTACGCAGGACATCCCCGTGCAATCTTCGTTCGCACTACATAACTTAAATATACTAGGAAATATGGAATCGGCGCTGGATGTGCTTTCTAGAGCGGCCACTATGGTGCAGAATAACGCGAGCGGTGAGTACATAGTTCAGCTCATTATTTTTGATCATCATCTGGTCATTGTGTAATCGTCAACATTTCATCTCGGGCTTCAATAAAAAAATTCCGCTTAAGCCACTAAACTAGATGGTGTTTATTGTATGCGAGCAACGTTGACACCGACAACAGTTCTTGGTTATTTTGGTGTACCTTAACTTCTCTCTCTCTCTCTCCACCGATCTGCAGTGTTTATAGTTTTCACCTTTGCGCCGGCGTACTATAAAAAAAAGAACATAGCTTTTAAAGTATTTTAACAATGTTCTTTTTCTTGCTGAGCATTTTTGTATGCTTGTAAATATATTTTGTAGGTAGGCAGATCCCATTAAATGGTCCGCCTTAAGTTTAAACTGCCATCGTTCTGTACAGACACTGCAGAATGATTCATAGCCATTGGCATTCTCAGCTGAAATGCATACTTTAAAACTCTCAAGACATTTTCATCAACGACTGCAGCAGCAGCTACTTTGTAAAAAGTCTTTGGCTCCAACCGATAAACTTAAACATACATAAACATATACACACTCACAAGCGCACAAAAACACACACTCACATTTTTTGCGTATCATGAGCGCACTGAAAATAAAACATTTTCAGCCGAACAAAACATTCCAATAAAATGAGTTTTGCGGCACATTCCAATTCCGATTTTCATAAATGTGTCAAATGCCGCATTTTTGAAAACTTTGACGCTATGCACCGCGTGCGGGCGTTATCATTAGTTGTTGTGGAACACTTGCGTTGGTGTTAGCTTCGACATTGACGTTGAAACGAGACGAGCACGAAATTACAAAGGTACATACTACATGTGTATATTTATACATATTGCATATTTTTGCATTGGCGACGTATTCTGCATTTGCAATGTAAAGCGTGTCATGCCAATGAAATAGCAAACGCTTAAGTACTATATGCATATTTATTTTATAATTATTAATTGCTCAACTTATGCATTTTTGATAAGTGGGCAGAGCGATGAAGCAGCCCCAAAAAAAAAAACTGCTGATTATTGTTCAAACAAATGCATATTTAATAAATGTATATTAATAGTTAGGAATGTTCTGTGATAAACCATTGGGGACACCATTCCACTCCATGCTCGAGTTATTTATGTTTGTTTACTTTTTGCGGCCCATTCGAGATGTCTTTATCAACAATTCTCATACACATTTTGACAAATTCCTAGGCATTATATTTTTATACTGTTCAGAATAAACACATAAATGTATATATGCACACACATACATATATATTCATATTCGTTTGGCTGTCAACACAGCGGAATTTATTTAATAAATACTTATGTTTGCCGTTATACGTATATAAACACACACACACACACACACCATGTCCGGCAACAATAATTTTGAACATAAAAAATATGTGAACAAGAATTGAGTAATTTGTGTGCGTTTAACGCGCGTTTTAAAACGCTAGAAGACCTTTGTCACATGTCAGCAGTTCTTTATGTTATGTTTACCATAGTCTATAAAATGCCAATCGGGCCCTTTGGTTGCTTTTTGTGCTTGTTTGACTGTGCGATCGTTACAGCAATTGATTGATCAGCCAAAAAATGGAAATGCAAAATGTCGTTAACCTGGCTATGATTAATGAATATGTCATACTCGAAACCGACTGATACACACACATACACACACGCATTTAAGTTCTTGTTGTTCGTAAATCACACGTGGTCTGTGCAAGCCCAAAAAAAGAAAAGCGGGTTGATTGTGGCCCAAGTCCCAAGTTAATTAAGCTGGCGGGCAATTGTCGACTGAGATTTCAGACTTAAGCACTAAACAGCTGCCTCAGCTGATTACAACCATGTGTGCGTTGGTCTATAATTAATAAACAAACAGTCGTTACAACAAAATGTGTGGCAAACACACAAAAAAGTCGAAAAGCAAAAAAAAATAAAAAAGAAAGAAAGAAAGAAAGAAAAATTGTGGCAATTTTGAAGCGAGTCGAGCGCTCAGCAGGCACAGCTGGATATAGTCAGCTCATCAGGTAATTTACATGGCCTTTCAATTCCCCGTTGCCAACTAGCTGGCTAGCTAGCTAGCTAGGAAATCAAGTAAACTTGGCTAACTGGGCAAGTTGGCAGTGCCAAACACTCTCTTCCTTTTACTAGCAAACGGTACGCATAATTGCCGTGAATCTCGACCAGAAGTAGTGGAAGAAAAAAAAAAAATATTGGAAACTGGTTTACTCGGCCCATTCTCGTAAACAGCTTGTGTGCTAGCCAGATGACCGCCTGGCTCCAACTCTTAGCTCCAACTCCAAACCTCATTGCCTTTCTTTTTGCACTCGATGCTGTTGTTGTTGTAGTTATTGTTTTTGATATTTATTTTAACATTTGACTATTTGCCTATGCCATAAACTTTGGTCGCAGCATCCGAAAAGTTTATGACAAACTTTATGAATATGTATTTGAGTTAATTTCATCATATCATTTGGCCAAGCGATATATTTGCATTTCGATCAGAAATTTAGTGTTTTGATTTTGATATTTTCTCACGCTAGATTTAAGGCCGGATGATATTTGGGAATGACAACTATATTTATGTTATTGTTCTGTTGCTATTGCTTTCGTGTGTTCTTCATGATTAAGCTTAAGTTGTTGGTATTATTACTAAAACTATTGTTGTTGTTTGTTTTAGCCAATAGTCAAACTGGTTTGGAAACCGCGCGCACGCTCGCCTTTTATTTAAATTTTGAACTGGTTTCTTTGCTGATTTGTGTTGCCTTTCTGCGCATATTATGTTTGTGTTTGTATATATATATATATATATATATATATATATATATATAGTATCTTATTGAATTTCAAATGTATATATGAATTGCCTGTCGCTATCTTTCGAGCTTGTTCTGGAAATTGA
This sequence comes from Scaptomyza flava, assembly GCA_030179655.1. NCBI lineage: Eukaryota > Metazoa > Arthropoda > Insecta > Diptera > Drosophilidae > Scaptomyza > Scaptomyza flava. The sequence continues at coordinate 19,636,638 of JARNME010000404.1, forward strand.
CCGCTATCTCTTGTCAACTACGTCCGTTTGTGCATCTAAAGCTAACTTTTATTGACTTTGCCATTTACACTTCCGCAACCAAAAAATATCATTATTATTATTACTTGACCCAATTGTAATTATTGTTGATCTTGCTAATAATTGAGAGCTCTCGAATTTCTGCACTGATTTCTTAATTGCATACATCTTTTGGCAACAATTAGGCAAGCATTTTCCGGGTGTTGTTGCACCAAATTTAAATTTAACAATGGCGTAATATTGGGTTGCTTCTAAGATGCTTGACTAAGCACAAATCTAGAAGACATAGACAGAGAGAGAAAGAGAGACAACAAAAACACAATTGCGCTCGATTGGGGTGTCAATTGATTATTTTGTTTGAAGGCATGAACTGGTAAATGATTTTTAGAAAAGCTCATGTTTCTAACGTATAAAAAGTTACATAAGTGAAGGGTTTTTATTATTCCAAACATTTTTTAAGTGTAATGGAATACATAATCGCTGCCAAATATTGTTTACCCTTGGAGAAAAATTACCTAAACTCAAACAAGATCAAATTCTAGAAAACGATTAGCGTATGTCAAACTTTTACTTACTATTCTTATGTTATAAAAAGAAAAATTGATTAAAAGCTAAGATCAATTCAATAAAATCTTATTTTTTAAAGCTTTCGGTTTTCGCGTGTATTTAATTTCCTTAAAATAAAAAAAAAATTTAGTGCAATGCATGCAAAAATATAAAAAATTTGTTATTTTTGTTAATTTGTTATTATTATTAATTAAATACATTAATCATTCATTTGATTTGTTTGAAATCGTTCAAACGGAACATTTAAGCTACCAAACTATATTGAAACTTCCTTAATTCAAATTGGAGTAGAGAATTAAATGACAATCTTATTAAATGTAAGAAATTAAAGCCTCTTTATAGAAGAAATGAAATATGTTCATACCCACTCATTCAAATAACTATTGTTTAAAAATGTTTATCCCCATATGTATTTTTACATTTACGAAGATTTACATTTGCCAATCCTCTAAGTTGCAGACGGGTTCATTTTACAATAAAATTACTTTGTATGTTTTGCCTAGTTGGATTTGTTTGCCATTATTTGGCTGTTTTTTTTTATGTCTAAAACGTTTTAGGTTGCTGTAATTTGCAATTGTTGTTGTTGTTTTTATGTTGCCTGGCATGATTGCCATTCGATTGACCTCGTTGCGCATGCGTGCGCATGTTTCACGCTACACTAAAATATTTTCGCACACCTCACAAAAAAAAAAGAAAAAAATACAACTCACTGAAGACAGGGTGACGAGGAGGAGCATAAAAAAAAACTCATGCCGTTGATGAGTAAGCCAACAAGTCAAAATGTCTTAAAGCCCGCCACGAGACGTTGTGCCGATTGTCATAATCATTCAGTCTGTCCGTGTGTTTGTCTCTCTATCATTTATTCAGTCAGTCAATATAATGTAGCTGTGTGAGTTTTGTTTAATTTTGATTTGACGCGCGCGCGCTACGCAATAGAAAATTGCACATTTTGCACACACTGATTTACAAATAGCAGCAAAACTGTTATTAAACAAAGATATATTGAAAGATCCAGAAAATCGAGCGATCGATTGGATTGCAAGACTTATCAACATAGAGCCAAAGAGCAACAACAGCTGAGCTTGCAACAGGCTCTCATATGGATGGCAACACATTAGCTTCGATCGATTCTCTCTACAAGTATTGAATGCATCGATTCTTGTTGCTGCTGTTAATGTTGCTACTGTTGCTGCTGTTGTTGTTGTTGTTGGTGTTGTTGTTGTTTTTGCTGGGGCAACAGTAGTAGTTGTGCTACAAATCGGGCGTAAAATTTCATGGGCCTGCTATTGAATTAAAAACAAGTTTGCCATGTTGTTGTTTATTGTTGCTGCTGTTGTTGCTGTTGCTGATACTTCTGGTTGCAGTAATGGCCGACGCAGCAGCGCCAAGCCCCAACACAACAACGTGCCGCAGCAATAACAACAACAACAATAACAACACAGGCAACAGTCACTTTTTAGTTGTATTTCTTTGCCGCGATTGTTGCCGTTGTTGTTGTCTATGTTGTTGTCGTTATTGTGGTTGTACTGTCGACCTATTGTTTGTTTCATTTTGTTGTCATTTTCGCAAGCGGGTTTGCAGCCCCCTACACAAATACATTCAAATTAATGCATTTATACAACTTTATGCTGCTGTCTATATGTATATGAGTATATATGTGACTATACAGTTGATAATTTGGGTTTAAAAAAATCATAGAAAGGAGATCTTGAGAATGAAAATTTCTTTAAAAATTTTGAACAAAAAATAAAATATATTTTTCAAAGCTTGCTAAATGTTAAGTGAATTTTACCTCCAGGTTACCTAAAGCCGACTAGATAAATGCATGTAAGGAACAGTTCCCTTTTCTCACTATATTTCCCTATTATTATTTGCACTTCCTTTTGAGTTGCGCAGATTATAACATTACTGAAGCTTTCGTCAAGACCTGAGTTTAAAATAAGACTAAGTCAGGTTGAAATAATAGTTTTTATCATAAAACAAAATTGAAAGCAAGCAAAAATATAAAAACAAGCCTCGCTTATTCTAAAAAATATAACTATCAAAATACATTTTTAAAACTAATACCAAAAATTAGTTTAAACTTATAATTATTTAAATTACAACGGTAACATAAAAATATCACCATTTGTTTTTTATAAAACTATGATCAAATACTAGTAAGTTGTTTACAATTTAAAGTCATAGTTAAAGCGCATTAAAATAATTCTTTAAGGTGGCTTTGCATAATTTGAAGACATGAAAGTGTTTTAAACAAGTTTCATATTTAGCCATTGAACAACATAATAGCTATACGATAGAGAAACACATTCAGATTATTAGGCAATATATATTCAAGTGTCAGACATAGATGTCGCCGTTAATGCTCTACGCAGTTTATAACAATGTTGTATTACCCTTTGCAAGAGTATAATAGTTATGTGTCTGTATATGTGTGTGATTGTGGTTAACTTTAAATTAATCTCCATGCAATGAACGGGCCCAAAAATCGCCCACACGATGTGCTTGGCTGGGGCAGCATCGTCCAATCTCGTCTTTATTCTCTACCAACTTCAACTTCGACTTGCGAGCCCAACCCAAAAAAAAAACCCAAACGACAACATCGGCAAGCAATGTATGTACAATGTGCATCGAATCCCTCGTCACCCTTTTATTTTGGTCAATGCATGGAGAGAAGAGCGGTGAGGAGCGGGGTGCGGCATCAGTCATCCTGCGGATAGGCGGCGGTTATTTCCTTGAAAAAAATAAAAAATAAAAAAAATATCGACATCTAAAACTTAACCGAAATCTGAAGAAAGCAGCTATCGAAACAATAGCAGCAAACCGTCAATAACGCAAAACGGAAATTGGTAAGAAACAAAATACAAAAAGAAGACAAATAACAACAACGTAAACTTTAACGTAAACAGCACAAACAGTATGAGTGCCAACTGTCGCAAGTGCAAATGGCTTTTAAGGCCAGAAGTCTACACGGGACGCGCCGAGACGAGAGAGTGTTTTATTTTTCATTTAGCCGATCGGAGGAGACGTCTTGGGCGAAGAGACGTAGTCAACGTAGCCACAGAGTGCAAAAAAAAAAAAACAAAAAAATACAAAACAACAACAGCAGCAATAACGTCCCATAGGCAACTTTTAGCGAATGAGCGCGAGTTGAGCGACGACGAAGCTTTTTAGGAGCCCGAAAGCTCTTCTACATAGTGTTCAAGTCGTTGTCGTCGCTGTCGCTGTCGGGCGATCAGTTTAAGTTTGTCCGTTGAGCCGCAAAGTGCTGAGCGCGTGGCAGAGCCAAAGCTCGAATAGTACAGCTGAATAATAATAAGAAGAAGAAGCTAAAGCAAAAATACAAAAATAATAAAACAAAAGTAGAGAGCAGCAGCGCAACAGCAAGCAACTGAAGCCACATATTCATCGTAATCGTATTCGTATTTGTATCGTAGTCGCAGTCGTTTCGTCTTTGGTCAGAGCTGAAAGCGAAACTGGCGCTCAAGTTCAGTGAGCGAATCGACGTCGTTATTGCTGTTGCTGTTGTTGTTGCCGTCGTCTCTGTCGATTTCTATGCAAATTATTACTCAGAAGGAAAAAAAAAATCATATAAAAAGCGTGCTATTTATATTTCGCTAAATGTCGACTTGAAGCGCCGCCGTTTGCCATTGCTGCAGCAGTGGCAGAGACTGTGACGGTTGATTTAAACGTGAACGGGAACGGGTACGGGTATTAAAGTACGGGAAACGGGTGCGGGTGCAACTGCGGGTACGTGGTGGACCTGGATTGTAACCCGAGACCGAGTCGCCAAGTCGCGGAACAACACGACAAAACACACAGATCGTATCTGTGTATCTATATAGCAGTGACTGTCGCTGTATCTATTTGTGTTTGTGTGTGTGTGTGTGTTTGTGTGCGTGTGTATCTGAAGCGACACAGAGCGCAGAAAAGCAATCATAAACTAAAGCAAAAATAAAGCGAGCGAATACATAAAAAACAAGGAAAAAGTAAGCTTAAAGTCACTCAAAAACCAAACCAAACAAAAGAAAAGAAACGCCGCTCGCTTTCCGTCGATCGAAAATCGACGACAGCCAGATAAAAACGTTGCTCGTCAGCGATATACATAAGTTGAGCTCCAGTTGTGGATGATAACAAAATAGGATTGTGATTGTAAGTGTGACTGTTGCCCAGGATATCAAGTGCAAACCAAAAGTGATCTCGTTCAAGCTGCATCAGCAAGAAATGTGATTAGCTTTTGCATCTATAAACTAAACAAATCCAAGAGAGAGATTACTAACTGAGTGCTGAGCTATGGAATATTTATGCATATTGAACGCCTTTGAGCAGGATTACTATAATCGCATCAAGGAAATCGAGCGATTGGCCGCAGCTGCCGCCGTCTCTCCACCGCAGCAGCCATCGTCCTCCAGTGGCTCTGGCTCCAACTCGACCAGTGCTTCATCATCATCGGCAGCATCCTCAACGGCTAGCTCGCCCACGGCAGTGACTGCAGTTGCTGCCACAGCAGCGGCGGCAGCATCATCAACTTCTTCGAGCCACTTTCCGGCCTCCTTTGCTCATGCAGCAGCGCTGGCGGCGACGCAACAGCAGCTGCAGCTACAGCATAGATTTGCAGCGAGATTTGGACAGGTCGAGTTTCCTGCGCAGTCGCCACTGTTTTATCAGCAACAACAACAGCAGCAGCAGCAGCAGTTCCAACAGCTGCCTGGAGCTGCTCATCAGCAAAATAACTCCAATATGGCAAATAGTTTGTTATGGCAACCTTGGCGGGATCTGCAGCAAGCAGCGGCCATGCATCATCAGCTCTACAAGCAGCAGCAACAGTTGCAAAAAGGTTTGTGTTTCACGATGCAAAAAAATTTATAGAAAATCATATGAAAAACCCAAGCTGACCTCGAGCAAATCTGCTTGCCAAAAATTAGAAAATTACCAATTTGTCACATACGAATTTCTAGTGTAAGACGAGACTAAGAGGAAAAGTGGAGGGGTAAAAGATTTATTACGAGCGAAGAAGATCATTTGCATTTACATTATACATATCCGTCCAATGTAAAACTAACTGCAGCAATTTATTTGCATATCACTCAGAGAATAGTCGTTATATAAAGCTAGCTTATTCTTTTGCCATTTTCATCATGATTTGATATTAATAATCTAAACTTGAATTGCTTTACCATAAGGTTTTAAAAGTATTTTACCACATTATTTCTGAAAATCCAGGTTAATTTAACAGCTTAAAAAATTATAAGTGCTTGACTGATTTCTATAAAAAAAGATAATATCTTTAAATAAAAATCTCTGAAATTATTTTAAAATAAAATGTCCGATAAACATTTTTGATAAAATCTTTTTCATTTTATAGCTACAGTTATTGTTTTGACTTTTGTTATAAACATCATAACCTTTACGGTCCTTTTAGATTTCGTTCAAACATATCAGCAACATGATTTTAATATATGGAAAGTTCCTTGAATTAAACAAAAATAAGTTAGCTATTCTTCTACTTATAGTAAGTAATTTGCAAGCGTAGAAAACAGAGAGATATTCTAAGAAAAGCTTTTTAGGCTTGTTCTTTATTTAATTTCAATCAATCAAACTATATCGACTTCAAATAACAAAAAGAACATTGAAAATTTAATTCGCTAAGAAAATTGTAGTGTAGCATGGTAAAATTTGTAGAGCACATGGAATCGCGTTATACTCTTATATGTTTCTTATTCACCCTTATTCGTAGTGCTTTTTTTTGTCAGTGTAGTCAATACACGGTTTATGAGTTGTCTTTTTAAGCAGCTGTTGCTCACGTGAAGTGCGATATCTGAAGGTTCAGGGATCATGTTGTCAGTCAGTTAGACAGTTAGTCAGGCAGAGTGTTCGACTCTACGTGCTTATTTCATTGATTCAAATGCACTCCCTCAGTGAATGGAAGTCATTGAGTCTGTCTTATGTTTATCTGGAGCTGTTTAAAGCGTGTCTAGGACGTGATTTTATATATTTTTGGCATAAGCTAATCACAAACTTCGATCAATTGTGAATGACGCTATGGAGTTAATCAAAACGTGTCTTGTTATACAATCTAATGACGTCAAAGTAAAGCAAAACAGCGCACAAGTGACCCATTTCGTAATGGCTATTAACGCGAAATTGGTAATGAAATTGGCAACACTTGGCAACGCCTGTAAGCTGTTAAATTTTGCGTCCGCCGGCGTCATCTTCGATGACATCGTTGTCGCCATCATTGTCGTTGTTATTGTTATGGTTGTCGCCAGCACTGCTGCTGCTGCTGTCGCTGCTGTAGCTAATTGCTCACATTGCACAAATCACACAAATGCTTTCAATTACATGGGCAACAGACACAGGCGCCGCCAAGTGAAACGATCGCCGCCGCCTGGACAAATATTGAAAGACAACAAATCCACAAGACTACATAAACTACATATGTACATCGAATGCGATCCAGTTGCTTATTTTCATTTTTTTTTTATAATAGCAAATTGTTTATTTCTTTTTAATACCCTGCTAGCTTTAAAAATGGGTTAAAGTCATATAAGTTATATAAACAGGCAAAGGAAAGCTTATTAGCTCATTTTTATAGATTTATGTATAAAGAATTTTCACATTATTAATTATTTGTTTTCTTTTTAAATCTCAAAGGTTTGCTTATGCCCAAAAATATGTGTTTTTGGAATGAAAGATAAGATTTATATAACTTAAACTAAATATAATTATTTACCAACGATCCTTTTGATAGCAGTCAAAAAAAGGTTAATGAAATCTTAAATTCGTTTTATTTGTTGCAAACAACAATTATTTTATTTGAATCAAGAGTATAGGATAAAATTTGTGGAAAGCATTAATATAAATAGTTAACCTCTTTTGTAAGAAAAAAATAATATTGAATTGTTTTGGCGTGTACCATATCGAGCTAGGACTGCCCTTGGGACGTTAAAACTCTCTTGTTTTTTCTGATAACAATAAAAATCGATAACCAATAACTATAAAAAGCCACCATTTGTTATATAGACATGGCATAATGTCCATCAACTGTAGAATTTTAATAAAGATGGATTTAAAAACACAAAAATTATTTTTGAAAATTGTTTATTCGTAAAATCCAAAGAAATCAGACAGCTCAAAACTTATTCTACACAAATTTATTTAAAAAAAAATTGTTTCTAATTGTTCAAAGTTAAGGGTGTCCCCAAGTCAAGCACTTCTTAACTAATGCTGTTCATACTCTTTGCTGTACTTCTTGTTGCTGTACTGTTTTTTTTCTATTTTTTTTTTTTTTAATTTGTTGACATATTAAAACCAGATTTGCAATCAAGTCGAGCACGAGCATGACTCACAAGCCGGCGCAAAAAATAATACAAATAAAAATGAGGCAAAAAAAAAATAATAAGAAACGCCTGCGACGACACCAACGAATAATAAGTGTACAAACTTTGCTAACAACAATAACTACACAAAACGTGTTTGCATAAGCAACAAATGTATTTTATTTATTTTGTGCTATTTCTTTTGCTTGTGCTATTGCTATTATTGTTTTTCTATTTTGTTATTGTTGTTGTAAGTGCGAGTTGACCAATTCAAATCCTCGGCTTGTCAACTGGTTGTTTGGCAGCAGAAGTTCTTAATCCATGTTGTTTGGGTGATTAAGCAAAAGTTTTGCAATGACTTGACTAGATCGGGAGATGTGCTTTACATGGGACTCGCACTGTGTTTTCCCCCTGTTTCTGCCAATTATCTTAGGTCGGTCGAGTTTATTTAGCTGTGTGCCCTGCTTTGCGTTTGATTAAAGATCACGAAAAGCGAGAGACGAAGAAAGACAGGGAGTAAGGGGAGACAAACCGACAAAAGCAAACAAGCAAACAAGCAACAACATAAATAAATAAATACGAGAAGAAAAAAAACAGAACACGGCATACAACAGAGACGAAGGAGAAGAAGAAGTTGAAGCCGATGAAGATGGGCAACAGCAAAGAAAGGCCCAATGGATAATGATGATCCCCCAACTGGAAAAAAAAAATAAACAACAACAATATTAACAAGAAGCGCTGCTGGACAATGTTGTCTTTTGAGCGACGACCGGAAATGTGCAATAAAATTTGAATGTTTCTTTATTATTATCATCATCCCCATCATCTTCCGCTGCAGCAGCAACAGCAGCAGTCAAAGAGTCCCACTGCGATTGTTGTTGTTCTCAGTTCGGTCCAGTCCAGTCCGGTTCGGTCTGTCTTTCTTGGTTTTTTTTAATATTTTTTTATCATGTTTTTTATTTTTGCTTAGTAGTTGCAACTGCGTCCACTTCAAGAGGCAGCGAGGAGGAGCTCAACCAGTTTGTTGGGCACCTTTCGTGACGCAGGCGTATAAAAAAAAGAAACAGAAAAAGAAAAAATATAAATAAAATAATAATAATAAATTGCAGCAAGCGGTGACGTTGCCAAAAACAGGACTACAACAACTGGTTCCTCCGTCACACATAAACAGACACACACACACACACACAGAGCCGCCTCCAACTGCTCCACCAACGCCAGCACGCCTCCTCAACCTCCTTTCTTCATTCATTCATTCATTCATGCGTTCGAGTCGACGCGCCTTGGCGGCCAAAGAGGAGAGTCTAAACTGAAGTGAACCAACAGCGCTGCTCAAAAAGTGCAGAAGTCGCTTGACGAGTTTTTGTACCCTCTTTCTCCTCCCTCCTCAATTTTGGGCTCCAAGACGCGCTTTCGAGTGGCCCGAGCGTAATTTTGAACTTTATTTTTAACTCCGTTTCCTGAGGCTTCAAAAAAAGAACACAAACAAAAAACGATTTGAACAGAAACAGAAAACTGCACTGTACGTTTAAACTGAAGTAGAGCGCGCACACACTAAATACATATGTACAAATACATGTGTATTGGGCAAAAGGGAAGGGTATACAACATATGGTACTAGTTGGTAATCTGTTGGAGTACCCACGCAGCACCTTAGGCTTCCCACGCCAAACTCGAGCGCAAACCCCGAATTGAGATGCCGGGCACGTTTGTCCAGACTCGCGTAGCCCAGCGTTTTGCTCAGTGTAAGCGCTCCACTCACATACATAGACAATGACTGATTCCCATGATCGTAGGAAAAACTAGTTTTCTTAACCAATTTTTTATTGTGTTTCGGAGTTTTGATAGTGTGCGTGTATATTTTTATTTGTTTCTGGCTTATTCGCTTTTGTCACTGTTTGTTGGGCTTTTATGCATAATTTGCTGTTGTTGCTGTTTTTCTTGTGGTGGTTGTTGTGCCCACTTAAAGGCTGGGGCCGGGTCTGTGTCTGGGTCGCAAGCTCTGCCAAAAGCTCCGTTTGTTCGTTCGTTCGATTGAGCGGAAATTCATTGAAAAAATAAATATTTAAAAATAAACGAAAGACTTAGGCAACAAACTTGAACGTGACTGCGACGCCGGCAGAATACCCCAACTCCATGTGATTCATAACGCCCACATAAGCGTTGCTCTTTATCAAAATTCAAGACAGCGAAACAGAGAAATGAAAGAAAGACGAAAATCACAGTAAAACAAATCATAAGATTATCATATTTATGGCATTTAACTGAAATTGAAATTAGTTTTTTTTATTTATTTGCGCTTAGTTTAAAAACCGATGTCAAACTTGTTTTCTAATGTCCAGTTAACCATTGCAGAATCGCGCCTCACATCAAAAGAGCTGCCAACCGCCAAGTGGCGTCGCGAACGTCGCCAACGTGCCGCCGCCGCTGAATATCAAGCTCACGATGCGGCCAACGACAGGGAACGGGAGCGGGAACGGGATCGGGAGCTTGATATGGACAGCCCCATTGATATGTCCGTGACGTCGAGCACGGTGAAGCATCAGCGTGCCTCACCGCCGCCACCGTACCGTGAACCACTGGGTGGTTCTGGCAGCCATTGCTATGCAGCCAGCCGGCCGAGTGTTATCACGCAGGCGCCACCGAAGCGAGAGCAGCCGGAGCATGCGCATCATCATAATCATCATCACCACCAGCACTCACACTCCAGCCGCGAGCATGACAATCGCAGTACGGGTAAGCTGTATTCAAGTAAAGCAAACTCCACAAACCCCTTACTAATCATCCTTATTTTTGTTTGTTGCAGAGTCTGTTTCGATTTGTGACATCGATGAGCATTTTCGCCGCTCCCTGGGACCGGACTATGCAGCGCTGTTAAAATCGCCAACTTCCAGTTCGCCTACACCGTCGCCACAACCACAGCCACAGCCGGTGGTGTCGTCAGGCAGTGGAACACCCATGCAGCAGATCTCGCCGCAAGGCTATCATCGTCAGCAGCCTACAACTTACCAGCAACATCACTCGCCGCTGCCTTTGCCTTTGCCGCTCTTGTTGCCGTTGCCGTTGTCCAAGATAGGCTTGCCCGTGGTGCATTCACCCACGTTGCACTCAGCACCGGTATCGCCACAGCATGAGCTGCCGCCACCGCAGGAGGAGCCATTGTCGCTCACACCGCCACCCGTTCGAGCAGCATCAGCATCTGCATTGTCAACTTCAACGCCGCCACCACCAGTGCTGCCGGCGACAACGTCAGGCGCCAGCCTTATTTTAGATATGCCCGTAGCCAAGAAAGAGAGAGCCCTGGACACGCCCCATCATACGCCGCCCAGATATAATACACCACCGCCCGCCTATGGGAGCGTGCTGACGTCGACGTCAACGCCAACGCCGCCCACAATGCCAGCAATAATACGTGTGAAAGCTGAGCCGGGACTAGCCGCTGCATCATCGACGCATACGCCACCCGCCTCGCCTACCTCATCCACAAACATTTCGATATTCACCAAGACTGAGGCCTCTGTAGACGATCACTTTGCCAAGGCACTGGGTGATACCTGGAAAAAGTTGCAGGGTCAGGGCAAGGAGTAACAGAAAGAAAGAGAAAATAGGAGAAATGCAGTGCAAATGTGAGAACGATCAATTCAAATGCTGTTCTTATTTCAAACTACACACTTGATGTTTAAAGATCTCAATGACGATGTGAAAAATTCTACGAAATGCGAGTGTATTTAAAGTTACTTAAAATGATTTTATTATTGAATATACATAAATATGAAAAAGCGTATACGTACATGTGACAAAATTGGTATTCTTAATGCATAGTTGCATATATAGATTAATCCTTATATATAAATGTATTTAAATATGTGTGTTTATATATTTTTATGTATTGATTTCATAATTCTAAATTGTGAACTTAATGTAAGCTTATGGTTATCCAAATGAATCCTATAAAACTTAAAACTAACGAGTGACAAACAAACACACAGTACTCTCTAACATGCACTCTACTATTCCTTAAGTGAAATCCTACAATAAACATTAAAACAAAAAACAAAATATTTCGATATTTTTTTTTTAATCTTATCAAAGCGCTCGCGTGTTGTTACATTACTGACTTTCGCGCACCATTTATCAAATGGCAATTGTATAATTTAAATAATTTAACAAAACTAACTAAAAGAAATAAAAATATAAATAAAAAATCTGGACAAAGCAGGGCCCGGCAAGAAATGAAAAATACGCACAAGCAGACAAATTTAATTTAACAACAAACAATTTTTTAGTGTTCTGGTGAAAAAGGAATCACACAAGTGGCTGTTAAAAAACTGGAAAATACAAAAAATACTACTATTAATACCTCTGACAGTCTGGCAACGTGCCTTTTTAAGTTACCAGTGTAATTTGAATTATGCTGGCAACACCATTGCTTGCACATCTTACGACTGACTCAACTATCGTATGCAACCATCGCCAGTGTAACCACATTATTATGCCAAAAATACCCGTGCAGCTGAGATGCTCATAAAATTTATTTTTAATATTTATAGCATCAGTATCATTAATATTTACTTTGAATTCTAATTGATACTAGAAAGCAAACTTTTTACCATTTTTAATTCAAAAATGCTCGCATCATTGTATGCCCTTGCTGTGCACTTATCGATATCGATAGCTCAACTATTGGCTGCCAGTGTGTACGCGTATTCGGCGAGAACGTACCATTGCAAAACTAAACTTTCTGCATAAAACATAAAAAACATTAAGCAAATGAAAAACATTACAATCAAGTAATTCCATTTTAAGTTAAAATATACGTACATGTGCATGCAGTGCGTTTAAAGATTTAAGTTCGTGTTTGTGTGTGCGTTAAAAGCCAAAAAAGACCGAAGGCGAACGAGGGGCGAAGACGAAGAGAAAATGTCACGCAAAGCAGCAGCGACAAAAAAAGAGTGAAGAAATTACATTTTGGAGGAAGGAAAAGCGCATGAAAACTCAACAATAACAATATTAAAAGAATCGCTCGGTGCGAAAAAGGCGCAATTGAATTTACAATGACAATGCTTGTCCCAAAACCAAAGAAATTGTATTGAATAGACATTGAGAGAATCGAAATCGAAAATAACTAGTTGTTGTTGTTGTTGTTGTGTAGTTGTGCAGTTGTAACTTAAGCAGGCGCAGACACCTGCAAATGCAAGGAGTAGCGATGAAAACAACTGAACTGATCCTATGGAGGTGTCTAACCACTGTTCTCGCACAATACTCGTTCCTTGATTTGAATGTCGCCGTCACCGTCGTCTCTGGTGGGTTTTGAATTGGTACTCGGTTGCAACTGGTACTGGGATTGGGACTGCGATAGCGATAGCAACTTGCACTCCTCCTCATTGACACAATGCAAAGCTTGGACTCATCATGCCAAGAAGCAGATGTAAGTATCCAATAATTGGTTTGTGTGTGTGACACAAAAGTGAAAAGAGCAGGCGTTAAGTTCTGTGGCAATTATTAAATTTTGCTGCTAAATTATGTTTTACATTACACAGCTTTTCATAAATGACACGCTTAAGAAACTAAAAGGCGACAACCCACTGAATGCGAGTGCCCAAGGTCTGTCTCATGCTGTCGGCTCGGCCGTTCAACAGCAGTTTGTATATCAGACGCAGAGCTCCCAAGCGTCGCCACAGCCACAAGGACAGTTGCATCAAACCCTGGGTCAGCAGCAGCAGCAACATCAGGCTTATCATCAAATACATCCAGTGCTGCAGTCCGCATGCTCACCTACGCTTGCCATTAACAATAGCCAGCAACAGCAAGTGCAACCTGCTTCTGTTACGGTCAGCGTACGATCGTATTTGGAGACAAACTTGCTGCAGGCAATACCTCAAATACCTGCCCAACCACCAATATGTATATTCGATGACGACGAATCGCCCACTGAGCTGGGTGCGGGTGGCAACATTGTCATACTCACAGAGCAGCCGCACCATGGCATTGCGCCGGCGATTGCGATAGCACCGTCGCCCTCATCATGCTCCTCATCTACAACGACACTGTCCAATTTGAACTCAATCACGTCACCATCGCCAGTAGTTCCTGACCTGTTGTTGTCAACGCCACCAGGAGTCAATTCCAGCTTAAGTACTAATAGCACCGCCGTAAACAATTCCCATGTTTTTCAGCATCTGCAGCAGCATCAACAGCCTCACAGCAGTAGCAGTAGCGTCAACAACAATAATAATAGCAAAAAGATTGACCGACGGCCAGCATCAAGTGGCGCAAATGCATCATCGGGCAGCGGCAGCAGTCATCATCAGCAACACCACCACCATCATCACCAGCAGCATCTTCATCAGCCCCAGCAACAAAACCACAACAATGTTCTGTCATCGCCTACATCGTCGCCAAGCAAACGACAAAAAAACAGTAGCAGTAGCAGCAACAACAATAACAACAAGGAGTGCAGTTCCTCTAGTCGCAATACAGCTCCAACGTCCGCATCATCGCGTGCTGGCGCCGGAGCTGGCTCCAACAGTACTATCAATGCCAGCAGCAGCACAACAGCATCATCCACCTCCGCGTCAACGTCAACCAAGCGAGAAACGCCTACAAAGTTCTTTAATATACACGACAAAATTAAGGAGCTATACCTGCAATTGCTCAGCAATGATTTGAATCACTTTGCGGAAACAGGGGTAAGATTGCAACCACATAAATATGTATGTACGTGTAATATTCTATCTTTTTACTTGTTTATTGCAGCTTAAGCAGCGAAGTCGCTCTTTTATACTCGAACGACTTGTGGAGTGCGAAAAATTAAACACCATTGTTATCAACCTATACCCTGGCAACAAAGGTTACTCCCTGGCCCTGCACTATGAAGAACAAATTATGCTTAATCCACACACAAATGAATGGATCGTCACGGATCCCACCCACCCACAAGGCGTGCACGGCAGCGATAATACCATCGACAAAAGCACCACTAGTCGAAGCAAAGCGCAGGCCGACAGCGACGCTAGTAATCCGTTCCGAACAAAGGCGAGACTTTTCGAAAATGATGCCAGTAGTGACTCAGCGTCGGCGCCCGCTTCATCTGGCTACGGCCTGGTTGAGGTGCTGCGCTGGCCGTATGAAAACGACTTGCTCTTGCAGTGCATTGATCGCGAACTGCTGCCCGAGTTCCTCATGGATCTGCTGAGCGCCGATACAGTAAGCTTGAGCTCACCACAAGATGGCAGCGAAGGATCGAGAGTGTATGCCAAGCCGAGCGTCTTTTACGCTGGTTGTGTTATTGCGCAAATACGCGATTTCCGCCAGACGTTTGCCACCTCAACAAATATCTGTGATATGAAGCACATCCTGCTGCGGCCAAGCAATGCAACGCTATTCGCGGACGTGCAGCAGCTGGGCAGCTCTTTGGGCTGGGCCGGTGCGACGCCAGAAGATCGATTGGCCCTAGAAAGCCAACTGGTGCTGGCCACGGCCGAGCCACTTTGTCTCGAGCCAGATCCAAGCATTGGTCGCCAGTCCATCAATGCGCAGCACGAACGACAACGCTTCAATTCGCACGAAATGCGCCGCCAAATGAAGAAGTTCACCCAGGTGGCCATCAATCGGAAGCGCAAGTTGGATCAGTTTACGCATCATCAGGGTCTAGAGCTGTGTGACTATCTAACTCGATTGCGGCAGCGGCCACGCTCCAGCAGCAGCAACTCAGCAAATGCAACGCCTGCGACAGCGCCGAGCAACAATCCTTTGGTGGGTGCCATGCTCTCCTCGTTCACATCGAAGGTACCGCGGCGGCCGCACGAAGTCATCCGACCAATTAGACCGCCCACCCTCGATTACCCGGCGAATCTGAAGGTGCCGGAGCACGTGATAAGCGTGGAGAAATATGCCAAGACTTTTGAGCCTCTAAACGAGTTTAGCGATGCTTGTAAGGATGGCTGCCAGCCAAATTGTCGTCACAACTTTCAGCCCCAGCTCATTGAGGAATATGTTCTGGAGACGGAACGCGAGGCGAGCGAGGGCCGGCGGGCCCTCTACCACATCAAGTTGTCCATTTACCAGCGTCCCTCCGATGCGGAATATCTTGGTGAGCTGTATGTGGATCGCGATTACCGGGAGAGCGAGCGCAATGGTGAATCCTGTCGATTTGCGCTGGGTACCCGTGTCCATGCGAATCGCTATATTCAGCAATTTCGTGAGATATTTACTGAGGAGGGACGCAAGGCTGTTAAAATTACGCATCTGATACCTGGACATGCGCCAATTGTTACACACACTGGACTTACTAATGAACAACGATTGCTTTTGCAACAGCAGCAACAACAACAGCAACAGCAGCAACTACAACAGCAGCAGCAACAACAACAACAACAGCAGCAACGGCAAGTTCAGTTAACGCAGCAGCAGCAACAACAATTGCCTGCCACAGTGCATCATGTGGCACAAGCGCATCCAAATGTCACATTGTCCCGTCAACCAATTATTGCCAAGGCGGCCAACAACACGATGAGCATGCAACAAACGTTTCGCCAGCAGCAGCAACAACAACAGCAGCAACAACAACAGCAGCAACTACAACAGCAGCAGCAACAGCAACCAATTGCGACTGCTCAATTCAATGTGGATAGTGCGTTGCACATCCAACAGCAACAACAATCATCGACGCATCTAACTACTGGCAACAGCAACGTGTTGCAACAGGTGCCGCAGCAGCAACAACAACATCAACACATACAATTGCTTACGGCTGGCACGAACGCAACTTCCACAACCACTCATCAAATGAGCCTGGGCAACGGATCGCTGGTACTTCTGCAACAACAGCCACAGCAGCAGCAACAACAACAACAGCAGCAACAGTTGGCCACAACGTTACAGCACTCGGGTATCACCATACAGCCAGCCAATATACAACAGCAGAAAACAACAACATCTCAGTTGAATACGGCCATAGGTGCTAACTCTGCATTGCGCGCCCAACTCAACTCCAATGTGCCAATTCTGGTAAGTATTTCAGATTTATAATGTATACATAGTTCCATTAATATGCTTGTTATTTAAATTCTTCATTTATTGACTGAAAATATAAAGATGTTAAGCCATATTGTTGTTAAATGCATAACATGTCTATGTTGAGTGTCTACAACCAGCAACTGATGTGTTTTGACTTCTTATTACATTATACGACTCTTTTCCACAAATGAGACACTCTGTACAAAGAACGCAATCATCCTCACAAAGAAAATTCATATTTATTTATCAAAATAAATAAAATATTTGTTGACTCACACAAATCGACGAGCTAAATGCTGGTTCAGCTTTCTTTTAACTTGACTGCAATGATGCATTGATTTAAATTGACGCTCGCTGTGGATCACATTTCTATAACTTTGTTATTTATCAAAGACTTTAAATTTATTAAACTGTATATACTTTATAGGGTTAAAGTAGAAGTACTCCCCTTTATTTTAAGGCATGACTTTAATACTGATTACTGAGAAGCTTTCAAAAGTCTTATGTTT
Source organism: Scaptomyza flava (assembly GCA_030179655.1). Lineage (NCBI taxonomy): Eukaryota > Metazoa > Arthropoda > Insecta > Diptera > Drosophilidae > Scaptomyza > Scaptomyza flava. The sequence continues at coordinate 19,654,069 of JARNME010000404.1, forward strand.
GTCAGTATTTCGGTAAAGGTTTGAATCCGTGTAAAGTTGAGACAAAATGTTGTAGTTTCCAATCACTAATTTTTGTATCTTTTCTTACAGCAATCGCAACTGAAAGCAACTCAGATTGTCAGCGCACAACATCAATTGCTGCAAAAACAACAACAACAGCAGCAGCAACAACAGCAACAACAACAAATAACTGCCTCAAATAACAATAACATCAACAACAACAATAATAACAACACCAATAATAATAATAATAATAATAATAATAATAACACGGCCATGCATCCAAATCCTGCGATAAATGCCATTGTCACCAGCATAATGAACTCTGCCAACCAGTATCAGCAGCAGCAACAACATCAGCATCAACAGCAACAACAACATCAACAGCATCAGCACTGTAAGTCACATTTGTATATTTAAACATTGTTGACCTGAGTACATTGATATATATTCTTATTTTGTACAATTCACAGCCGTCAACACACCCACCAGCAACAACAATTCGACAGCAACCATCAATATTAGTAGCAACACCAGCGGCAACACATCCACAACAACCCTAAAGAACTCTAGCAATGCTTCCATATTGAACCTGCTAAATAGTGCGCCTGCAGCAATGACAAGCACTCCAGTTGCCAGTGGGACTTTTACATCCTCGTCCACCGGCCAGCAGCAAACGTTAACACTGGTACAACATCAACAACAGCCACAACAACAACAGCAGCAACCACAACAACATCAGCAGCAGCAATCGACGCTTTCGAATGTCGATCCAAATACCGCTACTTACGTGCAAACGACTCGAGGAACGCCGACACTGGTACAGCGCAAGCAGTCGTCTAGCGAGGTGCTGCAAAGTTTGCTGAATCGCAAGATCAACCTGGTTGGCACTAGTGGCGCCACTACTTTTCGTACCAACTCGGCGGGCAATCTAATTGCGGTCAATCTGAATCAGCCACAGGTCCAAAATCAGCAGCAGGCCGTCGATGTAAGTCATGCGGTGCGTGTGTCCATGTCAGCTCTTGCCTCACAGTTGGCATCGCCACCAGCCGTCATGACAAATCCCACAACTGGCTATGGTGCCTATACGGTCAGCACGGGTGGCGTCTGCAACAGCCTCAAAATACTCAATACGGGCCAGCAGCAGCAGCAACAACAACAGCAACAGCAGCAACGCTTACTGAGTTCACTTCGTAGGGATAGCACCACGGGGCCGCCAAATGCCATTGTTGTGGGGATGGCAGCACCATCGCCCGGCAGCGACTCCAATGCATCTAATGCTAGTGGATTTGCAGTGCCCTCCAACCTGTCATCGGCTTCTGGTGGTGGAACGCTTAGTGCATTGCTAACCAACGCAGCCACACCCTCGCCGTCCGGTTCCGATCATTCACAATCGTCGCAAACGCACCAAAATCAGGTGCTGCTGGACCGACTCAGCAATGTAACATCAAATGTGTCCGCTGTGTCATCAGTAGCTATACCGCACATGTCGCCGCAACAAGTAGGTGCAGTCCAGCAAACGCAACCACAGCAGCAGTATATTACCAAAACACTTGTGCACTCTCCCGCCACATCATCAATACACTCGCCTATGTCTAGTCCACATCCACAGCCATCAGCGTCGCCACAGCAGCAACAGCAACAAACTGCAACCCTAAATCTGCAAGGCATTAATCTGTCACAACTGCAGGGCGCTATGGCAAACTTTGCGGGCCTGCAGAATGTACAGGTGCAGATACCTGGCTTTACGCAACCCATTTCGCTTCAATTCTCCAACAATGGCCTGCAAGCGACACCAGTGCAGTTGCAGCAGCAAACACAACAACAACAGCAGCAGCAGCAGCAGGCCAACACAAGTAATGTCACTGCCACTGGAGCTTTGGGGCAAGCACAGACACAACAGCGAAGTGTGTTGGTCTCAGTGCCTGTGTCGCAGCAACAACAGCTTCCGCACACCATCACCTTGCAGACGACGCAAACGTCGCCTCAACAGCAACAACATCAGCAGCATCAACATCAACATGCGCCGCCTACCGGCACCATTGTCAATCTGCCCTCAGGGATGTCCGGGACACAAGCGGTGGTCATAACAAATAATGCAGCAGCTGGCTCGGGAAGCAGCGGCGGAGGTGGTAATGCCAGCGGTACAGGAACTACAACAACGATGCTCACGCTGCCCATTGGTGAGTATTCCAAAATTATACATAAATTTATATGCGAGCTGCACTCTTTTAGCTTTGGCGCAAAACATGACAGAAATACGCAGACGTATTTGATCGCGTCAAGGCGGCTTGTTAACTTTCTTCAAACTCGTTACAAGTTTAATGTAAACTACACACTTTTACACGTATACCAAGAGGTTTTTTATACACCTACTATATATTGTTTTTGATATATTTACCTATTTATATTGAACATGCTTAATTTTGTTCTTTTCTGTTTTCTATTTTTGTTTCTTCGTTTCTTGTTTACACAAACCCGTTAACAACTCGTTTCGATACACTCATGCAACTAAAAAACTGTTTATGTGTTCTTGTGTTTAACCCATGCCATCAGTTTGAAAAAAAAATATTCACCGCCTAACTGACCCTTGTTTTTCGGGCCATTGTTGGCAATTAGTTACCGTCTCTATGACCAACAGATTCATTGTAACCTAAAACAACAACCAAAAAAATCTCCCCGCACACCCGTTCTGCTTTCTGCTTACAGCTCAACTAGTCGGTGCCGGAGTTCAGAAACTAAATCCTCAAACAATACGTACCTCAAGCGGTGGTGGTGTAGGTCTTGTCACAACAGCAACCGGTGGTCCAATTCAACAGCGAGCGCGCAGCGTCCAGGTTGTGGGTGCCAAACAGCTTAGCAACAATCGACAGCTGCTCACCACACAACGTCAGATTGGTGGCTCAACGTTGAAGATAGCATCAACGACCGTTAATCGTGAGTTGGACAATAGTTGACATAGAAAAAAAAAAACAATTATTTAAACATTATCTTACCCTTTCCCCATATAGCCAATGCCGTCACCAATACCGTCAACCTCAGTGCTGGGCCCATTATGATGTCTGGGCAAAAGGTGCAACTTAAGACGGTCAAGGCGCCAACGCAGCAGCCAACCCAACTGCAGCAGCAACAACATCGAATACTCAACCAAAGCACTGTCACGTCCGGCTCCCAGACTCTTCCTAGTCCCAGCCAGATGCAACACCCACAGCTCCAGCATATACAAATTGCAGGACGCGCCGTTCCAACAAATGCAAGTGTCATGAATCAACGCACTCTGACAGCACTTGCGGTGGCAAAGCAGCAACAGCAACAAGCAGCAGTCAATCGAAGGCGCTCCACCACAGATGCAACCAAGTAATGGCTCTGCGTTTCCCGTTGAGTGAGATGAGATGAGATCAGCGTCTCCATCCTAGCCCCAGGAATACTATTTGCAATGGGCGCAATACTTGCTAAAATGCTTAAAATGCACTATTAGTTTTTGTTAATTGAGGAGAGAAGACAAGTAATAAGGCTACGCGTTGTGTATTTGCATGATATTATAGTTTATGTTTATCTAATAGCACTCTCCTAGCATCCACTGTATACCTAACCATATATATCTGCGCATATATATTTTGATGTGTATAATCTTAAGTGTGAATTATGTGGGCTGATGAAGTGCTCAAGCCGTTTGATATCAACATAGCAGCCCCTTTAATTTTCCAAAACCTCTAGTGACTTCGTTGAATTTTCACCATCTATCTGTTACGGAGATGTCAATGCGGCGACAGTAAGCGAGAAGGCAATGATGGTGACTGCAGTTGTGTTTAATGTGTCCCTTAAATTAAAAACAAAAAACAAAAACAACTACAGCGTAAAAAAACTACAAAACGAATTAAGTGTAAAACTCTTATTAATATTTATCTAATTGTACATAATAATTGTTTCATAAATATATATATATAAACATAAACGTGCGCCGAAAAGCCATTAACAAAAGCAAAACAACAAAGTCTTATCAGTTTGGTACTCTCCAATTTGTTAAACTTTAAGACTAGCTATGTAAGCGTGCGTGCTAATTTTAAGCTTAAGCAGTAAGGCTGAAATGCCCTCTAAAACAAATGGAAAAAGGAACAAAGAAAAGAAAACAAAACAAAGCAATAATAAGAAAAGCAAACAAAAAGTGTAAAATTTTTAATTGATTGTAAAACAGACTAGGGCTAACTATTAACGCTTTGGATAAGTTTCGAAAGGTATGAACAGGTGTAAAGGTTCATATAAATATTATAAATATACATATGCATATTGTACTATTATAAATATTATTATTATTAATATTATTGTAATTATTATTATTGCTAATTATTTAAATGCCTAACCTAATTTTATTAAAATTAAAATAAAAACAATTTTAGTTTGTATTCAAAAACCAACAAAACACAAAAACAAATTAGTAATAGTAATTCCTATTGCAATTAACAATTTACAAGAAAAAAAAATCTAAACGGATCGCAAAAGTCAGAAAATAATGTGTACAATTTATTTGTAATAGCGAAATGTGAATCGAAGGGAAACGAAGAAATGAAAAGAAGCGACAAAGGTTTACCATCGTTAACATACATACATAAAATGATAGCTAAGTAGTTCCGAGCTGCATATGATCGCTTTATACATGACAAAAAGAAAATAATAATGATAATAATTTGGTTTTGAACTAAAACCGTCTTTGTAGCATGAAATTATTTATTTAAGTATTTTTTTAATTTTGTTAAAAATTTGCTGTAATTGTAACTGTTTGGCATAGTAGTTAGCTTTTCTGTGCAACAAAAATGACTATGTAATCTAACAAATAATTTAAAGAACAAAACATAACAAACAAAAATAAATCAGAGATACCCAACTATACACATACATACACTCAAAAGTAATTTACTCAATGTTATAATAAATGTGATTTAAAAAAGAAAACATGGTACTACCTAAAAAAATTTAAAATGTTACAATTAAAGAGGTAGTCGAAAAAGTGTAAGAAAATGCGTACGAGTCCTTGTCTGGAGTTACCAGAAAAACATTTAAAAAGAGGAAATAAATTAATAAACTAATTATAATGACACGAAAGTAATGCAAAGCAATCTAAAGCAGCATAAGATATTAAAATACCTTTTAATATAAATGTAACTTCAATTCAATAACTGCTTATCTAAAATACCTGACGTAGAATCTTTTCATTTAAAAGTAAACTTACAAAAAACAAGAAAACGTTTAAAGACAAAAAAATAAAATATATATAAAAAAGTTATAACTTTCGAGAGAACTAAAATTGAGCGCTGACAAAAAATGTCACTCAAGAATGGATAGTAAGCTAAGGCATCTGAGAAAGACTTCTAATAAATCAATAATTAAACAGTCTTGTTGTGTGAATGTACAAAAGCTGTGTGTTTATTTGGTTGCATATCGTCCATGTTGCGTCAATTAGAATCGAATTCACTTTAGTAATTTATTGTATATTTATGACAATTAGTTAATATCACGGTAAAGCAATAGATTGGGATAGAATCGTAGGCCCTCCACGGATTCATCCCGACAAACTTTTCCAAGTCGCTCGCTAACCAATAGCCGCTCCTTAGCCAACAGTAGCGATATACCCAGTTGCTTGGCAAGCTCCTCCACAGCCAGAGACTCGGCAGCGCGCACCTTATCCGATGTATCAATGGCAATTAGTTCATCATCCTGGGACTCTAGCTGCAAAACCATGGCACCACTTGGAAACTTTCGCAGTTTAATAGGTCCTCTTAGCTGTTCGCAAGCGTGCAGCAAATCTTCTGGTGAAAGAAGCTCCAAGCCACGAGCACGATTTACGCGACAATATACATCAGCCAATGACATCATACCACCATGTTCCTAACCAAAACCAATTATCAATGCACATAAATCGATTTGTTATAACATGCTTATTACACACTTACTTCAATGGGATCGAGCAGCATTTCACAGATCTGCTGTGCCAAACTATTAAAATACGACGTATTGCTAGTAAAATTATCACGCGTTACAGGATCGTCAATGCCCAAGCTGAGCAGATAGGATTTGAAGCGAATCGTTTCATCATCGGATATTTCACCTCTTTGCTCTCGAATTTTACCACTAATATTTTTTGATAGACCCACCATGTCCTTTGCCATGGCCATGAGGACACTCAAGTCTTGAAATGCAAGAGCTATATTTTCGTCTGTCGCCTTGGCCTTGGCTTCGAGATGACGTTCAATGCCGCCAATACCCGTCCGCTTCTGAATCCTCGCCAGTCTGTCGCTAACGTTAGCCACAGACTCTGCCCTTTTTGCTATCGTTTCGCTTGCCAATGAGATTTCCCAGACGCGTGCGTTCAAAGTCTCGCGCAGGGCACTGTGAAATTCTACGCTAAGGCCATTCTTGCCTGATAACTTAATGTGTGCGGCCCGACTGTTGTCCAGGGGACCGGGACCTTTATCTAGATGGGGGGGTCGTAAGTGCATTATAATCCGTGTTTTGCGTCCAAAGAAATTTGAAGCAGTGGTTTCTTCACTGAGAGAGATAACATAGCTGAGTGGTAGGCATAGAGTGACGGCAGCACGTGCTATTTCGCCAGGCCGGCCCCAAAACAGTCTGTGTGTGGTAAGCACTACTTCTCCATCCTCGAATTCCGTCTAGAAAATATATACAAAATGACGATGTAGAATCAAACAATCGGTAGCAATAGATTCGATGTTAATTACCTTTTGGTCACCATCGTAGATTTTGACGTTGCGATCGCGGGAAACAAAAGTTTCGCTTTCAACTAAACGAGCCTCCTGGTAGGCGAAGCGATTCATTTTTTAAGGTCCTGAGTAAAAATCTTATAAATTTGTTTTGACTATGAACACTGTTTAGTTGCCCTTGAGGGCATGAACTTCAAAAAGCGGCTCACTCTTTACGCTTATCAGTTGTCATTATAGTGAACCTGAACTACAATAATAGAAACGTTTACCAGCACTACATTCCTTCTTTTATTTATATTAAATAAAATGGCTGCAATAAATATATATAAATTATTGAATTTGCCGCTACGATTCTGATCAAATATATTTTATTTTATTCTTGAGCATCAAACAATTTAAACTACAGCAATGATATATTTTTATTGCAATCAATGTTTAAATAGGCTGTTTTGCGAATAACAAGATCTCAAAAGACCGATAGCTGATAATGAAATTATCGATAGCATCAGTAGTACTATTATCATTCGCCTGAAACAGCAAAAATTTTCATTTGTTGCTATTTTCTGTTGTTCTTGTGCTTATTTTTGTGGTAATATTTTAACGAAACTTGCATTTGATTGATTTTAATGAAAAATATGCTGTTTGATTGAATGAATTATATAATAATGCACAATCGCGCCAATTGAAAATTTCACATCGATCACCGGATGCGGATTACTGTAAAAGCTTGAGATACCAAATTGTACATATCATAATGTCGACAGTCACAGCAACAACAACAACAACAACAGAGGCAAGCAAAATGCTAGAAGCTGCGTTACAACAGATGGATGGCATAATATCGAATTCAACAACTGCAACAGTTGGTCAACAGATTCAACCAGGATCAGCAACAACAGCTTCACTGACAAGTTTCTGTGAGCGCAGTTTGATATCTGCCACAAATGTGCTGTCGACAGCGAAAACATTGGCACTGGCACTGCAACAGGTAAGTCAGATGCGTTAATAAAGTCGTATACAATTATTCAAACTAATTTACTGAATGTATGTAGGTTGGCTTGGCAGCGCCAGCTCCTGATCCTGTAACTGCGGCTATAATCAGCGATTGGCTGGAGACGCACATACCGCGTCAGGACTCAGATGAACGTATGCGCAGGTTGCAGCGCGATAAAGAAGGATTGGCCCTGCAATATCAAATGCTGGCGGAACGCGTTTCCGAGCAAGCGGACAGAATTATTGAGCTGGAAGGCCTGCTAACTGAAAAATCCCAACAGCTATGCAGCAAGGAGGATCAGCTGCAGCGCCAAATGATTTCGCGATCTGCGTTGGAGACCCAAAAACTGGAATTGATGAGTGCCTTAAGTGAGCTTAAGCTGCATCGCACTGCGCTGGAATGCGAAAACGAGCAGCATGCCAATGAGAGCAGCGGTTGGGGTGAGGGGAGCAGCATGCCCTACGGCAGCATGGGCAACATAAACCAGAAAAACTACACTGCGGACGGTGGTATACTCGCCCCGAAAACTCCACCCTCAGCCTTGCGTCACCAAATTAAGCCACAATTTCACAGCTTGCCCAGATCACATGGCGGTGCCAGCAAACAATCCCATCGCCTGCAGGCTAACAATAATAACAACAATCACACCCTCGATGTGAATGCAAATAGCAGCGGAAAACAACGTAATGTAGCGTTTGCCTCCAATGAACAAATTCTAATTGACAACAGTGTGCTGAGCGATGGTGCTGTTCCCACCGAGGACGCCACATCAATGTACTCTAGCTTTAGATTCCAAACGCAATCAACGCCCTCACCAAAGCTGCGAGAGCGCTCTGCGCGCGGATTGCGTAACATTTTGGGCAAACTGCGACGCAGCAACAGCAGCAGCTGCGAACTGACCGCACTGGAGCAAGCGGATCCAGCAGAATTTCGCCGAGGTGGGGCGCGAGCAACTGCTAGCGGCCGCATCGAATGGGGCCCACAGTCTCCAATGTTTAGCGATGCCGATAAGCATTATAGCACCTGGAACGCCCAGGAAGTGTGCAACTGGTTGACACAAATGGGTCTAGGCTGTTATCAGGATAACTGTAGGTGAGTGCGTCAACATGTTAAATACTTATTTAATTTAAATATCAAAGCGAATATTCTGTAGCAATCCAATATTCAATTTTATTACTGTATTGTAAAATGTTATATGTTTATGTTGACGATAATGTTTGTTTATGTGTTAAACAAATTTCCAAACCGTCCGCTAATAAACATAAACATTTTTAAGTAAAAAAAATTTGAATGTTATTTTTAACGCTATATTGCCAATGCCGATTCCTAATTAATTAGTTTTATAAAGTTATAAATGTTTGTTAATTGTTGCTTTTTTCAGGAAATGGCTGAAGTCAGATCCGACCGTATGCTTCTTTACCGCTTCGCCGGTCGACATTGAACGTGAACTTCATCTGAAATCGATACTGCATAGAAAGAAAATTATGCTGGCCATCGACGACATAACGCAAAAAGAGTTTGATGAGCTGACGCTCAAGTCGGCTTGGATGGATGTGGGCTGGGTGCTACGTTGGCTTGATGACATTGGACTGCCTCAGTACAAGGATCATTTTCTGCAGGCCAAAGTCGATGGTCGCATGCTTCATCGTTTAACACTGGAGGATCTTTCGCAATTGCATGTTAGCTCCTGCTTGCATATCGCTTCGCTGCGTTGTGGTATCCTTTGCATGCGTCGTATACGCTGGGAGGCCGATCGTCTGATTCGGCGCTCAACCAAGTTGAGCGAGCAAAGCAATGAAGCTAGTTGTACCGATAAAGAGGGCGTTGATCTATGGACAGCACACCGTGTCATGGAATGGTTAAAGACCATAGATCTGTCGGAGTATGCGCCAAATCTACGCGGTGCTGGCGTCCATGGCGCATTGATGCTCTACGAGCCGCGATTCAACGCCGATTTGTTGGCTGATTTACTGTCTATACCACCAAGTAAATCGTTGCTTCGTCGGCATTTGGCAATGCACTTTAAAGAATTGGTAGGACGCACAATTATACATAGTAAACGCGATGCCGAAGCGGCTCCTGGCTATCAGCCACTGACAATTACTGCCAAATTGAAGCCCCCCAAACGCTCTCAATTTACTCTGAAGCGTCGAAAGAGCACAAAGGGACAAAACGAGGTCGATTGGATGGATTTTGTTTGCCCGATGAATGCCGTTGCGCCCACTCTGTCCATCTCGGAGGGTCCTCAGGATCATGATGGTTCGTTGAGCTCCAATTAAATGGTGCAAACGACAACTCAACAGTTATACATAATTATTGTTAATTTAGTTTTAAGTGTAAGCCAGAAACTGTCACTTAAACTGATTGAACACACAGACTTACAGACAATGAACTGTATTTGCAAGAATTTAACTTGGCAAGGGATGTAAACCCAAACTTGAAGCAATTTTTTTCGATTCGGTATACCGAACAATTATCGATAACGTATTAACAATGCAGGCTGCAAAACGGCACAAAACTACTAATAGATACTCTTTTGGACATTTACCCTTTTTTTTTACACATACACATATATAGAATGTACAATTATTATAACTAACAATAAGACGACTTGACCATTAACGTCTTCCAAAGTTTGCTTAATGATGAAAAACTGAAGTATTTGAAAGAGCATATTACCGACCTGGAATTAGCAAGCCAAAGTCTGGCACAATAACTAAGTTTTTATATAATATTTTTTACTAACATTTAATTGTATTAGCCCGATATTTAACAAGTATATAACGCCTTACACATTTTGTACCGAAATAAATTTCTTTACGTGTCTTATTTAATTCGCCCTCGGATGGATAGAGTTGATTGCAAAAATTTGTTAGATATTTAGTTTATTGTTAACGTAACAAAATTATATTTCCATATAGTATGTATTTGCTGAACGACTAGAGGCGTGACTGGAAACAGCAGCCAGCTTGGACGGAATCAACATATTAAGATGATTGCTGTCTGGACGAATCCTTTCTTAAATCTATCAATCTTTGGCAGTGCTTGCGGAGTTAACTATGTAAAGCTCATGTGATGTGGCGAAAGACCTAAGTGCTGGCCTGGTTTGCTGCAGTTGGTACTGTTCCCAACACATTATCAATACCCAAGCCAATTTGGCCGGCCAATATATTCTCAAGAACGCTATGCTGACTGCATGCACCGCTGTCTTTGGCCTGATGCTTGCACAGATCACTCTCTGGTATGTGATCCTTCCAGTTGCGAAACAAATAGCGTGTAAACTTCTTCAACTGCCTGAACTTGCAATAGGTGGCACCTTCTGCGGATTGCAGTTGTTGTGTCTGTATCAGAAATCCCTTTTCCTTAAATGTCTTTTCTAGTTTTTCGCGCTGCTTAGAACGTCTTGATGAGCGTCGCTTTACTGCAACCACTTGTACCGGCTTGGGGCTTGGCGGCTGTTCGGTGGCATTCACTCTTTTGTGACAATCCTCTTGTGGATGCACGGGGCTATGTGAGTTGGAGTAACTAGATGGACTTTGAGGTGCCACTGGCACAAGGCTGCTGGACAAGAGTAGCGATGATGTTGGTGATTCGGGAGGTATGTGCAGCAGCTCCAGACTGAGATCCGTCGATGGTGGTGGTATGTCTATGTAAAGTTTATCATTGGATGGATTAAGGGGCTGATGTTGTTGTTGCTGTTGCTGCTGCTGCTCCCGCGATATAAACTCATAGCCACGCATTGTCCTATCGCCGGTGCCATTGTAATAACGATAATTGCCTTCCGCATCCACCGACAACATCTTCTTCTCCTGCAACGTGGGCTTTGCACCGCCCGTGAACTTAAACTTGCAAATGCTGACCTCAGTGGATGGACTGGAACTGTGATCCGGCTGCATGGGCGGTATGAATATAGCAGATCTCTTACGCTTCCTTATCGTAGTGGCATTTTCTATGGATTGCTCTAAGGGCTCACGCTTATCGTGAGTGGCGGTGAGGCTGCCGTTTGTGGTGGTAGCTGGCAGAGTTGCAAAGAAACCAGTTGGTATGGGTATTTTTAAGGCTAGCTGGTTGTCTTTTTCAATAGTCTCCACGGGCAGACCCAAGCGACAGTTCTCCATTAACTGCTGATAGTACAGGCCAACTGGCTGTAACATCACCTTGGCAGCTATACGGGGCTGTGTCTCTACGGAAGTTTTCGATGCTGGTTGCCTTACAAGCGTATGATCCTCTGCTAGTGGTGTTGCACGATGCGAGGAGCTACCACACTCTGTTGTTGATGTGGTTGCAATAGTAACTGTTGATGGTTTGTCACTGTCGCTGCCGCTGGATATTGAATAGCGATCGCTGGACTGATCCCTTAGGCAAAGATTAAGTGGCTCTTCGAACAGAGTAGTAGAGATTCTGCTTGACACCACTCGTTGCGCGGGCAGTAATGCAGTTACACCAGTTGGCGCAGCCAAATGTTTTGGTTCGACAACAGGAAAATGCTGCTGATTCGCTGGTATAATTGTGCCATAATTCTTATAGATCAGATGACAAATGTCAGCCTTTTTGGGTTTTCGACCACGACGTGGCTTATAGTTGTCCAATGTGATCTCGCCCATGTATGGCAGATCGGCATATTTTATGGGAGTACGCTTGGAGCTTGTCACTGGTTCAACCACTGGCTCCAGTGGCGTTGTGGATTCTACTCTTGTTGGGGCAGATGCTTTGAATGATTCCTGTGCCTGTTGCTGACGCTCTGCACTGCGTTGGATCTCTGCAATCTTTCTCAGCCAACTGCGCACATTCTCATGCGACTGGTTTTGAGGCGGAGCCGTTGCCTTTACAGCGGGCGCGGCCAGAACTGGTCGAGTATTGGTCAGTTGGCGTCTTTGGGTCGCCTCATAGTGAGCAGCATACTCAGCGGGTAAGGCCTGATGATGGAAACGCAATTTGATTGCACCCGCTGGCGCTGAACGTTTCTTTGATTTGCTTGGACGGGATAATCGTTGTGTTGGGGGTGGACTCAGTTCCTGGGGCATTTGGGGCTGTCTGTGCGTCTTGCGTGCATTCATTAGATTGGCCTTTAGTTGTTGTTTCGTGAGTATGCTGCATGCTCCATGCTGCACTGCCTGCGGTTCTTCCAAGGTCTTGCGGGCCAATAATGTCTTGAATGGATAATCCTGATCCTCATCGTGGAGAATATCGTTGCTAGCACCATGCGAGATCAGTGGATCATCAGAGCCCTGCAGAAGCAGCTTATTGCTGTTCAAGTCCAACCTCATATGATCATTTACTGGCGTCGTTGGCCATCTAAGATCCGGATCAAGTTTGATGCATGGCAATAAACTGTGTGATAGATATTGTTGTTGCTCCAACTTGTTGGATTTTATGCTTGAACACATTTGCATTCTGTGGCTAATGTTGCTGTTGCTGTTGAAGGCCATAACCTCTTCTCGTGTGTGATCCTCCATGCTTGAATCTGCAATGATAAAATATAATTATTGTTTTAATTCCATGCCTTATACGGCATAATTGCAACTTGATTCATTCAATAAATGTATATATGTATATATGTACTTATATATATATATATATTCTTTTTTTTCTCTAATTTAACAAACACACGCCGGCAGAAGAAGAAGTCAACGTAGCCGCTAGCCGAATGTATCCGTATCCGTCCTCTAACGACGGTGGCGGTGGCAGCACGGGAATTCTATTTAAATGCTCAACGAACTGGCAAGTGCTCTTTTTCACAAACACACACATGCACACACGCACATACACAAACAATCATACACTCAGAGCAGAGAAGAAAAACGCATATCGCTCGGAAATTTAAATATTTTGTTTTTGTACATGAAATTCGATTCCCTTGAGCGAAAGTATGTCCATATAAGGCTTAAACGCACGCAGATATTTAAAGAAGTGCGCACATAAACGTTAGATCTTTGAATTAGCCATAAAAATAATTTTTCAATATTGTGTTTAACTATACCTTCTATCTAGTAAATTTTTAAAAAAGTTATGACAATATCTTTGAGTCAGATATTGTCAAGTGTAATTATTTGTCGTTTATCTTTGTTAGCCACGTTATGTTGCTTTTTTAAATCTTTCTGCATTTGATTCACGCGTTTATCAAACTGGATGGCAGCAGCATCGCCACCGCGCGCGAATACATCGTGTTGACATCCAAAACTCAACTAGTTGCGGGAAAGTCACGAAAAGCATTTTTTTTTTCTTTTTTGAAATTATGCTCCTTAGATGGATCGCAGCCAGGGAGGCAGACGCAAACGGTGTTGCGGGGTGCAGATGCAGACGCGGAGAGCAAAGTACGCCCCGCACACAATAGAAGAAAATACGGCGCGGACGTGAAGAACGGCTGCTGAGCAAAGCCAAATGAAAATCAAATAAAATTCCTCTGCTCCGCTCTTCGTATACATCGAGCAGCGTTTGTTGTGCGTTGTCGTGCCTGTATTTAACGCCAAAGACGAAGATATTTCGTGAATTCATTTTTAGAAAAATTCAACTTGTTGCCGCCGCGCTGCTTTGCGGCCATAAACCAAGCAAACAACCAACCAACCCCAACCCTCCAACAACGCAACGCGAAAACAGCCAACAAAAAAAAAAAGACTACGATTGCAATATGAAAGTCCCGATTAGGTAATACCCTGTGAAATCACGTGACTCTTAAACTGTTAGCCTTTAAAAGGAGCTCATCAGTAAGCTTGAAAGAAAACACAAAAAATCCCTATATTTTTAAAAGAGCTATGTCTATTCTTAAGATTTTTATAGTTCTTAGGTTTCGTAGGAAAATCGTCATGAAAGAAATAAATTAAGCTGCACACACATATATAAAATATGTATAGTCTTTATTATTAAATGCCACAAAAAGATTTCATTAAACTCATATACCCAATTCAATTCTGAAACAAACGATAGATTAGTACGGCAGAAAAATGAAATAATTAGTTTGCCTCAACTTGATTGTTTCATTCATGAACATATTGCTTTTGTTTGGTTCTCTAGATCTTATAGAAGGAAAATATCTTATATTTTTTTTTGTCAACATAATAAGACTAAATAGTTATTTTGCACAACGATCACTTAAAATACATAGAAAATGCATCAAATTTTTAAGTTCTTAAGCTTTTATATATAAGCTAGCTTATGAATGTAGGGGATAATAAATTCCATCACTTTCAGTTTCAAAGGCCAAGTAAAATATTCTAAGTAAGATGTTAAGCAGCTGCAGCTTTCAAGGTGTGCGAGTTTCCCAAGTTCTTGATGCTACGCATAGGTGAAACGATAAGATGATGATGTCTATTAATACTATCCAATGTCCGAAACATCAGGTTAGGGCAACTGAGATTTGTATTGCGTCGTACCCGTTGTGTACGATCATGTGTGTTAGAGCAGCGTCGGTGTATAAGTGTATATCGAGGCTTATTAATTTCCGAAAAGGAAAAACTGCCCTCAAAATAGATGACGACTCTTTGCGTTTGTTTATTTCGGTATATACCCATACACACACAGTGTGTTTAAGCATGTGAAAATATGGGTCACAGTAGTTTCATTTAAAACAAAAATAAACTAAATTGTATATTTCTTATAAGGTAGCTAAATTATACCAATGCAACACAATATCTTGAATACGCTGTGAATGTTTTTTTAAACAGATCCATCTAAATAGCATTTGGAACACGTGCTTTTAAGTTTAAATATTGATAGATAAAACATTTTTGTACAGACTATTAAATGAATATTGCAGGATTCAAATCTCAAAACCCTTTTAAGTAAATATTCAGTAAATTTAGCGAAACTGGCTACATAAACATACATATAAGGAATAAGGCTATAAAATAATCAAGCTTGCATTACATGTACGACAATATAATAATGCCTCTTCCCTTGCTTAAGCAAGCTTCAAATTAGGTAAAAATAATTTGAAATGGTTAAATTGTAAGTAGTTTCAAAACATAGATGAAAAAAATTATAAACAATTTAACTAAATAACCTTACGTTATTTAAAATGTTTACATCCTAGACAACAATTTCTTAGAATGTCTAGACTATAAACTTTAGACGTAATCGTTTATGAAAATGATTCATAAACGTGTGCATTGAATAGACAAAAAATAAATACAATTAGCTAAGTTGAATATTCATAGTAGGTGGGCCAGTTTACAAAATATGCAATCATTGGCTTCAGCTCTCAACTTTACATCCAGCTACTACTATTTACTTTTTTTTGAAATTGAAAAGACAGAGGTGCTGGCTTACATCACCAACAGCAATCAGCAATTGGCGGTTTTGCAATCGCAGGTTGAGGCTGGCCAGAACTTTAGCGCCTTGCGTATTGCACATCCACTATTTGGTTGCCACAGTTTTAAGACATATTTATAAATGACATTCAATAGCATTATAATTTTTTTTTTATTCAATACCTGCTTGTGGGTACGTACATATTTGTATTTATGGCCATAACTGCCACTTTGGCCGCCTACGCGTTGTGTTGGCTCAAAGAACAGCAAAACCACAACACGAACACACAGCAGCCGCAGCAGCTTCAGCGTTGCGCGGCAACGGAGCGCGTCAAATTTATAAGTACATATTATTGTTTTGATATGATTGAATCACAACCGAATCAATTAGCTTTGTCATCAACACAAACTTTGGGCAATTTTGCCAAAAGGGTTCACCAAGTTACAAATTGATCAATTATATGATTCTCTACACGCAAAACCAAAAAATTCGTATCATCATTATCGTATCATTCACAAAAGCGCGTTAGCGTTTTTCTATTCACGACGACGGCATTGCGACTGCGCTTGCAAATTATTTAACGGGCATAAATTCGCATGCGCGCAGCAAATGATTTGGACAAACAAAGTTGCCAGCTAGTTTAAAAAATTTGCAAGCTTTTTAAAAGTGATATTGGTGAAATAAAAGCGTTGACGGAATGTCCAGACTTTTGGTTATGAGTTTATTTTAGGATTTTTGCACATTTTATGGCTACTTGTGTGATTATTTTTTAAGGACCACTTCACTTCCTCTAATCAAGCACTTTTTTGAGGCATTTATCAAAATTTTTTCATGGTGAATCACATGAAGGAATAAATGTGTGAAAACCTTGTTTCGTCTTCAGATTGCTAGGTTGACAAGCCTAATTTATGATATTTGGTTGCAAACGGAATACAAAAAATCCCTGACAGCTGATTTCGCTTTCTATGAACGAAGTTTGACAGCCACTGTGCAGCCACTTACAGTTGTATGCAGATATTAGCAGAACCATAGACGAATTATACATTTCTAACTCGTCGCTGAGCAGAACTCAGTTTACAGCCCTGTTAAGTTATACGCATGCGTATAACTTTTTCTGTTAAAGTGACCGGCGCTTATTTCCAATCTATGTTAGGTTTATTAATCTATGCGGATTATAAACTAATGCAAACCAAAAGCTTATTTATATTCGTTTTAAACAGTATCGTAAATGTTTAAAATATAATAGTCTAACATTTATAGTAATCTGCAAAGATCGTAAAAAATATATAAATAAGAAATTCACTGAAACACAATATTTTTTTTGTCTTGTGTATTATTTATTCGATGAATATTTTATATACTATGTTTCACATTCAATATTATACACTTTACGATGTGAATAGGTAGTGTCTATAAATATGTTGGAATCTGTTTGGTTTATATGCATAATTTCATGCCAACTCACAAGCGTTTCAATACTCTCTTATTGTTTTCAGCATAGATATATTTAGTTTTCTCAAATAACAATCAATATAATGTACATATGTATGCATTGTGTAATATGAACATTAAGTTTTAGACACTTACATAGTCATTCATTTCTGCTAGTTTATTAGGTAGGCTTTCAGAGAGTTTTACAATTACAAATTTAGGTAAATCGGAGGTATTTCAGCATTATTTTTATTATTCTTATTGAGTTATGTGCAAAGCCGAGTGTTATTCTATACATACATTGAGAGTTTTATTTTCAATGACTTGATTATTTAACAGTAACATTGAGCTAATATTAATAGAAATATATGTATTATTACTCAAGGTAAATGAATACAGAAAGTATTTGATTTTTTACATAATTACATGTACATATTCAAAATGACTATAGAAAAGTAGTATACTTTTATTAAATATATATATTTGTTTAAATTGTGTGTATACATATATGTAATTATGTTTGGATGCATATATGAACGGATTCTTGTACTTATGTAGTATTATGTATGGAATATTTTTTTAACGATGCTTAGAGTTTCCCCTTAAAGTAGAGAACACGTTTTGATTGATACAAAATTTGGAATGTTATTTTTTATTTTTGTATTTTGAAAAAAAAACTTTCGGAAAAATAATAGCACCACCAAAGCGTTCTTATTAAAAATCTTTATGTTAAATAAATCTAATTTGAAAAAAGCTTGTGGATAATAAATTTGACATTCTATTGATAATATTTTTATCCTTTTGGAATTAATAGGCCAACATTTTTTTTAATTCATCGATAAATTCACAGTGGTGTTGAAAAAATTATCAAAATAGTTTTATGCTTTTGAAAAGCCTTCAGATAAATTGGTTTCCATTGTTTTAATTATTGTATGAATAAAAACGTATACCTTACGTTTGGGAAGAAAAAGTAGCCACGTAGTGCTGTTTTAAATGTCTCAACTGTTCATATATATATATGTATATATACATATTTATAAATACGCCCGTGCTTTATATTTGATTTTTGTCAAGTCTTATAAACATACTTTAATAGCATGTAAACATACTTTATTACATATTTGTTTGCATTAGCAGTTGCAGTGAGATAATAAGTGTTCATCTATGCATTATAATATTAAGAAAATATTTTAATATTGGTATGTATTTTACACATGTTTATATATTATTTATAAGTATATAATATATATAGTAGTACAGCAACATCAAAAATATAATGATAAAAGTATTGTTGAATAAATTTGAAAATACTTTATATATATAGTATCTTTTATGCAATATTTGTCTATGGAAATATTGTACTATGTATTTAGTTGTAAGTCGACAAATATTTTAGAATTCATATGTTTAAATATCGTTGTATTCTCTATTTACGATGCTGGCTTTGGTTTTTCGAGACGTAGTACATAAAATACAATGGATATCAATGAAGGGAAAATTGAATAAAACAATAAGCATAAGTTATTGGCAATTTTATTCCGCTCACACTTATGCGACTTCGACTTGCATTCAAAACTGTCATCGCTTGACACTCACTCAAGGAAACTTATATAAGTATGTATGTTCGCATACTGACGCATTGAAAAGGACAACAGCACCAATTTGTCAACTGTCGCCAAAACAATGAGGTTCTGGTTCTCCGACATGAGTCGTTGTTGCTGTGGTCTAAGCTAATTTTCAAGATCCGTTGAGAGTTAGGTGAGGGGTAGGTCTTGTGCTGCATGATTGACGACCTTATTCACCTAAGGAAACGCTGTTGAAATATATTCATATTCATAATTATTAAAGAAATGCACACACTTGAATTCTCTCCGTCAAAGCCAACTGAAATGTCAACTACTCGTTTGACAGTTATGCTCGTAGCACGCAGCTACTTTACAAGTTCTTTGATTTGATTCATATTCTCTCTTTTTTAAATAATACCCCTTAGGCTTGAGAGGCAATTTACTTGAGAGTAAATTCCAAGTTGCTCGTTTATTAATTCGTTATGTGTTTTTTTGAATAGGAACTTTTGACTGAGCTTGTGCATTTCTCACTAGCTTATACGCATATTTATATACAAATAAATACCATATTTTAGTTAGCTTAGCTACATGGAAAATGGTCGATTTTATAAGACTTTGCATACCACAAAAGAAAATGATACATGTAAGTTATTGTTATGTAGTAGTATGTCACGATTAAATTCAAGAGAAAAACTCTGAGTTGGGCTTAAGTTGTGTTTTTCTAGCTAAGGTTTTCCAATCAAAACACACACATAATGATAAAAGATGTTAGCTTCAATTTTACCAAGTATTTGTACTAAAACAAAACAGCTTCAATAATTATATATTCCCTTTAACTGAAGCCGAGTGCTCCTCTGTGCTCCCCTCGATGTTATACCGCTTTGGCTTAGCGAATGTAATGCCACATGGCTGTGGGTTTGCGTGCATTGTTAATCATGTCGTGCCAATGTTGGCAGCCGGTGCCACTTTCCTGTGGGCCAAGGCCACAGCAACCAATTTCCGCTGCCTCGCTGCCCGCTCCAACCACATAGATCTGTGCGAAATAAAAGCATTATATTGAAGCCACATTTAATTGACAACTTTTCGGAGAGATAATGCATTTACACATGTTTTTACTACGAGTTTGCTTACCTCAATGGCTGAATTGTGTAGATAATTGGATTGTAAATTAAATGTGAATGCTTCGTTCCAAATGGGATTAGTTAAATCATCGGATTTTGTTATGCTTGTCTTTTTCTTCTTGACACGTTTGCCATTTTGTATTAAGTAAATCTGTTCAAGTTAGTTAGTTTAGTTTAGTTTAGTTAGTTTTATTTATATGTTTAGCATAAAATTTGTTTTAACAAACTCACCTTAACATAGGGCTCTTGCATGGTATCCAAATTCCTGGCTTTCATCACGACAATTGTCAAACGCTCTGCCTGTGGTAAATAGTTTAAAGAGCACAAGAGCTCAGGGCGATCCTCTTTAGGCTTCTTAGTGCGCAACAAATCGCCCCAAATCTTGAAACAGTAACAATAAGAATAAAATTTATTATGGCATAAGGTACACCCTTCTCACCTCAACAGATTTGGATAGATCAAGACTATCAACGAAAATGCGCACTTCACCAATTATATCATTGTGGGAATATCGATCGTAGTCAAGAACCTGCAAAACCAACTCTTTTCCCTGCAATTGATCGCGTGAAACCGGAAACTTGAAGTGCTGATCAAAGTAGGGATTCGATTCGCCTCGATGCATGTGCGTCTGACGCTTACGGCTATCCACATCCGGCTGCAGCATGAGACGCACATAAGGGTCCCGAAAACCTCCCTCCTCAATTGGGCTAAGATTGTGTGCTGTTAAACGAAAAAATTGAATAATTCAAAAAACTAATAGCTAATAATTGCTTACCTTCAATTAAGTGAACTGTCAAATCGAATAGATGATAATCGTATTTAACACGCAAGTGCAAGCGACCAACGGCATGACTAGTTCCGGGCGCTGTCAAATAAACTGGTCCGTCCGGCATGCGATATAGATCCGGTTGCAGTGCACCCAATGGTGAGGCAGGGCCCACAGTCGGATCAATGCCAGGCTGCTGGCGTGGCGGTATCAGCAGCGGTGACAAACAACGACCTCCACTCATGCCCACACCAACACCCTTGCAGACAACAGATCCACCAATTGCACTCATGACCATGTTGGGCGCTGATCCAATACCACCGCCACCTCCACCCAGAGAAGCTAGGCTGCTTTGCGATGGACTCGGTGTTCGCAGTGCACTCACATCCGTTGAAGCCGGACTGTTGCAGCGTGCATCCAATGAAATTGTTCGCATAGGACTTGGCGACCGAGCCAGATGGTGAGGAAACGCTGATTCACTTGGTAGAGAACTACGGCCATCGGGTCCGAAAGTGCGTATTTGGGGCGAGGAGCCACGATGTCCCTATAATTGAGATATTCATTGCGAAAATTATTAAGAATTGATGTTAAAGGGAGAGTTTTATAGCTTTATGTTATATGTACATATATGTGGGATTTTTTAAATCCTTGTGACAATTTCAGGTTCAATTTAATATTTTAAACCTATTATTGTTTTTTGTATAGATAGCTGACTCCAACTCACCGACTGCCTGAATGGAGCGCTGTCCACACTGCTCTGGCTAGATATTGAGGGTGTGCGTTGGAGGCGCGGCGGAAAGGAACGGCTCTGATGATGCAAGTGTAAGGGGCTGTGAAAGAGATCGGGGGGACCGCGCATAATATCTGCAGAAAGCGGATGATTGGGAACGCAAGGTAATCCATGCAGTTGTGTCACCGGTTGTATAGCCTGTGTCTCCCTAGAGATGTTGACTTCCTGTGAAATTAAAGTAAAATGATTCGAGTATAAGCTTTTGAGTTTCATACTTTTAATTTGTTGTTTGACCAAAGCACCTCAGAGTCCGTGGGCAGGTCACAGCTATCGCTGACACTACCAGCCGAAACGCTGCCAATGCCACTGGTTGTCGATGTGACCGATGATGCCGATGGCGGTGGCGTCATCGGTTGCGGTGGCGGTGGCGTCGTCGATGAGGCAGCCCCATCGCTGCCGGGCAAAATTTGAGTGCAACCATTACTGCTGCCACTTGCGCTGCCACCGCTGCCGCTGCTTTCATCAGCTGAATTGCGATCGAGGGTAACGCGACGAACAGCACCAACGCGCTCCTTGGCCATCCGGGACCAGGACTCGATGCGTTTGTGTGCCAGCCAGCAAGCTGCCGGACCTAGGCCACTCATATTAACGTTGATTAATCTTAACACTTGATTTGATTTACTTGTGGGTTTACTTTATAAGTACAAAACAACACCTAAGATTCTGGTAGGAATAAGGACAAAAGATTGATTTTTGGCTCTATTGATGCTGTTGCTTAGATTTGCCGTATTAAGCGCAAAAAAATATTTCTGATTTAACAACTACAGTCAGAAACTTGTACACAGTAATAAAAATGTGGTAACAAAATGTCAAAGTAGAAAATTCTTTACCATAGGGCAAAGCTCGTACAGAGAGAAAAAAACTTGCCCGAAACTGTACTTTTCTTTAAAAATTAAGTAGATAATGTCAATTATGTTATCCATAGATTTTTCTTGGTTCAAAAAGAGATTATTTTCTATCTTTTCATTTAACAAAAATTGTGCTTGATTTAAGAATTAAAAAATATATTTTTAAAATTGTAAACATTTTTCCTCTAATAGCGTTTTATATAAGTTCCAACCGCTTCAAAAAAATTCCAAAAACATAGCTATTTTCACCAAGTGTAAATTCTGCATTAAGCTTTTTGGACTCTCAGAACGTGTGCATTTGTTAATCCGCTTAGACAAACACTGTGGCGAACACGCACACTCACGTTTTTGCAATCAAACCGAGAACACAGTACATGTGTAAGTTTGGAAGAGTGGATGAGAATAGTAGAAGTAACATGGTGGCACCGCAATCACAATTCATGGCTAGAGTAATGTGGCCACAACCGGACACGCGTGTGGTGGAGCTTAGGTGTTTTGCAATGGTATTACTTCTATGCATGTGAGTGAGTGGCCGCCCATGTAGCACCTGTCCCAAAAATTATAGCCATGGAAACTGCACTCAAAGTGTACCAAAACGACATGTGTCAGGTAATCATTCTGTAAACCACTGAAAAATCTGTGAAGGTCTTCTGAGCATCTAGTACTTGATGACACATATAGTTAATGTTCTTCTGTTACTTCTTATTTGACTGTATTTTTGGGCTGGTATGACATTTTAAAGATATCAGCTTAAGTATTAGAAAAGACTACAAGAGACAAATCGTTGCCTCGGTTAATTTGTAACGTTTTTAGCGTATCGAATAAATAAGTTCCCCCATTTTGGTAAAAGGGATGACAATTTGATTGTATGAAAATTGCGAGAGAGAGAGAGGGTAGGTAAGTTCTCTTTGTGCAATACGAATCTAAACAATAAATGAATTTTCAAGCATTAAATAAATTAAATGAATCTAAGCACGTGTAGCAAATGGCATCAAAACACAGTAAAATTGAACACTGAGTGCAAGCGAGACAGCAGCAAATCAAGTATCAACCCTCAAACTAATTTGGGTCCACAGAAATAAATTCTTCTGTATTCAGTGAAGATACAAATTTGTACACATTACATACATATGTGTAAAGAATGGATGTACGATTGTGCATTTGTGTGTAAGAAAAAGAAAAAAAAACTATTTTGTGTATGAAAATTTGTTTAGAAAAAATAAAATGTGATCTTGACACTCAGTAGAAAATGCGTTTTGACAAATGTCTTAGCAAATTAAATATTTTTTTTCAGATGGAAAACAAAGTTATAATTTTTCAAAAAGTCAAAAAATGGTTTGACTTCGAATGAATAAACAATTATTGGCTGGGCAGACAGCGCTACGAAGAAGAGCTTTCTACATTTTAATTGTTAACAAGAATTGCTCACATTAAGTAAGTTATAAATACACCAAATAATGTTGAAAACTTGTTTGCTTTTAAATATTGTTGTTGTTAAAACGCAAAACATTTCAGTGCATAAACTTTCTATTTTTGTTTTTTTTCATGCTAAGTGTTTTTTTGACGAGTGCATTAATTCGCGTTATCTTAAAACACAAGTGAGTGAAAAACGAACATCTTGATCTACTATTAATTGAGTTTGTTTGATGTTTTTTTGGAAAACCTTGCACATTAACGTGAGTGTTGTTTATCCTGCTTTAATGGTAACCCAGTGCTTACAATACATTGCTATAATCTTTGCCATACGAACACGAAGTGTAATCAAATCCTAGATTAAAGGCTTTGTTTTAATACGCGACATGCGACTGCAAAAACATCAAAATTCATATCATTGAAATGCAACCAACCGCACCGTTGCTAATTGACACCTAAACTATAATCAAAGGGACAACGCGTCGGCCAAGCCCATTTTTCAACACCAATGCATATGTGCATGGAACAAAATGCACACTTAGCAACATGCACACACACTAACTAAATGCACATATGCTTTGATACCCCATAAATAGAAAATCCCTGCGAAAATATGAAAAAAGTAACCCAAAAATCTAGCTGCCACACCCTCTGTGTGTGCATGATATGTTGTTAAACTCATGTAAAAGGCGTTTTAATAGTTTGGCATTTTGCAGCTATCATTGGCATATGAATGTCAACCCCTGGGGTAAAAGGTGCCCCTGCTCTGAAGTGGTCAGGGGTAGTTGTTGTTGATTCAAGTACGCTTGTCGACTCTACTGCGAGTTTTTGGGCGCAATATTAAATTGATGTTTTCCACTTTGTTTAATTTGTTAAGCCGTGATTAATGGTACATTCATTGTTACCACTTCAAATCATTTTCTGCGGCATTTCCATTTATGGCATTGCACTCAACGAATTGCAATGTTGTTGTTGTTACTTGAAAATCTTAAAGACTCCAAAATACAAATTATTACATAATGATTTACAAAATTGAGCTTAGCACAATTCAAAGCTTAATAGGAAAAAAATTGTATTGAAGGAATTGGAAATCCATGCACATTGTGCGTGCATCCGGTACATAATTACTTTCCAGCCTGCAACAACTTGGAAGATTAAAGTTCTCCAGCCGAACAATGCAATAAGTTTAGCACTCAGCTGTAAATAATTAGTTCCACGAACTCATTACGAGCAGATTCAAACTTGTGGCCCCTTGTCTTAAGATAGCTCAGCTGCAATGTACAAAATGCACTTTCCATAAACATGCATATGAGTATGTATTACTGTACCATCAAGGACTTAAGATGCTAATGGTAACTTTTAAGTTTTTGGTACTCATTACATGCAAAATATATCAAACTCCAATTGCTGAAGATAATCAAAAGTAACCAAAATTTACAGAGTCAGTTTTTCCATTGCAAATTAATTCCAAGAATTTTTTAACTATCAATATTTCGTTTGCTTTTCCACTGGAGAAAAATCAACTATAGTTCAATTTGTAAGCTGCCCTTGAAAAACAACCCTTAACTAGAACAGCTTAAAATGCTTAAAAGGTCCTCCTTTCAATTTGATTAAATTTAAATGTTTTTGTTTGGCGATTCAAAATGTATTTTGTTTTATTATCATGTCTTTTGTGTTTCTTATTAATTTTTGTAATCCATCATAAGTCTACGAAATGTAAATTGTGAGTTAAACTGTTATTTTCATTCGCACTTTGTAAAATATGTTGCCAGCAATCCCTTACACAATTATTTTGTGGCGGTTTCTTTAAAACTGAATACATTTGGAACATAAAGACAGAAAAAAATGAACTTGCTGTAAGTATTTCATGGTTAAAACTGTAAACAAGAAACATAATACCAAATACTAATTTTTTTACTTAAATTTAATTTGTAAGACTCTAATACCGAAGGTAGTGAGTATATTGCTTTTGTGCAATGTCCGTCAAAGACGCCAGTCCGTCTGTATGAACCAATTTTTTTTCGACTAAAGACTTAAAACTTTGCAAATATTTTTGTCTACGCTACTGGAAGGTTGGGAAATCGATAAAAGCGACAGCTGAATATCGATAAATCCACATTTTTCCCACATCCTTACAGCTAGGCTTGGCAAATTTGTTAAAAATATAGCTACTGGCGTCCCCCACAAAAGACTGCGTCTCGCTTTTATCTTCCAAAGTTTAAGAGCCGTTTTTGGTGGCTGTAACCAAACTTGGTGCCAAGATAGATGGCGACGTCTCCCAAAAAACTGCATCAAACGTGCACATAAAATTTTAGATTCATTTTTGTATCATACTAGGAAATCAATAAATGAAATTCGCACAAAACCTGCAGTAAAATATTTGTTGGATTTGTTATTGAACATATTCAAAGGACTTGCAAACACAGAGTTTACTCTGACCCTGGGAAGCAGCGTACTGTGCGTAAATTTTAATCCAATAAGCTCAACAGTTGCTTTTATTTCGCAATGCTGTACATTTTCTAGTTGTGGTCCGGCATTTACTTTGACAGATTGCCGCTGTCAATCAGTAGTTACATGTTGTAAAAGTAACTTTGTCCTTGAGCTTGGACATACGCTCTGAGAACGAACCGAATTGCTATTGATATAAATGCTAAGAACAGGGATAACGTGTGTACAGGTGAAAGCATCTTATAAATATATGTAAGTATGAAGTAAATAAGACTTTCATAAAGAATTGAGCAAATACTTATTGGCCAAAAGTGCAAATGCCAAATACATATTTAGTTGAAGTCTACCAAATAATAGTTCTTGTTTATGGAACGTTGAATGCGTTTTAAATTTCAAAAAAACTTTATCAGATATATTTTTGCTCTGAGTTTGCATCTCTTTAGACTAAACTGTCAATTGCTTTGCTGTCAAATGCAAATGCGCATTAGTTGCAACCAATTAGAGAAGACTATTGTTGTGGCCTTTGTGTAATCTGCTCGACAATGAGGAGAGCATGGATTACATTTCTATAGAAAATACGTACATAACAATTAACAAGCATATTAGAAGTAAACAAAAGAAAGCAAATTGGCTCGGCAACTTTTGACAGCGATATAAGCCTTAAAATGAGCAAAAGAGCAAAATGGCATCAGGTCACGTCTGGGATTGCTTCACAAATACTAAATATACAAAGACAATAAACACACACACCGGTCATTTCCGCCTTATAAGCCTTTGTAATCTCATTTGAATAATTGTGGCACAAACAGAAGTCTTTCGTTATTGCTGTTGCTGATGCTGCCAAGCAACATACTACAAAAGCCATATGACCCATCTATGCAATGCATTTCATAACGTGCGACAAGACATTCGGCCGTGGCCGGAAATTAATATGCAAAATCAGAGCAGTCCATTATACGCTTACCTAGACACACACACAAACACAAGCACAAGCACAAGCAATGAATATGAGAAACGGACGAGCTGCAGTTGAAATATTAGTCCGATTTACTACAATAGTTCACCCAAGGTACATTTGATGTTCTCTGAATTCGTTCACTTTAAAGATTTTCTGGTTGCACTTGGGATTAGTACTGGAAGTATCTGCTGCACTTGCAGATGTTGCATAGCTGTATAATTGCTTAAAACACAAGTTGAAAAATTATTGCGTGCTGGGAATGATATATGATGAGATACGCACATACATGCATATATATAACCATACTCTTGTTACGCAATCGCAACCACAAACAGACCCCTTAAATATCGCTGCAATGTGGGGAGAAGCAGTGAGGCAACACTTGTTGACCTGGCTAAAAAGACTTGCTATTAGAAGCGCGCAATGAAGCGTTCGCTGATAATCCGCTCATCATCAAACGTCAATACAACTCGCATGGTTTTGTTTGTCTGTCTGTCTGTCGTGCTGTCAACTTGTTTACAAAGCATTCGAACGTTCGCGTTTTGTGGCAGTCTGAGAACTCCTAACCCCAAGCAAAGCCAGACAGTTGCCCGTTGGCAACAAATTAATCACCCATACAATTGTATGCGTCTGCTGAATGATGCGATGCGGTAGCCGTGATAGCTTTTTATTGTCTGTGGTATTCAGTAGTAACTGAAATTTGCTCCTTGTTCTATTACAATTTGATATATAACCTAAGGGCCACACACACGCACACTCAATCATGCCAACAAGGGATTTGCTGCAATGTGTTTAATACTATTTGGTCTACTGTAAATGTTTTAATTCGGTAAAGGATTGCTTCATAGAACTAAATGTACTTGTGTGTAAGTATTTCAAATGAATGTTTTTTTCTTCCGATATTTACTAAAGCTTAAGCAACGGTCATGAAAAACTCAATTTCTGCTTTTACATATCTGTATAATAAATAACTTATACAATATTCAAAAATCTATTGATTATTACTTCAACTTAGTAGGGTAAAATAAAACCAACATCCTCAGTACCTCTGCTGCATTTTGCTAACCATTAGTTTATAAAGGTTTTACATGCGTATCTGACATAAAAAAGACTACATAGTGCTTACTAAATTAAATTTTCTTAAATGAAGTTAGAACTTGATTTGAAATGTTCATTTTAATTATGCAGAACATAATAAAACTGAATTGAAAAATGTAAAAATAGAATATTTTTTGAAAATATGCCAGCTGTATCAATTTTTCTACATATACCTATTTACCTCTGCTTGCCTTGCTTTCGCGTGTCTCAAAGGCAGTGTTTTTGTTGCGGTTTGGATCAAAACAAATCAAAATTCAGCAATGCTTTAAACAAAGCAACAATTTGGCAATTCGCAGATGAAGCAGGCAAAATAAATGTGCAAGATAAACATCAAAGAAAAGCAAGCGACATTGTCAATATGTGAATTAAACCCTTTTGCTTTTCAAAATAAATTCTATTGTATGAACCGGTAAGACTTGTATATATATTTGCACTGATGCATTCGCATTATCCGATTTACTCTCCGTTTTATTGAATACACACACACACATGACTATTCACATATGTACAAATGCATCCTTGCCAGTAGCAAGAATTGATTGATGTATTTGTTTGGTCCCGCGCCAATCTTGTTAGTTCTTAAAAAGATCTATACAAATGGTTACTAAGATTTATTCTATTTTAGTTATTTCTTGCAATCGGTCAGAATTTGATCAAAAATCTATATTTTTGTTCAAGGACATTGGTATTGTCGACACTTTTTCCATGTCTGTGAGCTGGTAATTTGATTATGAATTATTGATGAGAACAAAATGAAAATATTTGTCATAGAAACCAAGTCAAGCCAACAATGTTGTTATTCACTTTAACTTGTAACAACGCTAGTAAATGGTGTCGAGATGCGTCCTTCAAAACCAACTATCTTTATTAAAAAAGTTCTCGTGCTCACGCTGCAAATGCATGCCAATTTATTTGAACATATATTATGCTTTGGTTTCATTATTATTGGGCGGCATGCGATGCATCTTAATTACATTTGCATATTGCACTCGGCTCATAAATGTATTCAGCAAGTCCAAACAACAATATGGCCAGCGTAATAAACTTTCTTTTCAACCCTGTAATCAATACAAATGGCTGCAACGGGATATTGTGCCATTGCCTTATTCCTTATGCTTGAAAGTGTCCAGGATATTTTCGCGTTTATCATACTTTATTTCATTGAAATTTTCTCACCTGATATTGGTAATTATTTATGCCATTGTGCTCTTTAATTAACATTGGGCGGCTATCCATGCCGAAAGTGGCTTAATCTCAATGTGTTCAAAGTTGTGACTGACATAAAACCTTGCTCTTAGTCAACTAGATAATAACTGACCCAAATGTGTTAGGAAAAGTAAGTAAACTTCTCCATTTGCTTTTATTAATAGAAATTATTGAAATGAATCATCAAGTGAAGCTTTGAAACAAGAACGGAAATGCAAATTCTTACCACATTGAATGACATGGCATACACAGGATAGAAAACATATTCTTAGCACATACATACATACATGTATAGTCAAATGTAAGTGTCAGGATACAAATATAACAGAGTATACATATGTTTGTGCACTGCTGAATTTATATTTTGTGCACTTAAATGGCAAATTGAAATTTACGAGTGGAATGCATAAGGAAATTGCTAGCAAAACAAAAGTATATTTTCATTACTTTTGTTCCTTAAGATACCCTGTACCTAGTTCAAATGCAAAGTGAATAAAAATATTAAACAATTATTTGTTAATTATTTAAATTTGTACTAAGAACTACATTATTATGAAACTTGTTTTCGTAAACAATTTTCCAAAATGGGGTGTTTTGTTCCAATTGAACGACTTACGAAGAACTTGAACGTCGCCTTGGCAACCATTTTCATCAAACAGGAGGACTAATTGTGACAAATTGTTGCCAGAGAAATATGTATGTGTGGTTGTATGGAAGGTATGTAATGGATTCGGATTCATAATAAAATGCTGACTTGGGTTGGCTGGTGCCATTTTATGTACTTCAATATACTGGGACCTCCACTAGAAATAGCACAGTGCGCAAAGCGAAACGAACGAAGCCTTTCTTATGCGACTTTAATGTGAGGAGTGTGTGAGCAGCTTTAAGCTCTAATGCAAACAACAATAAACAGCTGTGCGTGGATCCATATATTACATCAACACATACATATGTACACTTGTACAAATACAGCACGCGCAAAATTCATCCATGTCCCTGACACTCCCTAACGGCCCACTGCCCTCACGCACTTTTGTTGCTTCAACAGCACAGTCAACATTGGAGAGGAAAATTGTGCATTCGCCTGATTCGTTATCTAAAAATAATTATATTAACTTTGCTTTTTGGTGCTGATACTCTTTGTTTGTTGCCTGGGTGCCATTGGGGTGAATGAATGGATGAACGGTTAGAAGGACGAGCACAAGTGTACAAGTAGCATGTAATGAGTACTACAAGCAGTCAATCTGTATTACAGCTGTTGTAAATTCACTTAGCACCATTATTAGAAACTAAATGTTAAAGGTTCTTCTTGCTAAAAAGCAATTCAAGTTGTTGTTAAATTTGAAGCCTTTTTTGCTACATTGTGGCCAAAACGATTTATTTGAACAACTCGCCCGAATTCGATGAAAAGCTGATAGTTGTTTGATAGCTACAGCGTATCAAAGAATTTCATCAAAATTCCTTTAACTCAAATTACAATTCGCTAGCAACCTAGCTGTAACCCATCGCTACTTTTTGTTTATTTGTGTGTACTGAGAAATTTTTCAAAATATCAATTCTACTTCAGAAAAGCTCAGGAAACTATAATAATACCTTGTTAAAGCACCAATTAGTGCAAATTGCTCTTGAATGCATATATAAGCTCTAGCTATACTTGAATATTTTTCGTTTTATGTACTTTACTTAGCTTTAATCAGTTTGTGAATAATAAATATTGAGGACCTTTTTTATGCCTATGTACAGTTCAGTTCGATGTTGTGTACACCTAAAAGGCAGCTGCTCCAACAGGGAACAACAAAGCAACAGTTTCATCACAGCCAAAAAGAAGACGACGCAGGAAAATCCATAAAAAAAAAACACCTTTCTAACTGTGTCGTTAATAAAAGAAAGTTTTTGTACCTACTTGGGCGCTGGCTTCTAATCAAAAAATATATATATTTGATAACAAGGACAACAGTTTAACAAAATTGTAAAAATTCAAAAAGAAAACAAGCGAAAACACGAGCACTTCAATTTGAAACTCATTAATTAGTTTTTATTTGTGTTGTGTGCGCTTTAAAATCCATGAATTTAATACGATTTTGACACTCGGACACAATATCGCCGCGTTCTATTCGAAATGCCTGCGCGCGTACAACTGAATTTGATTTTTTCCTTTCTCAGACACGACGGGGACGACGCACAACAAGTTGCAAAATTCGAGTTGGATAAGGTCGAAAATGACGAAGACGATGACATGTCGGCTGGGACGACATTGTTCGGCATCCAACAAACTTTTGTGGCATTGAACTGGGTTCGCAGGTTCGAAAGCTTTTTCGCAACTTGTTGCCTAATCAGCTGTTGCACTTGCTCTTTGCTGACTTCTGAATACTTTTTGAAGGCAACTTTATTTGCAATGTCACCAAAGTTTATTGCCTACTTCAGAGCAAAAAGTTATTTTTGAACATTCATACATATTCATGCATACATACATACACACAGAATGGCATATGTGTGCGTAAGGCATGCAAGTGGTTAGACTTGTATATTGAAAAATAAGAAATTATTGGATTATGTTCGCTTATCAAACTGATTCAGGTTTCTGGTTCATTGAACCCAACTCAGCGAAAGCTTTGATTTAAATTTGAAGCTTTAAGATATGTCAGATTCTAGCAGCCCCAAAAAATTGCTGAAGTTCGAAAAAGCTTTTCGAGCTCTGACGGTCGTTGGTTATTGTGTGCGACTTCACCTTGAAAGCAAACACCGATAGAGCGAAAAGAGAAAACGAAAAACAGAAAGTGAAAAACAGAGAGGGAGAGTATGTATGAATTATATATATTGAAATAGTATAACATCCATGTTTGTATATATGTATGTAAACTTTAGCTTAATCCGTCTATGTTTGTCATCGTGTCTAACTCGAAATTCGTGCACGACACGCATATATACGTATACGTACAATTATTTCCATATTTTTGCCCATACATGTATGTATTTGAAAATATGAGTATTACACACCCTTCTTGACAATGCGTGACCTACGAGCGTTTAGATGAAATTTTAGTTCAGTTTGAAATTATAGTGACGGCAACAGGAACTGCTTTCAGTGCTATAAATTAACTTAATTTGAGGTAGTTGCGAATGTTTCATGTACGGATTTTCCACTATTTTACCGCCTAATTATTGTTTTTGTCCACAAAATTTCAATAATTTTCCTCTATAGCTTAAAACTTTTAAGTGAGAGAACATGCAGTCGCTGTTCCATTTAGACATGTAACGTTTGACACTTAATTGTAAAATTTTGAGTCTAAGACTGTTTACACATTAATGCTTATGTACATACAAGTCAGTTGCCTTTTACATATGCGTATACATAAACAAAAGTCAACATATGATTTGTTCCAGGAAAATTAGTGTGCTATTCCCTTCGCTTATTTGCAACAAGTTGTCTCCGCCACGTTGCTTCATATGGAGCAACAACAGGTTGTTATATATTTATTTATCATTGATTGTTGGATTATGCGTGCTCTTCTAATATTTCTTCATGCAAACACAATTGATTAAACTCCAGTCAAAATATTTTTAAAGATTAACATTTGATGCTATATGTATTTAATTAATTATTTGTTTAAAAAAAACTCTGAAATTTCGTTCATAGATAAAAATGAATTGTATTTAATTAACGATCAAAAGTCCAAAGAAACTTATAATTTGAATTGTTTGTCTTTTTGCTCTTGTAAAAGAATACCTTGTTTTTCTGCATTGCTGTCATTTAGGCTTTTATAATAAAGCAGGAAACAAATGTGCATTACTTAATTAAACATAATTTAGGTATCATGTTTTGTAATTTTAATTGCAACCTGAATGAAATGACTTAATATGTGCGTAAGCCTACTTATTTACTGCCCTCTCTATGCGAAGAATACCTGGGTTCAAAGCAAATTTTGTATGTTATCGTGTTGTAATCGAAACACGTGCCTTGAAGTGACAGCGGCGTCTTGACACTGGTTCAATTCAAGTTGTTTTTACAATTTTTGATTTCGTATTATTTATCTCCAATAGGCTCTACTTCTGACTAAGTACACATGTATAAACATTGATACATTCTGTACGTGTTTGTACACTTTGTCGGCTTGCTTGTTAGTGGAATTGCTCAAGATACGCGTTTGAACTTTTGTGTATCGCTTCAGCTGAAGAAAAAATACCTCCACAGTTGTGTATAGATGAACTTGACTATATAATATGAGGTCAATATCTGTACAAATAAATGTTGACATACGTTTAATGGCATCGTTTTATTCGTTTTCATTAAATATATAGTCGACACTCAAACACGCGCCATGTGGCCCTATGACTAGTAAATAGAGTTCAGAGGACATCTAAGCATATGTTTCATTGAAATAATAGTAGTTGGATCGACTTAAGCACAGGGCCACATCCAAAAACAAACTGTGTTGCGAAATGGGTATGTTTAATATACACCCATACATATGTACATATAGGAACTATCACAACAGCTGTGGGGAGTGGCTTAGCATGTTGCATAACAAAGCGACTGGACTCATTTTAAACTGGCGCCATTCAAAACAAGGCGGCATTCAATACTAGGCGCCACGTAAATGAAAATGTGTCTGGCTCAACTGGAGATGCCACCATCTACCATGTGACATCCACAGGAGTCAATGTGCGTATAAGGAGCCATTCATTAGTTACGTTCATTAGTTAAATTGAATATAACAACAAGGTGGCACAATCGTGTGATTATATATATATATAAACTTCGATGAGTGGTTATCTCCATAAGATATTATTTTGATTCAAAAAGAAATTATTTGAACAGTTAGATTTTGTAAAAATTAATAGAAAGTAAATAATTTATGAATGAGAAAGAAGTATAAAAATTAAATTTTTTATTTAATTAAAACTAGATGAAAACTTTTATAAAAAACTGTATTTTAAATTTTCTCTATAAAATCTCTAGACTGTTTTAATCTCAAAATAAAATTGCAATAGGCTCTTAATTAAATGATTTCATTTGACATAATTCAACCAACATTAATTAAAAATATGACCTTTTATGTAAACAGCGTGTAAAATATAAAACATTTAAAGTCAAATCAAAGGGACTTTTACGTCTAAAGTTTGTTTTAAGTTGTATAACAGTTAGCACAGTAACTTGTGTAAGCTTTTTTACAAAGAAAGCTTAAGTTTCCTTAGCCAAGCAATGTTTTCTAGCTTTGGTAAGCTTTAGAAGCTTAAAGCAAGATGTATCGACTCCAGAAGAAGAGCATATTTTTCTGGGAAATAACACACACAATTTTTTAAGTTGTAGCTTTATACACAAAAATATGATAAGATATGACAATTTAAAGGTAAACGAATTGTAACATTAACATTACATTATTTAGCATTTTATCCAAACTGTTAAATTTTTTTAATGAAAAACATCTAAGGAATTTTATATTTTTCCACATATTTCTTAAATAAACTGTACTTAGCATACAATCCTGATTGTAAATTTCAAGGGCCAGTAATCTTGTCTGTGTTAACGCCCGCTGTGTTTTACACCTTGAGTGAAACTCCCATGGTGAAAATATGAAGACAATACGAAAAGCACGCGCACTTCATGAATGAATAGAAAGCCTCTTCACTTTGAAGTGTTTTCAGCCACTCTCACCCAAAACTACCAAGGTGTAGGCAAAACTATCTTTAGATTTATCGCTGGGTTCATGAATGAAAACTGGGCAAACTTTCATATACCTGATGTACCGAGATTGTTAGCTACGCTTCTTTTAACCTGTAACCCATGAGAATTGGAAAATTCTGCTGGCTTGTTAAAAGATCATTAGCCGACGCGTTGTTGCAGTTAGCTGAAAGAAATTCTATTGAAAATTGCCCATTTGGCATTGGTCTCTACCTAAAGTCTTGAGTTGAGACCCTTATGCCAGGTGCGTAGTCTGCACTTGTCTAGACAGCCTGTCGCCAGGGAAGACTGTCGTAGGCAACGGTGTCCTGTTGTGCAAAGGTTGTGGTCTCAAGTGCTTAATTTAAAAGTGTGTTTTCAAAAGATTTAGTTTGGTAACTCTTAGTGCTAGTGGCTAGTACTGTACACTAGATAACTTTAAAAGAAAGAAAAACCTCAAACAAGTTAAGTTAAGAAAGTCTTAGTTAAGTTAATAAGAATTTGTGTATTTTTTTTTTTATTAGAGGACTTTCAATTCTATATTCAACGTGACTTTTAAACTCATATTAATGTAGGTTTTTATTGTTTCCATAAAACTCTTACTTGACTATTAAGGGAAAACTTTAGCACAAATCAAACTATTGAATGATTTCGCAAAAATTCGAAAACAAAAATACAAACACAACAGGAGTCAGAGCACCACCTACCTGAGAGCACTCAAATCTCAAGAGCTCGATCTTCAACTAGAGTGGGCGCACACTTGAAACACACTAAGGTTACTTTTTGTACACGTCACTGATAACGATCGTGCAATGGACATGGACACTACCTGAAACGAATTTTTCAAGAATACGTGCTCGGTGAATAGAGCTCGAAATTCCGTTTAAAGCCACCGACTGTGCTATTTTCTTTGCAAACGGGCCCACAAGGGCGTAGGTGCAATTGCGTTTATTAGCACCGCACCCCCGGGCCTCTCATTCATTTTCGAGGTATGCACCACAATGAAATGTGAAAATACGTTTGCCGTATTCATTGAAAAATGTCGATGTCAATTGTCGACTTTGTCCCACTGAATGGATTGAATGAGTTTTTGCTGGGCAGGTTTGATGCGCTTGATTCGTTTTGGCCGGTACTCTTCATAAAGTAGCAGGCTATGTTAAAAAAAAGAAACGAATTCCTTTTGAAGATAAGTATCTGAGTTGGGAAATCTTTTAACAAATTGCGCTCAATTTTGTAATTATCTAGACATGTTTAAATGTGTCGCAAGAATTGAAATCGTGATACGACAAAATTAAGTTTGATTAATTGTGATCAGTATGATAATGCAATTTTCACTTTCCATTATCTATGTGGTTAACACACAAGACCACACAATTTGAACTATGCGAATGGAAGCCAGCCATTTTAGACTTGAATACGTGTGAGTCTTTACCCAACTTCAACGAAAATGTTCTAAATGGCAATCCTATAGCTGACACATTAATATTCAAATTCAACAAACATCTATTTCTTATTGCTTTATCCGTCATTTAGTATGCCTGTCGACTTAACGACAGGACGAGCTCAATTTTTGCAGATTTAATGCGAATATACATATATGCATGTTCAGATCTTGACATGTGTGAAAATGTAATCTGACAAATTTCCGGCACAGATCAAACAATGCTGTGGCATACTTTTTTTGGTCGATTGGATTAACAGCAACGCTTTATTTGTTACAACTTCAAACAATTTTCTCCAGCTCATGCGCATAGGTTAACGTGTGCATAGCGATTTCGTTGGCTGGAACTTTCTCCCTTTCTTTTGAATGGTGCACAGCATAGTTAAAATTTCCGTCCGCATCCAGGACCCATTTGCGTCTTGTGACCAAGGCATTCATCTCAGTTCCCGCAGGCTTTAGACCCAAACGCAAGGCAGCCTGCTTCTGTGATATCTTCTCATAGGACTTTTCCAGGCATGATGCAATCTCCTCGCGAACGGTATCCGCCAGAATATCCATAAAATCTGAATACAACTCGGACGGCATAGATTTCTTGGCCTGCAATATCTTGTTGTAGCGTCCCTCCATAAAGTAGTTCTCCAAGGCCAGCACAGGCGATATAAAACGATTCTCCAGCAATAAAGCCGACGGCAGACGCTCCAGTTCAATGTGAAAGTCAGCGATGCGATTATTGGCCAGCATGTAGAGCAGATGCAGTCCCATAAATTTGTGCATCTGTGACGAGGACTCCAGATACTTGTCATAGTCGTAATAGTACATCTTCAGCTGCGTCATGTAACGCTCATATGCAGCGTGATCCTTGACCTTAATGCTATGCTCAATAGCTATCTCCAGCATATCCCTTGACGCTTGCAGGCTCAGCTGCTGCTGCTTTGGGGGCACTGCCGGCCCAGGTCCTTTCACTCCTACAAAGCCAACGCGAGCCATTTCCAATTTGAGTGAGTCCAACAATTGCGCACAGCGTCCCAGATTGGGTGAGTTCTTCGCCCATTCGCTTTTCAATTCCTTGAAGAAACTCGACATTGTGTCACAATGAAGTTAAATAATTTTTATTTCTCCGGATTGAAAATAATAATTTATTTATAAAAAAATAATTTTAGTTGCTGCTTATTGCTGTTCAGACAAGCTTTGTAAAATTTAGTTTTGTTATAGCTCGAATGTAACCGTTGTCGGAAGGCCTACTAGATTTTTATCATTGACTTAACATAGCCCAACGACGTTTTATTTCAATGCTAAGCGCATTTTTTCGTTTTGCTTCCAACATAAACGCAAATTAAGATATCATTTAAGCTTAATTAAATATACCAACGTTAATAAAAAAGGAAAATAAATTTTATTACAATTATACAAACGTAGAAACTTAAAAAAACAATTTGATGAAATTTATGCACTTTTTTTTTTAGCTATTCTC
This sequence comes from Scaptomyza flava, assembly GCA_030179655.1. Lineage (NCBI taxonomy): Eukaryota > Metazoa > Arthropoda > Insecta > Diptera > Drosophilidae > Scaptomyza > Scaptomyza flava. The sequence goes on from JARNME010000404.1 coordinate 19,692,244, forward strand.
GGCTATTAAGCTGTCAAGCTAGCCAAATAAAAAAAAACCGATGAATCGAAAACAAAGGTGAAGTAAAATGGCGAACCATGATGGCACATCGACATGTTGTGTGTTGTTGCCATTATGCATTGTTGGGCTTGGCACGCGATAATCAAGCATTGATGTAAAACCGCCAAAGTGGGAAGTATAAATACCAAACGCCATAAAGAGGCTGAAGCGCAATCGAGGAGGTCGAGGTGCTCCCTCAGGTTCAGTACGCTGGGCGGCAGGACGTGGCGGCACCTTATTGCGAGGATCCTTTCGGTGTGTGTTATCGCGACCATAGAGCGGTATTACTCTGTCCTTGTTAACAGCTGCCTTGCAAACGGGGCAAAGCTTGTGATTCGGTCGCATGAGCAGCCATTTGTGCAAGCATGGCCAACAGAACAGATGGCCACACATACTAACCACTGCATCCTGTGCAGTGTCCAAACAGATGTTGCACAAGTACAGCGATTCCTTGATATGCTCCTTATCCTTATCCATGTCCTTGCATTTGTCATTGCCAATTGCGCTCGTTTCATTTACCTCTGACATTTTGTGACTAGTTCTCAATTATAGTTTCGTTTGGACTCTGACTTTTACAAACTTTTAATACACTATGCACACTTTATTTATTTTGCTTTACTAAATGTCATTCAAAAGATTTGTATTTCATTTTTATAAAATAGAAGTATAATGTAAAGTAGACAATATCAAACATCAAATCTTTCAACTGAAAGGCTGCAAGAATTGAAATAAAAGTTTAACCTTATATTAAGTTTGACCAACAAAAATCTCTAAATTTAATAAATTTTTGTTGTTTATTAGTTTCCAACGTACGGCTTATCTTGTTAATTTTGAAAATTCTTTAATTGATTTATTTTTGCTCAATATACAATACGAATCAAACTCTTTTTTTAAACTTTTACATTCCCTCTGTGTGGAAAAAGATAGGTTTTATCGGCGAAAGTTTTAGGTGCAAACTGGGCTGATAGGAATCTGTTTTCCTTTTTTTTTTTTAAATTCTTTTTCCGTTTGAATCTCATTGTTAGGTGCAATAGAAACCTTTGTTAAAAGTAGACAAACTTGAATTTTAATTGATTGTGTTTTATTTGAGTCTATTTAACGTAAGTTTATACATTATTAATAACTATTTGACTAATAAAAATATTTGTACAAAAAACAGTTTACTTTTCAATCAACAAGATAAACTATGCGCTTATCTTAACCTCACGACAATTCGGTGATGGTGATGTTTGTGGGCTGCTTGAGTTGGTCGATAAGTTGAATGTGGGACTTTCGGATCCGCCCTTCTTTTGTTTGACGCGTCGATTCTGGAACCAGATCTTCACTTGCTTTTCAGATAGTCGAAGTCGGTTGGCAATTTCGATTCTGCGCAGACGTGACAAATATGCATTGTGCGAGAATTCGCGTTCCAGTTCCAACAGCTGAGTGCTGGTAAAGGCAGTGCGGATGCGTTTACTGGAATCAGCATAATCACTGATCAGTGGTGTTATCTCTAGACCTGCGCCCTGAGATTTAATGGGAGAACTGGCTGGCGAACAGGGAGATTCGTTCTTGAAACGTTTCGTTTGCGGCTCATCGTTCTGGGTATAGTCCAGTGAGGCACTAGAAGATGCAGATGGTGATGTGCAGAAGGTTCCAGTATCATGTGGCAAAGGCAGACCAGAAGGTAAACCGTACACAGAAGTTGGCGGCATGGTTGGCAGCGTCAATTGCGGATTGCTGCTACCATGTCCAATTGCATTGGCCGAGAGTGGTGGTGATGGGTAGCAGTCTTCAAAGTTGGCAAAGCCACTCGACTTGCGTTTGTTGGATGTGAAAAACTGTGCATAAGGATGATAGAGTGATCCATGGGGCTGCTTAAGGACAGCAGCAGCTGCTGCTGCAGCCGCCGCTTGATGTTGTTGCTGTTGTTGCTGTTGTTGTTGCTGTTGTTGTATGCCAAGTGAGAATAGGTAACTGCCAACATAACTAGCTGGATATGGTAACATTGGTATGCCTGGTAACATAGCAGCTGCAGCTGCTGTTGCAGCCACAGCGGCAGCAGTTACTTTTGCCGAAGTGGGTGAGCCAAGTGGTTCCTGGTTCTTCTTGTGCTGCGGCATATCGCTGAGCAGCGAGTCCATGAGAAAAGATCGCGACATTTTCGTTGCAATTTCAAAGTTATTTGTGATTTTTCTGTTTACGTTGTGAACACCTCACACGATCGTAGCCTGAGCGTTACTGGTTAGCTGTTAGGACTGTGCCTTGCACTTTATATAGACACACTCTGGTGGTTAGGGGTTGTTTTTTTTTTTGCACCACCCTTGGCATGCAGCATACTCTATATGAGTTGTGTGAGTGAGCGAGCATTTGCCTTTTGTTGACTTATTTGAGGGTTGTTTGCTTATTTTCTTTGACCATTAAGCCACCATTTACAGCGAGTCTTCGTGTCTAATAATAGCAAACTGTAGCCATTTAAGCTCCGCCCTTGGCATGAAGATCGTTAACAATGGCAGGTCATTTGTAAAAGTGTTTGAGTGAGTGTGTGTGTGTGTTTTTTTTATTTTTTTTTTTTTTGAGTTTCATGTTTGTATTTTTGAATTTGTATGCTGATTTGTCAGTTGAATAACTCCAATAAAAAATTTTTGTTTCTTTTGTTATTTTAAAGTCTTTTTTCAGCTTAATATCTTTGACGAAAGTTTATCTATACATACTTAAAAATCAAACGAAATTTCGCCATAGAGCTTTAAGCAATGTTATCGGATTATGCACGGGTGTTTCTATTGAGTTTGGAGAAAACCAGTAGAAAACCTTAACGAAATTTTTGATTTCCATAGTATTTATGGTCGAGTAATGGGAATATTATTGAGGCATTTCGAAAATAGTCATATATATTATAAAAATATAAAAAATTATGAAAAAAGTTGCTTAGTTTATTTAAGGATCAATAGTTTTATAACCTTGCCCAAGTACTTTTGATTTTGACTATGATTATGATTAAATGTTAAAGGTTTTCAATTGCTTTTACATTTAAATGCCAAGATCAAAACTCGCCAAAAATTGAACTTTTAATGAAAAACTGTTTTTATAAGAAAGATATAGTAGAGTATAAAATAGAGATCTAGTTTTTACTGACAAAAATTTGTAAACCAAAATTGCTTCCACTTAATTTTGAAGAGTTCAATAATTTTAATGTCTGTCATACCCAGCCTCAGCGTTTTGAAGTATTGCAATGTTTACTGATGATAACAGTGTTGTACAACAATATTCTCAAATATGTTCGGTGTGGCAAATAACCAAATTCGACTTAGAAAAACTGCTGTTACCAAAAGTCAAATTACCATTTTAGCTAACTTCAAACTAGTATTTGACTGCAAATTTCATGCTATCCGATGAACATCGACAATTTGTCTGTTTTTGAATGCATTGTGCGTTGTCTGTGTTCTAACACCTTAGCGTGTTTTTATTGATGCATTATCTCCGTGTGTGTCTGCCAAATCGGTTAACAATGCCAATGACATACATCAACTTGGCCCATTCACGCTCGAGAGCCATTTTCATTCAGTCATTCATAGACTCGGGACGGCTCGGCTAGGCTCGGGCTCAGACACACATTGCGTCTTTGTGTCTCGGCCAGACATTGCGACGCCTTGCAGGGACAGAGTATTTTTGGGTTATATTACACAGAATTATGGCGGCAGTTTCATCGATTGTTAACTCGCTTTAAGGATTTGCTTTAATTGTCCTTTTCAAGTCATTGTCAAAAAGTGTTTTGTCTGGGTGTAATGCCAAGGTGTCTGCACGGGTGCTGCTTTGTGTCTGTGTGCTAGTGTGTTTTATTTTTTGTAATATTTTATCATATGTTAAGTGGCTATAAAACTGCACAATTACTGACGTTAATTGTTGTCCAACTTGTAAAGTATTATTGTTGACTGCGCTCGCTTAGTTTTGGAGTCCTTTTCCAATCGATCGCCTACTCTTAGGATGCATTGTTGGCAATTTGGCTTCTGCTTAATTGGTATACTTTTCTTGATTTTCGGTTATACCATGCAAAATGCGAATGCAACTTAGCTGCAGCTGCCATTTTTTTTTTTTTTTTTTTTTTTTTGTGAATTTTTGCACTATTTTTTCGTTGGGTAGGCGTTGCGTCAGTCTCGTGCTTGGAATCGGGTGCTGATCCCGGCATTTGTTACTGCTTTTGATTCTTTAAAGGGCCACTTGAGTTTTTGTGCTACTCACCTTTGACCACATCCGTTTTATTTTCTTTTTTATTATTATTTTCTGCATTTTCACGCTCTACTTCACTGAGCATTGTTAATTCGGTTGGTTTTTCGAGTAGATCGTGCTGCTTTTCTTTAATCCATAAAGAAATATAAAACGTCATTACGAACATTTTGTTAAGGCCACGTGTATATGGTAAATTCAACTAACATTTGACAGCCAATAAATATGTGTGCATAATAGCATCTTGTTGGGCGATTTCAGACAAAAAAATAATATGGAAACCGGAATTTTGAAGAAATTATTTTCAAGTAAGCTCTCTGTCTCTCCCCTTTGAACAACTCAAGCGCACAATTTCATTTTAATTGTGAACAAAACTCGGGTAAACGCTAAACAAATGAAAGCTGTATGTAACTTTGTATTTTCATGGAATTAATTAATGTGTAGAAACAGTACGAAAGAGAAAGAGAGAACGAGTATTTAAAACCAGATTCGCTGACAAAGGGGTGGACGGCAATAGAACTACCACCATAATATGAGACTTCAGTTGCTTCTGTTGGTTTGGTTCATCATTTATTGACATTAATTGGTTGTGACATTTGCATTTGACGGATTGTTGTAGTTGCCATTGTTGCTACTTTAGATTACTAACTCGCCATTGAATAGCACTACTGTGTATATGAGGGTTTGTTTAGTTAACGGTTAGGATAGGGTAAGCCAAGCATCATCAACATCAGCATCACACAAGGAGGAACACTTTCATGTTGTTGGTTTAATAAACATGACTTCATTTTATATGTAGCTCAAGGAGTTTCTGATACTGCGCTTGAGAATATATTATAAATGAGCTTTGCACCACCAAATAATTTGGGGTTTTTGAATGCGTGTTTTTCAGTCATCAGACCTCAGGCAATTTAAGAGAGTATGTGTGTGTGTGTGTGTGTGCGGTCTATTTGTGTGTAAAGTCATATAGCACGAAATAGGTAAGTATTTTTCAAATTTGTAGTAGTTTTTTTTCTTTTTGGGCATAGCGTCAACACTCTAGGCTATAGAAATAATATTTCAAAGCCATATACCGCCAGTTTAATATTCGATACATTCTTTGCTTGAATGGAATAAGGACAACAATGGCAACTTCTTCAGTTATTCTTGAATGAAAGTCAGTGCAGCAACAATAGACATAAAACATACACAAACAATTGAACTCGCTTCGGAGCTGCGAGCACTTGCAGTGATCTGCAGTTGTCTTTGTATATGCCTCACCATTCATACTCCCTGATGTCCATTGTTAGGTTAGCCCAGGTAACTGCGGACAGTCAAAAATTCTATGTTTTATAGTGAGCAACGAGTTTTTATTTTTAGTAGACCATCGTGGTCAAGGCCAAGTTGCCAGTGGACAGTACAATTAATCACGACTGTTTTGTTGTGGTCAATATTGTGACTTTTCAAAGAAGGCAAATAGGGTGCATTATAGATGTTGTAAACAATTGATTTAGTTGGGTGGTACAATCAGCCCTCAACAATTACGATTCTTAGCCACTAATCAAATTATACAAATATACAAATAAATATTACAAACAAACACTCAAACCACTTATCAGCCCTCTCCACCACTTACGCTTGTCAACAGAGCTTCAGAGTTAATAAAAACAATATTTAAAATCACAAAACACAAATTGTCCTAGTCCTGCACCCCTCGCTTGCTTTTTCTAACAGTCGCCGTTGCATCTGACTGCGGCACGGGATAAGGATTTGGCCATTATAAAAACCAACCCCAAGACTAGGTCGAATGAATAATAAAATATAAGACTGCCTTATAAATATAAAATTAAGAGGCAGTCAATGCACCCTTTAGGGGTTTTTTTTTTAATGCTAACATTCGACGCCATTCATTGTCACATTTGTTACATTTGTATCGTTGTCGAACTACATTTGTGGTGCGTAACGATGTTTTTGATTTCAAAATTGATAAATATGGTTGTTTAAGAACAAATTGAGCAAAAGGGAGCGTACGAAATTGTTGAAGATTCTGATGACATTCGATTGAGGAAAGTGATCCTCAAAAATGTTAAACCGGAAAAGTGAAAGGCAGATGTTATTTGGAATAATTTTTGATGCATAAAAACAAAATTAAAGAACTAAAATCTTTTTCGTTTATAAGCATGTAAGTTAGTAATTTAGTTTAGTAATTTTTACAATTTTCAAACTGCTCAGATAAATAACAGTTAAGAGAAAAAAACGAATACTTTAAAGCTTAAAATTTATACCTTAAATAGATTGTTCTGTTAACTGACTCAACAGCTTTATTGCTTAAGTAAACACCTATTCGTATTGAAAGGGTATGATGCAACTCACAAACTCTAGTTGGTTAGAAATGTTTGTTAGTTAGCTTTAACAAATTCGATTCGAAGGTATGAAGGCAGTTAGACGGTTTTTGTTAATTACCACACCTACTTATTCCCAATAATTCAAATTTTAAATATAAATAGCTTTTTTTACACCAAAGGACACCTTGCAAGGAATCAATTGAATCGCAGTTAAGATGAATTACTTTTCAGAACAACTACAATTAACATCAAGTGCATTTGCAATCAAAAGGGAGCATAGAATTCGATTAATTATTCATGTTGGTTCATAGAAATACACAATACAGAAAACATTTCAAAAAATAATTATCGATTTTGCTTGTTGTTGATATAAATAAAATCATTTATAGATATTATTATTATGAGTCTAAGCTCATTAGCTGATGGTAAATCTGAATTTACATAGCTTATCAAACAATGGCCCTAAAACTGTATCAAAATTTCCCTGCTGGGAAATTACCCTAGACGCAAACACAATAGCTTAACCTGCACGCATCATCATCACGCAAGTAACAAAAATGTTGTTTTTTTAAGTATATATTGATAAGGGTACATGCATACAATATGCTTGTATATATGTATTTATTTATCTGTAAGTCACGAGGCTGTCTATAACACAAACAGCTACATGTCTGGCAGTGTCAGCAATTTCTTATGTAAAAACCTTACCTTTATTTTCAATCTGCGCATGATGCGTGTCTCCTCCCAGCGATCCAACTCATCCCATTCCTTGCGTAAGCACAATTACAATTATAACCAGTTTCAACAACAATTAATTGGAATTGCAGCTTTTAATCATGTACTCACCTTTCCGCGCTTACGCAATAGGTAATAACGGTACATAACGATAGTAACAGCCAAAATCAGGGCTAGCCCGGTTCCAGCTGCGGCACCCAATACCGCTGAACTTACGATAACCATATCGATATCCTTTCTCAAATGTGTACTGAGTGGGCTTTTTTTTAGTTTTTGCTGTTAGATCTTTCCTGTGATTTAGAGAAATAAAAAGAAGTAAACATAATAATGTGAGAATTAAAATTATGTAAATGATTGTTTAAGCAGTAAAATAACACATTAGATCTTAGAGTAACAAGTTCACAGTATTTATTTGCTTAAACGTTTTTGGTCTCAAACATTTTAAACATATACACAAGCAGTTGTTTGCAGACAGATCCAATAGCATTTATCTGATACAAAAACGTTCCCACTATCATTTAAAAGCTTGCGTACCTTGGCATTGCCCCAACTGCCGTTACATTTATTATTAAAGTGCGTATGTACAAATTTGTAAAACATGAGTACACTGTACTATATTGTTGGCTAACAGTTACGACCATGGCATAGTTTTTTTTTTATACCCTTAACCCATAAAATGGGTTAAGAAGGGTATAATGGTTTTGTGCAAAAGTATGTAACAGGAAGAAGGAAGCATCTCCAACCCCATAAAGTAGATATATTCTTGATCAGAATCAACAGCCGAGACGATATAGCCATGTCCGTCTGTCCGTCCGTCTGTCCGTCTGTATGAACGCGTGGATCTCAGAGACTACAAGAGCTAGAGACTTGAGATTTTGGATATAAGCTTTCCTATACCATGAGCGGAACAAGTTTGCTTCAAATTATCGATAAATATTCTGGTTTCCGATATACACATGACATCGATAACACAAAAATATCGAATTTGGAAAATGTAAAAATGAGGGTTGAAGTAATGAAAAATAGAACATTTCTGAAAATTTCGTCCAAATCGGTTAAGAAACACCGGAGATATCGAATTTTATTGATTGAAGCTAAGTCAGTATACCAAAGTTCTACATAAATTTAATTTATTTATTGCAACTGGGTTCAAGGTATCTTGTAGTCTCCCGACTATAGCCTTCTTACTTGTTTTTTTTTTTTTATTTGTAATGTTCTTGAACAAATGGTAAATCGAAATATGGACACGTCTGCGCTTGACATATGTATCTTAAATTAAACTTAATTGCTATTAATCAGCACTTTGCGGAACATGAAGTCTGTGAATAGCAAAGAGTGGATAGTTTCTTAATTGATTTATGTCTGGAGGATATTTTAGGAAATTACGAATTTTTGTTTCTTCCATTTCAATGATAAGATGAGATCATCTTCATCCAAGACCTTAAGAATTGTATCCTCCACTTCATCATCCTTATCGTTAAATGATTTTTCATCATTTTCGTCTTAGGTATTTTCAACAATTGTATCATCCTCATCATCGTCTTTATTTATTAAGGTCCATCGTTATCGTCAGCTTCATCATTATCGTTATCATTATTATCATTATCTTTATCGCTATCGTCGTCATTGTTTTTCTATCATCGTATTCAGGAGCCGTTAGGGCCAAAAAGCCGCACAGGCAATGGAAAATGGGTAATTTGACTTTTTTACAAAAACTGTCAAAGCGCGTTTTCAGCGGAAAACTATATAAAAACGTAAGCTGCATTCTACCAGATGCTAAAGATGCACTTATTAACTGTAAATAACTTCTTTTAGCCATCTTTACTTACAACACAGGTTTTTAACGAATTTAAGTAAGAACTTGTATTGTTCAAAAAATAAATCTACAGTCTTAATACGAAATTTATCGGTTTAAAGAATGAATAGAAATACCTACACACAATAAAAAAAAATATTTTGTTAGTATTTTATTTAAAAAAGTCAATCACCAAATATGTAATTTCAAAGAAGAAGCGCGTGCAGAAACGAAGTCTTAAAGTATTTGGCTTTGTATATTACTTTCTTAACTTTCGAGTTTGGTTGGCAATATATTGCTTAATGTAGTTGATGGATTATTGAAGGTTGATTTTGTATCGTTAATCATCCTTATTTTGCTCGTTTTCGGGTTTTGGGTCCTCTCCTACGTCTTCTTCTTCAAGCTCATCTTCTGTATCTTCAGAATCTTCAACTTGTTCATCCTCGGCAGCATCGGAATCATCACCTTCGCTTTGATTGACTCCTTCCTCATCACTTCTATGAATATCTTCACCCTGTGGATCCTGTTCAGCAATCTGACCCGGAACTGCGGCAAAGAGCACGAAGCCGACAAGGCCGAAAAACAGAATTGCATGCATGTTGAATGGTTTTTAGTAACTGATATCAAGTGGCTCAGTCTTTCAAGTTTTTATACAGATCAATTCCAAAAACTGGCTGTTATTAAAGCTAGGTGTTATTGTTTGCTTTGGAACAGCTGTCTTGATGACTGTAATCAAGTTGGGCACAAATTCGGAGGCCCGTTAAATATTTACATAATTAGACTCACCGATTGGGGCATTAAAATGTGTTCATATATTGAATTTTTCCAAGAATTTGGCTCAGTTTGAACAATTGCTTTATGTTTTTAATAATAATAATTGCATCATATGCAAACAAAAAACGAATTGTTTGATTTATATGCAAGTAAATATGTATTGGCTTCTGACGACGTGTTCAACAGAAAACATTGATTGTTGTTTGAACTTTTGTAAGCTACGCAATTACGACTTGATAAAGCCAGATAAAAGATTCATTATGTGTTTGGTTGTAAGTTGAGTGGTTGCTAAAGTCCTGCTCTTGTAAGCCAATGATAATATTTCATTAACAAGCCTGTTAAGCTATTAGTTTTTGTTCAATGTGTTGCGGTAATCCAGTTTGAAAGAAGCATTAGAGTTTTTCGAGCTATTACGTTTAATAAGTGTAGCATACATTTAAGCGCTTTAAAATGTTGTCAGCCTGTGTTGAAATAACTTTAAAGTTTGGTTCAAGCCTATTATTCACAGCATAATTTTATTGAAACATAAGATGCCTGATAGTTGCATGCTTTGCGGTGCATAGACTTATTCGAGCCACCGATTTTTAAGATTAGATTACAATTGTGTTGGAGATGCCTACAAAATTATTTATATATTTTGAAACACACTTTCAATGCCCTCTGCAGGCATTTATACATTTTCTGTCTGTTGAAAACACAGTCCATTAGTTTACCAGCTTATCGACTTATATGTTTTCTGCCTTATTTAAAAAACACACAAAGTGAAATAAGCATCAAATATTTTTTTTTTGCTATGCATGACAATATTTATATCATTATATATTTAAATGAAGCTCTTTAGGCTGACTAACTCTTGTTGTATTTTATTAAACAAAGAACCGAGAATTGTGTAGTTGTTTGATCTGAAAAGAAAACTTCTGAGTTGTTTTGACTTTATTAGTTTTTAGGTTAACACAAAATGTACTCTCAGGCCTATACAGCTCAATGGACGGGGAACAATGGATGCCGGCAGTGATTGGCGCTTTGTTTACATACGCAAGAGAGGAACAAAAACAACAACATTATTTCCCACTGTGGACTTTTATTTGTGTGTGTAGCTAGGACGAGAATTGACGCACCCAAACATGCAAGCAGCGGTCTACTTTATTGAAGCGGAAGTGGCTTAATTATCATGTTGCTTCTGTACAGTTAGGTAATATTTTTGGGTTAATTAGGCATCTTTGTGTACATTTTTCACCATAATAAAGCAAACAATCAACTTTTTCTAAAGTGATTTAAAGCAAGCCGGGCTGTCAAGGAATTTAAGCACTAAATTGAAACAATATGATTTATTTTTGAGATGAATTTCGCACTTGTTTCAGGGTTATGTCATTTAAGCTTCTGAATGTTATATGGCCACTTGGAAGCTCTTAAGCCATTCAGTTGTATCCAACTTAGCCCGGAGCTCACATTTATATTTGGACATGTCACTTCATATCCTGCATTATATTATATAAGTATATCATTTTTTGTGCGCGTGCTGCGGATGAACTCTGGCGTCAAGTGCAAACTACAAGTAACATAAGCAGTGGACAGAGGACAACACATTACAATTAAGCATAATCATGCGGTTGGGACGTTATCAGTTTGCCAAAATGTTGGTAATGTGTTTTGTTTTTGTATTGGTTAGCAATGTAATCAACAAGTGTAACAGCATCGTTTTCCCAAGTTTTGGCAAGAAGACCTAAAGGGTTTACATTGCCATTGAAGCGGAGCTGAAATTCTTACATTTGCATGGCTCGCATTTTGTATTTGCATAAATACCATTTAAAAGCGAAACATTCGCGCATTGAATTTTACGAGCCTCAAGAGCATAAAGGCAAGCGCTTGAAATAAGAAAGCAAAGTGTCCAGTTTTGAGCTGGTAACATGGCTATCGAACTTATCATAACAATAGTCATAGAACAACAACAGGTCGCTTAAGTAGAGCATAAACCTTGTCCTCAAATTAACATTTTGATTGGATTTTTCAATATTGCACCATATGGCAGTTTGTGGGATGGGCTTTGATGCCTAGGGCTAACGGCTTTCCATTTGATTTTGATACTATTCGAATCATGAGCAGCATAGACAGAGAGCATACATACAAATTGTTCGAGATAAGATAAACCGTTTTATTGTTTATGCAGCAGTCAAGTCAATCAACTTCGCAATTGTGTGTGTACTTACATATATATTAGGCAAATAAACGCGAGCGTAAAAACAAAGTTGTTCACAAAATATTTTGTTTATTTAACCAGATCCCGTATGGCAATAGTTATGATATACACTACATAGGTATTCACATTTTACCAGATAACTATCTCCCTCTCTCTCTCTCTCTTTGTCTTTATATCTCCTTAGACCTCAACAGACGGTTTTAAGACTGCAGGTCCCATGAGTGCGGGCTTAACGACAACGGGCTCCTGGACAACGGGCTCCTGGACAACGGGCTCCTGGACAAAGGGCTCCTGTTCAGCGGGCTCCTGAACAGTGGGCTCTTGGGCAACGGGCTCCTGGACAGTGGGCTCCTGGACAACGGGCTCCTGGACAGTGGGCTCCTGGACAGCGGGCTCGATGACAGCGGGCTCCTGGATAGTGGGCTCCTGTACAGCGGGCTCCTGGACAGCGGGCTCCTGGACAGCGGGCTCCTGGACAGCGGGCTCCTGGACAGCGGGCTCTTGGACAGCGGGCTCCTGGACATCGCGCTGTTGGACAGTGGGCTCCTGGACAGTGGGCTCCTGGACAGCAGGCTCCTGGACATCGCGCTGTTGGACAGCGGGCTCGATGATAGCGGGCTCCTGGACAGTGGGCTCCTGGACAGTGGGCTCCTGGACAACGGGCTCCTGGACAGCGGGCTCCGCGATAGGGGGCTCAAAGACAGCGGGCGCGATGACAGCTGGCTCCATGACAGGTATAACATTTCTGGGACGCCAGAAACGGGGAGGCTGGAAACGGGGTGGCTGGAAATGGGGTGGCTGGAAACGGGGTGGCTGGAAACGGGGTGGCTGGAAACCGAAGTTCCTTGGCCTCATGAAGCCTTGTCCGTATCCACCCCAATAAGGTTGAGGCGGATAATTGAAAAAGTTCTCGGCACCATAACCACCATAACCACCGTATCCAGCATATCCATTATATCCACCAAATCCTGGCCAGAACTGCGGTGGGTAGGGCATCATACGACGACCAACGGGAAGAATTGATGCAATTGGTGCAACTGGAGCAACTGCCACAGGAGTTCCAGCCACATTGGCCACTGCAACAGGTCCATTAAGAACCGCTGGTCGAACTGCCAACTTGATTAAGGGTTGACGGAGCAATGGACGATGCACAAGGATGCCAGTCGGCATCTCCGCGGACACCAAAGCCATCAGGCCAATAAATATTAATGATTTTAGCAAACGCATTTTGTGTAACGATTTCGGTAGACAACTGATTTCACTTTGCGACGTTTCCTGCTTTTATCACAAAAATGAGCGGAGTTTAACCCATTCTTTTGCCACTCAATTTTCAAAACTTTTAATTTGCACATTTAATGAATTGTTTATTTTCATTTCGAGCGTCATCGTCGGCAATTAAACTCTAAGGTATTTACTTAGCTTGAAGAAACTTAATAACCATTTTGATAGGTTGTCATAATAACATGTGTTTTATTGTCTAATTAAATAAAAAATAAGACAAATATTTGAAAAAAAATTAAAAATAATACCTATGTTGTTTGCCTCATTAGGCAATAGCTGTACAAATAAATATTTAATATGTACTCAGATTTTTTTATTTATTTCATTTATTTTATATTTATAGTATTTAACAACCCAATTGTGCACTTCGTTGTGCTACTCTGCAAGATCGGACAGTAATAATGTTTTGATTATTGTGTTTCAGTTTATGGCTGGTAATAGGCTTATTAGTCACACTGCTTATATGCAGAGGGATGAGTGTTGATAAAAATTGGTGTTATATAAATAGGCTTATTAGTATTTACAAGACTAATGTGTGTTACCATAAATTCAAAACAGTCGCACGAAGAATGTATTTTTGAAATTTATGGCAATACTATATGGTTAGCAATCTATGAAATAACTATGTTTAATGAAGACGTACAATTTGCCTGAAAAACTGTATGCAAATCTTAACTGCTCATAGATATATAGGCCTTCGATTCAAGGTTAATAATAAAGAGGCAGCCATTAGTTGTAGTTATTAAAGTTTGGGTGAAGCACTCTTAAATTTTGATATTGCGTACGTCAAGGTAAGCAAAGTTCATATGAACAAAAGATAGCTTCAGATTGACTTGAAAGAAAATTTTTATTGTTTTGCCTATGCTATGGAAAAGATTACACCAAATACAAATTCGGACATGGATACTGTAAAAAAACCTAAACAGAGATATTGTTAAACATAAAAAACACAATTTTTGATTTAAATTGGAGTCCTTTTTTAAGTTCAAAAATCCTTTCTCCTACAAAAGAGAAAACAAATATGTTAATGGAAAACATATTTATTGTTTAGTTTACTTGTTTTGAAAAATAGTCTCTGTCTGCATCAGAATGTAGATATCTTTGTGCTATCTATAATATTGTTTCTAATTGACGTCATCGTTTAGTTTATATAGAACAAATAAAGTAAAATCAATTAAGTGTAGTCGTTGTAAGCCAACTGATCTGCGTATCGTAACGAGGATTGTGAAAAATGATGGAAACACTATATACATTTGAAATGATAAGCGACTAACCATTTCGTTCTTATCTTATCAAAGATTCAAATACATGCATACTTAATGTTTGTGTGTATGCATAATAGATACTAATGCTATATATAAATCCACAACTGAGCCCACAAGAGAAAAGCATCCCACTCAAATGTTGTGTACATAGAAATCCACAAGCTGCTTTGCCCAGCCCAGGAACAGTCAATAAAATATGCCCCTATACTTCTGAAGAGGAGTGCCCAAGCCTTGATCCGGCTGTAATATGTCCTCTGGTTACTGTGATTGCTTTGTAACAAGGCCAGTGGCAGTTTTGCGCTTTTGCTGCTGCCCGCCGGGCAAGCAATCGCAGTTTTAATAACCACAACGGCGGACAACACGAGATGGGGGGATAACATGGTAGTATTGCAGCCCTACACATGCCAGTACATATGTTTATTTTGGTTCAGCATCATTCAACAGGCAGAATAAATGGGAACTTTTGTTTTCTCTGTCCCATTATCAGGTTGATAATTGATAATTGATTTGAATAGTAAGCATATATATTTACCGACATTACTTAATCTATTTGTGTATTGGCTTTATTTTTTTATAAGCCTATCTAAAAACTTACCTTTAAATGATTAGCAAAATTTCTGCTTGTAAATTATTTTGTTTTACTTTAGTAATACAAAGAGCTTAAAACATTTTTTCAAATAGTTTGCAAATGCAAAATTCAAGTTTATTAAACATAATTGCTTGTCCAAAGTTATTCTTCTTTTCGTCTCGATACCAACATAACAAGTACACAAAAATCGCACTTAAATTTCACACATAATTGACACTGATTTCAATTTTTCAAAAAATAATTCTACTCGGATGGAATACAAATTAGGTTCTTCGTTGCACAAAATGTAAAAGATAAAAACAACCGTAGTATTAACCGCTTTGAATGCCAGATACCAACTGATTGCCACAACAGCAGGATGTTTAATGCTAGACGCTACGCCATAGAATGCTACCATATGCTAGCAATTTTGTTCGCCCAATGTTCGTGTGCCTAGCAAAAAGCTCCTTTGGGGCATAGCCTTTACAATCGGCAAGGCATCGGTAAAACAAGCTTTCATCTCTTATCAGTCAGAGATTATGGTCGGCGTCGGCATCGTGTGTATTAATGTGTTGATGTCGACTGTCTATCCAGTAATTACCGTAGAGCTGCAGATACAGATTGACAGCCATCCTTGCGGCATTTGCTTGCTTTTAATTTTTCAGTTTAAGCTAGAGACCTTGAAAATACAACATCCCCAACTTGTTGCACTTTTAAAATACGATAAGTAATCATACGCCATGTTGAATGCAGTTGTTTTTCAGTTATTTAACGGTATAATTTTATTGAAACTTTTCTTGTCCCTATTCTTTTCTTACATACTTTACATTAAATGCTGCATTAGCCGCTCCCGCACAAATAAGGCACAATCGAAATATGTTTCATTGTATTGGTGGCCAATTGCGACAAAACTCAAATGTTAAAAAAAAGATAAAATTTTTGCAATATGCATAAGTTTGCTTTAATCAACTTAACACGATTAAAGAGTCGCACAGGACCACAATTGAACAAAATGAATATAATTAATGTAATTTTCTCATTGGTAAGTCATTCAAATCAAAGCGTTAAGGTTAAAAACATATTGTACATAAATACTGGGTTCGAGACAGAGTCAACTAAGATTTTAAACTAAAATTAATTGATACAGGCAAAACTAACATTTACATTTGATACAAGTACTTCTCATGACTTAACAAACATCTTAAAATGTTGAGTTAGCAGGAATATAACATTAACTCTAATATAGGCCACACGTTATACACATCCCATTGGGATGCATGGCTGTTTTAATGATGGGCTCTCTACAAATAAATATACTTAGATATGATTTTGAGCACATTTCCAGGTTTATGTGTTTATGTTAACTAATGATGTCGTGAATGAACGCGTTTTGCTTTTTGTGACGTAGGCCAGTCCAGACTGGTCAATGTAGGTAGCGAGCTTTCATTTTTATTATTATTGTTGTTATTGTTGTTGTTGCTGTTGGTATTGTTGTAGCTATGGTTGCCATGATTATTTTTAAGTAAGGTTGGCGTCTGTAATGTATAATCATGGGTTAGTACGATGGGCTGCAGGGAGCTGAAGTTAACAGCTGGCACGTGGGACGGAGAAGCTGGCACATAATTTATACGCTCCGTGATGTTCGAGTTTGAGGGCATGCTGCCATTCAAGTTGACATTTTGATTGACAACGGGCAGGGGGGATGCCGGCACGTTTAGGTTAAGACACGGGCCAGATCTGGAAAAAGAAAACTTCATCAGTAATAAGTTGACAACAAACAGATGTGTAGTTAAGTTGTGTGTAAAGAGTCAATAAACGTGAAATGTGAAAACAAACTAAATACTTAATAACTATTTGATTGCAGCTTATTGATAGAAAAAAAAATTTTTTTATTTTTTTTGTGGTAGTGGTGAGAAATCGTGCTATCAAATTGAATGCTTATTGAGCAGACCTTTTGGCACTTTGGGCCTCTGAGAGCAACAAGTAGTATTATTTCTTGGCAGAATCGCCTTTGCTCAATTTAACTCTCATATTGACTGTCACTAGAGGCAGCTTAGAGCTAGTACGAGGGAAAGGTAGAACAATGAAAGCATTTATGCATATGGCTTATATACAGTAGCATATAATTGTAGATAAGGGTTATGCTTACCTTTGTTGCGTTATTGTAAATACCGATTTGCTAACAATACGCTTGCCTGTGTGCCAAATGCGCCCAATATACTTAATGCGTTGTATAGCTATGATGGCCAGTGCAACAGTCCTTAAAAAACAATCATATAATTAGCTAATTACTATATATTACGATTTTTTCTCAACTCACTTGAATAGTTTCTTTTTAGTGACTCGCTGCGGCTTATATCCAGGAGCACCAGCCAGATTTTGAAGCGCCAATTGTTCGCTTGCCTGATAGCTCTCCAAAGTGAGTTTCAAATACCGCTTCTGATATACAAGCGCTTTGCGATGACTCTCGACACGCAGATAGCGACCAAGCAGTTGACGGCATCGTTCTTCCAACTCATTGGCATTGGCATTACCAGTCGCATTACCACTGCCAAGTTCCTCGCACTTCTTTTGCAGCGCAATACGCTCTCCCACAAGATATTGTACTGTTTCGGCCATTTGGCGGTTCTCTTGCGTGTTCTCTGCCAGCAGCGTGTTGATATCCTTCATTTTCTGCAGAAACTGTGCCGGCACATCATCTGTACTGTGCGCCAGACGATCGTTGGCTTGGGCTAGGGCCTCGGATAGCTTCGCCTCACGCTGTGCCGAACGGGCAACATCGAAGCGCAGCTGATTGATCTTTTGATCCAGGTTTTCCTTAGTGGACTCAGCAGTCATTAGCTTGGATTTGAGCTCATGAATCTCTGCCTGCAATTTGGCCTCCTCCTGATGCTGCCGAGCTCGTGTGTTGGCGCGACGTGTCTCTGTCTCTTGCAGGGTGACCAATCGCGATTCTAGACTCTCAATCTCGTTGGCCTGCAATGTTAGACGTTCGTTAAAGTGTTCAACTTCCAGTTCAGCGGATTCCTTGTCCCGCGCCAGCTTATCCATCTCCTGCTTAAGGCGTTCACAGTAAGCCACACGCTCCTGCAGCTCCTTCTCATAGCGTTGACGCTCTCGATCACTATTGCGTTGTGCATCCGCCGATCTCTCTCTTTCCCGCTCGTTCTGTGCCGTCAATAGCTTCAATTCGCTGCGCAATCTTTCGCACAGCTCCGAATCAAAATCAGCACGCGGAGATTTGCGTGGCGAGTCTGTGGGTGACTTTAACATTGAGCTACTGCGCCGACTTTCAGCACGTTGCAGGGAAGTAAGCTGTGTTTGCAATCGCTCACATCGTTCCCGTTCCATGTCTAATTGTTTGTGTAGCTCATCTTCCGCTTCGAGAACAGCTTCCAGACGCTTGCGCATTGCCTCGATGATCAACACATCCTGTTCCTGGATTTCTTGCGAGTGATGTTTCTCGCCCAGTAGCTGTTGGCTCAGCGACTCCGTTTGTTCGCGCTCCACAGCTAGTTGAGCCCGTACAGCCTCTAGTTGATTCAACAGCTCACGTTCACCTGTAAAGTTCTCGTCGTCGGTGCCATGTCCATTTGGATTTGCATCCGTTTGAACCTCCTTCTGATGCAATTTGCTGTCCAAATTGTTTTCCTCTTCGCTTTCAATAGCTTTGAGTATATTCGAGTCAAGTTGTGCTGAGTAGTTCAGTTCCATTTCCACTTGTTGAGCGATTTCATCAACCGAATACTGCTTGGAGCTCTGCTCACTGTTCTTCAATCGTTTCAGCTCATGCTCTAAATCGTGCACTTGTCGCTCCAGCTGTTCACAGCGTTCCTGTGCCAGCTGCAACCGTTCGACCAAGTCACGATTACGTTCCGACTTGGCTCTGATCTCGGCATTAAGTGTCTCTACTTCTTGCTTTCGAGTCTCTGCGATCTGCTGATGGTGTTGCTCGCATTGTGCATGTGCAGCACTAACTAAGTTAAGCTCTTTGCGCAACGTCTCTCGTTCAGCAGCCTCTAGGGCAGCTGTTTCCAGAATTCTTTCCTCCAATATAATAATGCGCTGGCGATATTTACGCTCTCCTTCTTCGTGGTCCCGCACCAGTTTTTGCTGCTTTCCCAGCTGCTCCTTTTCGTGTGCAAGTTTCTGCGTTAGCTGGTTAAGATTCTGTTCCAATTCAGTCTTTTGCTGTTGCTTCTCCTCCTCCAGTGCGGTAAGCTTTTGCTTTAACTGTTGCAGTTCCGGTGACGTTATGGCTTTAGGCAGCTCAGGTGTCTGTATCAACAAACCGGGCGTCTTCATCTTGGAGTCTTCGGTTAAATTCGAGAAGTTGATCTGTCGTGGCACCAATCCAGGCGTCAGATCTCCACTGATTTGTGTATTAACACCAACAGCATTGGGATCCTGGAAGTAGTGTGGATGTTCAAAGGTGTTGGCCGGATGAGCTACCACAAAACCACTCAAGTCATCGGTACGCTTGTACGTGAGGTTTGCAACGGCTTCCTTCGATGTTTCCTGAAATTAAAATCTATTGTATTCAAATGACTGGAGCAACCCTCTATTTAACTTACCATTGTTTGATACAAAAAGCCCACTGCAGACTCAGGCAATTGAAGTGGTGCATTGAGACTGCGCATTGTTGCACGACGATCCACATCCGGTTCGGGGAACTCAGTGATCGAGCCAATATCGCTAAGTGTACGAGCACTGTGCTTCGTACTGGCATCCTGCTTGCCAGCAGCCGGCGATGAGACTGGACTTGCATCCTTAGCTGCTTGCAACTCACGCTCCCGGGCCTGCAATTGCTCCTGAAGATGGTCAATCTCATCGTTTTTGTCAGCCAGCATGGCTTGCATTAGATCTGGCAACGTTTGGCGATTGATCATCTCTGTGCGTATTGTCTCCCTCAGTTTATGCAATTCGTTGCTTTTGTGTTGAACATCTGCCTCCAAGCTTTCTATCCTACTGCGATCTGGCTGATGGCGTGCAGCAAGCTCTGACTCAAGGCGTGCAATCTCATCCTTGCTGCGCTGCAACTGCTGTTGCATGGTGGCCATTTGTTTATCTCGGGCGACTAGCTGCTCGCTCATATTGCGCACCTCGCCCTGAAGCTCGTGGACACGCGTGTTAAGATCGGAGGTGCCCGTGCGATGTAGTTCCTCGGCACGCTGACGTTGCTCCTCCAGACGCTTCTGCAGCGATGAAATGCGATGCGATTGCTCATCGATCCGTCCCTGCAACGAGTCGCGCTCGTGCTGTAATTCCTGTGGAGAGAAAATAAAAAAGAATCTCGATTAGTGAACAGAGTCAATGGCCGACCGATTGACCGTATCTGCATTGCTGCCACTACTACAACTACTACCCCTCAACCCTTTTTGCCGACTTCAATTAAAGTAAATTGAACGCATTCAAATGAGGCAGCACTGCAGATAATGCAGCATGTATGTAGTATATCCATTATATATCTGTGCTTGTATCTGTTTTATACACAGCTTGTGGATGCATGCATTTAATGCGGGCATAAACATTGCCTCAGCCCTCCGTTGCGTCCTGGAGTGGCATAACAAATAAATTTATTCAGGCGCACAAGCTGCTGACTTGCATTGTGCATAAAGCACATATGAGTATTAGTCTTTCAATTAGGCACTTGTGGCATGCAACCACATTTTGTAAACAAACCTGCGTCTATGCAACGATAACATATTATTCTTAGTGATTGAGCCAGGTGCGTCAAAGGGGCGCCAAGTGAGTTCTTTTGAGGATATATTCTGTGGGAATGCGTTAGTCTCTTTTTTGAAGTAGCACAAACAGGGCACATGAATGGAGCTGGCAAACTAATAACGAAAGCATCTATTTTTGACATAGCTTGTGCCATTTACTAAAAAGCACTTTACAAATGATGATGCACTCAATAACATACGAATTGCATAAAACTGCAAGATAAATACAAAACCAATTTTTGCACTGATACATAATGCATATAATGCAAAATTTGTTTATGAACTTATTCAACCTTGTCAAAAATCATAATTTATGCAAGTATATATACTCTTTATAAACAAATGTTACGCATTCCAATTGAGTTTCAATTGTTCTCTACTTGTCAACGCATTTATGTTATGCAGATTGTATACACATATGTACTAAAATTCACACTTTTACTCACTCGAATTGGAACCATGGTAAAGCTAAGCGCATTTTTTGAGCTCAACAGCATTGGCACTTTTATAACGATTTATTAGGCAAATTTAATTAAACTAATCAAACAATTCAAATTGTACGCCAACTTTTGCATGTGCGACGCGGGAGACACTCTGTGGGCAACTGAGCGATGCCAAAAAACATCAAAATTTTAATTTACAATTTTCATACTCTCGATCATCCAACAATACACTAAAACTGTAATCAAAGCACAATAAATCGAAAACTGTGATTTTATTTAAGGCACAGTGCGCCTCAAACTATGACTATGGAAATTGTTATAACAACTTGTTTTTTGAATTGATTGTTAGTGAGGACAACAACCAACTCCCCATAAATCACAGCACCATTTGAATTCTGTACTCACCACACAGCCACTACGCAGTTGAGTGACTTGCATTTCCAAATCACGTATGCGCTTTATGGCAGCCTCCTCGACTCGCGTATGCCTTTCCAGTTTCTCGGCCACACGTTGCACGCCCTCCACAGTCAGCGAATGATGCGTGGGTGAACCTTCAGCTGTGTTTGCACCAGTTGGCTGCTTATTGCCACCGTGAACTGACACATCCTCTGTGGCACTTAGGCTGCACGAGTTTGAGGCCGTGTTGGAATTGTGCAAAGACTCCAATGTCTTAGTCTTTTGTTCGAGAGTGCTTTCAATATCACGCAGTTGCTCTGCCACGCTATGATCGGCCGAGGGCAATCCCTGCTGCAGTTTCTCCTCCAGCTGTTGAATGCGCGTCTGATATCCCTCGCCAATGTCCGTTTTCAGACTGTGCACCTCCTTTTGCAGTGCATCATTGGAACGCATTTGCATTTGCACATAATCCTCCAGCTGTTTGGCCTTCTCGTCAAGCACCTGCTCGTTGAGTGCCTTGGTTTGCACTTGTGTTTCCAGCTCCGAGATAATCTCACGCAGCACAAAGATTTTGTCTATGGACGCTTTAAGTTCTACTTCAAATTTATCTCGCTTGGCATTGGACTCGCCTAGCTGTAGATTGACCTCTTTCAATTGCACCTCCAGCTGGGCATACTGTTAAATGGGGATGATTACATTATATATTACTTTAGAAATCTATTTCATTATTTTTTTAAAGTATATGTATGTCTATATTTTTACAGACAAGATTCATGAAGTATGCCAATGTTACAATTGTGTGCCTAATAATGATCGTATTTAATTCAAGTTACATATACACGCATACTTATATAACTTACATGCTTCTCCTTCATAACCCTCAACTTAATTGTGCAATTCAATTTCAGGTGCAGTTACATATTTGGAATAGATTGGATTATTGTGGGTGTGCATGCAAAGAGGATTACAATTTGCATATTTAGTAAAAGATAAACATATAATTTAAATTATATATTCGTGGAAACATCTGTGATGTTTGTGTATGTAAATATTTCTCAATGTGGCAGATTTTAAAGGGCTCCCTACCCAACGTATTTTATATGTATATATTTTTCTGTTTTGTTTCTATAAATAAGACGTTCAGAAAATGTTTACGAAAGATTTATATAGATGTGAAACAGTACATATAGCAGACAATCATGCTGCCCTTGACTTCGATATTAAAAACAAAATGAAATGTTCACATAATGGGGGTGGGGAGGCACATTAGTAAGGTAGGACCAGCAGGTGCAGTAGTCAATTGTTTCCGAAACCAATTTATTAGGTGCTTGGGAAGTTTAGTTCATTCAGCCAATTTGTGTATTATAAATAGATTCTAAAACTAGATTAATTTGTTAGGCGTGTTATAGCAAACGGTGCGATGTAGGAAAAGGAACTTAAAATTTAACAAGAACTACAAAATAAGTATTGAAGCGCATTTAAATCATATTTTATCATATACAAATAATAAAATAGTCCACAAAAAGAGTATACCAAACCATGTAAACAAACGAAACGAAACAAAGGAAAATTTAACCGTTCCAAATCATAATTATACATATGGAACATATATGACTCAAAAGACCCATGAGTTGAGAGAGAGAGAGAGGTCACTCACCTCCTCAGAGGCATTGGCAAAAGAGCTGCGCTCTTTTTCCTTGTCTCGCAGCTGCATTTTCAACTGTTCTATCTCGCGCTGAAACTCATCGCGTTCCTGTTCGCGTTCGCCGGCCTGTTCCTCCAGGAACTGCCTGGTGGCCTTCAGCTGTTTGTCTGCGGTGTCAATCTGTTTTGGGCGGTAGGGGGTAGGCATGTGGATTGGGTGGTATATAAAAACAACCTAAACTCATACTTGACTTACAAACTAGACGCGCTCAAACGGGTATTATGTACGGATTTTACATGCGTTTAGCACTCGAAATGATTTTGATATTGATATAAATTGATGTGGGGTATAACTCACCTGTGCCTGCAAATCTTCTCGATCCTTTTTGCCTAACTCTACGACCTTGTCACCCTCACGACAGAAGTCTTCTATCATCTGCAATAAAACCACCGTTGAATTGCCCTTCTCCTGGGACGGCGACTGCTGCTTCTGCGTTGGTGAGGTTAACAAATGCCTTGCTCTTTCCTGAAGTTGCACAAAACTGGCCGATGACTGATCAAGTGCCTTTGGAGTTTTCATATCCCCGAGACCATAGCCCTCGGCATAATCTGTATGGTTCAGTGAGTTCAACTGAGATAACTGATCGCGTAGAGCCTCCAACTCCTGACCCAACTCAGTATTGCGATCGATAGTATTTGTTAGTTGCTGCTGCAGATTTTGTCGATCTGTTTCCGATTTAATGAGGCGATTCTTGAGCTCTATGAGCTGGAAGCTTAGCTCAGAGGCATTGCCTGCATGCTGCTGCAGATCCAGAGGCAGTGAGCTGTGCGTCTTAGTGATCTGTACACCATGGCTGGTCTTGCGCTTATGCGCCTCTCCAAGATGCTGATCGTTTAGTGAGTTGGTGCGCAAGAGTTCGTGAAGCAACTGCTGATGTGTTGGTGGCTGTGGAGCAGTTGTCTTTAGACCATCTTCGGCCTCGCAGCACTGCTCATGCTCCTGTTTCTCTGTCTCATCCAGTGGATCTGTGACATTGTGCTTATCCAGGTCCTCAGAGAGCCGCAGTAAATAGGCAGCCTCTGACTTAAGGCGCTCAAGGCATTCTCCCAAATCGAAATCTTCGTTTATATCATCGGGACTCTTACTGTCGATAAACTGCACCAGACTGGGATCCTCAACCACTTCTAAAAGACTGTGGACATCGGGAACACGCAGCTGTTTTGTGTTATTTAACGAACCCTGCAGCAAGGAGCTGCTCAGTGTATGTTCTAAGTCATCGCCAGCCTCTTGACTGCGACCCTGAGCCAGTATGCGTTGCATCTCCTCGGAGAGTGTAGCATTGAGATCAACCTCACAATTGGCCACGCACTTGGCCAAACGGCAGAGGACGCTGCGAAAACTTTTTGATAATTCTCGCAAGCCATCTCGCTCGTTGATAATGTGGTCCAAGTCACGACCCGAGTCGAAAGTTAAATGCCGCTTATTCTTGCGGTTGAGCTGTTTCTCATAATCCAATTTTATGCGCGACATCTAGAAATAATTCATTAAGTTAAGCTATAATATGTTTGTATCTTAAAATCATGATTGTGCTTACCTCTTCAGCATGTTTGATATTCAACTGGGTTATCTCCAACTGACTCTTTGCCGTAAACTTCTCTCGCAATAATATCAGCTCTTTGGGCCAATGCTGATCATTAACAGCGTTGTCTGACAGCAAACTCTGAAAAACAAATACGACAGGGCGTTATTGATTGAAATCGAATTTGTATGTAAACAATATACATATGTTTATCAAAGTCTGGAAAAGTTTGGTCCAGCATTTGGAGGTAGAACTGCACATGTTGAAAACATATTGCACAATCGAAAAGCTTTTTCCTTGAAAAGGCTACCCTTAAGTGCAACAGGACATAAATATTTATTGTTTATAGCCATACCAAATCAAAATATTTACAAAAGATTTCAGACAATTTGAGAAGAAGAAATTCATCGACAGTCGCCCGCCTTTTTTGTGTGTTTTGCTTAACATTTTAAGACGAGCCGCGACGTTGTATCTTAAAGTGTGTGGCATAAATCTAAATTAGCGTGGCAGAGAAGTTATAAGAATTGAAGTAGGAGTCGCAACTGTAGCAGCTGCATTAAACATCAAATTTTCAACTAAATGAAATGTTTTTACACAGCTTTGAGCATTTGCAGCACTTAATGCCTTATCTGCCGCACTGAGGTCGCAAGAGGGCAAAGCTGATTAAACTGTATAATTTCAAAGTTGCATCTCTTTGATTATTTTTACTTATATGTTTTGTAAATAAACATAAAGCAGTGCTAAAACAGTAAAAAGAGGCAAAAGAGAGCTCCCCAAAAATGCGTTATTCTAAAGCTACTTATTTTGAAACTTCAAGACGATGCATATGTGGAACATGTCAAAATACATTTTTATTTTTGTCACATTTTTGAAAATTTGCATGCAACGTTTTGCTTATTTGCATAGCAGACAGACAAGTATTTTTAGTCTGTTGCATAAGCAAATAAGTAAAGAGAAATTAAATCTACATAGCCTCTGTTCTTGTAGAACGTCATAAATTCATGTTTATTTTGCATACGTCATTCAATTGATATTGATAAGTGAGTCGTTGATAGTCCAACTGCCGTTATCTTTAATTTTATAGGTGGCCATTGCCTAGTATACTCTATTTTATACGATTACAAATTCATTGCTAGTGAAAATTAGTTTAGTTTTTTCACGTTTGTAGCAATGGAAAATTTGAAAACATGACAGTAAAATCGCATATAGCAAGGAAACAAACACGGAAATAAAATTAAAGAGCATGTTTTTAGATTATTGTTTTTTTGATAAAAATTGATTGCGATAGTATAATTTTAATGTCATTATGATTGTAAGACGTCAATTTCGAGTCGTAGAAACAACAAACATTAAATAACTTTTATTAAAATACTCCCACAAATTATAAATTTAATAATTTAATGATTTTTATTTCTCGTCCGCTTCCTCATTTGTTGTTCACGTTTAAAAGCAAAGCCAAAAGACTGTAAGCCTGGTTCATGGTCTGTAAGACAATAACGTTATAATATTAAGAATGCTATCCCAGGCAAATAATAGTAGTACCTTTGTGAACAATGGGAGACCGACGACAAAAAAGCCACCGGCTCGTAGTTGCATAGGACGATTTAGATACATCATGAATCTCATGATTTGACGACGCATTTTCAAGGACATACTCGGCCATTGGCAGGCGTAAAGAGCTCTGGGCAATTGATCTGCATTGTATATAATTTCGTTACCATAAATGCTGGGCAAAAAGATTTGCATGATCATCGAAAATAAATACTGAGCCATAGCAGCAAACAAGCCCGGATCCTGTAGTACATTGAGCTAGAATATACCGAATTATGAGAAGGTTCGTATTTAATACAACCTTCTACCTACCATCTGTAAACGATAGATGGAGAGGCATAATATTATAGCACTCAGTAGAATCTGCACAACTGTACTATTTGAAATGAAAACTTGAACTTGGTTAGCTTGAATTTTAACGCGGCTGTGAAGCTGAATAGCTGAAATAAACTGCAACTGAAGCTTTCGTTCCGATTCCATGGCATTCCCCATTGGAGCAAGTGCAGCCATTCGCATGCCGAGCATTTCGAGACACAGTGAAACGTGTAGCATTAAATAGCAGTTAAGTAAATCCAATGTTGTGTTCGAGAGGCACGTAAATGCCGACGCAAAAACTTGATAGACGTATAAAAACCAGAAATTCACGGATTTTGTCAGGTCAAAGGGCACCCAAAAATAAAATGGCAACTCAATAGGATCGTTGAGCAGTGAGGATAGTAAGAGACAAGGTATAACTCCTACACTGCAAATAAAGTATAAATGGGTAACGCGACTAAATCTACGATGTGCCGCCTCCCACACATCAAGTTCCTGGCCAAAGCGAACTCGAAACTGATCGTTGGTAGACCACTCCTCAAGCAGTTCGTAGGCAATGTGAACGTGTCGCCAATTGTTTAAAGTCTTAGCCACTAGACCAGTCATTGTTAACGTGATGAAAAGCACATCCGTGCTGTGCTTAAAATCGGTACTCAAAAATGCGTCTATCCACATCATGGCCGTGAAGCTGAAGGTCAATACGGTTTGTAATAAATATGGCTGTAAACGTTGGCATCTAAAAATCCATGGATTATCAAACGATGAACGTTTTGCTGGCCATAATCCACAGAAACGAAGAATGCGCACCAAGAGTCGCGAAGCTCGTATGTTATCGGGATCCATTGTAAAAATTTACTTGCATTCAATACCCGCTAAAATGGTCTTTATATACGAACAAATGTTCTTCTACTTGCTAATTGCTTAATTTTGTGGGCGTTGCAGCTTTTCAATTAAAAATCAATTACAAAACTTTTGCCTAATATAAAAATCGATATCAATTTCAATGAATTGGTAGTTGAGAGTGGTTTCGGTGCATTCACCACAGATTTTGAATGCACAAGCAGAATGAGTTGTGCTTCGAGCCGCGAGTGTCGCATTATAAATAGATCCCATGCTTCCAAAATAGGCACTAGCTAGGCAACCGAAATTTTTTGCGCCTTACACAAAAATAACATCGAATGTTGAGAGATGGGAAGACATATAGTGTTTATGCTTTTTGGAGAAAGGGCAATGACTTTTGGAGTTTTGGAACACAACTAAAGTCAAAGTGTACATTATTTGGATGTTTGGGAGATTAAATATAGATTATTTAAAAAAACTTATGTTTCCTTACTTTTTTCGTGGCCTTTTCAAATCCGAAAATCCCTTTTGTATGCATGTATGTATGCTACTTTATTTTTTAACTGTTCACAAAGCACGCCAACCATAAGACCGTTAGATTTTGAATTCTGTCGGTTTACTTTTCAATCAAGAATATATGTATACACATACGCGAATTCACTCACAAATTAGATTTGATTTATGCTTGTTTGTATATTAATTTGTACGCTTTATGTATTATAATTCGACTTGATCATTATTAACAGCGTCTGTTTATCTGTAAGTGTTTGCAATTGTTGATTTAGCGTTGTTTCTTTTCTTTTTGGTCTCTTGGGCGCACATGTTTTTATGCTAATTCATTTGTATGTATGAGTACATATATTTAAAAATGTGTATGCACGCACATATAGTATATTTATAATTCCGCAGGCATAGAGTGACATCAACGCACGCACGCTTTGAAGTAACGGAAAAGACTGAGCAGGCGCCTCAAGCTACCAGGCTATTTAATTAAGATCGATGGCACGCTCGCAAAGGAATGGGCGAACAAGAGAGAGAAAGACAGAGAGAGAGCGTCAGCGAGAGAGCAATTGCTTTATGTCAAACAAGCAGTGCACTGCTTGCTTTGCGATATGGGCCTGTATGCGTGTTGAAATTAATTTAAATTTATGTTCGTTAATTTCGGACAGTGAGGTCTGCATTGTTATTGCACTCGCACACTACTTACATACATACATTTGTCAGTGCATACAGTTAAATGGGAACGTAGAGCTGCTCCCGTTTGTTCACACTTCTAAATATATACAACTCGCATTGGAGTTGATTAATTCTAAGCCGAGCTACCCCTCGCACTTCCGGCCGGGCTCTATCAGCTTGGGAGTAATCTTCAATTTATGTGAAATGAATGGATGCAGCGTCAGACGTTTGTTTATAATTTTCAACAAGAAGTACATTTTGGGTAAATAAGTTTTCGTTTGCCGCAAGAAAAAAGCACAGTCGCTGAGTACCTGCTAAATTTAATTACCGGCTTTTTGCCAGTTAAATGTTTTTATATCATTTTAGCATTCACGGCGTGCCGTCAGTTGAAAATCTTATTGCACATTTTGTGTATCTTTGTACATACATTTATTTACTTTGCTTTCAAATATGTTCTTGCTTCGAAGATATTGTTTTTCTTAAAATTTGACACACATCCAATTGAGCACAATTTTCGCAGCCAGATTCTTTATAAAAGAAAAAAAAAAAAACAACTATTGTCCAACACCCTAACTTTTGGCACAATGACATTGTATTTTAAGTGTTGCATAAAGTTGTATGTCAAATAAATCACTTGACGCCGTAATATAGGAAGCAGATGTCACTGGACGCAACGCATGACAAAAGACAACATTCGTTGGGAAACGTTGACTTTGGCCTTAAAAATAGCTGCTGCTGATATCAAAGGGTAAAAGTAAATTGAACGCTGAAGTAAAATGATCTCGAATTATAGTGCGAGTATCTATCTACCTTTTGAGTGGCCACACGTACAGTGCTAAATTCGCTTTTATTTGTTGTTTTTGTTTTTTTTTTTGGCAATTGGCCAAAATTTAGCTCAATTTTCGTACGGTGCGTGCTTAAGGCACTACGACGTTTCATTAAACGGAACGAGTACACCGAAACAATTTCAAGAAATACAAAACGTACAAGCATAAAAGAGGAAAAGCTTGGTG
Organism: Scaptomyza flava; assembly: GCA_030179655.1. Lineage (NCBI taxonomy): Eukaryota > Metazoa > Arthropoda > Insecta > Diptera > Drosophilidae > Scaptomyza > Scaptomyza flava. The sequence continues at coordinate 19,722,106 of JARNME010000404.1, forward strand.
AATCACACACACAGCATGCAGAATAACAACCACATGCAGCACATGTTGCACTGTTAACAAAACATTGATGTGGAGGCAAAACTGCATTCGACACCTCTCACCTGTATCTGTTGCTCCAGCTCGGTGGCAATGTCCTGACGTGCCAGAGCCAACTGTTCCTGCAATCTTCGCTCATACTCCTCAATAATTCGTTGTATGACCTGTGATTCGTTTTTAAAATTCAGCTCATCCTCATCGATAATAATAAGTGAGCTGTTTGGATTCTGTGCAGGCACTGGCGATACATCGATTGTATCTTGGTTGGCTTTTTGGCAGGTACGTGGTGGTTTGGGTGTAGACTGTTTCAAGTTATTTGTTGTTGCGGTATACCGTGACAAGTAGGTAGTTATAGTGTTGGGTTTTATTGTTTTTATTGGGTAATATAAAAGTAAAGAGAAACAAGAATGAACATGCAGTTAGCAGATTAGTCATAAAACAGCGAACAGGTAATTAGTTACATACATGCAAGGATATGTTAATAGAAACTCACCAAGTAATCATCATCAGCATGTCGACGTTCATGGAAACGCAGGCGTTCGTTCAGTTTGCAAACCTCTTCAGCGTGAGTGCGTTTCAGTTCATGAATATGCGTCTGATAAAATACTTTAAGATCGGCAATCTCTAGTGACATCTGAAAAATTAAATATTGACATTAAACTCGAGTCTAGAATTCTACTGAAGTACAAAAGTTTACTCACATTATCTTTGGTTACCTTCTCGCCCAAAGCTTCAAGTCCACTGGGCGTGATTTCACGATGACTGGGACTAAGCAGCAATTCGGCGCGTTTACGTTTGCGCGGCGATGATTCCTTTGAGGCCATTTCGTCGGGCAGTTGTTCAACCTCCGAGCACTCGGACGAGGTGTCGCTGCCCACATGTTGCGACTTGTGCGAGAATATATCGTCAGAAAATTGTTTCTCTAGGTCAGCACAACGATGTTCAAAGTATTTGCGCAGCTCCTCCATTTGCTTAGTGTGTGCTGCCTGCTGTGCCTTTTCTTTAGCAAGTTTCTCCTTCTCCCACTGCTCACGACTGGTTTGGAGTTCTTGGGCAGTCTGTTCCCGGCACTGTGACAACTGTTGCGTCAAATAGTCATCAAACTTGCGCTGCACCAATAGAAATGGGCGCAACTCGCCGGGCAGCAGAAATTTCTGAAACTGTTCTATTTGCTTGCTAAATGCAGGCGGCCATTCGGGTGGCAATGGCTCTACGCCTATGTCGTCCATTCCCATTGATTGTCGCGGCACCGACATTTGTCGCTCACGTGAACTCCGACATGCACACTCCTCCTGATCAGTAAGATAATTGCGATCCAGTTCATCATCGCTTTCACTAATCAGATCCATAGATATTTCAGAGATGTGCCCGCCGACATTGACCTCCCGATCTGACCAGCCGCTGCTCCGTTTAACGGTATCAATAGATTCTTGCAGTTGCTTGCGTAGTGCTTGAACCTCTTCGCTAAGTCTATCCGAATCTGTTTGCAATTTACCACGTACGCTTAGCGAATTCTGCAGCGATTCCGTGAGTTTGGCTATAATGTCATCACGTCGGGACAGCTCCAAATATATGTCCAGTGTCTGCAAAGGATACAACATAATATTAGTAAATAGTTTTACATATGATAATTATAATTATTTCTTACCGGTGCACCAAACTCCTCTTGGAATGTGCGGTATTCTGTTGAGGTAGTCATCAATGAACTGCTGTCCCGCGCTGATGCTGGACCCGCACTGGATTCGCGACGAGCCGTTTCCAGCTGCATATTAAGCGAGGCAAGATAGTTGTCTTTGGTCTCCAGCTGTGAGTTTAGATCCTGCACCTTCGCCTCCAGTTCTTTTAATGTGTTCAAGCTAACCTCATTTGATTGGCCTCCAACTTTGCATTCCTGCAATGTTTTTGTCTCTTCCATGGACAGCGATTTTGGATCCTCTGCTGTAGTGCTGAGCGAAAGTAAACGTTCACTTTCCTCGGTAATGTCCTCTAGCACATCCTTGCTAAACTCGGTCAGCGGAATACGTTCCATTTGCTTAAGCTCAACGTTGCTAGTAGCGATAGTCGTGTTCTCATGTGATGCTGGTGATTCTGTGGGTGAAGTCTTGGTATTGCTCTCGGACGGTGTCTGCTGATGCATGGCCAAGAGACGTAGCTTCAGTAACTGCATATCGGCCTCTTCCGCCTCATCATCATCATCATCATCATCTTCATCTTCATCGTCATCATTCTTATCTTCTATGTTTTGTTCTTGTGACTCTGGTAGCAGTTGCAGAGTTTCAAGCAACTTGACGCTTTTCTGCTCAACCATTTGTGACTGTTGCAATTGTGGCAAACTTAATGGTACCACAGAATGTACTTCCGCTGGCTCCGGAACATCCAAATCTGTGATCATTTCCAGCTTTTGCGATGCACTGCATAGCGTGCTGCTAGCCGCTGCCTCTTCTCCATCATAGGTGACTTCAATGGATTCATTTGTGTGTACAATTTCTTCCATTGAGTGATCCTGCTCACTATGTGGTTCAGCTGCCGTATCCAGCTCACTTTCCTCTAGCCTTGACTGAGATATCGCTGTTGACGCCGCTGGACTTTGTGCCTGTTCCTCATCAGCTTCTACTGCCGACTCGGATGCGTGTTGAGGCTCATCTACAAAGTCAGAGACATCATCTGTGGTGCTCTGATTATTGAGACTTTCGCCTTCTTCCTGTCCATGGAAGGACACCTCCACCTCAGGCTCAATCTCGAAATCGTCATGACGCGAGTGAATTGCTTTTATATTCTCCAAAGGTAAGCTTATATCGAAATCATCATTCTCTTCGGATAACGTTGCTTGATCCTTTGGACTGTTAGGTTCAGCACCATCTTCACTCTCCTCATCATCTACCACAAAGTGCTGAGCCAACTGTCCACCGGAGAGTTGTGCATCATCAATGCGAAACTCCGCTGCTTCTTCGCTACTTTCATTATTGGCTCTTATTTGCGATTCAATTTGTTTCGGTCTGGCAAAAGCAGCTGCCTCGGATAGAGACTCAATGTTTGAGTTCAGTTGCTCCTCCACCTCACTTAACTCAATTGCCTCCTCAATATCCTCTTCTATGCTGCTACTTGTGGTATCTGTTGTTGTTGTAACTGTTGTTGGTCTAGCCTCCATATTATTGCTGCTTGTGGTTGTTGTGGTTGCTGTTGTTGCCGTTGTATGATGCTCGGCCATTTCTATGGTCATGGAACTGGTGGGCGGTTCAATGCTAAACGAGGATATAGTATGTTCGTCCTCGGTCAGGCTAAGATTATTCTGTTGCCTCAATAGTTCAGAAGTGTCTGTCGATGTAACAGCGTATGGAGTGCTGCTCGAGCAACTTGTTGCAGCTGTCAAACTACTTCTGGAGATTATATATGTGTGTGTGGATTCGTTATCTGAGCAATCGTCAGCAACATGTTGCTGCACTTGCTCTTGCTCTCCGTCCGCAACTGCTGCTGTTTTTTTGTTGGCCGGTGTTTTAAAAACAAAATTCAATGTTGGTACAAACTCAACATCCACATTTTGTACGATAAACTTGTGACCGGGAGCTACCGCTCGTTTATGTTGCTGCTGTCCAGCAGCGCTTGCTAATTCTGTGGATGGTAAAACGACAACTGACTCTCCGGTCTCCTCGAGTGCCTTGTAAAAGGCGCCACCACTGCCCGTGCGTAGCAGCGATGTGATCTGAAATAAGACATCAAATTAAACAAACTTATATTTATTATAAATTAAAAAAATATATATAAAAAAAAAAAAACTTAGGAAGGTTTTGGAGTTCAAATGTATATTTTTGTTGGTTTTTTTTTCACAATAATAATATAATTGAATTGTATCAGGCCGATAAACGCAAACTATTAAATGCCGTTTTTACCGGAATTAAGTTTTAGGTCTCACTTTATAAATATATATACTTAACCTAACTACAGAAAAATATTTTATTTCTATTGTGAAATGCGCAACAATTTTGTAACTTTTATTGTTTTCCTATAACATTGTTTAAAACGTGGGTGGTACTCGGATTATGTTGCTTTGTAATATAATCCCCTTATAGTGTTGCAATGGAACTCAACATTAAGTTTTGTATTTCTTTTAGAGACTGTCGGCTTTTTACTTATTTTCAAAGGTGTAATGTGAAAATTCGCACCTGGCTACGAAGTGTGGCCCAAGGTTATATGAGGACGATTGTATACTTTTCATTCAATTTGTTAAAAATTGGTTCTTAAACAAGTTGATCTTGAGAGATCATCATCGAAGAAGTTTTTCACATTTCTTGATTGAAATTTTCCGTATGTTCACTATGTGGACATGAATCTGATTATTCTTAACTGAAGGGTGAAACATAAAACACGCACAAACCCGTGTTATGCCAGCTAGTACCTAAAAACCTACATATTTATATTAAAGTATTTATATTGTAAATTGTTCATTCATTTGTTTGGCTGTCGCACAATTTGGCAGTGATACTTTTGGGGCCACACGACCGACGCCATATTAAAAATGCATTTGGGCGTAGAATTTTTTTTGTTCATTTTCTTAATGATGTCACCTCATTTTCAAAGCCAACAACAATGCGACGCTGTGACAACAGCCAACGATGCAGGCATATGGTATGTAGTATTTTAGTCGGATTATGGGGTTAAGCGACTTGCTCAACAAAATGACAGCAAGAGATTTGTGAACGCAACAGAAAAAAAGATCTGAGATACGGTCTCGAACTGATTAAGCAAGAATCGCTGACATCTCCAGCCAATTGACCCGCAACTGACTCGGCGCACGTATCGCCAACTCAAATGATACGGGTGTGGCAGCATCTGGCGGTGTTGACTCAGGGTATTATTTGATGGACTGCAGCTGTGTGGCAGTGGCCGCAACACGGCAACACGGCAACAGGGCAACACATCAACCGACCGCCCTTTTTATAATTAGAATCATTCTGAAGCATTTTCATTTCAAAAATGTTGTAATAAACTCACCGATCACCGCCTGCAACTTATTAGAGTTGTGCAGATGGCTCGTTTATTTTTATATATACATACAAATATCTGCTTTGGGCACTAATTAAAACGTTGTCCACTTGAGTGACTTGTGGGTGGTTGTGATCTGATTAGTGAGGTTATACAAGTGCTCAGCATCCGCCTCAAAAGATGGCTGGAAATCCAATTAAAATATTGCGTGTACATATTGCATTTGTATTCGACTTTAATTGAGATCTTTGCGCTCATTGCAAAAAATAAGGTCTGTAAAAAAGTTTAGAAACAATTTTAAATTGTGCATACGACATGTAGGTCATCGAGCAATACTTGTTAAAAAAAAAAAGCTGACATTAATGCAGGCGCACAAGTCTTGAGTTGTTATTGTTCCTGTTTGAACGTCCTTGAACTTGTCAAGCCACACAAATTGACTTGAGGTCCTTGCACAATATCGGGATAACAGTTTTGTGAAATCGCCATGGTTACATTCTTTTCCCGTTAAAAAAAATAAAAGCCTTTTTGCTTGTTGTGTGTGCGTGTCGTAAGTTCTTCATTATTTTTCCAGCTTTTACGAATTTTTGCGATTAAATAAATTTCATTTTCTTTGTGGCTTTGTTGTTCTTGTTTGCCTTGATTTGGGTGTGACATACATTCGTGGCATAGATGTTGGTTGAATTTTAATGGCACTCCCATTGAATAAAAACCATTAATGGAAATCTGATTTCCATAACAGACACATATGGCAAAAATTTGACACGAATCTTCTTTAAGTATTTGAAAATGATATCTTAAAACGACGGAGTTCTAAGACACTTATCCTAAAAGCAAATCAAATGAATAAAACATAAACAACTCACATGTATTTTACTCATGGTTAAGATGGAATTCTTTGATGTTTTCTAAGATGAAGTCTCGAGTAATTGAACTTTGTGTTCTCACTTTGTCGTTTAAAAGATGTAATTATTCATTTTTAACAACTTCACACACATGTTTGCCTATTTTGCTTTTTTTTTTTTATTCATTTATTTACCGAACCGACAACCGACCGACCAACCGACCGCCTGCAATGCAAGTTCTGTTATAAATAAAATACCGCGACTGACGGTGGAGGCGTCGATTCGATTCCCAATTCAAATTAGAGGCAGTCAATCCAAAATGAATTCACAAGCAAACGAAGCAGAGAGCCAGCCAGACGAGTGAGCGAACAAAATACAACACATTAAAAAAATTTGCAACGCGGTTCCAAGCGGCACCGTGCACCAAATACGCTCCCATTTCTTATTTATAAACAAAATGTGGAACGTAAAAAAAAATTATACTACCGTTCAACTGCTGCTGTACGCAACATGTTGGCAGAACGAGAGATAGAGAGAGAGAGAAAAAAGAGCGCTATCAACATGCTGCCTGCTGTCTGTGGTCTGTTTTTACTAGTTGATGGAGACGACAACGATGGTGCTATGTTGATAAGGCGCTAAATTTGAATGTTTATTTGTTTTTTGCCTTGGAATGTTTAGCTTAACAGAGGGTCATAGTGAAAGGTCAAAGGCGCAGTCAATTTTCACGATTTGTGAGCACGTGCAGATAAAGATGAGTGTTGTAAACTTAAGATTGATAGAATGTTTACAAACGAACAGCTCAAAGATTAATGTATTTAAGATTTGAGAAAATTTTTATATTCATTTCTCACGAGCTGCAAAGGTATACTACACACATTTTACGCCTTAATTCTATCTATACTACAGTCGAACTTCCGTATAACGAAATTTTCTATACAACGAAGTCAGAAGCCAGAACCTTGCAATTTTGTTCAGTCAAAAACCCATTCTATATAACGAATTTTCTCTTTAACGAAGTTTTTTCTTGTCCCCTTGAGATTTGTTATATGGAAGTTTGACTGAAGTAAAAAGTTTGTATATACAAAACTGTGAAGATTACTTGCTTTTGGATTGACCTATCTTTATGATTATAAATCAAATATATATTTTACCAAATTATGTTCGTTTTTTCTTTATTCTATGCTTTTACGTACCCAATCATATATTGTGTATAGATTCATGATGTCACGTCTTCGTTTAATCGAATTGATTTTTGTATAGAATCATTGTCAAAGTCCACTTTTAGTACACACACTTGGCCGCATTTGTTATGAGGTCGGCGCCAAACTTCCTAACATTAGATGGCATTGCCAAAAATTTGCACCAAAATTAACAAAAAAATTAATTATCGAGGAAACATTTGCGACTGTCAATTGTGCACATTATTATTATATTTCCACTTTTTGTATTGATGCACTCTGTTGTTGTTTTGAAGTCGTGCGGCAAGTCTATTTTTGTTTATATTTAAATACACACACAAAGAGGACTTGCAGGTTATGTCGTAGGAGAGAAGATTTACGTAAAAAAAAATAAAATAAATTTCATACTAAACAGTTTCCTCACAAATATGACTTTACTAAACTAAAGACACACGACAAATAGAAAATCAAAGAACGTGACACTTTAAAGCATCATATTTTTTCGCTTTTTTCGGCTCCTCTGAAATTTATACTCCAGCAGCAGAACGTGCACCAAATGTGAAGTGCAACCGATCAGAGCCGTTGCACGTAACAAACAGCGCGCCCAATGCAACTGAAACGTCGCAACGTCTCGTTGCTTTAGAATCTGTCTAAGAGGGTAGTCCGTCGGCATTGGTTCTTTTTATTTTTGGTTGTTGAAAGAGTTCAAAAGAGAGACATAAACACCAAATAATGCTCACTCAACTACGACAAGGCATATTTTTATACTCTGGTAGCGAACGTTCTTTTTGAGGTGCAAATCGATAAAAACAGACATATTTAACACATTTTATCAGCTAAAGCCACTTGGTTGGTTTGATGGAAATCTGGTAACATTTCCTATGATCTGGTATCTGGAAATCTGATAACATTTCCTATGATCTGCATTGATTTGTATGGCATTAAACAAACAAATGACGTGCTATGAAATTTGATGGGCATGTTTAAATACTGGTATCAGAGTATTTCAAAGTCGGTTGCGCCCGACTCAAACTATTTCACTTATTTAAAAATACAAATATACATACTACAACGTGCAAGCACACTGCCTTTGTACATTTATACGAAAATATGTATCAACACACAAGAAATAAACAATTGTATGCATTTTGCTGAAGATCTGTATGAAATAATGTAAAAAATTAATTTACTTTGGACATCTCTTATGAATATGTATATCAAAATTATTTACATATGTCTCCAAAAATATTTTAATTATTATGTCGACATTTACAACCGACTGCAACTGTAATATTTTTAAAAATAATTGTATACTCTAGTTTGTGATCAGTTGAAGTTTGGTCTGTTTTTACTCTACTTTAATTTAATCCTACCAAGAAAAATCTAATTATGTATGCACATATACAAAAAAAAAAATGTTTTACAAATAAAAATTTATAGTTCTCTAGTTGAATTTATGTTTATAAAATACACTTTAAAAAAATGTATCCACATTATTGAAAAAGTTCAACAAGTCAAGTAAGGAACATTTTCCACTTACATCAAATCTATTTAACGATTTTAGATCTTTTCAGTTCTAGAAAGGAAAACACTCAACATGTATTATTTAAAAAGTTGTTCATATAAGCTCTCTTTTTTCTCCAATGGAAAACATACATTAATAGCTGTTATACGTTATATTCTAAATCGACAGAGAAAAACAATTGCATACGTGTAAACACATGTATCTATGTATATATATTTATATATATTCAAGTCAATGTACAAATATATTTTGTACACCATTAACAATTACTATTAGTATAATTAATGTTTTAAAATCGTCTCATCGATTTCAGTTCAGTATTGTAAATGCAATATCTGTAAATAAAATCCAACACTTTATATATTTTAAGGCAGATCATGAAGGCATTTAGTCATTTTGTTGGGTGGGATGATAATTAATATTGTCAGTTGATATAAAACGAATATTCTTCGAATATGCTATTCGATATGTAGCTCGTATTGTTAAACATATTGATAAGTATTCGAACTATCATAATTGGGTTTAGTCACAAGTAATACATATGCTAGTATATAAACTAAAACGTTAGCAATGCTGACGTCTTGTCATTCGGGTCGACCGCCCTCTTTCTGCTTGAACTTTGTGGAGTATTTGTAGAAGTCTGACATTTCAAAGGGCTTTGTGACCTCTTTGTAGGGCTGAAATGTAGCCTGTTGCACGATGGTCATATTCTTGGGCGACTCAATGCGTATCTCTGGCGACAGGCTTGCAGCTGAGGCTGTGACAACTGTCAACGGTGGCGACAACAAAGCATTCTGCAAGGCAGTTCCACCAATATTGCCGCTATTGCTATTGCTCACTGGTGGTGGCCTGGGTGGCGGCGTTGGTTGCTGATTTTGGTTGGGCTTGGGCGGCAGATTCCTAAATGGTGGTATATCGAGTGGTTCCAGGGGATACGAAGCCGATATGCCCATTGTCTGCTCCATGGCATTCAGATAGGAGGTGGACTGACTGAGCTTGGCAAATCGTTCATCTGCATGCTGGGCCAATGCCTTTGCTGAGCTGCTGGCAGTCGGTTGTCCACCGGTTGGTGCATAATTATGCGCATTGCGCTGAGCAGACATGGAATAGTGTCGACCTGACACTGACATCGACTGTGAGGAGAGCTTGGTTCGTGACGGCTTGTTGGTAGCGCCACTTCCACTACTACTAACGGGACTGTGGGCTGTGGACTCAATTTGACGCACAACAGCCGGGCCATCAAGCGATGATTCCAGCCACTGCTTGGGCTTCAGTTTCTTTTCAATGGTTGTCGCGCTGGCAGACGCTGAACACAACGAGATCTCATCGAGCGGTTTGGGTTTGTTGCCATAACGTGGCATTGGCGCTGCCAGCATATCGCTGGAATGCGACTTTGGTTCACCGGCAAGCGCAGCGGTCATGCTCTGATTCTGATGTGGATGTGGTGGCGTCAATGCCGCAATATGGGATTGTGAACGCCATCGATATTGTTGCTGCTGTTGCTGTTGTTGCACACTCTCCATTTCCACAGACATGTAGCTGGGCGCTAGAGAGATTGCATCAAGTTGACGCTGATGCTGCTGGTGTTGCAATGAGGATTGCTCATAGCTGACAGTACTTGGCGACGCAAGTGGCGATACATATTTTTTGATATTCTGACTGGATTTTATAAAGCCACCCTCGTTGTAGCTCTGATGCGTGGGTGATAGATAGTATTTATCGCATTGCACAATGATCGGTTGTGGTTGTTGTGGCGCCACATGTTGTTGCCTTAACGTAGCCACATTCGATGAATTCGCCGAGTACATAGAGATAACATCTGTCTGCGAACGTTGTTGTTGTTGCAAATAGGCAGCATGTTGCTGTGAATATGGATCTAAATGATGATGTTGCTGCAACATACTATGTTGCTGCTGGTGAGTGGGTGGTGGTGGTTGTCGCTGTTGTGCTACATACGGTGCGGTTGCGGTGGGTGTGGGTGTTGGACGCTTTTTCAGTGCGCTCTTTACATGTGGATGCTGGTGCGATTGCTGCTGTGCAACACCAATGACCAGCATATCTCCGTTCAAGTTAGCTGGCTGATAGTTATCGTACTCGGAGCTACGATTCGAATGAGTTTCCGAGTGTCGATTGTTGTTGATACTATTGCTATAGCTTTGACTGCCACCCGGTTGATTTTCACTTCGGTTGCTCGTGCTCTGTTTGCGCCTTAGCAAGGCGTTGCTATCCTTGGCTAATGCCTGCAATTGCTGTTCATGCTTGTATTGTTGTGCCAGCTGGGTGAAGAACTCATTGATGGTCATGTGCTCGTAATTGCCATGCATTATTGCTGCCTCCTGTTTTTGTATTTGCTGCAGCAGCCAACTTTTTTCACTTAAGCGCTGCTCCAGAGCCTGTTTGCGTGCCTCTAACGATTCTCGTTTGCTTGCCGAATTTTCATTATTATTATTATTGTTGTTATTGTTATTATTAATATTATTGTTGTTGCTAGTGCTAGCATTGCTAGTTGCGCTATGGTTGTTGTTATTGTTGTTGTTGTTGTTTTGTCGATTGTTAGGTGCCGGTTCATCATCTTTCAGACTTGCCATATTCCTGCTCTTTGGCGCTTTCAATTGCATCGCCAGGATTTCTGCTCCTTACGTCAGCTGTTGATGTTGCTGTTGCTGTTCTATTCTCTTCTTTCATTTACAGTTTTACGCACTGCTGGACAGCTGGGTTGGTGGTTGCGGTGAGCAGTTATCCTGGAAAGACATAAGCAGTCTTCAATCATTGTCGCCAGCTCAATCAGCTCATTTAATTTTTAGTTGAGAGTTAGCATTGAATTTGGTTTTTTTGTTTGTTAAAGACGTGCACTAGCTTATTAGACTTGTTGTACGAGTAGAATGTACAATAGTTCAGATCTGCCTGCTGTTTGAGTTGCCTTCACCACACACCACACCACCGCACCACAACCACCACTTCAGATCTTGTTTGTATGTATGTAATAAGTAGAAAGGTATGTATTGTGTTGTGTTTTTTGTCCCAATCCCCATGCTTGGTAACAGTATATCAGTTCAAATTCACCCAGTTCCCATTTGATGTAAGTGCGTTCATTCATATTTTACTCATGACGATACCGAGTGCGGATACAAATTTTACATTTATATACATGCTTTATGTATGCTTTTTAGAAAATAGTAACTGTAGAAGGTGATAGGGCACACGCTCAAGCATTTTCAAACATAAAAAACTTGTATGAAAAAATAAATTATCCAAACAAATAACTAATGCATGCTTCTATTGGTACTTACCGCCTTTTGTGTAAATTGTATGTAGCCGTGCCCTGCCTTAATTTTATGCTGCTGCCATCAGACCAATGTTTACCAAACATAAATAGCGTGTCTGTGAGTGTATGTGTTTGTTTGTGGATATGCTGCAATAACAAAAAAAGCAGATGTAAAATAAGTAACAAAGCCATAATTGAGATAAACAACAGTTACCAGATTAAGCAGCGAGTAGCGCACCGCGTCTCTTGCCTTTTGCTTTTATGTTTCACTGAAATGCGGTCGCAAAGCGTCTCTCTGTGTTGACACGGCGTCGTCGTCAATTTTAAAAAGTTCAAATAATCACAAACACAACAAACGGAAGAGGTCGCTACACAACAATTCTTATTTTATTTGCAGTTGCGTGTTGTAACCGTTACTTTAAAATATTTAAAAGCTAAAAACTAATTGAGAAAATTATTATTATTACAACATGCGAGAAAAAATGCTTCAGACAGCTAATAAAGAACAAAAATGAATTGTATATTTTATCGATATATTTATTCTGCGAATCATACGATAGCTATCGGATGGATGAAACTTGTTTTGGTCACGGCGAGTACACGGCACGACGTTAGCGCGGCAAGCTGAATTTAATAAATATTTCCGAATGTGGCCTTTAAGCGACGTGAGCTCTTGTATTATTTTATTTATTTCAAAAGGTCAATTTTAGTTCATAAATACATCGACATATTTAGCCACTTATCACATACCATGGGCACACACACGATACAATCTACCAATCGTGACAAGCTCTTGCAGTGTTGCACAGCATTCGCTGTACAATTGTGAATCATCCAACAGGCAACTAAAAGGTATTTGCAGATTTACGAAACCGTCTATTAAAATTACATAAATTCTTGTGCTGTGCGCGTAAAAACTAACATATGTCATTACAGTTTTTAAAAGCGCATCGACACCTGCGCACCGCCAGTGGATTTCTATCACAGATTCATAGTAACAAATTGCACACCAAAACGTGCAGTTGGCGTGAGCGAGAGCGAAAAACCTTTGCCAACAAAGCACAAGCGAAAGTATTTTTTAGCACCGGTTCCTCATCCTTCTCTGAGACAGCAACAACAACCACTTGGGGTAGAAAGAAGCAGAAGCGAAGCGTTCAACTAAGAGCAGCAGCAGGCTTTATCATGTCAAATCCAGAGATTGAACAGCAGCTGGCGCCTTTGCGCGAACGGGTGCAGGAGCAGGGCAACTTGGTTCGTGAACTTAAAGCGAATGGTGCCCCCGAATTGGATGTGAAAAAGGCTGTAGCCGAGCTAAAAGTTCGCAAGAAAGTACTAGAGGATAAGGAACTAGCACTGACGCCCAGCGTCATCAGCTTTGATCGTGCGAAAATGGAAGATCTGCTTAAGCGTCGATTCTTCTACGATCAAAGCTTTGCCATCTATGGCGGCATCACCGGACAATATGATTTTGGCCCAATGGGATGCGCACTAAAGTCCAACATCTTGGCGCTGTGGCGTCAGTTTTTCAGTCTCGAAGAGCAAATGCTGGAAGTGGATTGCTCTATGCTGACGCCGGAACCCGTACTGAAAGCATCCGGCCATGTGGAACGCTTTGCCGATCTGATGGTGAAGGATGTGAAGACAGGCGAGTGCTTCCGCTTGGACCATCTGATCAAACAGGCCCTGGAGAAGCTATCGAAAGCTAAAGAAGCAACTTCTGCTTTGCAAGCCGAGTGTGAGGATATCATCATCAAACTGGATGGCCTAAACAAACAGGAATTGGCAGATGTATTGGCCAAGTACAACATAAAATCACCATTGACGGGCAATGATCTAACCGAACCTATCGAGTTTAATCTTATGTTTGCCACCCAAATCGGACCAACTGGACTAGTTAAAGGCTATCTGCGTCCGGAGACGGCCCAAGGCATTTTCGTGAACTTCAAACGCCTGCTGGAGTTCAATCAAGGCAAACTGCCCTTTGCTGTTGCCCAAATCGGCAACTCGTTCCGCAATGAAATCTCACCACGTTCCGGTTTGATCCGGGTGCGTGAATTCACCATGGCCGAGATTGAACACTTTTGCGATCCCGCTCTCAAGGATCACCCCAAATTCAGCAGTGTGGCCGGCGAGAAGCTAACTCTCTACTCAGCCTGTAATCAAATGGATGGTAAATCTGCGCAGCAATCCACAATTGGTGATGCCGTCACCAGCCAGTTGGTGGCCAACGAAACGCTTGGCTACTATATGGCAAGAATTCAGCAGTTTTTACATGCAATTGGCATTAAGCCAGAATGCCTGCGATTCCGCCAGCACATGGGCAATGAGATGGCTCACTATGCCTGCGACTGCTGGGATGCTGAGATTCTCACCTCATACGGCTGGGTAGAGTGCGTCGGCTGTGCCGATCGCTCTGCCTACGATCTGGGCCAGCATACGGCTGCTACTGGTGTGCGCTTGGTGGCCGAGAAACGTTTGCCAGCGCCCAAGACCATTGAGGTCAGCGAGATTGTGCCCAACAAACAGGCGCTGGGCAAGACCTTCAAAAAGGATGCCAAGGCTATAACGGAGGCTTTGGCCAAGTTGTCGCTGGACGACATCAAACAGGTGGAGGCTCAGCTAACGTCCGGCAGTCAGTATAAACTGACACTACCAGATGGTGCCACACATGAGCTGGGTGCCGAAATAATTGGTGTGAAGCATGCCACCAAAACTGTGCACGTCGAGGAGTTCATACCCAGCGTGGTGGAGCCATCCTTTGGCATTGGTCGCATTATGTACGCCCTGCTTGAACATAGCTTCCATTGTCGCGAGGGCGACGAACAACGTTGCTACTTTACGCTGCCACCACTGGTGGCGCCACTTAAATGCTCCATTCTGCCGCTCTCGAACAATGCCGAATTCCAGCCATACACACAACAATTATCCGGCGCTTTGACCAAAGCAGAGCTTTCGCACAAAGTAGACGACTCTAGTGGCTCGATTGGACGTCGCTATGCCCGCACTGATGAGATTGCCATTCCCTACGGCATCACTGTCGACTTTGATACTCTAAAGGCACCACACACTGTGACACTGCGAGATCGGAATACCATGAAACAGGTTCGCATCGATTTGGATAAGGTTGTTGGTGTGGTCAAAGATTTGGCGACGACACGTCTAACCTGGTCACAGGTGTTGCAACAATATCCAGCATTTGAGCAACAGGAGGCAACAAAATAAACAATTTTTGTACACGATGTAAACATATTACATAATGCATCTCTATGGTCAAGTTTCGTTTTACAAATGCATTTAAAATGAGCTTTTTTTATGCAGCTTCTTGAATTTCAATAACATAATAAATGCTTTCGCAAAGTTCTTTTTGAAATGGTTTATTATTTTTCTTGCATAAAATATGAATACATTGAATCTTCTGTTTATCTTGATATAAGAGATGGAAACCTATTGAACATCCTTAGGGTCACTCGAAATAATAAGTGGATCCAATATTGTTAAATATTCGCAGCCTCGTCATGAAAAACATAAAGACCAAAACTACATTGCAGATCTAAAACTCTTAACTAAATTGCTAATTCTTAGCTGTTTCCAAAAGTAGAAGCAGTAGTTTATAGCTATGATAAAATATTTTACACAACTTATCTAACTAAGCACATTATTCGCCGTATATACGGTAAAGAGAGAGGATGGCGATATCTATACAAAAGACTTATTTTATTATTGAAAAATATAGAATGCAATCTTAGAAGTAGAACTAAACTGTTTTTAACCAAGCTATTTTCTTAGTAAACAAAACAGTGTCTGGTGCCAGACCGACCCCGCTTACGGGTTTTCAACGCGAAATGTTTACAATTTAATTGCGAAATCTGACTCTTTGCAGGCCAGCGTAGAGTGGTCAATGGCCTAGAGATAGGGAGAGCTGCTGCAATATTGGTCAAGCGCTCAATTACATAATTAAAAACAATATGTTAAGAACAAGATGTGTTTAATCATAACATGAGTTAAGGTTTTGAATATTAACGACCGTTAGACGTTTACCAACACTGTGAAGGCTCAATTTATGCTGTACATCTGATTTTGGTAGTGTAAGGGCTTCATACCATGTGGTTAAACTGTCTCGTGCAGGGGACAAATTGTTAATTAAATTCTGCACACGAAATAGCATCGACGTATTTTCTATCTCCAGCCAAATGTGCAAAATAAACTAGTATTGGCATGTGCTCTTAAGAAACAAAAAGCCAGCAGCGAAATTAAAAACTATTGAAACGAGTGCGCTACGACGCCAATTGTTTGTGTTGCGCGCGGAAATTAATATTGGTAACAATATAATCAAAGCTTGAACGTGCCGCGTGGTCAGCTGAGAGACAACAAATTGCTTAATTTATAACTTAACATGAATAACAAAATGAAATACATTTTGGTCACCGGTGGTGTTATAAGCGGTGTCGGCAAGGGCGTCATAGCATCTTCCTTCGGCACCCTACTTAAGTCTGTCGGCTTAAATGTTACTTCCATCAAAATAGATCCGTACATCAATATCGATGCAGGCACCTTTTCACCATACGAACATGGTAAGTTTTTATTATAAATTATAACCATATAAATGTACATACGTATAAAAAGAAACGGCGCAAAAGAATTTCAGAAGCACAAGTATATTGTTTATATGTACTAAATAGTTTGGCACATTATCAATAATATGTACACATAGAGTGTTTATAAATGTGCGCGTGTCTCTGGCTGTCGTTTTATTTTTTTTCGCGTGGTTGCAAAACATAAAATATTTACGTACATAAACACATACATATGTAAATGCATTGTGCACACGTGTTCCGGCTTTCTGTTATCTTCATGCAACAAGCTAAAATATTGTTTATTGAATTTTTTGTTTTGCTCGTATACTACAAAAACACATATACACCTGAGAGCGGCAAGAGCGGGAAAGCTCGATCGCTGTGCGATAAAGTAAAATCTTAAAATTATACATATGTATGTATCTGTGTATGTACCGTAAAGGTGTTTGCTTTTCATAAGAAAGCAAAAAAAATTTAAATTTTATATATTTATAGATAATATTGAAAAATGCTTAATGAAAATCGATGTGAAAAGTACATATGTATGTAAGTACTATGCACTTAACATAATTTTCATAATTAAAAAATATTGGATTTGGAATCACATTTGTGTATTGCAAGTTATATCAAATTACATCACTTAGTTGATAAGACGACAAAATAATATTGTAATTATATTTCTCAACTTAATTTTAATTTAATAACTTTGTTTTGGATTTTTTTACCACTAAAACAATACTATTAAGCGATAGATTGATTAAAAATGTGAAAACGTTCGTTCTGCGTCAGTTCGTAGCAAAAGTTAAATCATGACTAACCGTTGCAATAGGGTAACTAGCAACTGGATACCGGCTGTTTTCCACTCAATTTGCACCCTGAATCACCCTGATACGGCACTGAGATTGTCTGTGGTGCATTGCATTCCTTTTGTTTTTGCTTTCGTGCATGTATTCTGTGCTTGACATTGAAAACGAAAGTTTTTTTCTTTCAAGTTGCTGTTCCTCTACGCTCAGTCTCTTCCTGTTATTATGGTGTCGTTCACAGTTTTTTGCTACGCAAGTTGAGTAAGGTTGTTGCTGTTGTTGGTTGAGAACGTTTTTGCTTGTCAAATGGTTAATGGCGCTTATGTTGATGACGCTAGAGGGTGGAAAAGAGCCTAGCATTGTCAATTTGTTCATTTTAATACGTTTAGTTAGTCGTGATGCATAGTGTAAATATGTTTTCGTTTATTTTTCGTTCATTTTTAACAGTCTTGAGGACAGGGTATTGAATTTGTTAACGCGTCTATGAATCGATACCCGTGATGTAAGGATGAATCGCGTAGTTGACAAAAGCGATATTTTGGTGCGTGTGTAAACGTTGACTTTGCAATAAGTTTAAACTCCGTTAACTGAACAATAACTACATATATCACAATTGTAAAATACGTCAAGAAACACTGAAAACAAAACTTATTTACTTTAGCGGTAAATTTTAAATGCTTAGTACTCAAGATTAAAAAATAAATATAGTTTAAAAAAAACTAAAAAAAACACGCTTATATAATACATCGAACTAAAAAGTGAAAAATAAATATAGTTTAAAAAAACTAAAAAACACGCTTTTAGAGCATATCAAACTAAAAAGTTAAAAATAATTTTTCAAATAAGCTTAAAACAATAATAAATGATAAATAGTATTATTGTAAAAAAAGAGTGGGGCGCTTTGTCCAAATTTCTCGTACATCGAGCGCCCAACGCATTTTTTACAATAATGCTATTTATCATTTATTATTGTTTTAAGCTTATTTGAAAAATTATTTTTAACTTTTTAGTTTGATATGCTCTAAAAGCGTGTTTTTTAGTTTTTTTAAACTATATTTATTTTTCACTTTTTAGTTCGATGTATTATATAAGCGTGTTTTTTTAGTTTTTTTAAACTATATTTATTTTTTAATTTTTAGTTCTATTAATTATTGAAAAAAAAAAATTTGTAAGTTCTAGTGAACATGAACATGGTGCAGATTTAAAAAAAAAAACAAAATATTTTTTTTCGGCCGTGGACGGGATTAGAACCCACGATCGGTGAGCCCGGGAGCGAAGACCCGCGCCTTAGACCGCTCGGCCAACGAACGAACTTGAGGTAGTGGGATATACTGACAGTAATAAGCCACTTGCTTTTAGTCCAAAGGAGAGTTACATACATACAAACAAACAAACATACATACAAGTGAAGCTAATATAAGCGTGTTAAAAAATTGTTTTATCACAGCTTTTTACACTAAATGTACTCTAATTTTGTACACTTTTGCATGCAAAAAATAAACGTCCAGAAATAAGAATAATTCAGAAATTAGAATTGCCCCAGGAACCAACTGGCTCTAATTTCCGAGCGTCTACTGTACCAACATTTTGCAATATCCCATTAAGTTTAAACTCACTCAAAACACATTACAGATCGCGCGTATTAACTTTATTTTTATTATTATTTATTTATAATTTTTAGTATTTTGTATCGTTTTGATAGAAAACCTTAGCAGTCAATCAACTTTTCTGTGAGATTTTCAAAATACAGTCTAACTTCGATACAACGAACTTACGTATAACGAAGTTTTCTACATAACGATTTAATTTCCAATCAATCGTGCAATCTAAGACCCATTCAATATAACGAATTTTCTCTGAAACGAAGTGTTTCTCTCCCCCTTGAGACTTGTTATGTATATGGAAGTCCGATTGTAAGATCAATTTTATTAGGATTTCGTTTTTATTTTATTTTCGTATCACTTGTGTGCATTTTACGACCGATTAAAATTATAATTTTGTCCTATTTTCTCTTGAATAACAAAAATAAAAGTAATATTTGTCAAACACTCTATAATAGTACCGTTGCATACGGTTCTTTTCTTATCTAAAATTGTATTGCGCATTGTTGCTATTGTTTCGCCTAGCCAAATTTAGAATTTTCCCCCATAGCGCAATTTCTGTCTACAAAACGAAAGCTGACAATAATCATAAGTTTTATTAAAAAAATAGAGGATTAAGGTGTAACAAAGGTTTTTGTGCAAATAAATTAATAATAACCAAATATAAATACATATGTTTGCAAGTGCAATCAATGCCTGAATGTAGTGCTTGTTTTGATTTTACAAACTGAATAATTGAAATAAAATCATTATAATTTTCGAGTGCAAAACTTTTGAACTCAATACATACATACATACATACATAGATAAAAGTGCATTCATGTGTCCGTAAATTGTATGTGTGCAAATGCATTTTGCAACAAAGATTTGTGGTCTAGGTAAGGGAGATGGGCAACAGAAAGTGCCACCGTTTTAGACCGATAGGATGGCTGGACAGATGGGTGGTTGGTTTGGTTGCATTGGCCCACCCGCATACATGCCGATGTCGTCAACCACGAATTACTGTCTGCTGCCTGCCTGCCTGCCTGCCTGTCATTTGCATTTTTCGCATGGGCTCACTTTTGGTTTTTTGGGGGTCGTTTGCATTGCATTTTGTGCAGCATTTGCTCATTTATTGTGCGAGCTTTGCTCCAACAAGCGATGAGGCTCTAAAGCAGGCACTGCGAAGTAGTTTGAGAATAACGGTGTCGTAACGCCGACTGCGCTGCTAACGTTGACGCCAGCGTCAGCAGAGTCGCACATGCGTGTGCTTCATTTGTTTGGCGTTAATTTCAAGTGTGGGTTGCACTGTGTCCACTGCTGAACTTTGCCTAGCACCATGGGACGCCATATTGGTCGTTGAGCCTACCAACTCAATCCCGTCTAAAATTGTATTGCTTAATATGCTTTAGACTTTCGTCCTCGTCATCATCAACATCTTTAGCATCATCCTTTTGATTTTCGCTGCTGCGTAGGAAACTGTATTTGCGTGTTGCCTTGCCTGTGCTGCCATTTTATGGCTCTGTGGCTTTTTGTGCGTTTTGTTTTATGTTTTGTGCTCTACAGACTTGACCTGCCTCCCTGCCTCCCTCCCTTCCTTCCTTCCTACCTTTCTCTGTCTGTCATTCGGGCTGCCCTAAGCGTTTTAAGTCTTTGCTTTTGGCCACATTGCTGGCTCGTTTCTCGTTGCCAGTTTGCTATGCTATGCTCTGTCGGTTTTTTGCTTTTGGTCGCCATCAGCAACGCGTCAACATTGTTAGCAGCTGTTGCTCTTAGCCCGCAAATTCCCCCACCCATCACTCCTCCCCCATGTAACCCCTCTGTCCCCTTAAAGCTTTTATTTTTACTTTTTTGCTTGGCATATGGTTTTGTTGCCATTTTTCTGCTCGCGCATTCCGTTTCGCTCGATTTTTTTCCACGGTAACGACAACAACAATAATGTCCAGAAAATTAAATGAAAAATACATTTTGCTGTTGTTGTTGTTGTTGGGATGGCAGCAACAATTTAGTCAGAATGTTGCCAGTTGTTATGCGTTTGCCAAAGCATGGTACGAATTTTATTAGGGTATCCAAACGCGGGCATCCTTCCCACCCACACAGTTAAGCTGCCTATTTAAAAGACACAACATTACTCACATACATATGTATGTATGTATGTACATGCATACACATAGTTGACGAAAGCTTATCTTCAGCTCAATTTTGCATATGAACACAGTTATGTTTTCTTCTTCTTCTTGCGTTTTCCATTGCAATGATCAAGCTTTGTTTCCAACAACAACAATAATAAAATCTTCAAAAAGCTTCTTAAGAAATTCGAATTTTGTAAAAAAAAACTTTTGGCAACTTTTGATCAACAAAACGGCAATATTTAACAAAATTAATATCTCTTTGCAAATCATCCTTATCAGAATTTGGAGGCATCTGTTTTTTCGTTTAGACGCTTACACTTTCCACAATCTTTTTCATTTTTTGCCTGGGTGGAGGGTAGGGAATGGCAATTAACGCCTGACGTCTCTCTGGCAGCCAACAACCAATGTCAGGCAGTCAGCCTACAAACCAGTCAGTCAGCCAGCTACCAAAAAATGTTGCACAGACCCTCCACTTCACCCCACCCCACCCCACCCCACCCGACACCACTCACTCTCTACGCTTTCAGAAAATGTCTGAAAACGATTCGGCAACGTTAACGCCAGCCGGCGATTCCACTTCAGCGTTGTGCGCTTTGGCTTTGGCCTGGCTGGCTGGCTGACTGTCTGCCTGCCTCCTGTCGCGTGATTTTAACAATCCTCCCATCACCATGGTTTATGCTTTTCGCTCGCTTCCGCGCGTTGATTGTCGTTGCTGTTGCTGTTGTTGTTGCTGCTTTAGCTGCTGCATGCGCAAAACGACGACGTCGACAGCAGCAGCAGCAGCAAAAGCAGCAGGCCAGGCCACCGGCACCGTACACCCGCCTCACACACACACACATGCATTCACACAAAAAGAGAGACCATATGCATGTACGTGTACGTGTATGTGTGTGTGTGTGCGTGCCTGACTAGCCGGCAAATGCCGCGCGCAATAAATGCCCAAAAGCAGCAGCAGCAGCAGCAGAGCCATTTGCCAACTGGCAATGGGGTAGAGGGGCTGAGGCTGACACACAGGCCAGGCAATGATGATGGCGACGGCGGCGGCGGCTGTTTTTAGCGTTTGTGCGCGCCCCCCAAAACACACACACACACACACACACACACTTACACCCAAACGACACACTCACTCGCTACACATGCACAAGTGTATATATGTATGTATGTGTTTTTGTATGTCCGCATGTCGTCGTCGCAAAAGCTTGTGGCGTGGCTTTGGCTCTGACTGTGCTCTGCCTGCCTGGCGTTTTTTGCGTTTATGTTTTTTTTTTTTTTTGTGTTGCCTGCTTGCCTGCCTGTTTGCTGCTGTTAGTTGGCACGTTTTGTTGGCTCGCTGGCTTTTGGGCTTGGGGCTTGGGCTATGGCTATAGCTACAGCTATATGGCAATGGCAGCAATGGCAACTCTGCTTGTCTGCTGCTACTCTGACTGCAGCCTGACGCGGTCGCCACGCTCGCGCGCTGCGACGTCCGTTGTCGTTGTTGTCGGTGGCGGCTGCGGCGGCGGTGTTGGTGGCGGCGGCGCTTCGCACTTTGCTCTGCTGAATTTTCAATTTCAGTTGTAAGCTGACTGCAATCAGCAGTGGTTCGCCTGCCTTGTTTCGTTTCGTATCGTATCGTATCGTATCGTTACGCTTCTCGCGCGCTTCGTTTTAGTGATTCGGGCTTTGTATTGTTGTGTTTACGGCCCATTTTGCGAGCGCGGCGGCCATTCAAACAGGCAGGCAACGCAAGGCAGACACTCGGTCGAACTGTCAAACTGCCCAAAAACAGTGTGTGTGTGTGTGTCTGTCATAAAAGTTTTTGCTAAATACTTATTATAAACACAGCGCCCGATTTACCGCCCAACTAACTCAACGCCCACACACAAAGCTCGCGCGCAAATTTTGCATGTGTGTGTAGCTAAAATCGCCCGCACACTCACACACACGAAGGAACACCTATACGTGAACACACTGTGCGTGTTTTATTGATTTTGTAGGAGCGACAATTGTTCAAAAGCCAGTAGTCAAAAGTACCCCCTCCCGCCCCCACCACAGGCTAATACTGGTGAAGCACACATACAAGCATATCTGCAT
This sequence comes from Scaptomyza flava, assembly GCA_030179655.1. Lineage (NCBI taxonomy): Eukaryota > Metazoa > Arthropoda > Insecta > Diptera > Drosophilidae > Scaptomyza > Scaptomyza flava. The sequence goes on from JARNME010000404.1 coordinate 19,745,094, forward strand.
ATTATGTCCTTAGCGAGAACCTCAACTTACCTTGTTCCCATTTGGTCATTGCTATTGCACTTTTTGCAAAAAGGACACGTTAAATAATTAACCCAATTATAATTTCAAAACTTTAAAATGCACACGTGTACTAGAATAAATACATTCGAATAGCAAAGCGTAAGGAGAAATTGCAACAGGAGATCTCAGCTACTATTACAGTTAATCATTGAGCTTTTCAATGGTTCAAGCATACATTTAAAGAGAGCCACCTGAGGAGAGTAAAGCAATCAACCGTTAGATATGAGAATTTAAAAGCAGCAAAAGTTTGAAAGTAAAGCTAATGAACTAAGACCTATAACTTGAAGAGCTATTGAAGCTAATCAATTTTTCAACTGGCCATCTAAATGGAGGTTTCACTGTCCTCGTCTGTCTGTCTGTCTGTCGATTTGTATGTATGTTTGACTGTCACTCTGCTTTGCTCATAACTTTATTGGCGTCGGGCAGCCAAACTTTGCTGAGTTTCTTGGCATCGTAGCAAGCAAAAAGCAGCTAAATAGCTAGGCACCTAAGCAGGCAGCAGCTGCTGCTGGCTGGCCCCAGTTCTCATTTCGCAGCTAAAGAGCCCCCTTCACGTGCCCCCACTTACTGCTGTGTCGCACATAAAAACGGCAACGGCTGCGACGACGAAAACGAAATTTAACGACTGCGCAACGTGACGCATTATTTGTCTGCGCTGCCATTGCCGCCACTAGCTGCCTTTGCCGGCTGCCTCCCTTCCATTTTCGCAACCATCAGGCGGCCTGACTGGCGTCTGGCTTGGCCTGGTCTGCCTTTCAGCAGTTCAGCCTTTTCAGCCTGCAGCACCAGCAGCAGCAAGCTTGCCGCAGACTTGCGCCGCCAGAAATTGCTTTTGCTTTGCTGGCTGGAACTTCACCAAACTGCTCTCTCTCTCCATCTTCTCCCTCTCCTCACTTCTTTTCCTAACTGCCATTTGCTCGCTTGCTGCTGCTGTTTTAGTATTTCGCACTCTATGCACGGCGTCAGCGACGGCAGCGGGCTGCAAGCATTTTTGCATGACTGACTAACTGACTGACTGGCTATGCCCTGAGTCTGAGTCACTCACACAAACACACACCCCACACACACACACACACACATATACTTCCAAACAAATGCGGCAGTTTGCGTTATGGTGGCAGGGAGAAGAAGAAATAAGAAGGGGAGCAGAAGGTTAGTTGGAAGGGGGAGGGAGGCGAGAGACGCGCTGACTGCATGGCTGTCGCAGCCTGGCGTGTGTTTATAATTTGATTTCGCTTCTTTTTCTTTCTTCGCTCTTCGCGCTGTGCGATGGCGACGGACCAGCATTTCCTGTCGCTGCCTAGGCCTACGAGCTTGACTGGTAGGACGGATGAACGGACGGACGCAGAGAGAGGGCACAAGCAATGTGGAAGCAGCAGTTGGATAGAGAGGGGGGGGGGGGGCTATGGAGGAAAGCCGTCTGCTGCATCTGCTGCAAAAATTTTGCTGGCACGCCAAAGCAGAAAAAGCAACAATAACAACAACATCAATAGCAACTGTGAAACTGACTGCAGCGATAGCAACGTCGCGTCGCAGGCCACGGAATCTTAATGAAGTTATTGTGTTGAGTTCGTGTGTTATTTGAGTTGAGTTGAGTTGAAATAGGCTGTGCTCGTCGTTAGTGTTGTTATTGCGCTATTTACATATACATACACAAACATACATACATATATTTGGCCTTAGGCATTGAAATTTCACCTTAAGTTAGGCCAGAACTTATTCAGTGACCAGCCGACCAGTAATTATACTGAAATTGGCCGTACTTCGTTTTGGAAACCACAGCACCTGGCATGTCCTTTGACAGTTTTGATGATTAATAGGCAAAATAGAAGTGGTTTAATCTGTATTCATATTTATTTTCTTTCTTTTCTTCTGTAAAGAAAATTTAAAAGTAGCAAATATACATACATATGTTTGTGTTAGAAGCTAATATTGTATATTCCGGATATATTTATCAATGAAAAAGCCGACAATTTAAAGTACATAGGTAGACATTATTGTATTATCAATGAGTTGAAAACAAGTTTTTGATCGTACAAATACAGTACGACCTCGGTTAACGCAACCCTCGTTACACGCAACTCCTCGATTATTGCAACACCCGAATCCTTAACATTGTTAACTCTGCAACGCAACTTAAAAAAAAAATTACCTCATTTAACGCAACTTCCTAGGGAAATCGTATGTTTAGGTTCGTTTTTACCACTTTTCTTTCGTTTTCTTTTCGTTTTTTTTTACATGCTTGCGAAAATGATAACATGGAGAAATCATTGTACGCCGGGTTTCTAAAACAAAGAGAGCGTAATTTGTCTATTTCTTAAGAAATTGTAAAAAAGTTAAGACACCAATTTCAAAATTTTTCAAAAAATAAATAACACAATATGAAATTATTGCCATAAACACAGTCTTATTCGATTTAATTAAATTTAAATGTAAGCGAAGTCATCTTTTATTAAAAAAGGTCTCGAGGCCACCAGAAAATTTCACCTCAGTTTTCGCAACCACCTCAGTTTTCGCAACTGGTCAAATTTTAATAGGTTGCGTTAACCGAGGTCGTACTGTATATTCATGGCAAGCTAAATCGAGCTTTTTTCTTAAAATAACGTCGCGTGCATAAAAGCACACGGCGTCCAAAACACGTGTCCCCCTTCCACACGCTCTCTCTCTAACAAATATTGAACGAAAACATTACAAAGTTGTGCGAGTCAACAATCGAGTCTCTCTCTCATTAGGTAAACAACTGTTAAAACTTGCCGTCGTCTTGCTGGTTTAATGTATTTTATGCTCAATGAATTCTGACTTTTCCCTCACTCTTTCTCTCTATAAACACCAGACATTTATGTATGTGTAGGTGTGTGTGCGTTCTTTTGGGGGAGCTTGTATAAACTTTGTCTTTTGCATAATTATTAGACATTTGCTTATGTGCGAGTGTGTGCGGCGGTGTTTTGAATTTGCAATTGCATTCTTCGTTATGCAGGTAGCAGTGAGCACGCGTGTGTGACAAAAGTAAAAAAAAAGGAAAAGCAAAGCAAAAAGAGCCATAAAAATGGCGCCAAAAAAATCCACAATTGTTCTAAATGTGGAGCAATTTATACACGACATCGAGGAAAGACCGGCGATATGGAATCGCAATTTTCACTGCAACAAAGCGTTCCTCGAACAAATGTGGGACGAGCTGAGTGGCACACACAAGCTACCAAGTAAGTACAAATACTTATTGAGTCAGAGTTACTCCAAAAGTCACAACTTTGCGACAGCAACAAGGCAAAATCCTTTGCACACTCTAAAAACTGTATTCTCACAGAAAAAAAGAGAAAGACAGAGAGAAGCGAACTCTTGTTTCGTGCTGCGCCATTTGAAAGTTATGCCTATTGAGTAACTTGATCAACAAGCGAAGCACGTGATTTAATATTCAATTTTGCTCTTTTGGTAGAAATCGTTCTAAAGGCCAAGTGGAAGGGGCTGCGAGACAACTTTCGTGTTGAATATAAGCGCATTCCACGCGCCGATAATGGCGATTTTCTAGTGGACCCCGCCACATTCGAGTCAAAGTGGCTGCACTATTATGCCCTGCTCTTTTTAAGTGAGTATGCTCTTTCGTTCTCGCGCTGTCTTTTATCTCACCCTGATAATAACTTGGCTTTCTGCAGCGGATCATATGCGTCATCGTCTGCCTAAAAATGAACAGGATCAGTCATATTACTTTAACCAGCAGAGCGGGGACTGTGAAAAGACTGTGGTGGAGCCGGACCTAACCAATGGTTTGATACGTCGCCTGCAGGACAGCGATGAGGATTTCGATGAGGATGACATCGATGGCGATACTGGCGGAGGCGATGTAAGCGATGGCAGTGTCGACAGTCTACCAACACCGCCGGCAGCGCATCAACAAACTCAAGTGAGCACCACGCCTTTGGCAACAGGCGCACTTAAAGCGCAGGAGGAAGCGTTTGCTGCCTCTCATCAGCACGCGCTGCTCAAGGCGGGTCTGTTGCGTGCCCAGCTGCTGGAATTGGAAAAGGAGGCGCAGGATTTGAGTAAAAAGTCAACGACAATTCCTATTTCAACGGTAGAACTTTATAACCAGGAAATACCTGCTGCTCCTGCGCACTGTTCTCCTCCACCTGTGGTGACCACAACCACAATGCATAATGCCCTGGTAACAGCGGCACAATTGGCCGGCACAGTGTTAGCACCAGCAACCACCACCTCCAGCACATCAAGCAATACTGGCGCCATGCGTTCAGTGTCCCCGCCCCCGCTCTACAACAAGGCACATCATCCGCTGCCCACACAAACGGTTGGACATCACACAGCATCAGCAGCAAAAGAGGATTTCGGTGCTGGTGCAGTCAGTGGCGGCATTGAACATCTGAATTTTACACAACACTCGTATGCGAATGGGTTAATTCCGGCATTAAAACTGAAGCGACCACGCCTGTCCGAGGATAGCAATTTCAATGGTTCCTCGACGATGGATGGTGCACCTTTGGTGCCCGAGGATGACGATTATCACTACCTGCTTAGTCTACATCCGTACATGAAACAGCTGACGGCTGCACAGAAGCTGCGCATTCGCACCAAAATACAAAAGCTCATATTTAAGGAGCTTTACAAGGAGGATCTCGAAGAGTCCAAGTAGTCACGTAGTCACTTACCTTCCCCCCTCCATCCCAAATAATCCAAAAGAATATAAAAAGAAGACTGTACATAAGAATCCCATATTTTGTAAATAGTATGTAAGCATTAGTTGTAATCTTTAGTTATCTCTATGCCATGCAAAACTTTAACCATTTCTAGTTGAGCGCTGCCACCAAATTGCACCACCCACAAATTGTTGGGTGTTTTGGTGCTCGCCGTTTAGTCTAAGCACAAAGATCTGCAAATAAAAAAGAAAAATTAAAACAGTGTAAATATATGTTATCGATTACCAGATTTTTAAAGAAGCTTTCAGCATCTTCAGCCAATTTTCCTAATTTATATTGAAATACGTGCCGAATTCTGTTCAACGTTCACTTCAATTGTGATTGAATCAATTTCTTTTTAATAATCATAATGTATTTATCAAAACAATCTACTTTTAACAGGTGAAGTATTCGTGCTGGACGATGGAGCCGAGGTGGATTTGGATTTGGGTAATTACGAGCGCTTCCTAGACATTACTCTCCATAGGGATAACAATATAACCACTGGCAAGATTTACAGCCTTGTCATTGAGAAGGAGCGCAGAGGAGACTATCTTGGCAAAACAGTACAGGGTAAGTTTTTCTAGTAATCAAATGTGTAAGAGTTTGCCTAACCTATTGTTTCCCACAAATAGTTGTGCCGCATATAACAGATGCCATACAAGAATGGGTGGAGAGAGTTACCCAAACACCTGTACAAGGTTCAGCCAAGCCTCAAGTATGCATCATTGAACTTGGAGGCACTATTGGTGACATTGAGGGCATGCCCTTCGTTGAAGCCTTTAGACAATTTCAATTTCGTGTCAAACGGGAGAATTTCTGCTTGGCCCATGTGTCTCTGGTGCCGCTACCGAAGGCAACCGGAGAGCCCAAGACAAAGCCCACACAGAGCTCGGTCCGGGAATTGCGTGGCTGTGGTTTAAGTCCCGATCTGATTGTTTGTCGCTCTGAAAAACCGATTGGTCTGGAGGTCAAAGAGAAGATTAGTAATTTCTGTCATGTGGAACCGGATCAAGTAATATGCATACATGATCTTAGCTCAATATACCATGTGCCACTGTTAATGGAACAGAATGGCGTTATTGAGTTTCTCAATTCGCGTCTTCAACTTAATATCGACATGAGCAAGCGGGCCAAGTAAGTAAAATTTCAGAACTTTTCGATTTAATATTGTATTAATTCTTTCATACTTTTAAAGGTGCTTACAACGGTGGCGTGATCTTGCCCGACGAACAGAAACCGTGCGTCGGGAGGTCAACATAGCTATAGTGGGCAAATACACAAAATTCACAGACTCATATGCCTCGGTGGTGAAGGCGTTGCAACATGCGGCGCTGGCTGTGAACCGTAAACCAAACTTAATCTTTATTGAGTCGTGTCTGCTGGAGTTGGAGACACAGCAGAATGAGCCATCCAAGTATCACCAGGAGTGGCAGAAGTTATGCGATAGTGATGGCATCCTCGTTCCCGGTGGCTTTGGATCACGAGGCATGGAGGGAAAAATACGTGCCTGCCAGTGGGCACGCGAGAAAGGCAAACCGTTCCTGGGTATTTGCCTTGGTCTGCAGGCGGCGGTCATAGAGTTTGCACGAAACGTACTGAACCTCCAAGATGCTAATAGTACGGAGATAAAATCTGACGCGGCAAATCCATTGGTTATTGACATGCCAGAACATCACAACGGGCAATTGGGCGGTACAATGCGATTGGGCAAGCGCACCACCGTATTCGCCGATAAACCAAGCATCATTCGACAACTTTATGGTAATCCTAAGACGGTGGATGAGCGTCATAGACATCGGTATGAGGTGAATCCTCAATATGTAACGCAACTGGAATCTCATGGCATGAACTTTGTGGGCACAGATGTGGATAAGAAACGCATGGAAATAATTGAGCTGCGAGATCATCCATACTTTGTGGCTACACAGTATCATCCGGAGTACTTGTCACGTCCATTGAAGCCATCACCGCCTTTCCTGGGTCTTATCTTAGCATCTGAGGGTAGATTAAAAACGTACATAGATCGTGGCTGCCGTTTGTCGCCGCGTCAACTGTCGGACGCATCGTCGGACGAGGAGGATTTCATCAATCGCATGACACACAATATGAATAACCTTAAAATTCCCAGCACCAAAATAAATGGCAGCATAGAAGATCAATCTCAACCCAGCAGCAATGGCCTTGTAAATGGAAATGGTTTAGCTAGCAGTGATAACGATGAACATGGAGCTTGTGGTGGACCTGCAAGTGATGCTAGTGTTTAATCGTTTTTTGCTCCTTTTTAATTCGTTATTTCCCCATAATCGTAGTTATTAATTAATTAATTGATTGCAATTGATTTAAAATAAACAAATTTATTTTTATAACTACGTTAAGAACAGATTTGAGCTATATTTTTGTAAATTAAGTGAAACACATATTATTTTTAAGTTCATGTTTTAAATATGACAATGAAATAAAGTGCGTATTTAAAACACAACCAAAACATTTTGAATATTGCACTACTTTACTTATCGGAACTACTTTAGGTTGACTTTTTGAGAGCGTGCGGGTTTGGTTTAAGAGTTAACTTTATATTTTATTTAAGATTCTTATATGTTTTATCATCCAAGTTTAATTATTGTTTAACAGTAGTAATTAAAATTGGTTATTTGGTAAATTGGAAAAAATTAAAAATAAAATAAAATAGTTCTTCAAAATATTTTGGAGATAGTAAATTTCTAGCTTTTATTTGCTCAGTAAATTTTGTTTTTAGTATAAACTTTATTTAGAATCTACAATAAATGCAAAAAAATTTAATGCAATACTTTAAATTTTGTACTTTTTTCTAAAATTTAATATGAAATCATAGCTCTTCGGCTCTACCAATTTTAATTCTAACACATTTTATATCTAATAATAAAATTAATTTATCAGTTTTTAACACATTTATTTATTAGTCTGGCAACGCTTTTAATAGTAAAATCGTTTGTTTTAAACAATTTTGATGGCTAACAAATTTGCAATTTTATACCATCTTCATTATAGTTGGGTATTTCAATTAGTCGTCATGTGTATCCCTTATAGAAGAGTTAACTGTGTTGGAGCAAAATTTAAATATATTTTATATTTTCAAGTTTACATAGCCATCAACAGATTATGATGGTTGAGAGTAGAACAAGCAGGTGCACTTATGTTTTTCTATATATAAAGCATGCCTCTTGACATCATGATTGGTAGTATTATGTTTTGGGAGAGAGCACTTTAGATAGAGTATAAGATCGTCATATGTACAATAAATATGCACATGTGCAAAGACATACATCAATAAATATACACATACATGCATATGTATTCACTTGATACATATAAATTCCGTATTGTGGTCTTAATGCCGCGTACAGCCAATCGCAAATTTGTTCTTGTTCTGGTCGAACGCAGAAATTTATCAAACGCTCATGATAATACTTAACGAAGCCATGACGATTGTCACTGTAGTCGTTGTAGTTGCTTTTGGCTCTGCCTGTCTCTGCTAGCCAAGTCTACAAATAGACGAGTATGGATGCCTGCTGTTTGGTGCCCGTGTTTGCCCGTGTGTACACAATTGTACTAGCTAATTATCTTGGGTCTTGATGGCGGTGCCGGCCTCTGCTCGACTCGTACTACTATTGCGAGAGAACATTGTTCATTGTTCATTCAAATGAGTAAGCTCTGTGCAAATAGACGTCTAGACTCTTGATCGATAGGACCGGACATGTATGCGACCAACCACAAGAAGAAGACCCGAGCACGTAATCGACCCAGAAACAAGTGTAATCGATCTGAAGAGACCAAGCAGGAGGATGCTTTGGATACTCCAGAGCCCATTGAACCCAAAACGGAGCCACCTAAAATTCAACCAAACCAGAATGATGCAATCTGCATAATACAGAATATACTGCGAAAAAAGTTATTGGCCAATAAAAACAAGAGTAACCGTGCTTCTGCAGTGCCATCAACAAGTAATGTTGATCCCGTCCAGAAAATACCATCGCAACCAATTGCTAATATTACTAACGATAAAAAGAGCGATGAGATGAATGCTTTACTCAAAAGCCTTGGAAATAAATTGCAGAAAGGTTTCAATTTATATAATTGTGTCGAATAAGTAAATACTAAAACATTCATGTAAAATAGGTTCAAGTGAGATGCCAACGGGTGCAGCACTATTCAGTCAGTTGGGTGAAATGTTTAGCACGGCACCCTTAAGCGATGCCGAGTCATCCGACGAGGAGGCCGAGTATGTGGAGTACATATACAAGCCGCGACAATATTTCATGGCATCACTATGCAATGTGAGTTTGCGTCGTGGTCATTAATCCCAACCAAAATACAACTTTAAAATAAAATCATTGGAATTTTTAAAGCGATGCAAAGCGGATTTGTGCAACCATCAGACGATGATTCAGTGCAAGGGCTGTGGCCTGGTCCACTATTGCAATGCTCTTCACATGCGAGAAGATCAGGAGCATCGTCAGCTGTGCCTCGGTCTGCGTCAGTTGGTCGAACGTAATGGTGGGCTTTCTATACAAGTACAAAAAGAGTGAACTTTGAAATTGTTGTTTTTTATTTTAGGCCATGACATTTTCTATAAGTGCAGCGATTTTAGTGCCGAACAATTTCGCTCGTATCGCATTGTGAGCATTCGTCAAGTGGAGCAGCTCATAAATCGCAATCTAAACGCCACGGAGCAGGAAGTGTTGCTCTTTCCTTTCATCTGTAGCGAGAGCAAGTGCCGGGAGCACAGATTGAAGAAACTTAAAGCTTGTAAAAATTGTGGTGAGGTTGCCTTCTGCAAGGATGAACCGAGTCATTTGAGTGATTCTCATGTTGAATGGTGTGCCTCATATACGCTCTTCAAGGCAATCATTATACAACAGGCGAAATTTGGACGCCTCGAACCACCATTACCCGATAAAGTCTTGAAAGATTTACCCATTGCCTGCTCCAATACCAGGCAACTACTGAAAAAGTTAAATTTTAGTAAGTGACCGCAAGTTTTAAAGTATAATTTTAAGCTTTAATCTTACATTTATTAGATGTCAGCGATAAATGCGAATATGCTGCACTTACTCAGATATCTACAGGACCGTTGACAGCATTTTTTGCCTTAAAGCTTTGCGAACGTTTGCGAGTCAAGGAACTAACAATTCATTTGATCGGCTCAGAAATGGAGTTTGAAGTTGATGTCTTTCAAAAGTGGGAGCTTTTTCTGTTGCACATAATGCCAACAGTTCAAAAATTAGATATTGTTTTCGTTGGACCAGAACTTAACACCAACCACATTTCGTTCGATCAACTTTCTAAGATAAAGTGGAGTATTTTTTATTATTTTGTGTCTAGAACTATAATCAAATGTTGTTCTCCCACAGATGTTGTCGTTTGTGTCGCAAAGCACAACGCACCGTGCAATATCATTTTGAGAATCGTCTATATCATGATTATTGTCTAGAGCCAAGTTTTCAAACTCCAGATTTAGGTACCTATAATAATATTCTGTTCAATACCCTTTGTCTTATAAGTTCTTTTCACAGTGTGTTTCTTCAACGCTGGACTTTACCGTGCCACAGGTTATGCATTGGAAGACACTTGGCCAGAGACAATGAGAGCATCCTTGAGTGTTAAATGCCCCATTATAGTTACATCGTATACTAAATATGAAGCTCCGTTAGATTTGAGCCATTTTCTCAATCAATCAAATCGGCATTTAAATGTCGTTTTGCCACCCACCACAAATCCTTTCGGATCAGAAAAGCCAGAACGCAATTTTATATCAGACAATGATGCACCGTTTATGTTCAAGAATTTTCAGTGTTTTGTTGTCGAGTAAGTTTGAATATAACTGAAATGAACCTGAGTTGACTTTCTATTCAAATAAATATTCTGTTATCGATGAATGAAGTTCAGTGCTGTAAAGGGTGGAAAAGTGGTACAACTTGTACATGGACATTGTGGATGTTGTTTACAAAAATTTCATGCGTTCCACACTGGGCATAGAGTATGCTTGAAATGATAAATATATAAATGTACTACTTGTACAAGGGGCTAAAAATTTTGTTGCAGTAATTTCAATGTACTAACGTTTTTTCTGTCATTTATATATTTTAAATTTAAACTAAAATTAAGTTATCTGCAGACCACCACGGATTATCGTTTGCGCACCACAAATTATCGGAAAAAATCGGATAGCTAAACATAATTTTAAGAGGAAACAACGCGCGGTTTGCGTATAATTATCAAAAATACTATATAAACATGAATGTAAACGATTGGGATTTTAAGGATTTGCGCACCAAGCTGGATGTCATGGGCTTCACTCAGACAATGCCAGTTCTGGCCATGCCGCTAGTCTCAGCTTTATTTGGCGATTTAGTAAAAACCACAGAATGCCTTCGTGATACCAAAAATCAACTTGGTGATCTCTTGGAAGTAAGTGGCTGCATTAGATTTAAATGGTTACAACAATCTGAATGAAGCTTTGTTTAAGGAAAGAACGTGCTGGGAACTTGGTGTTGAGCCTTACAAATGCGACAACTCTCGCCTTCTGGCCGAATGCAACGAATTGCACTTACAGTTTCTAAAAGAACGCGAGGATTTCGAGCTGCGAATTTGTGGTAAGTGCTACCAACTATCATTTGCTCCTTAATATATGTGTGCTTCCGTAGAGCTTGAGCGTCGAATCCGAAATCTGCAGACAGATAAGGAACATTTGCAAAACCACAATGTACAATTGCAAAGCCAACTAGATGCAGTTATCTCCAAACAATTAATCACAGCGGCGACTGTCAAGCGATCACAGCATATTGTATATCGGCAGGGTAAGCACCACCAGACAAACAGTCATATTTGCCATTTTTATTCATGACTGAACTTTTGATTTGCAGGCAAGAAGCCTTTTATTTCAACCGTTCGCTCAGGAGAAGTATTGCCTCCTGTTAGCAGTACAGAAAGTACTAGCAACAATGTCCTTAAGTGTGCAAAGTGCAATGCGGGCATTATTCAAAAGACAAGTAAGGAGGGCGTTACAGTCACAAGTCAGACTAGTGGACCCGATGAGTTTGATAGATTGCAAAATGAACTTGCAAGTGCTAGCGAGCAGCTGGAGTTTTACAAGCGTAAAGTGGAATCACGGAACCGAGAGATTCGTCGTTTGAATGATTTACTCTCCGGTGGTCGGCCACCTGCAGCATTGGCGAGAGATTGCTGTTACAAGGACGTTAATGGTCTTTCCCAAGACATTGATTTGTTGCAGCGCGAAAAGAGCGAACTGATAGCTCAGGTACGTGAGTATCAGGATAAGATGCACGACGCCATGCAGCGTGCGGTACGCCTTGAAGAGGAAAAACGAGAGGTGGAAACGCAGCTAGAAGAGATCAAGGCAGTTGCATTGCAAGTAGAGCAACAAGCCAATACCGAAGTAGCTGCCCGTGATTCCGAGCTGCATCGACTGAAATCCGAAATGACGCTATTGAACCAACGTAAGGGGTGTCAGACAACCACTCTGTCCAGCGACAAACGTCACCTAAATGAGAGGCTCAATGTTCTTACACGCAGTGAAGAGGAGTTGCAAGCGCTGAATGAAAAGCTAAAAAGGAAGTTAGTCAAAATGGAAAGCAAGTTGTCGGCGCTACAAAAAGATCAAAAGGAGGAGCAGCAACAAAACAGCGTCACGCTGGATGAGGAGAAAATAAGATTGAAATCAGAGCGTGATTTCTTCCAAAAGGAATATCTACGTCTCATGAGCAAATCCGGGTCAGACTCTGAAATAGCATTTCTGCAATCTCAAATCAAATCCAAGGATGACGAGCTACAAGCTCTACGTTCCGAGCTCTGCATGGCATCAGCTGCCAGGCTGAACATATCGCCGTGCAAGACTACGCAGCACTGTGACAATCTGCCAGCACTCACAACATGCAGCTCAATGACCAACAGCGCGCGAAGTGATTGCGTCCAGGCTGCTATTGGACGCGTGGAACGTGAACGCGATTGTGCACGCACTGAGCTCGAACGCATGCGTTGCGAACGGGACACATTGCGTGAGAAGCAATTGAGCAATGTTCAATTGCATGCCGAGGAGGTACAAGCCTTACGATTACGCATCGAGCACTTGCAGGATCGCATACGTCATTTAGAACGTGATAATCGGGTATTGGACACGGCACGCATTCCAGCCGAAACACAGAATGAAATGTTGAAAGAAGATGTGGCTCAGTTGAAACAGCGTCTGACAACGCTACAGTCAGAGACGGAAACTTTGCGAAGGGAGAATGAGCAAATAAGGTTGAATACCTTGTAATTATATAAACTTTTAATCATTTAATTAATGATGTGGTTTTAATTTTCAAGCATGCTCAATGACCAGAATGAACGCATTGTTGCCGATTATCAAAGCAAGTTGATTTTGGCTGAGCGTCACCTGCGTCAGGCGACCAGCACTATGGACTCTAGTCGTGAAATCAAAAGCAATGAGCTAACAAAATTGCGTACTGAACTTGAAACACAGCGTCAGAACTTTAAGTTGTTGGAGATTGAAAAGGATACACTGCTTGTAAGTGCAAAGTGTTTATAATATTAAACGTTTACTTAATACTTGACTATTAAATTGTTCACAGCATCAAATGGAGAACAAAACGGAGCGCCTCTACAAATTGGAATACGAAATCAAGGATAGTAAAGAGATACGTATTGCATTAGAACAAAAGATCAAAGAACTGGAATCCAGAATTAGGTAAGCCTTAAAAAAAAAAAACATATTTATTCATATGTATATTATCTACAGTTCACTTAATCATTTCTAAACATTTGCTGGGGTAATACATTCATGGCACAATCTCCCAAGTTTCTATTTGGCTGCGAACGTTAGCCAAATATATCTAAGAACCACCTAAAAGGAAATGAAACGATTAAATCGATTGATCTTAAAGTAAGACAATGTAAAGCATGCAGAAGACAAGCGTTGAGGATTGGATTAGACACAAACAAGATAGTAATTTAGAGGAGCACAATTGCAGGGTACGAAAGTAGATTGTTTTGTTGTTCACTTAGGAATTTCGAGTTGAGTCGCTCGATGGTTAAATACCTCGCCAGGCTCACGCTCGGTGCGCTGCAATTATGGGTTCCAGCATGTTCGGTTTCGACTGGCGTATAGCCCGGTCGGCAGACACATTTGGCCCGACTGGCATAGCTTAACATTGTCGTGGTTTCATTGTTGTTTGGTTGCGTCTTTAAAGGCTCCAACCACTGTCCAGCACCACATGGTCCACGAGTGTACAGTTTGTGGCAATGACCATTTAACTCGACCATTCCAGGCGTCGATTCGCATATGCTCGTCTCCTGATCGCTGCTGGCTAAGGAGCATTGCTGATCTAGATTGGTAATGACGCCCGCACAGCCACACATGCCATTGTAGGAGATGCCATCGAGAGATGGTCTTGCTGTAAAGTCAAACACTACCACTTGGTGCAGCGAGCATGGTCCCTGTGAACCAATTCTGTAGCATGAATCCTCGTCTGGAAAGTAGAGTCGGTTCTTGCCACAAAAGTTGCGTACACAGCTGGTTCCGTTGACCAGAAATTCATTAGCGGCACAAGGACCCCGTGTGTAGAGACGATAACAGAGACCATCGCTCCAAGGCACATAATTCTCCTTGCACAGGCACTTGCCATGTAATGAGAAGGTGCTAAATGTTTTTGCCTCCAGACTCGTGTCCACATCGTCGGGTATGCGAAAAACATGACCGGGTGGACAAGGTCCTGGTGTATCTATAAACATTTTAAAAGGATTTACAACTTGCTAATGCTTTTTGTTGGTCGTCTCTTCAATCCTACCCAACTCGTAGCACATCTGTTGAGGTGCATGATAGTGGGGCAAATGTGGCTGGCAATCGCAACGTCCGCCCGGCAAAAATATGTGTCCCGGCGCCGAGCAGGGTCCAACTGTATAGTGCTCGTAGCAGGATTCCTCTGCCGGATAGTAGTATGGACGGAGTTCACCAAAATCCTCACAACGGCACTCGGCGAGCCCATCCTCATTGAGTGCCAACAGCTTGCCCCTGATGCATGGACCCTTCGAGTGTTTTGGATAGCATTTGCCATCATTTGGCCAAAAGAGCATACCATCGCCGCAGTGCAGCGGACGCTTGCAGCTGCCCCAGCGATTGTCGGCTCTGTAAATCAAAATAAACATTGTTAACAATTCGTACTATAGACCACGTCCACCGCCTACCTGCCTACCTTTTGACCTGATCCGGTACGGGTTGAAAGTACTCGCCACGTAAACATGGACCACGTTCGTAGAGCTTGTGGCAAGCATTGCTTATAGCACTTAGAGCCGTTCCGGGTGGACAACGGCACTCGGCAGCTGGAACATCTTTACGCTTAGCGCTTATAGGTGTGGGACTTAGCTCCATGGTCTCTGGACAGGGGTAACCAAGTGTGAAGATCTTAAAGCATTTTTTCAGTGGCGTCCAATAAAGCAACTGCCAGCCGCCAGCCATGCTGGCACAAGGATTCTTGGCGGGGTCACTCCATGGCGGCGGCACAATTCCAGCCAATGCGTGTTGTTGTGTGATGAGTAGCAATAAGCAGGTAAAAATGCTGCTGCCAGCTTGAATAGCTGCCCAACAGACCAACAATTTTCGACGTTTCATGCGCATTGTAAGTGCCTACTGTAAATGGCAAAGATTTATTTGGCTACTGTTCACTTTTACTCTCGTTAAACAAACTTATCATAAAACTTGTTAATTCATTCATCAAAACGCATGATTAATGTTTTTTCTATTGTGCGGCTTTTGTGCTGTTTTTGCAGCTTAGGGCAGAATAGTTTTAAGTCGACGCCGCCGCCCATTGAAGGGCCTCTCGTAATTTGCTTAAAGCTTGTCCGCTTTAAATTAGCCAACTTGTTTGTGTAGCGTTTTTTGGCGATAAAAAACAAACCAAAACAATGCAAAAAACCACAAGTCAATGATTTTAAATACATATAAAAAAATAAAAACCAGTAAGCGGTTGTGCACTGTTAACCATGACCTAAATACGCGTTTATCTTACTGCGGTCACTTGGCAGAAATCTTCTCATTTACCCAATCAGAGCTAGCTTATATATCGATAGCGTCTTTATATAATCGGACGTTTGCAGGCAGTTAGTGACGAAAGCGGCGGCGGCGCCTGAGTCAGCCAAGCGGTGCTTGGAAAAACGTGCAACACTTTGGACTAATTCCCCACTTTTCCAAAAGAGTTGGTTTGGAATAAAGCTTGAAGCCTGAAGCTAACACAAGCCACAAAAAACAGCTGCTTGCTGCCATGGCTATAAATAATGCATTAGGCTAACCGCAGCTTGTTTTGTGTGGCGTCGACTGTCGTAACAGCCAATAGAGCTAGCTAGCTAGGCAACAGGTTTCCTATTGCCGATACATATTATTCTCTATTTGACTTGGTTAAAAGAACACGTTAATGAAAGAGATTTAACAAAGCACCTAAAGTTCTGCGAAGCTTTTTTTTTTTATTTCTTAAGTCAGCAACTCTGTTTGCTTGTGTGCATGTATGTACGTATGTAGTATGTACATATGTCGCGCAAACACACTGCTTGCTAATTTTAGCAATTTCCAAATACGCGCGCTTACCTCGGAGCGGTTGTGTGTTGTTTTTTTTTGTTTGTTGTGATTTTTAAGTCCGCCCGCAATCAGACGATATTACACAGACACGAGACGCAATCAGCAACGGTAGTGTCCGATCCGAATCCAATTTAAAACGCCAATTCATACACATTAAGCAAACAGCAAGCAGCAGCAGCAGAACAACAACCAAGGCGCACTCAACACAAAAGACGCGACCATTCGTCTGCGCAGGTAGCAGACGTCTGTGAGCGAATATTGGCTATGCGGCTAGCTGCGGCCAGGTAAGCCGATCACGCATACACGCACGCTTAAATTTCTCTCTCTCACCCTGTGTGTCTGCATTTTGCTGTGCGAGTTCAAGCTCTTAGCGAGAGATGTTGCTCTTCTGGTTTGAGCATAATTGAATTTATCTGCACTTCCTCACACCTCAAGTGTTCTTTGCAAGCACTTTGAGCTTAAGTTGGTGTGCCATTATTGATTGACGTTGATGGTCGTTGGCTTTGTGGTTTATGCCTGGTCAAGTAAGTCTGGTGTATATGTATTTAAATATGTACGAGTGAATGCCGCTTAACAGGGCCGCGCTTTGTTCTTGAGGTTTTTTTTTTTTCTTTTTTGATGTGCGGATATGTGTTTGAACGTGCTTTGCTTATGAATGCGCATAAGTCGCTCTTTAAATGGCCAGCAAAAGAGCGAACAGTTAAGCATTAGGCATAAAAATAAATGAGTTCTTCGACAAGTTTGTTGCTTAAGTCATTTGACCTGACCCCGATATGACCGTGAACGCAACACACATATGTACATATGTACTTACAAAAGCGACTATCCAAATGTCAATGTTTCTCATTCACTTTTGTATTTTTGAATTACAGTAAGTTGACCACAAGAACTCTTCAACGCGACACAGAATTGAATGAAACTTCAGCGGAAAGCAAAACAATGCGGCAACAGATTGTGATACTCAAAGCTAGCCGCGACGAGGCAATTGTGGAAAATGGGTGCGTATAAATAAATGATATATAAATATATGGAAGTGTAACACTAGACTCGTGTGGCAATTGCGTAACCCATATAAATTGCTCAGGTGTTTTTTTTCCATTATGTTGTTGTTGTTTGATCATTAGTTAGTTAGTTTTTTTGTTTATCAGCATAATTACGAATTTCATGTGATTTGTTTATGACTCAACAGACGCCTAACGGACAAATTAAGCGATGCACAAGTGGAAGTAAAGACACTGCAAGTGAAACTGAGGGAAGCAGAGCAGCAGGTGGCCAATATGAAACAAAAGCTGCATAAATACGTTCAAGAGGTCAAAAGAGCCGAGGATTTACTCATGAAAAAGGTATAACAAGAGGAAATAATTTAAGTAGCTAATAAGTTCAGGCATATTAAAAGGTTGGGTGTTAATGCCACTAGATATACTCTGCTTTAAAGGAAAAGGATCAAGAGGAACTGTTGGAACACTACAAAAGCTTGACTAACGATCAAGCTCTCTTAGAGTGCAACAAACAGAGCCTTGAGGATGAAGCAACCGAGTTCAAGTAAGTATTCAAATACTTCAGTATTTAAAAAAAAAAAACACAAAGTGCTTTATACAATAAAATGTATTATAGGCGCCAAATTTGTGAGCTGGAATGTGAGGTGAGCACCCTTAAGGATGAAGTACTTTGTCGCCAATGCACCATAGACGAGCTGGATATGCACTTGACTGCCGCTCGTGCCTCAATTCGGTGCTTGGAAAGGGAGCTGGAAATTGCGCGCGAGCAAAAGATTGAGCTCGATATTCGCAAAGAGTTGTGTGATAAGTTGGATGTTGAAAAAGATAAACTAAATGCTGAGCTCGACGAGCTCAATGAAGTACGCAAGAAGGTGAGCTTTTGTGAATGTAATTCGGTTCATAGAACTAAACACTATGGACGTCATCTCTATTCCAAATGAAAATTAACACTCGTCGCTTCGCTTTTGTAAATACTAACATGAGCTATTAGATTTAACCATCAAAGTTGATTTTGTAATTAATCGCTGTCATTAGTTAGCTCGATTATATTACGTTTAGCTGCATCTGGCCACTAAACCATAAAAACACAAAACATACACAATTGCAGCTGGAAAAAGAATGCGAAAAACTACGCAACGAACTACATCAAAAGTCTGTACTAAACCAGGTTACCACTGAGACTACGGAACAGCTGCTGGGGCGTATGCGCGGCGATCAGCATCGTCAAGATGATGCCGAAATAAGCACCAAACGTGAACTGCAGCGACTCCGTCAACGGCTCGAGACAACACAGGTAACAATCAAACAGCAAAGCATCTAAAAGTGTTCACTTATTTGCATATTCCAATTAAAATAGGGCGAACTTCAGGAAGAGCGTGCGCGTTGTATGCAGCTGGAGCGTCTTACCAATCAGTTTGAGGATCAGGCAAAAGAATTGCGTAAGAATTTAGCCGAGGATCGTTTTTGTCAGGCACGTTCTAGAGCAGCTAGTCCCAAAACTCCACCAACAACACTGTAAAGTGCTTGTACGTGTATTCATATATATATATAATTTTTTTTTGTGTCATACATTTTGTACTGTGTACATTGTATTTTATTCGTATTTGTTTACTTATAAATAATTTTCTTAATTTTGTAATACAAATAGAAGTATTGCTCTTAAGTAAATGTTCAAAAAATAAAAACAGAATGTTCAGCAGTATTGCATTATTTTCACTTTTTTAACTTCTTAGCCTCATCTATTGGCACATACAAGCTAGCAAACTGTAAAAACTCATCGTACATGCAGGGACAACCAGAAAAAGATGGAAATTCATTATTGTCTTCGCATTCCGTTTGAGACTCACTGCATGTGTCATAGTCATCCCCAAAGTTGGACTCGTTGCATGTGGCATAGTCGTCCTCACAGAGTGACTCGTTGCATGTAACGTCTGCCGCGCTGCTTGATACTAAATATCAAAGTAAAAACAAGTGGAAATTTTGCAGTCGAACGCAACCGACTGCGGTATACTCAATACCTGTATAAAAACGAGTGAAGAAGGTCTGTTTGCAAAGGTGTACGCTGCACACTAAGATTGGCTGATGCAAATTTTTCTGAGATGCCACAAGCTATATCGCCACCAGTTATACTGCTCAAGTTGGCGGTGGAGCGTAGTTTGCGGCCGTGGCATCAACATATCTTAAACCGACCTTTGTAGAATGTCATCAGCTATCTTATTACCAAATCTTGTGACTTTAGCTCAAGAACTGAGAAAGACACACTCATCCCCGCTAGGGGGTGGGGGTGGCTAGGGTGGAAGGACTGAGCGTGGCCTTCAAGTGTCTTATGCAGTTTTTTTAATGATCGATTTTATCGATAGCATCATAGAAACCCAATCTTGATACTTTATCTGCCTTTGCCTATAGAAAAGGATATTTGGAAAGTATCAAGTCTCTAGCTTTAGGGGTTTCAAAAAAAGTTGCGTTCATACAGACGGACAAACATCATGACGGACATTGCACAATGTACCATCGGTATCGAAAATAATAAACTTCTTAACACAGTCGAAAAACCATATAAAGAAGTTCCGTACAATGCAGTTTTCAATATTACGAATTAACTTCCAGAACCCAGCAATTTGGTTCAATCAATAACCTTTTCTATGCTACGAATTTTCTCTATAACGAAGTTTTTTCTTGTCCCCTTGAGATTCGTTATATGGAAGTCCGACTGTAGTACATTTTTGAAAGCAACTCAATTTTGACCCGCACGAGCAAAAATATGGGTAGATTACGTAGAAAAACGGACTTACCCCAAGACATATTGAGTGTATTCTCATCGTTATAGCCATCGTTCTCTTCATAAGCATAGTCTGCTTTCCTGACCTTGATTTGTTCATTAGCACGCTCCCAATCGATATTACCGCGGTTACACTCAACTGTATTGATCCTTTTCCCATGACCTCTTTCATCTTTTAAATTTACTAAACGCTTGCTCCTTTGAAAATCAGTTGAGTTGCTTGGGGCTTTAGGCGTCCTTGTTGCTAGATGACTTTGGTAATTTCTTTCCTTGCACTCAGGTTTGCAAATAGACTGCTGCTTAATCGAGTCCTCAATGGACATATTTAAGTCATTATTTTGGCAACTGTCGTAAATTTCCAAGTCAGCTGCACCATTCTCTTTACGATCTAATAGAGACACAGGAATATCAGCCTGCCTGGGCATCAACGTATTATTGTTGCTTGGTATAATGGATTCATATTCTTTTTGAGTACTTTGAAGCTTTGTATGGTAATGTTTCTTTCGTTCGGCTTCACGACAATGCTGAGAACTGAAGTCAGAAGAATCATTTAAAACTGGCTCTTCGAACCGGTCCAGACTTTGTCCCTTTGAAACTGTTTGTGTGTTGTTTGTCAAAGCTGGGTACTGGCATGGTTTTATCTCGTTCCGGTTCCTGTTCCGGTAAAATGATTCATAATTACTTTTCGAAGGGCTAGTAGCTTTCACATTTAATTTATCCATTTGTTGATAGTGAGAGGTATTCGGAATGTGTTCCTCATTTAACAGCCGCAAAGCCCTCTGATGATCCATTTTGGTGCTTGCATCACAGGAATACTGCTTGTTTCGGTAACAGTTCGATTCTTGTAAACTAAGTTCGGCAGGCTTAGTTTGAATTGAATTATGCTGTATGGAAGCTTGTTTAACGGCACCTCCCTGACGGAGCTTTGTAGATTGATCGAATCGTAATTTTTCGGACAACTCTTGAATATAACGTTTTGCGCAAAAGTCATGGTTTTTATTTTGTGCTGTAGACAGTCTCGGTATGTGTGTCATTTTGACCTTTGCGATCTCTTGCGAATCAATTGATCTTTGTTGTGTGGGAACTTGTTGAGGAAGTTTTTCCTCATCTGTTACTTTTTCAGGAGGCGCTTGCGAGTCTATCATAGCAGGTTCTTTCTTAGGGTTGCTCTTTGCTTTGATTGTTACCTGTTGCTGAGTTATTTGGAGTGCCGAGTTTTCGCCAGGCGTTATGAGCTTGTAAGAAGATATTTCACTTAGTTGAGCAGTTTTTGAATGATCTCGTAGTAAGGGCTTTTCTTCTTTTTTTATATCGTTTTCAGCGGGTAAACCAAGACGTAATTCCTTATCTTTATTCTCAACAAACATTATGGGCTTGTGAGGGGATTCTGGCCTTAAGGGAGCCATCTTTGAATGTTCTCGCTCTGGATGCTTTACCCCATCGGTTTTGTCCTTTTTATGGGGTAATTCGTTAACTTTATTCGTTTGGTAGTTGGGCAATGACTCCGAAACATTATTTTGAATGTCTTTTATGTTGTATGCTTGTTGTATGTTGCTATTGCCAACTTCTTTTTCTTGGCTTTTATTTTGAGGAACGTCGTGTGTGGATATTGCTTTGGGTAGCTGTGGCTTTTGGACGGACCCGTCTGGTTTTAGAGCAACATTTTGATGCAGGACAACAGTTACAGTTTTCTGTAGAGGCGCCTTTTTGACAGGCAGTCTTGTGTATGTTGGGTTTTCCTCAAGGTCAGAAGTATTTTTGCTTGATGACTTACCAGCCGTTTTCTCCTGCTCTTCTTTATACTTTCTCATATAGTCAAGATGCAAACGTTTATCATTTGCGATATGTTTTTTCCCTGGCACAATTTGTTTTTCTCTTTTTATTTTCACCCATTGCGCATTATCAGATTTTTCTGCTTCCTGTTTTGGAACAGATACATACTTGGCAGTGTCTTGATTTTGGGATTTTTGATCACGAGTTGGAGTTCGGGGCTTGCTTTTTTGGCTTTGACGATTTTCCGATGCAGCAGTATTTTTAACATTTATGCGATTTGGCAGTGGTTTCACACTCAAGCCCCGACACATTTCCTCAGTATTTAAGTCAGTTGTTCGCCTTGAACAGCTCGGTTGCTGTTGATATCTAGGATACGGTGAGCAAGGTTCGGAAATTGATGCGGGCATAACGTTGTAGTTAATTACATCCGGATAACAATGCTGGCAATAGAGTAATGCAGCCTGTCTTGGAGAGCATTGCTGCTGGTAGATATTATTGCAGTTACAGCCGCCAGTTATCCGTCTACTTTCCGCTCGCTCTTCTTCGTGCTGGTATGGTTTTTCCTGTGAAACGTTATTAGTATCAGGCAATTTATCACCATCGCTGTAACTAGAATACGACGTCTTTACAATATTCGTGCTAGAATAATTTAACTCTTCCGATGTTTGAGAGGACAAAGACTTACTCGGTTCGCTTTGCCGACTATTGTTAATGGATATAACATCTTCTTTACTAGATTGTCTTGGAGGATTATCAGTGATGATTAAAGCATCTCTTCGAGAAAGGATCTGACCTAGTGGTCTTGTGGAACTTGGACCTAACACAAGACTATCTTTGATATTGATAAGAGCATGCTTTCTAGATAGGCTTCGATCTGTTCTTTGTTGCTGGTCCGGACTTAACACAGGACACTCACTGTAAGACATCGGAGCATGCTTTTTAGCTAGTTTCGGAAACTTCTCAATGGAGATCGGAACGTCTTTTTTACGTCGTCTTGATTGATTTGCACTTGACACGGGACTCTCTTGGGTAGTGATTAAACCCCGCTTTCTAGAAAGGCTCCGAGTAGTTGTTTGTTGCTGGTTCGGACTCAATACAGGATATTCACTGACAGATATCGGAGCATGATTTTTGGATAGTTTTTGAGACTTCTCAATGGAGATCGGAACGTCTTTTTTAGATCGAGATTGGTTATCTAGAGGTCTTGATTGATTTGGACTTGACACGGGACTCTCTTGGGTAGTGATTAAGCCCCGCTTCCTAGAAAGGCTCCGAGCAGCTCTTTGTTGCTGGTTCGGACTCAATACAGGATATTCGTTGACAGATATCGGAGCATGATTTTTGGATAGTTTTTGAGACTTCTCAATGGAGATCGGAACGTCTTTTTTAGATCGAGATTGGTTATCTAGAGGTCTTGATTGATTTGGACTTGACACGGGACTCTCTTGGGTAGTGATTAAGCCCCGCTTTCCAAAAAGGCTCCGAGCAGCTGTTTGTTGCTGGTTCGGACTCAACACAGGACATTCTCTGTAAGGCATCGAACCATGATTTTTAGATAGTTTTTGAGACTTCTCAATGGAGGTCGGAACGTCATTTTGGGATAGCTTTTGACACTTGGTCGGATCTGGTGGTCTTGTTTGATTTGGACTTGGCGCACGACTCTCATCGGTAGGGATCGAATCATTATTTTTAGACAGATGCTGTGCCCAAGTTGGATGATTGTCATTCTCTTCCTCGATTGCCTGCTGCTGTCGTGTGATTTTTTTGCTAAGGTCCTCAAGGTAAATGTGACGAAAGTTTTGCAGCTTATTAATTTCCTCTTCAATAGTTTGCTGCAGATTATCGACCTGCATTTTGGCTGCTATAATCTGGCTATCGGTGTTTGAAGTGGATTGTTGTGGCTTTTGGCTCAAGGTGTTGCAAAAGTAAAGCTCATGCACTTGAGTGTTCTTGATGAGAAGATCTCCTCGACCTTCAATGCTGACCAGCCGATTTCGCTTAAATATATAATCCCGATCTACAAGGTGTAAGTTTCGATTGTTAAAATACTTTTCGGTATGTTTATGGCTTGTAAGATTTTAAGTCCTTACCAATACCGCTTCGACTTTTCTTGTATATTAAATCCATTAAAAGTTATTTATATAGTTCTTGTTATTCAATTTACAAAATATAATACGAGTGTTCTTAATTTAAAGAGAACTTCAATAATACAACTATAGACAATAATTTTTTTTCCACTGTCTCATGACCTACTATTAGTTAGTTTTGTCAGTTAAGATTACAGAGCAGTAACTTACATCTTTCCAAAATAAACTTTTGGAAGATTGGACAGATCTAAGCTCCGAACTGAACTGAACTGAAGCTGTAGCCGAGGATCGCTTTTGTCTGACACGCTCCAGAGAAGTTAGTACCGTAACTTCACGAACAAAACAATTTAAAGAATGAAGAAAATGTTTTAAAGGTTTTTGTGTAAACGCAATACGAACCTATAAAGTACATATACACATTCCTAGTCGACTTTTCTCGACCATAATTGTCTTTTAAGCAAATCTAGTCTTCAGTTTTGAACTATTGAGTTGAAATCTTGTTATTATGAAGTAATGGTCTTACTTTTGCTACAGTTCTATCGATTATTTGTCAAAATCGGCTAAATCGGACAACAATATCTTATATCTGCCACACAACTAAAAGATCTGTAATAAGTATTTACATGAAGGCTTATCAAGTGTTTATAATTTTCGGAGTAAGGAAAATATCTATATTTTTTTTGCATTATGAATTGTGTACTTCAATTTGAATACGTATTTATTTTACATTTAAAAATTTCGTTTTACACATAGTAAAATAGATTGCTTATCGCATTATTTTCGCTTTTTTAACATCTTAGCCTCATTTATTGGCACCTAAAAGCTAGCAAGCTGTAAAAACTCATCGTAAGTACACAAACAACCATAAAAGGGGGGAACTCCATTAGTGTCTTCGCATTCCGTTTGAGACTCATCGCAAGTGGCATAGTCATCCTCAAAAGACTCATCGCATGTAAACTCTGCCGAGCTACTAGATACTGGTTAACAAAAATAGAAATAACATGTTAATATATCTTTCTTTTTAGATCATATTTAGAAGCTTTTAAAATTATGAGAATATAATTGAACTTACCACAAGTTTCGATGAATGAACTTTCACCGTTATAGTCATCATACTGTTCAGGATCTGCATAATCTACTTTCCCTATCATGCCGTACTCATTCACTCGCTTCCAGTCGCTATTGTTGCTGTGGCACACAGCTGTATTGAGCTTCCTACTGAGACCTCTTTCGTCTTCAAATGTTACTAACCGCATTCCCTTTTTACAAACAGTTGAGTTGTTTGGGCTTGTGTGTATCCTTGTAGCTTGCTGCTTTTGATCATAGAGGCGTTTAAATGGCTCGTGCATAAGCTGTTGATTTATATCCAGTTGCCTTTGGTAGTTTCTCTCCTTGCACTTAAATTCGCAAAGTGATTCATATTCCTTTTGAGCATTTTGAAGTTTTGTGCGGTAAAGTTGCATACTTTGGGCTTTAGGATAATGGTGAAAACTTGAGTCTGATGAATAACTATTAGAATTTGGATCATCAAACTGGTCTAGCCGATGTCCTGTTGAAACTGTTTGCGTGTTGTATGGTAAAGTTTTGTTTATGATCCTGTTACGTGAAGAATCCTTTAAAACTTGTTCATCGAACTGTACTTGACGTTGTCCTGTTGCAAATGTTTGCGTGTTGTTTGTCAAATGGACAACTTTTTTCAAGTTCCGGTGAAATGATTGATTATTACTATTTGGAGAGCTTGAAGCTATATCTGGGACGTGTGCCTCTTTCAAAAGCTGCAAAGCTCTTTGGTGATCTATTTTGGGACTTGCTTCGTGATGCTGGGAAACCGGCTTGTTTTGAAAACCTTGCGATGATTGTAGACTTGGTTCTTCGAACTTTATTTGAATTAAATTATGTTGTACGGAAAATCGTGGTGTGTCATCAAGATATTGTATTGAACGCCAATCCTCCAGATGATTGTTTAATTTAGCTGAAGTCGGAGTCGGTATTCGACTTACTTGGATTTTAAGCTCTTGCGATACTCTTTGCTCACTTGGTTGTTGTTGTGTAGGAACTTGTTGAGGAAGCTTTTCCTCAACTGTTTCTTTTTCTGAAGATGCTTGCAAGTATTCCGTAGCAGGTTTGTTGCTAGGGTTGCTATCTGTCTTGGTTGCTGTCTGTTGTTGACTTATTTTGGTTGGGGAGTTTTCACCAAGCGTAATGGGCTTGTTAGCAGGCATTTGACTTTCTTGCTGTAAAGGCTTATGTTCTTTTTCCACGTCGTTTTCATTGGGTAAGTCCGGCAACGATTTCGGAACATTGTTACGTATGTCACTTAGATCATGTTCTTCACCAACAAGTTGAGCACTGTAAGTCTTTGGAGTAGATTGAGCTATCTTTGAATAATCTCGCTTCACCTTATTGTTCTTGTCGATAACTTTATTCGTTTTGTAGTTTGGCACTGATTCCGGTACCTTATTACGCATGTCCCTTATAACATATTCTCCAACAACATGTTGAGCATTGTAAGTTTTTGATGTTTTTTGTGGTTGGTGTGGGGCAGGGTCAGAAGTATTTTTGCTTGACGTCTTATTAGCCGTTTTCTTCTGGTTTTCAACAGCTGGGATCGTTTTTTTCCCTTGCGCAGATCCTGTCGTAATAGTTTTTTCTTCTTGATTTGCATTTGCCCATTTTGCGTTATTAGATTTTTCAACACTCTGGTTTGGAACAGATATATTCTTCGCAGTGTGTAAAATTTGCGATTTTATATAATTATTCAGATGTTTGGGCTTAATCTTTTTATGTGAACGCTGTTTTGGACGTGGTGGGAGAAATTTCGATGCAACAGTATTCTTTGAATTTTTACGGCTAAGCGATTTCTTTTCTTTCATTCTCCGACATAATTCCTCAGTATTTAAGTCAGATGTTCGCCATGTACAGCTCGGCTGACATGATTGGTAAGCAGCATACTGATAGCACGGACTAGGTAAGGAAGGTTTGCTGTTGAAGTTCCCGAAATTCTGGCAGCAATGTGGGGAATAGAACGGTGTAACCCATCCTAGAGGGTTGTCCTGCTGATGGACTGTTATTGGAGTCCACATATAATGGCAGTTACATCCGGCAGTTATCCGATTTTCGACCTCTAGTTGTTCTTCTTGCTGATAATATTTTCCCCCAGAGCTGCTATTTACAGCAGGCAACTTCTCGTCTTCGCCGTTATTCGAATATGACATCTTAACAGTATTTTGAGTAAAATAATTTTCCTCTTCCGAAGTTGGCGTGGAGAAAGAATCACCCTGTACGCTTTGCTGACTATTGTTAGTATATATAACATCTTCTTTACTAGATAGTGTTGGAGACTCATCAGTGTTGTTTAAAGCATTTTTTCCACACAGATTCAGTGACCAAGCTAGATGATTGTCAGTCTCTTGCACCGTTGCCAGCTTCTGTTGGGAGTTCTTACTATTAAGCTGCTCAAGGTACAGGTAACGAAAGTTTTTCAGCTTATTAATTTCCATTTCAAATATGTCGTCGACTTGCATCTGTTTGCTATTATCTGGTTATTGTGGCTTTTGGCTTGAGATGTTGTAAAGAAAACTCAGTCACGACATTCAATGGAAACCCGCTGATTTCGATCGAATATATTATTGCGATCTACAATGTTTTAGTTTCGATTGTTATAGTTCTTTTGTTTTATGTTCATTGCAAGCTCATTTTTAAGTGTCTCACCCACACCACTCTGACTGTTTTTGTATTTGAAATCCATTAATAGTTATGTGGTCCTTGTTTTTTTTTAATTTACAAAATATATATGAATTTTGAGAGAACTTTCCTAATATAACTAGAGGCAATAATAATTGGCTCTCATGACCTACTCTAATCTATTTAAAAATATTTTTTTGTTGTCAGTTTAGAGGGCTGAGCAAACAAAAATTCGGTACATCTTTCTGTACTGCAAGACCATACACTTATATAAAATGCATCCATAGAGGGCGCTAAGTATACGACGTTTGGAGTCAATTTGTTGGTTTCGCAAAACTTCATCTCTTGTGCATGTATTGCCTTGCTGACATAAAAAAACGTCCATAGGTGGCGCTTTATACTACCTTTTTGAACATTAAGCACTGCTTGCTCTTTAACGAAATAAACCTCTTGCGCTTCGTAAATGTTTCATACGAATGCGTCCATAGACAGCGCTTTGGGAAAAAACTGATCGAACATTCAGAACTGCTTTTATGTGAACGAAAACTAACTTTTTGCACGGCTTTAATGTTGCATGCAACTATATACATAGATGGCGCTTTGTCAAAGTCATATTGACTGAACGAGGAGCGATATCCAGCATTGCTTTCAGCTGATTATAAAACAACTCTTGCAGCTCTGGTTTATTTTGCTAATTTTTAAAAAGATGTCCAGAGATGGCGTTTGTAAATTAACAAATTTGTTTTTAATATACCAAAATATTATTAAAAGTTTTAATTTTATATCTAGGGTTAATAGTGTTAAGCCCTTTATAAATGTTTTAAAACAAATTACATTATTATTAATTGAATCAATGTTCATTTTATCAATGCTACTATTATTTGAATTGCTTGTACAACCTCGCACCACAGTGCATTGCCTATTTGCTCTGTGCTTGCCGCTTGGCGTACACATGAAGATTAAGAGCTGGTTCATTCAGTCGCCGACTGTCAGCCAGCGCGCTCGCGGGTGTTTTGTATGTGCTCCTCTCCGCATTCAAACAGATTTTAAAATTAACGCGAATGTTACAAAGTTTTGGTAAATTTAAAAAGTGAACAAAATTAAGGGAAATTTGAATATTTAATCTTAAAAATTATATAAAAGCGTTGTGCATAGTGTGAAAATAATTCTAAGCCAGTATTCAGTTGCAAGCGACTGCATTATATTGTTTTGATGGGTTAGTTGCTTTGAATGTGTATGAAAAAGCCGCCAAGAAGTGAAGTGCCGCTTTCTGGCTTGTGTACAATTTTAGTACAATACATCCTTGCGTGAACTTATGAAAAGTGGCGCCATTTGCAGTGACAGATGCCTGTCTTTGTATGCATTGTTGTACATATATGCAAAAGGACTAAATCAAAGTGGGAGCCGCTCCTCCGGATTCCCCTCACCCACTGGCATTCACAGTTGTTAATATTTGTCTAGTTTTTGAGCGTTTGAGCTTTTGTCTTTTGACTTTTTGAGATCTCAGCTTATGTCAGGAAAACTCATCGCCAACATCCTGCCTTTGTGTGTGAGAAAGCTAACAACAAATAGCTCCACTTACCCACTCAAAAGTAGGAGACAGTGTAAAAACCCTTTACGGCAGGATATAATGCACTTGCATGTGGCATGTGTGATTGTGTTTGTGTGTGCTTTTAGTAAGTGGGTGGTTCCATTGCGCCGTAAAATATGCAATTAGAAGGACATCAAAGCGTGACGCCGCCGCCTGCACTGAAGGGGAGCTGAAGTGCCAGCAGCAGCAGCAGGGTGGAAGAGGGGGAAAACGCTCATCATTAGTGCGCAGCCGTGTGTACATACTAAGTATGTCAGTTTTGTCGGCTTGTCGCTTTCGTCAGTCCGCCACTTTAAACATATTTTATTTTTTTATTTTACATTATTTATTTATATTATTTTTTCGGTTTTTTTTTGGTGATTTTTTTTGATAAAATATGACCGCTGTGGTGAAACGGTTGCCACGCTGTGTGCTTTGCGCTCCGACTTTATTCTTGCAACACTTGCAAACGGCTGCCGCCGAGGTCAATTGGCTTAATTAGTGTGTGACAGCCAGAGGTTTGGAGGGGGAGCTTGTGAGTGATCTCGAGCAACGTTTAAAATATTCTTTTGAACTAAATTTGTTGTGCCTGATTTCATTCTCATTTTCAATTTCAATTCTTTTCTTAACTTTGCTATCGCATTAAATTTAATGGACTCAATTTTCCATCTTTCCTATAGCAAACAAAAATCACTTCAAAACTGAATATGTTTGGCAGACTTATTAGGTCAGACTTTGCTATCGATTATGGACTCAAACTATTCGTCATTAATTTTGCAGTGATATCCGTTTCCTTTAACTGATAATGCACTCGTTGTAAGGCCACGAACTGTTATCAGTCAGTGAAAAGTGAATAACAATACAAAAAGAAAGACATAAATAATGCGGCTCTCTTGGCTGCTGGTCGGCTTAACGGCGCTCTTGACGGTCAGTGTCGATGCATTGAGATTGGAGCAGCGGAGGGAGGAGAGCAGCGATGCAGATCTTCATCATCGACGACGCAACAAAAGTAATTTTGCACAGCTGCGACGGGGCAAGGACAGTCAGCAGCGTCAACGGAGCGAGGAGGCGGATCTGGAGCACGAGCAGGAGGTGGAAGAGGGTGATTATGATTGGATCGATGTGGATACTAGTGATGCAGTTGATCGCACAAAAACCTCACTGGAGTCCATGGGCACAGTTAACAATGCACCCCATGGTAAGTGTCCACAAAGTGTCTTATCAGTACACTTGTGCTGTATGGATGACTGCCCAATGACCTTTTTATTCTTCACTCGCAACTTCAGACGCGGCATCTTATCAGTAGTACATAATATATGTATGTTCATATGTATGAGACTGAATCAATGTCTGAAACTTGTTGCTCGAGCACAACAAGCAATTGTATAAACATGTCTGTTAATGAATTTTGGCATAAGAAAGAATATATATTTTTAAAACAGTTAGAAGGTCAAAGAATTTCGATCAATTAAAGAATATGATATGAAATATTTATCCACAAATGTATAGGTCTCTTTTCAAATGGATGAATATCCATAAATGTGCTCTCATCCGCTTTCTCACTTAATCAAAGGGAATGAAATGTTTTAATTGAAAGTGCCTGATGATGAGCAACTACAACAAGCTTACGAGTATTAATGTCCATACATATATGTATGTATAATTTAAATGCAGTGGCGTATGCTAGCTGTTTTCGTTTGGGGGTAGGTTTTAAAAAGAAACAAATTATTTATGTTTTTAATTATTGTTGGGTTCGTTGCTTATCACTTTGAAAAAGGTTTTTGTGAAGCTTGTTGGCTTGTGGTGTTGGGATTGCAATAATGATATGGTAAATCATTATGTATAACAGTTTTTGTTAGCTTGCAAGTTATTTTTATGTCTACTGACAACGTACAAAAGCAAACATTTTATAGAGAAAATTCGTAACAAATTCGAATAAGAATAGAATAACAATTCTAAATATAAGATATTTTAAATTTAAACATGGTATAATTGATTTGAGACAGAACCAGTTAAGCCCAACTATTAGACAAACTTTTACTTCGGGACGCCACTGTGCATTAATATGTATGTGTGCATTTATGTGCGAATATGAATCTCAATTGAAACAGTGTTCAACACTTATTTAAACTGCTAAAAGCAACGGCTGTTTGTTGCTGCTGGCGCCAGCATATTCAGCATACACACAAATATATATACATATGTGCATACATATGTACAAATACAAACTTGAGCATCCTCCTCCCTGAACCAGTTCAACGCAAGCAATATAGCGTGAGTCCAAGCACATACTATTACTACTTACTACTCGTATAATCAACAACAGCTCCAAAAGCCGGCCGCTTAATTTACGCAACTGAGTGAATTATGGCGAGTGTGTGCGTGTGTTTGTGTGTGTTTTATAAATGTGTTAGATTTCCAATGAAATGAAATTTTATGTGTTGCACATATTTGTCACTGGTGCTGCAACTGCTGCTTAACTGATTGTCGCTTGCCAATGCAAATGCAGAAAAGGCAATAATAAAATATAAATTCTCCCTTTAACGCTCCTTTTGATTTGTTGACTAGCATGCCAAAGTGGCAATTGTAGTTGTTGTCGGCATTATCAATTCATAGACTTGACTTGAATCATTTGAAATGCTTTGCATACTAATAATTCCATGAGTGCCTTCGCATTCTTCAAATTCGATTGTTGTTGTGTTGTGTGTGTTTGATTGTTTTGATGCGCGCATAAAAGCGATAATAAAATTATTATTACTTTTGCATGTTTCGTTGAATAATTGATAAGGCCACCCTCTACGATTGGCAAGGCGATTCTTTCACAATACGCAAAGTATTTGGCCAATCCTTAGCTCGACAAATGCAAGTGTTCGACTAAATTAGCTGCTATTGAGACGTTATCTTTATTTATAGGCTACATCTGCTGTGGTACTTCGTTTGTCGTTGTGTTGACAGCCACTAAGATCATTGGCCACATCTCTATGACAGACGCCGAGGCGAAGAGTGCGAGCAACTTTGCAACTACAACATAAAAATAGCACTCGACATAGTACAACACATACAAACATACATAGAAAACAAGGGTAAAAAAAAACACAAATCCAATTGCTATAGCAGATAGTTCTTTCAAACGAGATACCCTGTAACTGAACATTAACAAACTTTCTCTTTGTTTAATTGTTCCTTAATCAGTTTGATCGATTTGTATGATTTTAAAGGAGATTTAAGAAACATTTCCAAAACAACGCTCCTTAAATCAAAGAGAACTAAAGACAATTTGTCACTCTGTTTACCAGCTATAACAAACACTTGTCAAGCATAATTTTGATCTTTGAATATATAGATATATTCTCCCAATTTGAATCAAAATCAAATGCTGACAATATTCTGCAACAGCGCGTGGAAATCTAAAATCGTTTTCGAGAAGACTTCAAAGTAAATGCTCTAAAATTAGTCATAGCTAAAAACGGTCGCATTCGTACGGGCAAAAAATTGAATACTATGCCAAAAAAGAAACCAACAACAACAACAAAAAACGGTGAGGTTGACGGTAGGAATGGGGAAAAAATAAATATGTATATGTATGTATATTTAAATTTGTGCCGCGCTCTGGCCTGCACCACAGCAATTGCACACTTAATTAATGAGTGGTGCTTTTGATGTTTTGGGAACTTGAGCAGCTGGCCCCATCCTTAGAGTTTCCCCAATGTTTCTGAGCCACCAAAAGCATGTGACAAAACGACATTTTTCACGCAACCAACGAAACTCTTTGAACCCAACCCCA
Organism: Scaptomyza flava; assembly: GCA_030179655.1. NCBI lineage: Eukaryota > Metazoa > Arthropoda > Insecta > Diptera > Drosophilidae > Scaptomyza > Scaptomyza flava. The sequence goes on from JARNME010000404.1 coordinate 19,778,143, forward strand.
GCCTCACACTGTCACTGGTTGAATAGGGTGAGGCATGTGTAGCACATGTTGCACGTCATCTGCCTTTTCTGCCTTCCTGCCTGCCTGCAACGCCAAAGTTCAACACCCAATGAAAAATCACTAAATGATGCGAGTCAAAACAATCTAAACGGCAAGTGCTTAATAAGTAATCAGTCAGTATACTTATTAATGTGATACAAATGTACTACTCGTTGTAAATAGTTGCAAGTAAAATTAATGCAACTATGTGTATGAAAAATATTTGCATAGATAAGCTGGGCAATTGGGTTGAATCGAACTAATTGTGGCAAAAGGGATCAACAAAGTCATCCAGCGAAACGACAACGACAACGTTGTCTGCGGACTTCTGAGGAAGAATAAATATCTCCCAGAGATACTTCATACGATAAAAATGTGTTTCCATATAATGCACACTCTAAGAAAGACGCTTGTATTAATTTTTCTTAATAAAATAAAAGTCGTTTTTAAAATATCAAATGTGGTTCAAAATGCTTGAGGTTAATACAAAATATAAGGTTTTTGGACTGAAAAGTCAAGCAGACAATTTCCTTCGTTTTTGTAAACTTTCATTATATAATTCATTGTATTTAAATTTTCAAATTATTATGTATATATTTTAAAGTTTATTTTCTTTTTCAACATTTATTAAAAAAAAGTTTTTTTCTGCATTTATTTCAAAAATACTTTAACGCTCATAATGTTTGCTTAATACACTTGCAAATTTTTCTTAAAGTGCATGTTAAGCCATAATTCGTTTGTTTTTGACAGGGTTTCTTTTTTTAATGAGCACAGGCCTACAATTCGAGTTTTTCGTGTTGAATAAGCTGTTTCATTTATTTAGCTTGAGCATTTTGTGAGTGGTGTCAAAATGCGTGAGTCTGTGTCATTAAACTCTGATATGCACTTCTGCTTAACTAAAGCTGACTGATTCTTATTTTGTATTTATGCTTGTATCTTTGCAGATATCTTTACATGTTGCAATCAAGTCTTTGGCTCATGTCGTACAGCATGCGAGAACGTAAGTAACAACCAATGTAGCATACGTAAAATGTATACCTGATCCTCTCATGAAAAGAAAGAAAGAATACATTATGACACACACACACTCTACCAACTTTTTAACTGATCTGTTAGATAAGGCGAAAGACTACTGTGCTGTTGAACATATTTCCTGGTATATTAAATGCCCATCGGTTATGAGCTGCATACTAAAATTCAAGGCGCCAACATGTTGTTACAATAAGTTATTAGAATGCACAATGTGCGCGATGCATTCAGAAATTATTATTATTATTATTATGACAGGCTTTGTTAATGCTTCAAAAGAACTTTAAATCACAACTCGACGGCAACTTCCGTTCTAAACGTTATTCTCGTTGCCTTGTCCCGAAAAGATTTAACCAAAGCTGTAATCCAGGCGCGATTAGCTAGTTAATGCTATACACAAAGTTCAAATCTGGCCAATTACAATGTTAATTAGCATAAACTACAGAACAGGTAATTTACAGCTAGCGCAATTTAGACCAAACCAACCTGTTTGCGCCACTCAAAAGCCATTCATAAACTTGAGCATTTGAGTTGAAAATCAATTGGCTTATAAATGTGTGTGTGTGTATTTTGCATTGCTGTAAGCCTGGTTGGTTAGTTGGCTAGCTGGTTGGCTGGTTGGTTTTGCTGTCTAGCCGACCCGCAATCAAATCACTGACATCATTTAACTTTGTAATCATAACAATTTCTAAAAACCAATTAGTTTCTGCACAAGTTTCTCGTTTGTGGCAGGCAGCAGCAGCAGCCAATGCAGAAAGTGGGCTGTATTTTTCATTTATGAATGCAAATGAAGGTATTAAATCTTTGGCTAAATTGAAACTGACAATATGACAGTTACAAGGACTAATATCCGATCGTCGCTCTACAGACCGGTTTACCAATTGGGTGCAGCATCGAAACCAGAGCGGAGCGCTGCAATTGAAACTGAAGACAGCACTTAAATCTCTTTTGTGGCTGCAACGTGTGAAAAGTCGTTTGCCTGATTTTAGCTAGCTGATAACTGCGATTTCCGTACATTTTATTATTGACAAAAATCTGTCTCTCCGAACATTGTCGCAGGCGTAGCCCAACAATAATTGCTTCGAGTACCTGCCAATCTTGATTGCAGACACAGCACATTAAAAGATGTACGAACGAACGAACGAACGAAATGTTGGACCATAAACATGTGAATGAATGAACACACACATGTGTGTATTTCTATGTGTGGGCAGTGTATGTCGTGTGATTTTATGCATGCATACAAGTTGCATGTTGCATGTGGGTGTACGCCTGACACTTCATTACCAACAGCAAAGTTGTTAAGGAAGTTTGTCCAGTTCTGTTGTTGCATGCGTATGTAAATAAATGGTGTTTAGTGCGAAAGAGAATCAGGACTGAAACACACACAGAGAGAGGGAGAGAGAGGAGAGTACAAAGAGTATATTTAATAGACATCGGTGGACTCAGATTACTGTGGCAGATAAGGCGATCCAAAAGAAATTTGTTGTAGTTACTATCTGTTGCTTTATTTACGAGCAAGCGGGTTGTGCCCTCAGACAAAAAATAAAAATAAATAAAAAATCAGAGAAGAACATCTTGAGTGTAACATAATACGCGTGCCATGATCAAACAATGATCCAAAGTGAACCATGGGGCATCCCTTGTTGCAGTTTGTGAAACTGTCTGAAAGTGTTCAATACATGCACTTTGTATATCAAGTTACCCTGATATTTTCATTGGCAAATTTATTAAACACTTATAAATCACTTATGCAGCTATGAGAAGAAAACATGTTTAGCCAATAGTCATAAGAATTATTGTTATTCATTATACCCTTAACCCATAAAATGGGTAAATAAGGGTATAATGGTTTTGTGCAAAAGTATGTAACAGGCAGAAGGAAGCATCTCCGACCCTATAAAGTATATATATTCTTGATCAGCATCAACAGCCGAGACGATATAGCCATGTCCGTCTGTCCGTCTGTCTGTCCGTCTGTATGAACGCGTGGATCTCAGAGACTACAAGAGCTAGAGACTTCAGATTTTGGATTTAAGTTCTCCTATACCATGAGCAGAACAAGTTTGCTTCAAATTATCGATAACTATTCTGGTTTCCGATATAGACATAATATCGATAACAATAAAATATCGAATTTGGAAAATCTAAAAATGAGGGTTGAAGTAATGGATAATGATAGAACTTTTCTGAAAATTTCGTCCAAATCCGTTGAGAAACACCAGAGATATTGAACTTAATCGATTGAAGCTAAGCCAGTATACCAAAGTCAATTATAAATTTAATTTATTTATTGCAACTGGGTTCAGGGTATCTTCTAGTCGGGCTCTCCCGACTATTCAAGTTTTGTAAACGCTGTTGGTTTTTATCAACCAACATTGGCTATTGGTTGAACCAGCGACTATTGAAAAAGTTGCCTTCGCATATCGTAATTAGAATTTTTTCAGAGGTTTATTTAGATTGCAATTCATCTTAATGTTGTACATTTTTTTAATACTGTACTGTTTTAAATACATGAGTAAAAGCTCTCCGAAGGAACATACCTCAAAAATTTAAATAAAATCTTACTGCCTGTGATAAAACTTGTTTATTGGCATTTTTTTTATGATATTATCATGAAAATAAGGAAAATGTTTGCTTAGAACGATTTTACATCGCTCGGTGCATCTTCACTTGCCAGCCATCCGTTCTTGAGATACTTCAATAGAATTTTAATTTGGTTTTTTGAAACTATATCAATAGTAAATACATATTTACATAGACCTCAACGCTTTTAACTAATAACTTATCTTCTTACAGTTATCGTTAGTGCAATTGGACGTTAACAATGGACGCGAAGAGCACCGGACAGAATTAAAAAAGTTTTGTCAACTACATCAATTGGAGTTTTGGAGTTGTGTTAATCGAACTCTGGATGGTAAGTTTGAATTTAGTGTTCTAAAAATAGGTTTTAAAACTGGCATATTTATAGCGGTGGATAGGGGTAAATCATGGTCAGGACGTCGATGTTGCCAATTGGCCGTTTTACCTAAATGCAAAAATATTTGCGCAACTTCAGCCGCTAGCCAGGATGTGTCGGATATCTGTCGGCGTAGCGATGAGCAAGTGCTTTACGATTGTTTTGAACACCAGGAAGCGGCAGACAGTTGTTGCGGGAAGGCACGAACCTCAGAGTGCCTACAGGCAAGTAATATACAATAAATAAAGTGTAGAAAGATTATTTATTTTTTCTGATCAGAATGCAATATCCACCAAACTTTTAAAATGTCTTGTGTTTATTTACCTTGTATGACTGTGTATAATTATTTCGAAACCGGCTTGAGGTCAAGTGCGAAAAAAAAATCAGTAGGCTGGTCAAATGACTAGGTACCTGTTCAGCTATAATAACTTAATTTAAGCAAAGAGTATATAATCAAGATTCCATACTCTTTCACTTAGTTGAACCATACTATGCAAGAGCTCAATGGATAAACATTTCAAAAGTTTTGTTTGTTCTTATAAAATCTCAATTAACATGTGTTCAAAAATATTTTGTTTTTAATCATCGGATAAGCTTGTCGTTACTTATAATTTAAATTGTATAAAACCTTTTTTTTAAATATATGTAATGAATGTAGATCATTCTCTTCTTTTTAAATTCGAAACATTTTCCTTAGTTTGGCTATATTAAGATATACATATGTTTATAAATTAAATATTTATGTACTAGAAGCACTTTGCACTTAAAAAACTATTCATGTTCGATTTGTTTTAACTAGTAAATTGTAATTCGCAGGCGTGCCGTGAAGTCTTTGAGCCCCCAAATGAAACTGGAACTAGTAAGGCTGATGGCAGTTTGGTAGATGAAACATGTGGAGAGCGCAATGCCGATGTGCTGCAGTGCATCCACAATCACACCGATATGACGCCGCCACTAGACGTTGATAAATGCAAGTATTTTGAATAAACATAATTTGTATAATATTAAATCTGATAAGTAAAATTTTTTCATTTCCCATAGATTTACCTTGCTGTGAGTACAGCCATGAACCGGTGTGTCATCGTACTTGCACCGAAGTGCTGCAAGCATCAAAAATGCATCAAAAGTTAGAGCGCAGTGATGTTATATTCGCGCGTCTGGAGGCTGGCTGTGGAATGCCACTACCACATCTGCCATTTTGGCAATGTTTTCTAACGGTAACACGTAAGCTATATGTGCCAGCGGATGGACAAACCCAAAGACGCCTCCAACTGTCATCGAACATTGGAGATTTTGGAGAACCAAATAAGCTAGGCATCGATGCTGCCAAGCGTCAGTGCTGTGAGCATGCGAGTAGTCACAAGTGCCGTCGTCTGTGCACACAAATTTTCACCCATGATTGGTGGGAGACGCGAGTGAGTTTCGATACCGAATGCTTGGAGCAGCCAACGGAGCTGGATCTAAGGCGATGCATCGAGAGTGTTGATGCACCGTGTGAGCTGGGTTGCAATGGCTTAAGCTTCTGCACCAACTTCAACAATCGTCCAACGCAACTGTTTCGCAGTTGTTCAGCTTCGCACGATGCAGCTGCTCGGGAGGATCTGTTGATGTTGCAGCAGCGTGGATATGTACGTGTGCTGGGCCAGGAGCTGTACATTAAGAACACCACACGCTGTGCTCCGGATAAGTGGCAAGCTTTAGTGTGTGCCTTGCAACTTCAACCTTGCACCCGCGTGGGTTTGTATAATGAAATTTGTCGTGAAGATTGTACTGATCTGCTGGATGAGTGCTTGGATTGGACACGACAGCCGCAGCGACCACAAGCAATTTGCGAGCGGCTGCAGCCGCCAGGTCTAGCCGACGATGAAGAACCTATGCCATGTATCTCTTTAAACTCCTATTTGAAAGGAAACGAACCAAGTGAGAAGACGCAAGTGGAACTACATTCACCATGTAACCGCAAGCCCTGCAATGCCAGTGAGGTGTGTGTGCTGCAAAGAAATGGCAGTCAAGGATACGCTTGCATTCCTGGCTGTAGCCTGGGACAGGCTTCCACCCTTATTGTGCCCTTCGGAGCATATGTTCGGGTGGGGAAGACGAGCAGTCCGAGGCCTGGTGTTAGCCTGGCTAGTGGGCAGTTGTTGAGCGCGGAGCACGTGGTTTGTCGTTGTGGACTGCGTGGCAATGTGGAGCAGTGTCAACCGCTGCCAAGCTATACCCATGCTCACTGTGTGCTGCCGGGTGGGAGAAGCTTCCGTCATGGCTCCTCCTTTTACCTAGAGTGTAATCTGTGCAGTTGCTTTGCAGGTGAAATAACCTGCACCAAGCAACAGTGCCGATTGCCAGGCTATGTGGATGCCGGCTATACGAGTTTGCCTTGTAATTGTGCGGCACATTATGTGCCTGTTTGTGGCAGCAATGGGAACACCTATCCATCTGCATGTGTTGCCAAGTGTTTGGGTCTACTTGAAACCAACTTTGTCTATGGGGCATGTAATGCTCGCAGCGGCTGTCAGTTGGCCAGTGACTTGGCCAATCGCAGTTGTCCAACTGGCACTCAGTGCCTGGAGAAGCGTCAGATTTGTTTATCCAGCATGCAAAGACCATGTCCACAGTTTGTATGTGGTAAGTGTGAATGATCTAGTAAATCAGAGACATTTTTATTTATCTTTCATTTGTTGTGCAGTTAATGTAACTTCCTCCAGCTGTAGTACTCACCATGCGGAGGAACTGTGCGATACGCTGGGCAAGACTCATCCGAATCCCTGTTCGCTTCTGCTCAGCAATTCTCAGCTGGCATATTGGGGACCTTGTCGATCAAATCATGACAATGGCAATCAATTAATGTCCGTGTGTGGCATCAATGGGGTTACTTATCGCAGTAGATCAGCAGCCTTGGCTGATTTTGTGGTTGTTGATTATGTAGGACGATGTCGCGAAGTTGGTCTTTTGGTTTCGGATATGGGACGTCGCTGCAGAACTGTTCAATGTCCAGCACCTGCTTCAAAGCATTGTCGCTTAATTGTTCCCCCTGGTGCCTGTTGTCCAATTTGTGGAGGTGGAGCTTTTAGGATTATCTATTCACGCAAACAGCTGGACAGAGCATTCTATGCATTGCGTGGTCAAGAAAGTTCATTATTGACATTGAATGGCATTCTGCAGGAACTGGATCGCTTGGTACAGCTCAGTGAGTGCCAGCTGACAGGTTTCCTTACCATGGAAGTTGGCATATTTGTGGCACTGGTGCCACGCGGCCGTCCATCCAGTCTGCAAATAAAAGGGTGCGAGGCGGAAGCGGAGAAAATATCAGCTTTGATAAGCTCACAGTCGCCGAGGATTACTACCAATCTGGCACTCTCCAGTCTGACGGTGTCTCATATGATGGAGCCGACACTGAATGGCGCAGGATTGGTGACAGCTCACGGAGCTGTTATGTTAGCCATCACGCTGATCGGTTTTTTAGTTGCGCATCTTTAAATTGGGCGTAATACTTCTTTTTAGTTTATAAGATTGTAATATTCGGTTTTTACAAAATCAAGTGAATTCTTGGTGCCAAACATTTAGTGATTTAGGTGGAAGGAACCCCAGCGTGCCTTTCAACAGGTAGGGATTGACCCTCCGTATAATGTGATATTAACTGAAGTATATCTTAGTTTGAATGGAGTATGGACCAAACTTATTAAAGACATAGCTAACGGTTAGTTAGTAAATAATCCTAAGTTTGAATTGTATCGACCAAAGCAGCGCCTATACCTACCTATGTTTACAGCTAGTCTAATCTAATACTCAATACAGTTAACTTGTTATATTATACAAATATATGTTCATTACTCTTGATACTCATTGGTTTTGATATTTTCTGGGAAATCAATGCTTTATTGTTCATTGAACCGTATCCGACCATGTTGAGAAGGCATTAATGCCAAAATGAATATTGATGTACACAAAAACTAAACCAGTAGCCTTAAGCTATTTCCATGGGTACAGCCTGGACGCGCTCGGTAACCTGCATATCCTTGATTGACGTGTGCAGAATTGGTGTGGTGCCCTTTTTGAAGTTATAATTTAGCTGACGTTCGCCCTTCTTGTTGGCCAACTCGAAGTTTCGCAAATACTCAGTGCTATCCTTGCGTATCACGCATAGATCTACGTTTGAGCCAGATCCAAGATCGTTGAAGACACCAGAGGCAATAGCATCACGGACAAGCAGCTTAGCCTCCTCCTCCGTTAAGTTGGGTTTCCAACGACTCTCAAAGACGGCCATAGCTGCCAAAGAGCCTGAACCCATGGTAGCATAAGGCAATTTGTCGGCGCTGCCATGAGGATGAATGGAATATATGTGAGGTCCATTTTTATCGACACCACCCAAAACGAGTGCAGCACTAATGTGGCCCTGGTAACGGAACAACATCTGCTTTAGAATATTGTTGGCGCATACAACGGGCACCTGACGCTCCGTGTTGAGGCGATGCAGCTCCAGCTGAGATGAAATCAAATCCGTGGTCATTTCAGTATCAGCGGCAGTTCCGGCACCACAGCAGCTGTACCAAAAGATGATTAAGTTAAACTATCTTCAAAACATATATATTAGTAATACTCACTAAATGTTGTCGGCCAGGAAGTGGATTTTTGCGCAGTTTTTGTCAGACACAATTGGTCCTTCGGTAGCACGAGTGTCAGCACCGAGCACAACACCATCCTTGTAAATGATACCAACAATTGTGGTGCCAGTTTTTGTCGTTGTCGGCGGCTTAAAGCCTCCCTGCAACAATGCAGCATTGCTAAAATTTACAGATAACAATTTTAGGCGTGAGAATCAAAGATTTTAATTGGAATATTTACCGGCGGCAGTTCTCAAAGTTAAAGCCAGCGCGGGGCACTTCTGGAGCGGTATCCAAAGTCATTTTAATCTATATTTTTGTTTCTTTACTAAAGCCGATGCGGAATGACAGTGCAAATGACAAGCAAAATTGTTAATATTATATCGAGAAGTGTTGTCGGTTCATATTGAATTATTATATCGATAATCATCTGTTTTCTTTTACTTCGATGAATCGGCCTGCTAAGTTTTAACGAAGCCCTGGGAAAATTAGTTTTCTAGACTTAAAGTTACAGTTACTTATGTGAATACGACATATATAAGATATTATTTAAAAGTTGTTTTGTTATAATTGATTAAATGTGAATTTTAATCTGATAGCACGTGCATATTTGTATATATTGTTTTGGTAAGTGTGATTTTCATTTTTGGCACACATTCTGTTTTTTTGTTGTTGCAGTGTTGAGTAACGGTTTTTAACCATTGCTAATGCCTGTTTGATTCCCACTCACAACAGCTGTAAATTCCTTGACAATTTCTGTGGAAAAATAAAAGTTGTGATAAAAACGAAATGGCAGCAGCAACCAAATTGTACAAAAAATCGTTGGGAGTTTTTACACAAATACAGCAGTTCCGAAGCAATGGTAAACCAATTCTTACAAATAATTATTTGAGTCCGCATGCGGCAGCTTTATGTAATGTTGCCGCTATTTAATTCTTGATTGTTGAAAACAATTGAGTTGCATTAAGTATTTTAAATAACTGATGCAAATATGTTAACAAGTGTATTGCTGTTGTATTTTAAGCAAGCTACACCGCTGGAGCTGAAATAAAATCGCGCAATGAACTATTTAATCAGGAGCAGCGTCGTCAGCAAGAAGCTGTGGGTCGCATTGACAAGATTGAAGTGCGATACTTGGGACTTCCCGAAGATGTTACTCTGGTGATGAACAGAAACATATCTACTCCATACAATTGTGCACAGCATTTAAGTGAGGGGCATTGCAAACGGTCTGCCTTAGCGCTGATAGATGGCAGTGTTCCCTGGGATGTGCACAGACCTTTGCCAGAATCCTGCACCCTGCAACTGCTCAACTTTAATGTCTCCGAGCCACATGTGGTCAACAAGTGAGTTTGCATGGTAAAAAATAAACTGACACATATTCATAACTACATATTTAATTTTGTTTTTTGAAGAGCTTTTTGGCGCACATGCAGTTTTATGTTGGGTGCTGCCTTACAACGTGCCTTTAGGGAGGAAGCGAATCTACAACTGCATAGTTTTCCAAGTCCGAACAGTAAGTTTTGATTTTGTATCTTGTTAAACTATATATTAATCATATATTTTGTATACTACAGTTAAATCGGGCAGTTTTGTTCACGATATTGTGCTTGGATCACAAAACTTTCAGCCAACAAAAGCTGAAATGCGTGCCATATCCGCTGAAATGGTTAAATTGGCGGCGCAAGATTTACGCATCGAGCGCTTAGAAGTAGACCAAGAGTTGGCCAAGGAAATGTTTAAGGAATCGTATTACAAAAGCGAGCAATTGCCAAGTATTGCACAGCAAAATCAGAGTCGAGTAACGCTTTATCGACTGGGCGACCACATTGATATTTCTCGAGGTCCCATGGTGGCATCCACACGGTTTCTAGGAAAATGTACTGTTTTAGCGGCACACAAGTTGGCTGACGAAGGGTCATCAAACGCTTTTTATCGCATTCAAGGCGTTGCTCTGCCCAGTGGCTTTGCATTAAATCACTTTGCTTACGGTTTGCTGGAACAACGTGCACAGAAATTGGTAAGGCTTACAGTACTCTGAACTATATATGCATAAGTTTTCTAAATATTATTTATTTGCAGAATTCCGCTCGTTTGCCTAATGAACCTTTTGAGGAACAACGACAAGTGCAACTATCTTAAAACAAGAAACCACTTTAGTTGATGACTATAATGATGTTCTTTAATATTTAAAGCTATACTCTTATAATTGTTACCACATACATTAAAGCTCCTCTGGTCAAAACGAGCTTCAAGTCGTGCAGTTAATTGTTTATTTACAAATATTACATGGTTGATTTTGGGTTTAAAATTCGTCAAATTTTACTTTTTTGTATATACAATATACTTTAGGCATTTGAATATATATATTTTTCCCATGCATTAATACTTCTGTGCCTCCTTATCAATTTTGGAACTTTGACTGTACAATTGGCAAATTAAAAATTAACTACTTAATTATCTATTTAACTCTAATAAAACTTGAGTTAATGTATATTATTTTAACAACTATTTGTAGCTGTTGGTCTTCCATTTTTCAATGAGATTCTGAACACATTTGGACACAGAGTATATGAAACTAAAAACTTTTGAACAAACCCTCCAAATCATGCTCATTGAGTGCGATGATTAACATAATAGCACCACCCAAAAAAATTCCAAATATTTGAATAAATATGCCCTTTGGATCGCGAGCCTGCTCGGGATTGTGGGCCACACTCATTGTGGGCACCAAATCGGCAAAGGCAATATATAAAAATGATCCAGCCGTCGCCGCATAGATCCACTGCGTTATCCCATCACCAATGCCCACAAGTAACAGGCCAATGGACATGCCCACAAAGCTCAGCACCGAACTGACTAGGTTCATATAAACAGCACGACGTATGGAGACTCCAGTTTGAAGCAGCAACGCAAAATCACCCAGCTCATGCGGCAGTTCGTGGCACAGCACGGCAAAGGCAGTAGCCAGTCCCGTGACGGGATCACTGGCAAAGGCTGCTCCAATTGCCAGGCCATCGGTAAGATTGTGCAAGCCATCACCAATGATGACCATAAAGGCAACCGGTGTTAACGGAAGATTTGGCGTCTTCTTATCCAACTTTGTCTCCTCCAGCATGACGTTCAATTCACGAGCTGGCGGTGCCTCAAGTGCTGACTGCTGCTTTCCTTCATCGCTCGATCTGTGATCGTGTCCGTGACCATGACTGTGACCATGACTATGACCATGGCTATGGCCATGACCATGCTTATCACCCTTTAGCATAGGGATAACATTTTCCAGCACATACATAAAAAGAGCGGCAAGGAAAGCACTGCCACAAAGCATGGCCGCTTCATTGCTGTGCTTGTGTCCACGTTCCTGTGGTGTCATTCGTATCGTCTCAAATTCTTGTTCATGCTTTTCTTCCTTGAACAGAGCATGTGGCAACAGGTGCATGAAGGCATCGCCAGCCAATGTGCCAACAGCAATGGCGACCAGGAACTTAAGGATTTCCTGATAAGCGACCGATTTCATCAGCGGCACAAGCAGAATTCCAAGTAGTCCACAAGCTTAAAATGGAAGTTTCTTAGTTAGTTAAGGCGTATTTCTTGGAGTTTATTGTGATATTTACCTGAGAGCACAAACATTGAAATGCTGGCATAAATCCAAGCTGTGGAAACAATAAAGTTAAAGGATTTGTTGATAGATAATTTTGTGCTACTTACCATTCCAAATCCTTTCGTTTTTGTCTAGAATCTTTTGCGTTGCATGTGGTGCTGGCTGCATGCATACACCATTATCAATCTGAGCTAGCAGCGCTGGACAGAGCTTCATAAATGCCTTGGGTGTGATACGGACACTGTTGATGAACTCATTGTACTCCTCTTCGGAATTATGTTCCTCCGTCTGGACTATCTGGCGATACAATTTATTCCTGTGTAGATCATTATGATCTACAAGCAGCGCGAGCAGCGATTTTGGCGATAAACAGGCTGCTTCAGGCAAGGGTGTACCATCGATGGATACTAAAAGATAAATGTAGAAGGAGTTGAATTTTATTTTGCAGACTGTATCATTCTTTTTTGATGTAATTACATTCCTGTTACTTGTCAACACTACCAACTCATTTTATGGCACTGTATGCTGCACATTTAGCAGTAAATCTCAAAAAGTTGACAGTTATGGCAACAGTTTTTCATTTCCGCATCCATATTATGAGCGTTTGCACTACCACTACCAAGTAACAATGGAGATCGCTTAACTGACATGGGATGATGACTATATTTTTGTTTAACAGGTACATACAAACAAATGCATTTATGTACACAAGTACTTATTTATATTAGCACGTTTAAAGCGGCACGCAAAACATGCAACGTTTCTTTGTTTAATGTAGAGTTTACTGTATAGTATATTTTTGTTTGTTTAGATTCTCAGATAATTTATAAACGTAATTAGGTTTTTACTTAAAGGAAGTAACACACGCACGACGCTCTATAAAAACGGACATGATTGTGCTGTCGGGAAATGATTTTGTTCTTCACCTTGGGATTATCTTATATAAGATATTCCATATTTTTAGATAATATAATGCAAATGAGTAAGAAATTGAATTGATGAGCTGCTTTAAATGGACCTCTACTTATAGCAGTTGCCTTGCACTTGAAGTAGCCAATTGAAGGCAATATATTGTCGCCAGACATAGTTCAGCATCCAAAGTCTGTTTTAATGTGAGAAAATAGCTAGAAGTTACCCTGGATGACGATACTATGAAAATTCATTTATAAATCTGAATGGATGTAGGTATAACACAAATACGATTTAAGCGATATGAAACGATAAGATTTAAGCGATATAAGCGATATACAGTAACCTCAATTCGTTCATCATTTTAAGCAGTAAAACTAAAAAGTTTTATGCAAATCAATAAATTGTACAATCGATGTAGAGTTTTAGTTTTCGACTAACTACTGATTTTTTTTTCCTTATCCACGCAACAAATTTTGGACCACTAATATTCTAGTTGAATTTCCCAGAAATAAATAAACTTGACTTCTACAAAGATAACTAAGGCTTAAGGCTTATACTCACTCCCACTTTTTGAACACAGTACAAGAATGACAAACTTGCAAATAGGCATAGTTCCTTTTATAATGCAAATTAAATAGTATTTACTAAATACATATACACACATATAAAAACGTATGTCAGCTTATAATTGTTGTTCAAGTTTCCAATTACTCGGCATTGTTTGCTTATTATTGTGGGTACCTTGCACTTTTTTTTGTAGCTACTTGATTATGGTGGGAACACTATAAATCTGAACTCAAAAGATCTTGTTTTCGCAGAATCTTCACACGTATCTCGGTTATCTCTTGTGCAAAGTAACTTAAAAACAGAGTAATAATACTAAGTTTATGTCACCAAATTACAATAAAAAACCATAAAAATTTGTTTTTTTGGGGTAAGTTATTCTTATTCTTACCACTGCTCTCACGCGTGTGACGATGTTTAGGATCGTGCATTTCACGAAACTCATTTGATTTGTTTCCTGAAGAATGATTCGTTTGATTGAAAAAGTAATCTTCAAGCTGATGAATGGATAGTTGCACATCACTAATGGTGTCATCATTGTTAGAATACTCGCGAGTTACATTTGTTGTAGTATTGTTGTAGCCCTCGGGTCGGTGCTCGTCTATGGTGTGCGTGGGATCGAATTCTATATGTCCTAGACCCAAACTGTACATCAAGTGCTCTAGACCCTGTACACAGAAGAAAAAAAAGGATTTTATAAAAAAAACTTTTAAAAATAAGTTTCATTCACTTGCTTATTATTCTCCACCACTCTTTTAACTTCTAAATATCTTCAGCACAATTTGACACAATTAATTTAAGAAAAAATGTTCAATTTACACCTGACAACATTTGGCACATTTTAAGCTCGTGCTAATTTAACAAAAGCTTCGATTCTACTCAAATGAAATATTAACTCAAATGCGGCGCTTGAGCCTTGAGTCACGTGTTAAACGTAGATACGTTCGAGAATCTCATAGATAATTGCTTGATTAACTTACTTGTCACCGAACAAAACAATTATATTTAGATGTGAATCTGAAAGACTCCACTTACATATTAATGATGATGGAAAAACAATTGTATGAAAGTTGGAAGCGCATCTAAATTGAGTTGACAGCAACTGTCTCTAATCAATGTGGGCGTGTGCCCTGTCTGTTTAAAGTTGACAGGCGATCTTAAAGTTAAGATTATAGTAATAATATGCCTTTAAAATTTACATTGTTTACACTCTGTGTTTTGATTTGGTATGTGAAGTCGGTCTGTCAAAATTAATCAACACGTTTTACTTTCATTCAACCAAAAATTCTTTGTGCTATAAAAATCAGGTGTGCGTACTTATTGCAATAGTAATTATTATACCTTCAGTCCCCGAGACACGCGTAAGTCGTCTAGCAATTGAGATGGAAGATTGGGCATAGCACTTAGTTAGTATGCCGCATTCGTAGCGGGTGCAAAAAAAGCTTGACTTAAACAAACATATTTAAATGTATGAAGGTATGTATGTTCATATATTGCGTAGTGTCGTCGCCGACATTTACGCATGAGTAATGCCAATTGTTTATGGCGGGTGTTTGCATTTTCTGTGTGTATCCATAAATGTATTATATTATAGTCAGCCACTGTTGCCTCACTTTTATTATAATAATATACACACGTAAGTATGTCAATTATAATACTTTATGAATTAAATTATTTGAATCTATTATTTCTATTATTTTTGTTGAAAAAATTCCCCTTCAAACTTGGTATTTGCAAAAAGATTTTTATATACACTATTTTTAACTTAAAACAAAATAATACATTAATTTATAAAAATATCTAATCAATTTTAGCAAATTGTATCTTCAAGATTTTATAAAAACTCTCTCTTATGACATTTGAATTTATTTCACTTTTCATACAAAACTTGAAAAAAATTTAAGAAAGAGAGATCAAATATATTTTGAAAAAGTTTAGTCAAAAGTCATATCATAGACGCATACATATAAATATTTATTGTTTAACATTTAAGTCAACTTCGTCACTTAAGTGGGGGGCTATCTAAACCTTTCACTGCCGCTCTAGCCTAACCTAACCTAACCTAGTCACTTAAGGATACTTTGATGCGAATAAGAGGGTATTTTATAGGCGAGCTCTCTCGAAAAGTCTACACGACTGTCTTCATCTTATCAAAATGTGACTGCTCTTATCTTGATAATCTCACCTATTTTTTGTAGCAATCATTTCATTAAATCACAAACAGATCGTCCCTCTGATCTAGAAGATCTAGTTCATCATATATAGATCAGAGTGTTTCAGTCTGTGCTTTTTTTATCCATGATTATACCCATTCAAATTTACAAAACGACGTACAAACATGAATGTATATCTGTCTGAATGTTCAAGTCTACCCGAGAGATAAAAGAACGTCAAGATTTTTATTTAATTTATGACAATGTTAACGCTAAGACTACATCAATTGCGTTTTCTCACTAAGTAAGTTACGGTGCGATTCCGTTGCTCGCCGCCAACAACAATAAAATGTTATGCGTATCTCAAAGAGCTCACATAAAGATTACTAAGTAGTTATTAAGATTGTTAAAGAATTAAACACATACATATGTATGTACATAGATGCATGAATATTGTACAGGTTTTTCTTGTGTTGATAATGCCTAAGTCTACTTGTATTCAGCCATAACTTGTAAACAAACTTTTAAATTTATTTAACTATCACAATACTATTGAGTCTACAACAGAAAGATCATTAAATGTTGTTCATTAAACTAATGGTCTTAACTTTGGTTGGCCAACAAATAAAATCGATGATATATAACAGAATGTTACTAATTTTATGTATTGGTTTCGGCAAAAGTTAAAGGTGCCACTAACCGATCGTGTGTGTTTACGCTTAATCAGATTTCTTGCTTTTTGCTGGAATTGCAAGGTTTGTTTGGTTTTACCTCAAAGCTGATGGTGTTACCGCTGCCATACTTCTGAAATATCTGCGTCACGTAACGATTATATTCCGTTGATGCGTATATATTAGTCCAATAAACTGAACAAAATAGCAGGTAAATTGCAATCTGATTTAGTGCCATTGCAAACTAGTTTTATTTCACTCTCAACAGGGACAATAATTTTATTTATTTATTTACTTATTTTGTTTGGCAATTTTCACTGAATCAATTACACTTTAAATAGTCATTTCAGCGCTAATATCTAGTTAAATGACGAATTTGGCTGCTGCTGGCTTGGTAATCCCGTTTAGCGGTCTATTAAACGACCGTTTCGCTCACTCACCGCTTTTATACTGATCCCATCGAAAGCAGCTGGCTCTCTTACGGCTCGTCGGAAATTTAACTGCAGTCAGTCGGCAGTTAAGCTTTCAAGAGCTTTTGCTCGGTGTTTTGTTTGCTTACATTGAGCTTAAGTGCAGATAACAGTTTTTATTTTCATTTCAATATTTATTTAATTTAAAATTTTATACAAAATAAATCGGTATACACAAGTACAAAAATTTATATTAATAATATATACTTATTTGTACTTATCGCATGTATATTAATATCTGAAAATTGTAATGCATTATTGTGTTGTTGTAGGTATAATTGCCTTTTGGATATTATGCTTAAACGCTGAGGAACTGATAATTAAAATATTCACAATATTATATATATTATTTGTACGCTCTTATGCTAGTTAGTACATACTTATTTTGGTTTTTCTGCAGCCTGTTGAATCTAAAGAGACAATAACTTTTCAAAAGACTTCATGTGAGATTTGTAAATATTTACACTAAAAATTGTGTTTTGAAAAATAGCTTTGTGCGTTTCAATTATTTGAGAGGCAGTATTAACCTAATTGCTTAGCATGCGAAATAATTGAGGCTTAAGTAAGCTTTAGAAAATATTGATTTCTATTTAAAGGCACTTGACTGCCCTTGGCTATAAGTTTATAAAACCTAATCGAATTTTTCCTGATTTGGCATACAAATAAAGAACTTGGAGCACCACATGTTTATGGCCTGTGAGGTGTCTGCCAGCCATTGAACCGGATTATGTATTGTCAGATAGTAAACGGGAATGCCGGATAATATAATAATTGTACCAACGCCCACCTCTGTGGGTGACTGAGAGCACGATGCAATCACCAAGAACATGCAGACAATCAAATAGATGACTGGTAATGCGAGACTGACCCTTATTGGTCGTTCCGTCTTTGGTTGTTTATAGCGTAACCAGAGAAGACCCGAAACCGAAATGAGTGTAAACAGTGCTTCCACATAGCTGACATAATTGATGAGCACATATGTGTCCTTGATGAATAGTAGCATCAATGTAATCACACACTGTGGAATGAAAATATGTTAAAAAGTAAGTTTACTTAGATAAAGCACAATTTCTTACCAGAAATATTAATGATGGCACCGGTGTCAAACAGTTGATGTTGATCAGTGAAATTGCGGCTGGTAAATGTCCATTGCGAGCACCAACAAAAAACAAACGAGAAGATGCAAAGATGGCGCCATTTAAAGAGCCAAATGTTGAGCATGCCACAGCGAAAGGCATTATCCAGGACATATAGCCAAGCATCTTATCGCCAAATGTCACAGCCACTGCATCAGACGATAGAATTTCATCTGTAGATAGCACCGAAAAGTATGCTACATTCGTCACCATGTAAATGATAGTAACCACGGGCATCGATATGCAAATGGCTTTTGGCAAATTACGATAGGGATCTTTCAGTTCCTCGGTGACAAAATTCAAATAATTCCAGCCAGAGTATGAAAATAGACCACTGTAGAATGCTAATGCTATGAATCCAGGCTCCATGAGACCACCACTGAATGGCTGCTCCCAGTGCTCAGTGTTGCCATCGGCTAAATACCAAACTCCAGCACCAACAATAACCATCAAAGCGACCACCTTGGTGCCCGTAAAGATGTCCGTCACCCGAGTCACCCATTTGACATTGTAGCAGTTGATGACGGTCAGTACGCCTGTAATTTGAAAGGGTAATATAATAAGACATGGTTTATCTTTTGTTTGCTTCCCATACTTACAGATCATAGCTGCCGCTAAAAGCTGCACTGCCTCAATTGGTGCTTCGCAAGAGGGCCAGAATGGTTTCAAAAGATACTGAGCGAATGTGAGGGCAGTAATGGCATTACCCGTTGGCACCAGAATCAGCAATGCCACCCAAAGATAGAGAAAGGCAGGCAATGGACCAAATGCTTCACCAATATATGCATAATCGCCACCAGATTTTGGTATCATTGTACCTGCAAAATAACCAAGTACAATTTTAAAACAACACCAAAACTCAAAACATTTTCGAAAGGTGTAGTTTTTGCTTCTGTTGCTATAAAAAAGTTCCTCTCCCTTAACAATAATGTTTTTTTTTTTTTATGCTCGATACAAAACAAGAGTATATTGGTTTTGTACAATAATCGTCATGGTGTTTGTCCGTCTGTATGAATGTAAGTTTTTGCGACACCCTTCAAGCTAGAGACTTGATACTTTGCTTTTTTCTTCTATGGGCCGAACAGATAGAGTGTCAAGATTAAATTTCTGCGACTACTGGGGGGCTGAGAAATCAATAGATTCGAGAGCTGAAAATCGATCCAACTATTTCGCACATCCTTACAAGAAGATCTAACAAATTTGGTAAGCAGATAGCTTATGGCGCCCACTAAAAAAACACCCATTCCGCGCTCAGCTCCCCGCATTTTGAATCCCAAACGTCCAAACATCCATAGTCCAAACATCCATGAGCTAGAACCACCAAATTTGGAGCCAAGATAGTTGATGTCTTCCCCCAAAAAAGGCCACGTCCACTCTTTCCTCTAAGATCTGCATCAGCCAATCTTTGAAATCTTCGTACACCCCTACCGCATCCCTGCCCCTTTGCAATTACGACTATTTTTACCCGATTATATATTCGAGTATACCGCAGTCGGTTGTGTCCAACTGCAACGTTTCCGGTTGTTTTTTTGTATGTACACATTTAAATTCTATTTATAATCCAAGACATTAAAGTTCTAGAGACAGTTCATATAATACAGCTTTAAGTGTTTTGTTATGGTCTATAACGTTGACACTGCAGTCAATATATGAAAACTTACAATGTAAAAATATATAGATTTAATTCTAATATGCGAAACGTTATTCAACTAACATTGTGTTTATAAACTTTGAAGTAGTTTTCTTCTACATTTGTCAACAGTTGCAATTATATCAATTAAAGAAACTTTACTATCGCTGCTCATTAAATATTTTGGAATTCAAAGTATGTATTGTGTAAAATATTGAATTACCTAAGTTCACCTTAATAGTATTTAAATTTTTCTTATCTTCTTATTTTTTTGCTTCGATTTTCTTGACTATTTTCTGCTTATCTTTCACTATACCGGTCATTGTACTGTTTCAATTGCAACTGTAATTGCATACCCTACTATTATTGTGAAACTGAGCACATTATTTCTGGCATGTTGTTTTACAAATGACAACTATCTCTTATGTGCCGGGCAACAACAAACAAACTGCTTCTGTGGGAGCTTACTTCTTAGCTGAAATAAGATTACAGAACCGTCTATGGTTAAGGAAAAGTGTTTCACTCGGAGATACCTCGTACGCAAAATAACAAACCTAAATAAGAGACAAGATCTAATATACAGACATAAGTCAAAGTGTCTTATAATGTTTGTCAAGAACATATTAAGTATCTAAATGCCGGGAACAACATTTTTACACCTTTTAACAGTTTACATAATACAGAGCTATCCGTTTTGAAAATCTGTCTAGACTCTAGAGTCTAGACATCCGAGCTTCTGAAAATAAAACTGGTTTTTAACAAACAAAAAAAAAAAAATATATATATCAAAATATTAACAAACAAAAAAAATCTATGCGCTGGTAGAACAAGAAGATGCCCTTGAGGTCTTGTTAAGTGAATTATGCTAACAGCATTATAAAGCAATAGAAGCTGAGGTGATCCATTTCTTTCATGTTTTTTTTTTTTTTTTTTTTAATTAAATTATATGAGTTTTGTAAGCGGATAACTCAAATTGCCTAACAAAGACTTTAAGTGAAGCTTTTTAAATATTAAAAAAAAGTAAACGTTTTTGTGAAGAGTCAAAAAAGCTTAATAATGCAAAAATATACTTTGTATACTACATATATTGAGGGCGCTAAGAATGTGCTTAATCAGATATCGCACTAAGCATAAAGTAACGAGGTCAAGAAATATTTTATACTCTTTTTTTTATACAGGTGTTGCAATGTTGTCTGACACAATACAGAACATGCTTACGCTGACATAAGCATTAAAATTAAAAGGTATGCTTACTCACCCAATTCGGCGTAACATAAGGCACCCACCATGCTCAGTACACCGCACAGCACCCAAACGATCAACGATTGCCCAATCGAGCCGGAGAACTTGAGCACTCCTTTGGGGCTAACGAAAATACCGGAGCCAACGATGACTCCGACAATGATAGCAACACCATCAACTAGACCAATTTGTTTCTTGAGCTTTACACCGGAACCTTGACTAGATGTTTCTGTGGAGGAATTGCTGCGTGCACGTGCTTTGCCATCTTCAACTGAGTCCGCTGGCACCTCGAACACCTGGCGGGGTATTAGCGTATCGCTGGCTTGAATTCGTGTCATCTTTTATACTCTTTATTAAACGTTTTATAGTTGTTGGTTAATTGTGTGTTAAACAATCCTTTGGTTTTTTGCTTTAATTTTTATAATTTTATCGGTTTTCTATTTTTCTTTTCACAACTTTTTATCAGTCCGCGCTCTGATCGTGTGGCGTTCTCACTGCCAGCGTGGATATTGCTCAAAAAAAGTTTTCAAGCAGAAGTTTTTTGTTTTACTTTGACGCCGACCGCATGCTTTTTTTATTTTGCTTATTGTACGTTGTTATGTGTGTGTGCGTGTGTGAGTGTGTAATGAAGCGCATGTACTACAAACAAAAGCACTATTTGCAGCACGTTTCATAAAAAAAGTAACACAAAGAAGAGCACACGTGGTCGTTCATTCGCTTTTTAAAATGTTGTTTGGATAAGAGTTCGCCGGGTTTTGTTAAGCACCATCTTTAAGTAGCCAGCTTCTTAAAAACGAAATGGAAAAAATCGTTCCCGTTTTGGTTTCACCTCCTCGTTGTTGTTTGCATTGGAGTCGCACTAGAATACTCGCACCACTGCCGGCTGAAACGATCGACCGCGCTTTACACGCTCTGAGTCCAAACTAAGTTTGGAACACAAATTTACACTCCCCTTTATGCGATGCGGCTGTTTTTGCTTTTGCTTTAACTTTGGCTTTGGCTTTGCATTTGCTGTTTTTTCATACGATGAAGTCGTCGCGCGCGGCAGAGACGTCAACTTCAACGACAACGACAGCTGTGTTTGATTTGCGATTTCGCTCTCTTTCTCTGGAGCGGTCTCTTGCTCTTAGTATGCTACGCATACGCTCTTTGTTTGTGGCTTCAATGGGATTGTCATCAAGTCTTAAAAAGGCTTATGTTGAATGACCTGGCGCCCTACATTAGCCACTTCTCGACAGCCTGAAATATATGAAATGTTTGTTAGACTTAAATAATCAGTAATTCCGTTTTCGTGTCTCTCTCTCTTATTTTCTCTTAGCCAAAAATACCCGCCCTCACGTTTATGTTGTTGTTGACTAGCTTCGCATGATGCAAGAATCGGCGAAATTGCTGCAGCATGTACTATTTAAAGCGGCAAGGCAACTGCTTTCTATCAACCGGCAGTTGAAGCATGGCTAACAAATAGACGCACACATTCTTATGCAAACACACACATACAAACTACTATATAAATGTGTTCTTACATACATACATAAGCATGTACACATGTATTTATTGTAAGCACATTGCTCCTCAACTACAACTTCTACTAAAAGGTAAGCACGTGCACGTTTCTCTTTTAATTGGAATTTTTTTAAATTTAAGAGACTTTTTGATTGAGTGTCTCTGCCAATGTTGATAATATATATATGTATGTATATGCAGTATATATATATAAATAATTTTATTGCTGCCACACAAGCTTAACGTCAATGCAACACACATACATGTACATTCATACGTACATAAATTCAAACTCAGTGACCGTTCGGTTGTCTGTTATGATTATAGTTGGCTAAATTACAAACATAAAAGTCACAAAAATTTAATATCAATTTGTAAGATTGTATATGATTTAATTATGTTGACGTATTTAGAATAATATTTGCACATTACATTTAAGAAAGCTTAAGGCTTTTTTCTTAAACACCAAACACATCAAGCTGCAAAAGCTCTGTAAATAGTTTGTGGAAGCAAAATCAATCGAGAAAATTTAGGGAATTTTAAAATGAAGCAATTATCACAAATGTGGTTTCTGTACGTGATGTACATATATTTAAATAATATTGATGTTGTATGCAGATTCTTCTCAACAATGCTAACATTCATGCGCCAGGCAAACGACAGGATTTCAATATTATGCATTAAAAGCGACATTTAAGTAAGTTTTTAAGCAAGTTAGTTGTTTAAGTAAAGTAGGTACCTGAGTCAGTTTTAATGAAAGCTCTAGAAACTATGGTGGCTATAAGTCATTTATAAATCACTTAAATTGGGTTTAAGTAAACTAAACTTTATATTGTCATAATGGTCATTCGTTTTTTTACACTTTCTTAATTTTCTAAAGGCCAATCATAATGAGTGTTCTTTAAAGCCAACTATACACGACTGCTAAAAAGTTTATTGTATAGCGATTTTAAATTAACTACTTTGAACTGGTTATGTTCAATATTAATGTGAAGTATCTGCTTGGTTAAATGTAACGTGCTCATAATATTTTACTAAATGCATTCAAAAACATTCTTTAAATACTTTCGAAAATATTATTTATAGTTTCAAATGCCTTTTTTTCTGTGGCTTTTGTAAAACACTTTGACACATTATTATCAACTAAAACACGTTCATTTTATACACATGTATGTATGTATGCACATACAAAGTAGGTATGGTTAAATGTAAGTGTTTTGTGGAGAGCAGCCCCCATAACTAATTCGCTGTCGTCGTGGAGATCGCTAGGCGCGTGTATGTCACATTTCAAACTGTGATAATTCAATTTTGCAGTGATCGTAATCCCAATGAACTTTTAGTGCTGTCAACTGGATGCGATGTACATACATACATGCATACACATGTCATGGGGTATGTACAAATAAAAGTGTAAAAACAACATCATTCGTATGTACTTATAAATTGTACTGCAAACGAAGCCGTTGAAAAAAACCCGAATCGTAGCGCCTGCATTTTTTTTTTCATTTTTATAGTGGGCCTGTGTGATTTTTATTGTCGACTGTAATGTTTTTAGATGGGCGAGCGTTGTTGGAGACTGGTAATCTAATTGTAAAAGTCGCCAATGAGGCAAACACACTCACACACTCACACACACACACACACACATGCCACACTTATATACATATACACAAATATTTTTACATATTCTTGTGGATTGTTGTTGATTTGTGGTTGATTAACTGTAGTTTTGACTTTTATTGTTTGTTTTTTGAGTTCATTTTTGTATTATATTTTTTTGTGTCTTCAGTTTTGCGCCCTTGTCATACCCAAAATATGATGGATCACTTCCATAGGCAATTTTCATTAATATTGCTGTGTCGCTTTCCTAATGTCACTATCAATATTGATGTACAAACGGTAAAGTTGTATTCTTCGTCGTATAATATTTAAGTGTATATTCATCCGATCTCTCTGTTGCAACGTCCTTGTGTTTTGATTGGTACTGCAGAGGTTGTTGCCTCAAAACAGTTTACTAAATTCACACTCTAGCTATGTATTTATGTATTATACGCACGTAGGTATAAACATTTAATCATAGGAATTTAAATTTGTTTTTTGCCGTTAGAATAATGATGCGCACGGTTGGAAATCTCAAATGGAACTGAAAGTGATTTTTCGTGTGTTGCACTCTACACCGGGAGAGTAAAATATAAAAAGCTTTAATAAAAATAATGGATATCAAACATTTGGTCTGTAAATTTAAGTTTGTTGCTGTGCTTATGATGTGTGTGGCAGGAACTGTATCCACAAACACTCACATAAATTTGTACTTGCACTCTTAGCATTCTACAAGCAACATATAAAGCAGTTCTCAAAAGTAAATAAGTGCAACATTGTGTCGATTGAGTGGCCTCTCTATGCTTATGTACGCATGTCCAAAACTAATGAGGGAAATTCTACTCAAAGAGTGCATCATGCATTTTACTATTTGTTGTGGTACATTTTTATGCGCTTAGTACTTTCATCTCCGACAAGGTGCTGGTTCTTATTTCCGCTATGTTGGCAACACTGTGATGCATCAAATACGACCGCTTGAATTTTAATATATGTTTAGTACATATACATAAACATATACTACAATATTTAAAAATCTTATTTTAAAAAATTAATAACTATTCACCCAGAGGTGGAATTTTAAATATCTTCGCTGTGGTATCCTCCGAAACGGTCAACAACAAATTTTCCATAGGCTTATAAGCAAACTCATATATATGATAGAAATGTCCAGTTAGTGTAAATTTAAGAGAACCGGTGCGTGCATCAAATGCATTCAGATTTCCCTGAGCCGTCGAGGCAAGCAATGTGCAATCGTTCAACCATTTAAGTCTGGAAATATATTGACCATCATTAGCAACTAATATATTGAGTTTCGTATTAAATATTTACCGAAGAATCCCATCATTTGGCACCGGACTTTCACAGACCGTGCGCAGCGCATACTTGGAATAGTCCCATATAGATATCTGGCCGTCCAGTGAGCCACATGCCAACAGTTTAAGATCCGCTGAGGCAGGCGCAAACGCAATGCATTCAATTCCATGCTCAGCTTGAACAACATTCACCGGTCCATTATTTGTGCAGAAAAGCATTTTGCCTTGCAATTGATTAAATTGATTAACAATCATTAAACTTGTATTATTCAATTGCATGCACTTACCACCTCCTTCGGCGCATACGTAAAACGGCGAAGCCGGTTCGCAGGCGACCGCAGCATGGGTCATTTCACCAAAGGTCAGCGGATGCTGCTCGTTCACTTCCATCAGGACTTGGCATGTCTTCAGATCCCACAGCTTTACAACACCATTCATATATGCAGTGAGCAGTTTTTTGCCATCGCCACTTAGGTCACCAGCCTCACAGCGCGACGAATGACCAGGCAATATTTTGCACTCTCCGCTTGGAATGCGCCAGACATAAACCTCGCCACTGTCCCCGCCGGCAATCAGGACATTAGCGCCGCGATGCCAAAACAGCCAGGCCATATCGAACATGGAGTACTCCCAGACTTTTTTTAATAGGGGTCGCTCGTTTTGCTGCTCGCTTACTTTGAACACTAGCAGTTCGCCGGATATGTCGCCGGTGACCAAATAGTTGCCATCATGGCTAAAATGCGTTTCTGTGACGGTGTCCTTATGATCGGTTATTTCAAATAGCACCTCACCGCTCTCCGTGTCCCAAATATATGCTGCGTCATCCTCACTGCCGGTCACAGCCCAATTGAATCTGGGATGCAGATGGCAGCCAAAGACTGGCGCTGTGTGCTTGCGAAATGTGAGCGCTGCATCATCTCTGATAGCTGCAATGCGTTCACGATCTCTAGCATCATCTTCGTCCTCGTTGCCATCATCATCCATGACGTCTTCAGAGTCGTTGTTTAGACCCAAGCGAGCTTCTAGCTGCGCCAATGTTACTTCTTCCATTTCCAATTCGTCGTTGTCATCTTCATCTAGCGGCGGTTCACCATCCAGTTCAACTTCCTCTAAGAATTCGTCGTCAGCATAATCGAAATCTGGACGATGCGGAGGTGTATTCTGTCGCATTTTACTTTATTAACGTTATGGTTGTGAAATGTTTTTAACACATGCGGCACAAATCGCAATGCACACACATGCACGTGTCGAATCGCACAGCTGATAGTAAAGCGCTGCCAACTTGCTTAAATTAAAAACGGCATAGCGCGTTGTAGGCTTCCTTATTTTTGGCGGTTGGTTTAAAAATATTTTTTTTTTTTTAAACATTTATTTTTCAGTGCACAAACAAATTTTTTGAAATAGAGCGATATAAAACTATAATGTGGATTATCGTCTGTCGGCCTTAATAAACTTTTTTTTTTTTAAAGAAATCAACCCAATTAAAGACTTATTAAATCAAAGTTATGTCATACATATATATTTTCTTTTACATTTTTTTCTTTAATTTACCTTGCAAAACATTCAGTCTAATCTCTAATTCTTCAATGGATGGTAGTTCACCAAAATCACACTCTGCGTTACATTTCTTGGCTGCTACTTCAGCATTATTTATTTTCTCGTTGACAGCTGTCAAACGGTTCTGCAGATCAGCAATGTTGTTCACCATGCGTAGTACTCTATCCTTTTTTTGATCCGTAATGTTCTTCATAACAGCTTCCAGGTAATCTAACTTTGAAAATATATCAGAATTATTATAATTTGACTTTTCGTATATGTTAACTTCCTTAAGTTTTTTCTCTAAATCAAAAAGTTCTTTTTCAAGATGATTCTTAGATTTAGAATGCAATAAATCTTTTGATTTAATTTTTCCGATTTCATCCGCAAAATTGTCACCTATCCTCTTCTTTAAATCTTTAATAAGTTGAGATTGGTTACCTTCTGATTTTGTGCTATTTGTTGTAATGGGTAAAATTCCTTCAATACGTTTTTCAAGGCTTTCCAAAAGTTTATTATGATTATTGTTGATTGGTTGCTTTTTAGTTAAGTCATTAAGCATATCGTTTAGGTTTTTTAAAGAAGTCTCTGTTCTTAATTTATTTTCTCTGTGAGTGTTAATATTTGCTTCATTGGCTTTGGCTAACTCCTGCGATTCGGTTAGTTGTTTTACGCTATCTAAGCAATTATTAAGTACCTTGTCCTTGCTTAAATCAAATATTAAATTTTTGCCATTCGAAAGAGATTTATTTGACGACAAAGATTGGCTTTGTAATTCATCAAGCTTCGCTTGAAAATTTTTAAGTTTTTTAGATCCATCGCTAGCAATTTTATCAAAATATAATACATTGTCAATATCAGTGTCTGGTGAGTTGGTATTTAAAGTGACTGATACTTGTTCAATTTGCTTGTTTAAATTTGTAAGCTTTCGATTATTTTCCATTTTCTGATTTTTTACTGTTTGCTTCAAGGCACATTTTTCTGTACATACTACATTTAAATGTGTTACTTTTTTATGCTCATTATTTAATAAACTGTTTGTATTTTGAATAATTTGATTTGCACTCAATAGTCTTTTGCTTAAATCCTTGCCTAATTCAGGTTTGAAATTATATAATTTTATGTCATTCATAATCGTTTTAATATTATTAACGTAACCGTTAAAACTGCTGCAGCAGATTTCGTTGTTATTTTTCTTTACCAAAAGACTTTCATCTAGCAATTTTGCTCGATTTCGTTCATGTCTTAAGTTTTGGCTTAAATTATTTAGATATTGGTTAAGGGTGTTGTAATTTGAATTGGTTGATAAAATTCTTTGCATATAATCTCTATTTACTTGGAACTTGTGCTTAGCGCCGTTCAGTTGCATCTCCCAATGGTTGCAGCACTTGCTCCCAACTTGTTTATGTTTAGTAGATGTTCTATTTAAGTACTCCAGTCTTATCATCAAATTACGAACATCAAGTAAAGCCGAACCTGTTGAATTAACTCTTTCATATAACTCAAAAGCATTAAGTTGCATTATGGTGTCAACATAATCATTAATTACTTCAATTCTGTCACGTAGAATTGGATAAGGACAACAATTTCTGTTTATTTGCAACTCTAGTTTTGTCAGACTATCTGGTATCATATTGATTAAATTATCCAAGTCTTCACCTGTACTTAATAGTTCATTTATCCAAAGGACAATATCTTGGTTTTCATCACATGTTTGACTCTCTGGCAACCCAATCATTATATCAGTTGTAGTTGGAATATCGTAATCTGTGGTTTTGGTTTCAATTACATCGTTCGTTCTATTGCAAATGACAAATTTGCCGATTTTGAAAACATGCCAAAGATTAATTTTGATTGCATTTCCATTGTCCAATTCTTCTTTAACCGAAAAAAGATTGCTATACAAAAATAGTTTCTTAACATCTTCTTGCCACTGTTGCGCAGTCTTCCAAAAGATTTTCAGATCACTTACAGATAAATTCTTCGGAACACAATTTGCTCTTCGAAAGTCCTCGTCAATGTTTTCCAAAGAATTGTTTTTATTTGTATCCGATTCATCAACCTCTTCATAGTCATGCGGCGCATCAAATACTAAAGAACAAACCATAACAATTTTAATACATTCCTCATACTTTTTTATTTGGCTCATCAGCTTATAGTTGTTTGTCCTTTGAGCAATATTTTCATGTTGAGAAACGTTTCTTATCAGGCTTAGGGCTACAACTATACCCAATAACCAATTCTTTGCCTAAATAAATGTAATATTAATGCTTTTGCAACGTACTTATTGAGTTATACATACCATATTTAAGTTTTGATATTTATATTCTGCTCTCTTTGAAGTTGGTTTGTTGACTGCATACAAATATTGTTAATTTCTTCATTGACTACAATTCAATAATTGATTTTTAGCAAAAATTATGTACGTTAGGCGTGCGAAGCATTACGTTTTTATTACCATAAAGTGAATCGAATTGATGTACAGTAGACACATATAACTTATAATATTCTGTTACAAATACCTTTTAAGTCGCTGAAAAAAAGGGTTTGAAACCTGTCTGTTTAAAAATAGTCGATAGGATAGTGGTTTTTGTGTTACATCAGTTGTAAAGTGTAAAACACACATTGGTCCAATAAATAACGCTCCCCTTTTCAAACAACTCATTAGCAGCGGCGATAGCCAACATGGCGGAACTCTTTTATCCTGTATTTTTATGTACAAACATTTACTATTTAAATGACTGAACATCACACAAATGTGAGTATATACACATACATATTAATGTAGTTCTTTTTGACTGCCTGAAGATCTAGTTTTAACAATAACACAGCAGTCGAATTTGAAAGCGTTTTACCTAGACCTTTATACGATCGATCAATTACTATAGACAAAATATATGCTTGTAATTATGTTCTTGGGACTGTAACAATACAAATTTTAGTTAACGAAATCATACCTAAATTATGCTCTATTAAATTTAAGCCCGTTTAAGCCCGTCACATAATAATGATTTCTGTTTAGAATCAGTTTAGTTATATTCTAACAAAGTGCTGTGACTATCAAATGCACAAAATTTCAGATTTTTTGTTTTCTTTCAATTTGACCGCGGACCCACAGTAAATGGTTTGACTCTAAGAATGACTTCGAAAAGCGATATAAAAGAAAATGTGATAAACACAATCGCCGGTCAAGGGTCTTATGATAAGAGCATCATGTATGGATATATACATACCAGCATAAGTATACATACACACACACACATATCTGGCTGCAACCCTGCCTTGGACGTTTACACATGTGTGCATTGTATGTTGAATGCATATATGTATATAGAAGTTTTGTGATAAAAATTCTTGTTTCACATATGTGTATGAGTTTGTTTTGTATACTACTTATCTCTATTTATAATGGATTGTTCTGCGCCGCGTCACGTTCGCGACCTGTATAAAAATGGGTAGATCTTGGGCAAGAAAATCAGTTCTCAGCGGCAGTCGTTAGTGGCAACATGACTGCAGCGTATTTGGTCTTAAAAATACTTGTAAGCGACCAGAGTGCGTTGAAAAATGCATATAACTTATCGCAGAGGAGCTCAAAACTGTGAAGAAGGACATCTCCCAAGCTCAGCATGAGGGATGCAGCTTTAAGGCGCTTTAAGTGCAAACATTTTGATTTTGGTTGGTGTAAAGCTTTAAAAAAGTAAGCAGTCATATTAATCACACGGTTTGAAGGATGACAGCAAACAACTGAGCCGGGCATGACAAAAGTGCAATACACATTTAAGGAATCTACACTGAGGATGACTTTATGTTCGCAAGGGCACTTCATCTGAAATGTATATAATAAAGAAAATCTCGTTTTTATATTTAAAATTAATCAGTTATTAGTATTTGGTTGTATTTAACTAAATAGATAATACTACAAAACAATGGCAAAATTTTTAAAAGTCTTCCGTTAGATATAAATGTGTGTTTATAATTAAACTTTTATATGTTTTAGTATAGTTTTAAGTGTTATTACAAAAATTTGGTATAATAAAAATTAGCACTTACATTTCAAATTTATATTTTTTTATTTCCGGTACATTGAGGATATTAAGTAATGATAGCTGTTATTAGCAAAAATAATTGCGATATATATATTCCAAATCGTTACGTAGACATGTCACAGGCTTCTAGAATTTCTCGCTAAATGTAAAACCAAAACCGAACATATGATTTTGCTAAACACCTAGTTACTGAAAAATAAAAATATGACAATGCTTTTTAAAATGAAATTTCACCAATTCTCTTACATTAGATTTGGTAGTGTTCAACCTTCACTTTAAGTTTTTTTTATAGTAGAGCAGACATAATGTTCTGTGTAACCGTTTCAAGCGCATTTCGCTTAGGATTATTCAGGACTAGATACAAGTAGTTGAGTGCTTGCATTACAAAAACTGTAAATCAAAGAAAATAAAGCCAAAAAGAATTTATTTTTATAATTTCTTTATTTCACAAAAGTTTTGTTAACAATCAATCCCTACGCAGCCCCGTTGCAATTTCGTATCTTTACCATTTGTAAAGAAACAAACTGTTGCTGCTGTGACATTGCAAATGTCCCACAAGAGTCTTTAACATTTTAAATAGATATTTAGAATGCAAAGTTACTCCTAAAAGTCACATCGTGAACTTTTTTCCCCTGCTGTTGAGCTCAAAGTCGAAGTGCCAGAACTTTGATTTGAAGACCACAGGCCAATTTACCCGACCAACTGAAGCCATATAACTTGAAACCCAGATTCACTTTTGTGTGTTCCTTCATGCTTGTGCCCAGCGATCATGGAAGTTCCACTCGATATCGTAAGGCTTCACTGACTTCGGATGCAGGGAGGTCCAAAAAAATGTGCCAGCATTGGTGCGCGCAAAGTGTACGGGAACATAGTAATCCTCTTGATCGAATGTTTGCAATTCTCCTGATCCATCTTCGCCATAGACAATAATGGCATCCTCTTTGGCGCATTGGCGTATCTCTTCAAGCAGTCGATTCTCGAGATGCTCATTGGACATATTGTCCATATCGTTGCTCAGCCAGTCGAATTCAGCTTCCTTCTCCTCCGAAGCAATATATGAGCTGCGTTTCGGTTGCTTGTCATCCTTTAGCTTGAAGACGTGGTTAATCAGTGGCTTAAGAATGTTTTTAAGACGACGTGTTGGAGACACTTTCGATTTGAACGGGTACATCGGCAACTTTTTCTTATTGTTGTAGCTTATTTGTTTGTTTATAGCAGACATCTTCGTGTTTTTATGTTAAGTTGTGAGTGATAAGTAAAGATTGTACCACGAGTATGTTGTCGGTGCAGCAGTCAAACGGTTTCTGATACTCTCTCCCGCATGCTTGGCCTATTTATACACTCACCCCCAGCCGCAAGACAAAGACTCTTTCTCAGAGAGTTTGCTGCAGCATCTCAACCAATCACATTTACCGAAACGTGGCAGGTGCTAGGAGTTTGAAGTTTCTCACGCTTAAGCAGTGCAGTGCAATGCTCAAAAGAAAAAAAAAACTAACAGGTAAGTAAGAAGAGTCCTGGCAACTTGCCCTGACTCAAATAACGCTAGAAGCGTGGGAAACCTAAGTCTATGTCTTGCATGGGTATTATCCTGCCAGCATATTTGACGTGGGAACCATCATTTCTCGGGTTTTCCTTCTTGCAGCAGCAGTGCTACACATTAATTGGTTAATTATTTGCTTTAGAGTTTTCTGCAATGTAATGTCTGATGGAAAGGTTTTTCCTTTTGTTATTGTAACCCAAAATGTTTATTTTCTTATTATACTATTATTGTTATTTGACTGTTTTCCGTTGACATTCTTGCGTATTTTTGAAACAGTAATGGATATTTTATGCAAATATATAAAGTTAACTTATAAGAAAACATTATCTAATAGTATATACACAGAGAAAAAAAATCCGTTCTCGCTAGTGCAAAATCAAGAACATCCGTTGACATAAGTCTGCAATGCACCAATTTTCTTTATTTTTCCTTAAATTGAGAACGGAATTTTTAAGACCGTGCATACTTTATTCTCTGTATCTTTGCATTCGTATACGCTTTAATTTTTTTTTTTATACCCTTAACCCATAAAATGGGTAAATAAGGGTATAATGGTTTTGTGCAAAAGTATGTAACAGGCAGAAGGAAGCATCTCCGACCCTATAAAGTATATATATTCTTGATCAGCATCAACAGCCGAGACGATATAGCCATGTCCGTCTGTCCGTCTGTCTGTCCGTCTGTATGAACGCGTGGATCTCAGAGACTACAAGAGCTAGAGACTTCTGATTTTGTATTTAAGTTCTCCTATACCATGAGCAGAACAAGTTTGCTTCAAATTATCGATAACTATTCTGGTTTCCGATATACACATAATATCGATAACAATAAAATATCGAATTTGGAAAATCTAAAAATGAGGGTTGAAGTAATGGATAATGATAGAACTTTTCTGAAAATTTCGTCCAAATCGGTTGAGAAACACCGGAGATATTGAACTTAATCGATGGAAGCTAAGCCAGTATACCAAAGTGAATTATAAATTAAATATATTTATTACAACTGGGTTCAGGGTATCTTCTAGCCGGGCTCTCCCGACTAGAGCCTTCTTACTTGTTTTACTAATAAAAAAGTATAAATTCTTTTTTCCAGCTAACAGACCGTGCATACTTTTTTCTCAGTGTATCTTTGCATTCGTATACGCTTTAATTTTTTTTTTTTTTTTTACTAATAAAAAAGTATAAATTCTTTTTCCAGCTAACAGACGTTATTCAAAACCTTACTCAGCTGAAGAAAATATGTGTATACTTTTTTTTCATATATTTTTTCAGGCTGTTCTAGCATTCAAAAGAATATGATTTTATATTGCTATGCTGTTATTATGTATATTTTACCTGAATCTTCAACCATTAATAATCTAGCAGTGATTTCTTATGGTTATCAATCGAATAATAATATGCGAGAAAAAAAGTGTGAAGAATATTACAAAAACGAAGTTCAAACACATTATTAGTCAAGAAGACCCTTGCATTCATCGTAGGGTTGTGGTTATCCATAGTCTTTTTCTTATTTTCCCTACCTGTTCCAATGCAATCTGAGATTTTTTTGTTGCACTGCTTAAAAAAAATATAAATATAAAGAAAACAAAACAAGCACTGGCCGCAACGTGATTTTTTCGAATATTTTGAAAGAAGAAAACAGGTTTTTCGAACCCAAGGGCGCAGGAACAGGTAGCCAAGAAAGGCTTTGGTTCTATTTGTTATTCTGAAATGGAATGTTCGGGTTGCCTTCAGAGCTGTGTGTGTGTGTATGTGTTCAAATGTTAATGCATGCACGTATACACTTGTCCAATGTATTTAGAATTTGAAAAGATTTTGTATGTTTATGTAAAAGACCCCCTGCTTACAACATTTTATTCTGTTTGTGTCTCTTACAGTAAAAAACCAAAGTTTTAAAATAATTTTAATATTGCCTCTAAATTTATGAACATAATTAAAATACATAAGCCTATGGAAGACATTTGTTAATTTTAAGTTAAGTAAAATAAGTAAGATTTAACTGGCATCATATATATTATTCTGAAACCAAATACTAAGTGTTTTTTTTTAAAGCTTTTAAAAATTATAATTTTTTTTTGTCCATCAAATTTTGCTTGGTGTCACGTCTAAGGCCTTTACATAGCAGGTTTTCATAAGCTTGAACTGTTTTCTCTCCATAAAATTCTGTTGCTTTGTTGATTTAAAGGTTTTGATTGCCACTTTAAAGGCATTTTGAATGCTCTTAAGTGTTCTGCAGTTGTTCTTCTTCTCGTCCACTTGTAGAGGACTGCTCGCAGCATTTAAAAGCAATTCATATACCATTGTACAGATGACTGAACTTGACAAAGTGTTGATTTGATTTGATGTTCACCTTACGAAATCTCTGCCTATTTATATGTTAGACTTAACAATCATCCCTTGCTTGTGTTGTTTTCATCAACCAATCGCAGCGTCGTTTCAGGCAGGTGTTTCGGTTTCGTTTCGGGTTTGCAACTCATGCATTTCGTTCTTTCGAGTCATTTACAGGTAAAGTAATTTGGGTATGGGTACTTTTTGAATGCACGTGTGTCTGGCTCACTTGTCTACCTTTTCCCTTTTTGGGCAAAACATCAACAGTCATTGGTTACTTCGTGGGAGAGAGATAATTTCTGTTGAATATTTATTGTTGTGTTATTTTTTCCTTTATGTGCGGCAATCATATAAAAATTCCTTTATCGGCTTTCCCTTACCACTCCCAATCTGTAATTTGAGTGGATTTTTATTTGCGGAGGAGTTTTTTTTTACGAATTTTGTGCCTTGATTAGTCTTGCCATGGTCGTTAGAACGAAGCCTTGAACCCTCGTTAAACACATGTTGCCAGAGAAGAATTAGAAGTGAATGTATTCGATAATGACAGGTAGTTTAGACATGTGAGGTAAATGGATTGAGTTCTGATTATTTCCAGTTTATCTTATGACGGTGACTCAAATGTATCGCCCTTTTGTGCAAGCAAGGATAATTAATTGTTAAGGATTTTTTTTCATATTAATTTTATGCGTTGAATATTTAAATAATACAAAGTGAAAACGAAGCAGGCGCAACTGACTAGTTTTTTTTAAAATTTGGTGTATAGTCTGATAACAAAGGGACGGTTTAAGGATGCAACTCTATGGAGGTCAACAGCTTTCGGTCACCAGCTATTTTCTTGTGGGCATGGAATCCATTTTGATGCAGATTCTTGGGGAAGCTACCAGCTTCCTACCAAAGTTGGATACTCTAGCTCAAATATATTATGCAGTTTTTTGTTAAAATGTGAGAAGTTTGTGTGTTTTATCAATTTGCACCTCGTGGTGCGTCGACTTGTTATCGATTTCCCAGCCCGCAGTGGGCGTAACGCCCCAATTTTGACACACAGGGACCAAGACATTTTTAAAGTTTCAAGTCTCTAGCTTTACGGGTGTCGAAAAATACTGACTGACGGACGAACGGACAGACGTGCAGACACCATGAATAACATTGCACGAAACCAATAAGCTCTTTTCCTTTGGTAATAGAATTTGGTATAAAAATTTATTATAGTAACTAGCACATCTACATCATTTGAATTTAACAATGAAAGATGACGATTTATAATTTTCCTTTCTTATAGTGAACTCAAATTTGTTTTCTTGAATTGATCTACTGAGTGTACATAACGACAGCATCGCAAATATTTTGAATACTTTTAATTATTAGTGTAGTAAGATTACACCTTACACTTTTGTAAGTGGTGTGCACATATCACATCCCCTTTGCTACTATTTAATTTATTTTTATAGCATACTTCTTTGATAAAAATGTGGTTACAGTAATATTTTCCATCTTAAAAGTATGCCACGACAACCTTTAAGGAATCATGTCGAATGTATCCACACAAACCACGTTCGCTTAGAGCCCGGTTAATTGTCCGCCTTTCTATTTAGACGGAACAGTGATTCCTGAGGAGGCTCACATGGAGTACGCCCCTCACACGCAATCGGAAAAAGGCTGACATGAGGCTGAGACAATAAATCTTAAACTAAAATCAAAAAGATAAAATAAATGTCGAATGTTATATGTATATGAAACATTATGAAACTCTCCTAAAAATGAAAAAAGTACTGTAACTCTGTTGCAAAAACTTGAAAATGTTAAACACATAATTATATATTATTTTATTTTCCTTAATTTCGTGCAAAAGTTTGCAACAGGCAGAAGGAGCGCCTCTAACCACATAAATCACATATATTCTTGATCAGCATTAACAGCCGAGTCAACATAGCCATGTCCGTCTGTCTGTTGGCATCAATATCAAAGACAATGAGAGATAGACACAAGGGTGACACTAAAAAACGGGGTATCTCTTAAACCCTCTAGAGAACTCTTTTCTGTGTTACTAAGAGTGTGAGAGTAGAAAAGGTAATAGACAAAAACATTAATAACAGATACCTCTAAAGCAGTGTTTATAAGTAAGTCTTAAAGGACTAATTGGAAGCCTACTGAATTAAAGATTACTTTGGTGACGTTTCATAACTCACGCCATAGTTCATTAACTTCGTTTTTAGAAGTAGCAAGAGAGAAGCTATGTTAATCATCGCTCTGATTGCAATCATAGGCAGTGTTCGGGTTTGCCTCAACCCGAGGATGCTGTGAATTTAGCTCTCTCGCAAGCAACTGGTTAGGGCAACATCTTAGTGTGGGTGTTTCAAATAGACCTTAAAAACTGTGAATCATTCAATTGTGCAAGATACGCCTAAGCTGATTAATTCGCTTGATCGAACTATTTGTAAGCATATTGAACATTATTTTGGCTCTCAATTGCATTGTTGTACAATTATTTGTGTTTAATTTCAACACATAAGTCGTATGCGGTTACCAGCATACATTTTTTGAATGATTATTTTCATTTACATCGATATGGGTAGTGGGCTGTCATTTGAAAAACCTTAATGTTTTGATTTAAATCTGGAATAGTATTTGAATGATGGAAATAACAAACTTATATGTTTTTTTTCTAGTGCAAATATTTATTATGTTGCTTAAAATAAACTAACTTAGTTCTTACATGGAAGACAATGATTCTTAGCCTAAAAGTAACCTAACAAACAAACATGGAAGACAAATAATTTTCTTAAAACTATAGTATTAGAAAAGAAAAAGCTATTATACAATCACAATAATTTACAAGCTTGTTATTGAAAATGTTTAATGCATGACGGTTGGTTCCCTACTCTAATATCACCCTGAGATTATGGTCGTGCCAATTTTGTCACCTCATGCGACTATGTGACGATTGGCATTAAAG
The DNA here is from genome assembly GCA_030179655.1 of Scaptomyza flava. NCBI lineage: Eukaryota > Metazoa > Arthropoda > Insecta > Diptera > Drosophilidae > Scaptomyza > Scaptomyza flava. The sequence goes on from JARNME010000404.1 coordinate 19,815,967, forward strand.
CTGACATCAATGTTAACACCTGAGGACGAGCGGGTTAAGCCTGAACCCAACGATCGTATCTCTCGTGCATTGTGTTCGCCTTGAGCTGCTGGCATGCACCATCCGCCGAGGTCCAAAAGAAAGTGCCGCTGCTGGTGCGTGCAAAATGAACCGGAATGAAGGTCTGATCGGGAAGCACAGGCACAATGAGCTGTTGTTCGGCTTGCTGGACGATCATGGCCGCATTGTTGGGGCACTGGCGCAGATCGTTGATGAGACGCTGCTCCAGTTGCTCGTTGGCCTCGTTGTCACAGCTGGCAATGGAATCTTTGCGCATGTCCTCCAGCGATGAGTTGATCTCGTTCTGTGATTGAACCTCGGCCAGTGTCTTGCGTATGAGCTGCTTCTTTTTGATCAGTCTGAGGAGTGGTTTGACAAGTTTCTTCAGACTCAGCATTGCCATTGTATGTTGATCGGATTTTCGTTGCTGCATCATAATGCTGGTTTCAAACTTGTATTCCCGTGTTATAAAAGACATTGTGAATAAGTTGTACAAAGTTGAAACTGTATGTCGCAACAGGCGGGCGACTTGCCACGTTTGCTAGTCGATGGTGTTCTGCTCTTCAACGAACAAAATTCCTGCTTTTATACGATCGACGCTCAGACGATCTCTCTCGAAATACACGTTGCGCTCGCAGTGCTCTCTGTTCCTTTAGCCAATGAAAATACGCCCTTTAGGCAGGTGGTTGTTTGGTTTGCACACCAGAGAGGGAGAGAGAGTGAGAGCGAGCCTTTGCTTGTGCATTTCACAGATTTTTAAAGTGGATTTTTTTGGTTGGCATTTTTGGTTTCACAAAAACTGTTTCTTGTTGCGCTGTCTCTCTTACTCATTACCTGCCAAGCATTAAATCTTTGAATATCCCATTGCAAACGTACAAGTCGTTGCATGTTCGTAAAAACCCAACCCTAAGTGCTGAGGATTTAACAAATTCGACACACTATCCGAAATTGGCAGGGAGAAAAGAAAACAATAGTTTACATATCTTGCGCAGCAATCTTTTTTTTCGAAAAAAAAATCTACTTGTTCGTCAGTTCATTGAGAGAGATCACGAAAATGCCAACCTGTAGGTAGAAAGTAACGTATTTTCTGTGTACTGGATTTTATTTGGTTTTCGAAGGTTAGTCAAAACGAATTAACGCGCTATTTTGGGATATGCCGCGTTGTCTGAGTGTCAGGTAGTTGGTACACAACTATGTTTGCATGCACATTTGTTTGTCATTGTTGTTTTTAGGATCCTTTTCTGTTGGTGCGTGAAAAATTTCCAACAACGCGGGTGATGCATCCTTAAACTCAAATTCAAAATTTTGAGGAATTTTGTCGGCATATTATTTGTGAGCCTTTTAGTTGTTATTTGTGCGTCTCCTTTTTTGGGACGTTACTTTTTTTTTTATATCTTAAGGGTTTATTGCAAGCATCCGTTAAATGTAATGTCCATACATTTAATGGATGCTTGTGTATTTGTGAAGTTGATCATAAGCAACCATTAAGTAGTAGATACTGTTTGATTACTCTTTTAAATGCTTGTTCAGGAGCCCAAAGTTATTTGTAAAAGGCAGACAAAAAGCATTATTGAAGGAAAAAGGGTTTATGAATGTGCCATGCATATTGTTGGGATATAAAATTGACCAAAAAATGCATATAAGCAGCAAAATACAAATATTAGCCAATATTATGATCCTTCTAGGATTTAGCTGAACTTAAGTGACACCATAACTTCAAGCAGCAGCATTTTGCATTGAAGGTAAATGTTGATGCAGTATTACAATAAATGATGAAATGCCGAAAATTTTGTTGCAGAAGCAGAAACATTTTATACTTACATATGTGCATACACGTACATACATACATATGTATTTATGCACTTTGAGTCACTTGCTGGTTGAAAACAATCGTAGTTTACTTATGAACACGGGTGCTCTTGATCGAACTCTGGCAAATTACTTCAGCCTCTTGTTCCTTTGGTGTTCATTTGTAAGTGTTACTTACATACATACATACATATATTATGGGAACTAAACGCTGTATGTACACATGGAGCATGTCTATGTTTTTAATAAGTGAGGTATAGGTCTTAAAATTGTCAGTGTTGCATAAAATATATCGCACCATTTAAAATAAAGTAAATGCATAGAACTTTTTCCATCCGATGTGAAATAAACCTGAAATAAAATGTTTAACTGTTCTTTTTTCAATAAAATAAAGCAATAAATTAAACTATTTCTTACTATGATAGTTGATATAAGTTGTGATAAACATCAAGTTTAAATATCCGCCCATTCTAATACCGATTTATCCATTATCATAAATTTGCTTGGCACACAAGATTAGAAAGGGTTTTAAGCAAACGCGCCGATGAGTTAAGCATCTCGCTGAGATTTTTTTTCTACAAATGATTTTACCAGGCTAACTTTAAAGAAAGATGCAAAATTACGAAACATTTTAAAATATATGAATATACATATACATATACATACATATGTATTTGCTTGGCAACTCTTTTTGATCAATTCGGATTCAATCTATTCAGTGCAACGAATTATTAGTTCATAAAAATCCATTTGTATATATGTATGTGCATACCTATTGAGGAAGGGTCAATAGCTCTAAAAGATTGTTAAATCGACATTTTCTGTATGTTAAAACAGGGTCGGAGATTCGCCCTTCACACTGTGTACGGTTTTCTCATTGTCTTTTACTTTTTTGTAGCATCGTATATAAATGACACGTCTGATCATGTTCCCTTTTCTGTCTTGTTCGTCGTGCACCCTATTCTGTTTTTTTTTTCTTTTTTTTCTTTAAAGTGTTTTCTTATTATTTATATCACAGAGTCGCGCACTCTCGACAAGAGTCCGTTTTCATCATCATTTATTTGTTGGCGAGTTTTAGTTTCGGTTATCTGCCAATATCATCAAGGCATCTCAGAGGAGAACGATCTTTAATGCATTGAAGTGATGGCAGTTATCCCTTCTTTACAGAACTGCATTCGTTTTGGGTCATTTTAGGGTTCGTTTCATTAAATCCCTTTATATTTTTGGTGCCTCTGGTGTTTTTACCTGCCAAGTTTTGAGTCTGACCCTTGCACGTGTGTGACCCAGTGCCAGTAAATCTCCAACAATATACAATCGAAATATTGTATACAACAGCGAGAATGCATTAGAAAAGGGCAATGCAACCGAAAAATATCACGTCCAATGCAGCGTAATTGTAGCCTTCCGGAAACGGATTAAAATACCATTGCCCAAGCATCATTTATGGCATTATTTTCAGTGCATTATTTTGGTTGTATAAGGATTAAGAAACTATATAAATGTAACAGGTACAGTTGCATCAAATAAAAAATGCTAAACATTTTATCTGGCTCTACTGAAAGATTAAATCGATAAAATACAAAATATTTTTTATTTTAATTTCCTTATTTATGTTGGTTGATTAATGTTTTACTTCCTTTAAGGTCTAAAGAATTAAGAATGTCCGGATAACTTCTTTCTCTAATCTTTCTCATAATAACTTATGTAGGCGGAATTGAATGATATAATTTATACAAGAGATGTTGTGCAAGCTCCTTTAAACAATTTTGTTTGACACAAATATATGTGCTTATGGAAGATTTGGAGGTATATGTACATTTATAAATCTACAGGTTGACATTTTTGTAGGTTACAATTGTTGAATGTCAGCTTCTTTCAGTGCATCAGGTGTGACAAATCGCACTACGAAGCATACAAATTTTAGAAAAATTCCAAAAATTCTAAGAATGTCGAACAAAAAGTAGGAAATTAAAAGAAAAACGTACTGGCGCCGGCGTCCTGCTGATTATGGTCGTCTAACGTCTAACGGACAAACGGATTGGCGTACCTGTCGCATCTCAAATTCTTACCTGTTAAATAAAAGATATGTGTCTTAAACAATAAAGTAAATAGTTCAACCCAAGCACGAACTCATTTCAATGTACGATATGTGATTGGAAAATAAAGTGAAGTCATTTTCTTAAATATATTCTATAAAATTACAAGTTCTTTTGTGGATCCTAAAAGGAAAATCATGTTGATCACATTTTCCGATTCAATCAACACTTTAAGGCTCGTTAGGCATATTACATTTATATGTGTTAGGCTTGTATTGTCTTTGTCATCGATAGCATACTTGGAAATCGACATGCACGTGTAGTGTAAGTACCTCAAGAAATCGTTTGGTACTCTGTATGTATCGTGTTACAAGAAACTAACCTTGAGTTGAGTTGCCAAGCATATGGGCTGGCTTTCATTGCTGATTAGTAAAGATTATTGGTGCATGGTAAACATTTGCATGCAAGATGTAGCCGCGCACTTGAAACGGTTGAACACACAAACTGATAGTTAATGAATGAACCCAATGCGATTGGAGTCAGTGTTCACATTCCATTTAGCGGCACTTTATCTCTAAAAAAAAAAAAATGTATTCGACATTTCAAGACTATCTTGGTGTTGTTGAGGTTTGTGTTTGTGAAAAACTCCACTTGAGATTAAAACACGCAGACTGCTGTTGTCAAATTTAACAGCGGTCGGGACACCAGACATCGGTGGTCGATGTTGTAAATTGATATTTACTAGCGTACATTTTACTTCAATCTGTCGCCGTCGCTGAAGTGTCCTAATTGTCAAGTGCTGCCTTTGTGGAATGAAAAACGATCAAATTGCATTTGTAGTCATGAAATTCTTCAGGCTTCTATTACGTCTACAATATGTTAAATATTTTTGCCCATAATTATATACTGATTTTCTTTATAATAAAAAATCAATATGTAGTTCATGTATGAGCACAATCTACAATATCAATAAGCACAAAGCCTAAGAGACACAAAATCGGTTTTTGAAAATTAACAAAACTAATCTTAAACTAAATTGTCCGTTAGAATTTATTTGGAATAACGTCCCAATGCGACGGCCACTTTTCTTTGTGAACACGTGTGCGGAGAGCCTTCAGTTTTTTGTTTTTGTTTTTTTTTTTTTTTTTTTTTGTTCCTGGGCTATGTCCCCTGCGGGGCAGTGTTTTATTGATTTGGGTTTTCCATTGTTCATTGAAATTTTTCGGACAGTTCTCTGTTTTGTGTGTGTTCCTTCGTGTGCGTATCTACGATTGTATGTATTTCTGTATGTGTTATGTACACACATACATGGACCTAAAAGAATACAAATATATGTGTACGAACATCGTAGAACGTTTATTGTGTTTGGTATTGTTTTAGGTTATTTTTATAACTGATTCTATATTGACCGTCAAATTAAAAATAAGAAGCCATGGTTTTTGTGTATTTACATATGTATGCATATTCAGTAGTACTTAAGAATAATATTATAATACATTAAAGTCGAATATTTTGAATACAACACATACTTAATTTTTTTTTTTATGTTATCAAGCCTATGTCGTTAAACACATGAATGGTGTACGAAATTGTCCAAATAGTATGTTACAAGCAAAAATATGTTTTTCAGATCCTACATGTATCATGGATGTACTCTATTTAGAATAACATCACGAGACAACTTGATCAAGCTACATACTATGTCCTTTTTTCTGTGTAAAACAAATTTTTTCAAATTGTTTATATATTTTTTTTATTAAATTTTACTTTGACAAACAGAAAGATGTCATAAAATGTTAGTGTAAATAAAAAATATTAGCCAAAAGATTTATTTTCTGTAATTTATTTTGTTACTTTTTAAATCAAAAGTATTTGTTTACAATGTCTATACATTAGAAGGCATAAGACTGTATATTAGGGCTTAGGCTTCGATCATAAACTGTGTTGTTATTTTCCTTTAAAAAAGAATATGGCTTGGATTTTTATAAGAGCCTTTGCACAAAAAAAACAAGATTTGGATAAGTGTGTAAGAGTAAAACCAAAGAATAAATCAAGTTAAAACGTTTCAGTCGGACGCAACCGACTACGAAATACTCTGATGCCAGTGTAGAGATGGGCATGGGTCTAATTTTTTGCTCCCGACCCGACCCAGCCCATGGGCCACAGCGCAAATCTTTACCCGTACCTGATGGCAAAAAAAAATATCATATCCAAACCCAGCCCGCCCGTCCGAAAAATTTAGAACTTTTTTCAAAAACTTTATTTATTATTTATTTATTTTAATAAAATTTAAATATTTGGTACAAAAAAAATAATTTTCAATATCTAAATCAAAGGCATTTTAGTCAAGTTTAAGTTTTTTTTTGATGATAGTGTCAAAAAACTCTTGAAACTCGTGACTCGTGTTTGGCCGAGAGTTTTCAGTTTGCGAGTCATTAAGATTGTCTTTTAACGTTTCGCAATATTCAATCATCATACATTTCACTGTTTCTAAAACATAATATTTTCGTTCTTCTGATAAAAAAAAACTTAACTCTTTAAACGGAGGGTTTGTACACAAAGTTACGAAAAAAAGGAAACTTTGAAGAATATGCCAGAATATTTACCAATATATTTACTAACTTTATTTCGGGTAAAGCGGGTTGAACGGACTAGCCCACATCCGCCCGCACCCAACCCGAAATATGATTTTTCAGCCCGTACCCACGGTTACCCGCGGGTGCCCACGGGTACCCGATAAAAGCCCGGCCCGTGCCCACCTCTATGCCAGTGTAAAAACTGGTGTTAAAGAGCATGCTTATAAAGGGGAGCTTGGGTGCGGCAAGGATATGGCACGGTCTTCAAAAACTGTTTGATGCATATCTTTAGGAGACGTTTCCAGCAATATTGACTCTAGCTTCAAACCTGTGTTAGATAAGGGAGTTTTCGATACAACAAAAAAAAAGCTCACTAATTTTAAAAAATTTTTAGCTGCAAAACTGTGTTTGATTTGAGTGAATTCAGTTTTAAAGGCGGGTGGCATCCGAGTTCGGAAGAAGTGGGCGTTGCAAAGAATTTTTGATTTAGTTTTGGAGAGTGTCAGCATTATCTTGTCTTGTTTAGCTCATACCTTCGGTATCAGGGTATAACAATATTCTTTGAGAATAATTCAAAGAAAAATTCAAAATATTCTTTTTTGACAAATTAATCAAGAAACCTACACGAAAAGATAAATATGTACATATTTGATCAAAAATTTGGATATATTGTAAATATTTCAAGGATGTCTTCTTTCGTTGTTATACACAACGACAACTTATTATAACCTTTTGTATAAAGTATAACAACGTATTAAATTCATGTGTACAAGAACATTTTGATATTGTGTTAACTGAAAATCTCGCAATTCTTACAAACAAGCCACAAACGCGGTCTTGGAAATGAAAAAATAAAAACACAAAACAGAATTTTAGGTATCAGTCATTGTTTGAATAAAACACCAAATAACAAGATCTTATTTATAAATTTTTTGTAAAGAGAGATCTGAGTTGGAAGGACAATTTAAGAGATTATCACGTTAAGGCCTTGCTTGTATTTCTATCGCTGCTGAAAAAGGCATTTAAAATGAAATAGGACTTTTGTTCCAAAGTCTTTGTGTAAACATGCGTGGTATCTGTAGATTCCCTTTATCCTCTCGTGAATATATTGGCCTGCCATTCGAATTCGGATGAGGTTGAGTAGGCCATTATTCCAACTGAGTCAAGGTTTAACAGAAAATAAAAAAAAAGTTGTGAAGGAGGGCAACCTTTTTGCCGCTGTACATTCGAAATGGTCCAACAGCAAATTAGAGCTCGTTAAAAGGCACACTTTTGTCTGTTCGCCTCCGTTGGCTGCAGCAATCCCCTCCCTTTTGTGCATCTTCAACATCTCACGTTTCAACAGATTCTACTGCATTATCCTACTGGCATTCTGGCTTGATATTAATAAGCCTGGTGGTTGGTGGCTGGTGACAACACGTGAAACTCCATGACGTCTCACTATGTTTGCCATACCTACATCCAACCTTCTGTTACACAAAGGCAACTGAAAACACCGAAAATTTTCTAAAAATCTGTTTACAAATATTTTCAAAGCGAGCAAAACAATGAGCCTACAAACCATTGTGTTGTTCGCATGACTTTCTTAAACATTGCTTGATGTTGTTATTTATCCATTTCCGTTTATTTTTTAAAACAGTCAAATTTTTAAACACAACATATTGGTTGGATTTTCGTTACACTCTAGTGAGAGATAATTGATTGGATGTCAAGGGGATAGTTTTTTTTCATCAAAATCATTACAACAAATTATATAAGGTTACAGACGAGTCTAATAAGTTAATTTTTTCTTTTATTTGTCAAGTCTGTTTTCAAGAATTTAAGGATTGTCAGCAACCGAAAACATTCACAAACTTTTATAAGCTAGAATTTATACCCAAATGCATTTAATATTCGATATTTGAACCACGATTCAATAGTGACAAATCTTTGTAGAATGCATAGTTTTATTCAAACTGCAACCAAATTAATTTCCGTTGTTGCCTTAATCAACATATCAAATTGAAAGGCAGTGACTCGTGGTGATCCACAAGTATTTTTTTGTATTTAGTCGACCTACTAGTCTAATTAATGAATGTTTTTGAATGTGTATGATTTGATACGTGTCAGTTAATGGACAACTGTCAATGGTATGTGTATTGATATTTATATAAATAATAGAACGTTGACAATTTTCCAAAGATCAGTATGGATTACGTCCTTACTTTATAATAGAGCTCTCTGTTTCACTCAGATTCTCATTATGTTATAAGCTATTTTATTGTAACACTTATAAAATATAATAATAACATATACATAAGCACATAAAAGATTTGATACCCACTCTACTTTAAATTGTCTATTTTTGAAAAGCAAATAAATTTTCCATTATTTGTATTAAATATTTTTGATTAATGTTAATCTTAGAATGCAATTAGTTGATCACACGAGCGTACTATATAAGTGCTTATGAAACTAAATAACTGAGAGGTATGGCACAGGAAGAATGTTAAATCGTCGATAAAATAACTGAGTATGGTATTCTCAATTTCACTCACATATGATTTAAATTTCAAGGCAATACACATTTTTTTGTCAAAATTTTAATTTTATTTAAAAGAAAATATCTGCAATTTAAACAAAAAACTTTTGACATATTCCGATTCCTTGACATAACGCTGCATTTTGAATAAAAGTATATTTGTTATTTTAAGTTACATTAAAATAAAGCATGCATGCTTTACTTAAAAAGATTTGTTCAATTGATAACAAATTTCAAATGTAAAGGTTACTTTAAAAAGAGGACGAATCCCAAAATGTTATTGTAAGATTAGGTTCCCTTTTTCTCTGAATCTTTTTTAAAAATTGCTACGAACACAAAACCCTGTGCACAATAGACAATATCAATAGAATACACATATACAATACGATAACATATGAAAAACCGAAAAGTAAACCTTAAATTTCAATGGTCAACCACTGCTTCGGCTTACCACTGAGGGTTGATTTGTGTGAGTGTATATGCTGGTCCTTTGGCTGTAATTTCGTATACTCTTAGGTAAGCAGGACCAATTATATGCATTTTCTTTCTAGTTTGTTATTGCTTATGAGCTCATTTGTCTGTCGTCTGCTTTTATTTGTATATGTATTGCAATTCAATACTATACTAAGTGTATTAAATGTTAATAAATCTGTATGTTAATCAAAATTAGTAAAAATTCAATTTCAAAACTGAAAAAATCAATAATTAAATAATTAATTCTTTTATATGCCACAGCAATAATATTCTACGTGGTGATGCGTTTTGCAGTGTTGAACATTTAGATGTATGAAACATAATAGGGGATCTCCTGTGCCTTAGGGCTGGTGGATTCAATAATTAATATGTAAAACACTTTTAGACGTGTTGTTGACTTATGATACGAGAAGTTTTTGAAGCCAAATATATTATTTAACAAATGAATTTATGTTCAATGGCTTAACCCTACAATATGCTCACATATCAAAAAATTAAAATTTTTAAAATTTTTCGTCATAAATAAAATATTTTGTATTTATTTTTTTGCCTGCCCCCTTCCCCCTTCCTTTCAGGTCTGGGGACGCTTTTATTTATTTAAAATAACGGCCAGTTCAAATGGTTACAAATATATATAAATATATATTTCAGGCATACTTGAAACACACAAATACTCATTATACCCTTAACCCATAAAATTGGTAAAGAGGGTATAATGGTTTTGTGCAAAAGTATGTAACAGGCAGAAGGAAGCATCTTCGACCCCATAAAGTATATATCTTCTTGATAAGCATCAACAGCCGAGTCGATATAGCCTTGTCCGTCTGTCCATCTGTATGAACGCGTGGATCTCAGAGACTACAAAAGCTAGAGACTTCAGATTTTAATCGATTGAAGCTAAGTCAGTATACCTAAGTCGGGCTCTCCCGACTAGAGCCTTCTTACTTGATACCGAAGGTAAAGAGTATATTGGGTTTGTGCAATGTCCGTCATGGTGTCTGTCCGTCTGTCCGTCTGTATGAACGCAACTTTTTTCCACACCCTTCAAGCTAGAGACTTGAAACTTTTCAATTCTCTTTATCTATGGGATAGTAAATTAAAGTGTCAAAATTGGGGTTCTACGATAACTGGGGGGCTGGTAAATCGATAAATTCGATAACTCAAAACCGATAAATCCACATATTTCGCACATCCTTACAGCTAGAACTACCAAATTTGGTAAGAAGATAGCTACTATCAACCCCCAAAAAACTGCATCAAGAATTTCGGAGCCACGCCCACCCATTCCGCCCCCAGCCCCCCACATTCTAAAGTCAAAAAAGCCTATATCTCCCACAGTTTTTGAGCTTTAGCCACAAAATTTAGTGACAAGTTAGGTGATGATGACTCCCCAAAAACTGCATCAAAAGTTTGGATGCCACGCCTACCGATACTGCCCTAGCCGCCCCCATCCACCCCAACGCTTCGTCAAAAACGGGAAAGCTTGTATCTTCCAGAGTTGTAGAGCTAGAGCTTCCAAACTTGGTATTAAGATAGCTGGTAACGACCCCCAAAGATCTGCATCAAAATTTTGAATGCCACGCCCAGCAATACTGCCCCCAGCCCCCCTTTCCCAACTTTTCAAAATTTTCGAGCTAGAGTCACCAAATTTGGTATGAAGATAGCAATTGACATTCCACACAGATCTGCATCAAAGCTTTGGATGCCACGCCCACCCATACCGCCCCCAGCCCCCCTTTCCACAGCTCTTACTAACTTTGAGCTAGAGTCACCAAATTTGGAAGGAAGATAGTTGGTGGCATCCCCATCTGCATCGGAGAATCTTTAATGCAGCGTACACCCCTGCCCAGTCCGTACCCCTTTGCAATCAGGCCTCTTTATAAGCGGTTTTAATACTGGTATCGAGTATGCCACAGTCGGTTGCGTCCGACTGCAACGTTTCCACTTGTTAATTTAGTATTCATCAATCCAAGTTTTCCCAAGATTTAAAGCCACTTCAAATATTCAGATAATTAGCAGTCTACTTGAACAGCCTTTAACAATGGCGAAAAGAATTAAATAAATAAGTATGGTCAAAGTTTAAAAGAGATATCTTAGTGTGTTAACATAAATAGATATATCTTAATATATACAATTATGATGTAGGAACTTAAAACGATTTGATCTAAAGAAACAAAGCTAACAAATGATTTTAGATAAAGTGATCCGGTTTACCAACTGGGTTAAGAAGTCTACACATGTGTGGCATGCATTTGGCAATGATAAAATAGCAGCAATTATTTAAAACTCATATCTAATCGCAGTATCTATCGTATAGGATGACCAGCAGCCAACCAACACGTCAGAGACATATTCTGAATGTGTATTTCTGTTTTCTGTTCACTAAGCTACTTAGTGTTTATCAGTGATGTGCAATCTTGAAATTAGCTGCTGACCCAAACGCTTCGAGCTAGGATTACTGAGATAGATCTTGATAAAAGTGAATCTAGGTTCATATTGTTTTCGTCTGAGGGCACAAACACTTTGCTGTTCCCTTTTGTTTTTTCAAGATATGTCTAAACTGATAAACTAAGCAATGGCAAGGTATCGAATTACGGTATGTTGTCTCAACAAACATTTCGAACATTAACATTTTTATATCCTGATCATAGGAAAAATATATGTTTTTGTTTGAAGTGAACTCTAGCAATATTTTGAAATTTTATTGTCTTGGATTACACACAACATTTTCAATATACATGTATGTATGTATATAAACTAAATGTTCATAGTATGTTGGGATTTTTAGCGACTGTACATCGTATATATACCTTAGTTGTAAACATGTATTTGAAGATCAGTTTGCAATGTTTTGTTGCCCGCAGAGTTTAGGGTTTCGAAAATCAATTGGTCAAGCTAATTGACATTTAAGTACTACTAGTTGCCCATTCACATCCGGTCGAAACATTGAATTGGCATGTAAAATGCATCGTATTTGAAAGAAGTCCTGCGGAGCTATGCACGAGTGCCTATCAATAAGCTAAATGGCAAAATTCATGTTTGTTAGCTAGACCTCTGCTGGTATTCACACTCGAATGAAGAGTGTTACACTATTGTTCGTGGAGTAGGCCAGCCCATTCAGTTTTTCACACAATAGAAAAAAGTATCTGCACATGCGCAACGAATGTTCAGTTTTTAGTTTTCAGTTTTTCAATGAATCATACTCAATGGCAACAATGGTACATGTTTCGTTCAGCGAGCTTAACAAACTAAAGTATGGTCAATGCGACTGTTTGTCTATAATAGGACAATAGTTATTCTCAAAAATGAACACTTGGAAACATTGAATTTGCCACTTCCTTAATAAAAGATACAAAATTTACTATATCCGCTCAAAAACCTCTCTTCTGTAAATATATGTATTTTAAAGGCTACAGGATATGTGCCTAAAAAACAAATAGAGCGGATGTATGTAGTAAGGTTAATAAAATCAATAAGTACAGTGGCATAAGTTAACGTTCGACTTAAGTAACGTTCGACCGGAAGACATATAGTAAGGAAAAACTGAACTTTTAACTTATTGAGCTCAGTAAATAAACAATAATTTAAGACATAGCTTTTGCCTTCTGAATGCTTCAGAATATGAATGAAATGCTTTTACACTGGTTCAATAAAAATTCCATATTGCGATATTCCGATGCTGCGACTACACTTCGAACGTGATACCCTTTTTGCAACCTACGCTGACGACGCTGGGGTGCTCACAAAAAGCAGTTGTGTGATCCTAGCCAGGGATGCACTGCAATACTATTTAGACGCCCTTCAAGAATGGGCGAATAACTGGAATGTGTACATAAACGAAAGTAAATGAACCAATGTGGCATTCACAAAGTGAACGCCAAACTTCCCTGTGGTGTCACTTAATGGTAAAGTGATAAATCACTCGCTAGCGCATTAATATTTGGGTTTCATACTGGATAGAAGGCTCTCCTTCAAAAAACATGTCCTTATCGCTGCAGCAGTCATTTAGAGCCAAAGTTAAAAGAATGTCATGGCTACTCTCCTTTAACAACAAGCTGTCGCTCGAAAACATGGTAACGAAATGTAAGTTCATATTAGCTCTTAGCGTCTTACATGCCATACAGGTGTATGGTATCGCAGCCAAGTCGCCCCTAAACAAGGTCCAAAACTCTTAGAACGATATGTGGAGCGCAATGGTACTAAGAAATAGCAACATTGAGCGTGACCTTAAGGTGCCTAAAATAGGTGATAGAAAACAAATGATAGCCAAAAATACATGGATAGGTTGGGAGCGTAACCTAACAGTCTAGCCAGACGCCTTAATACTGCTTGCCAAGGAGCAAGGAGTAGATTAAAGCGCCACAACCCTCAAGATCTCCTGGACCGGGTCTTGACATAAAGTCCCCGCAATCCTGTCCTTATCTCATATACCTTTAAAACCCATCCATCCCATCTTATTAATGAAGTTACAGCATTTCGTATGTCATGCCGATAAATAATTTTGTTTTTTTTTTTAGTTTAATCTCTGATTTGTTTAAGCTGCGCAATAAGGTATCGATCTTTTTGCCATAGTTATAAAATATATTTTTAAATGATTCATAAATTTCATAATGAGCAACAAAAGTTGTGGATGCTTATTTAGTTTAATCGTTATTATCCGTACGCCATTACATAAACTACAAAATTTCGAAAAACAATTATTTTTTAGTATATTATATTGTATAACCCGATATATCTTGATTTGAGTCAGATTTTTATATTTGCGTAATGTGTATGGTTCTTTAGTGCCAAGTTTAGGTTAAGTTTTAAATGTTAATTTTATTAAGTTATACTAATCCTCTACCTGATCATATATTATTTAATAAATACATTTTTTGTCATAGTGTTGATTATAAATGTCCAAAAATATTTGAAGAAGATTGATGTAAGTATTGCTATTTATTGGATTCCATGGTTTTTAATGGTCTTTATTATATTTCCTTTATTTCTTTAAACAGTCTTTTAATTTTAACCCCAATCATTAATGCGGTTAGCAAAAGTTTGAGCTCTCATCAACAATAGTAAGAAGCCTTTTAAAAAAGGATGTATTATACCAATTATAAATTAGAAATAATATGGGCCATTCAATAGCTGTATTTGTGCCCATCACTTGTTTGTCTACACAAACGGCAGATTGTGCAAAAGATCAAAGAAACCATGGCAAAGACCACCAAGCTAAATGAATTTTCCACTTTGATGCTGCCGTATCGAGGACCCTCATTGTAGTTGCTAATCGCACCAGGTGACGGATGCGTCGGCTTGACAGAGAGTAATGCCAGGTCGGCGTACACGAAGTGACAAGAGAATAGTTTGGAGGTGTCTCTTTTCATACGCTATGCCATTGTGAGAAGAATAGCAGTTTTCGTCCTCTCTCTTGTTTTTGCCTGCCCACAGTGATTTAGGTGGTGCGTTCGCTGTAAGGATACGTGTTGTACCTCCGCTTTCGAAAGGCAAAACAAGACACCCAGTCTTTGATTTGCTTTTAAAATGCCGTCAAATGTAGTTTAGTTTGTTCCACCAGTAACGATGTTTTATAGATGTTATACAGTTTGTACAGTTTTTCTTTTTATTTTCAAAAACAATGAAAGTCAAAATACGGTAAAGATAACACAGCATAACGTTTTACATATTATTGTTGAATTTCCCAGAGTTCTTACTTTTTAAAATTATTTTACATTAATTTACTTTCAGATTTATATATAATTTTATATTTTAATTTTTGTCTGATTATTTTAACTGTATTTTGTTTCAATTATTATTGATTTTATGTCAACTGCTCATAATTGACGATTAAATAAATATAACCTTTTGTTATTTTTATATGTATTTTAATTGAAAACCATAAATTATTATAATGCGAGATAAGTCTTTAAGAATAATATTTTTCTTCGTTGTATTAATATCCTTTTGAATTGAACAAGCTTTTTTTTTTTGCTCTGAATACTTTTACATACACACTGAAAAATGTAGATAGATAATTACATATAGGTGCGAGTGTGCCAATGTCGACAGCTGTTTAAGATTTGGTACGCTTGATTGGTTTTCGAATAGGATTCATCTTGTGTGCGTTTTACTTTCAAATTGATTCGTTACACTTGGTGAAGATTCAATTATGGGCAGATATCTGTTGCTTCTTGTTTCGTGTCGTTTGTTTGATTTGCCAATGTTCCAGGTGTTTGGGCAAGAAATTACAATTTTTCCGCTACTATGTATTAATGTCAAGTCATTGCTTTCTGGCTTATAAAGTGTGTGCTTTACAAAAGGAGTATGATAATTAAATGAATGTGAATATGAAATGTCAAAAAATAGGTGGAACAAATCATTTATTATGTCCTTGCGCTCAGCAATAGTTTTGCTTTATAGATATAGTTTTTTGACATTTTAAATAGAGCAGCTCTGGTAAATACTAGATGATGATATATATTGTATGGAATTGTATAAATATAAATGGATGTAAGGAGATTAAATTTATATTAAAAGCCCTACTTATATTACTTGCTATGTATAGCTGATTGAATATAGCATTACAAAGCTCATTTTTCTTAGAAACCGAAAACAAACATCTAGTTTTGAATTTGGTTCAAGTGTGTATTTATCTTATATTGCTTATCGGCTGACTAATTTCCCAACTTTTTGCAATTCCTAATTATTAGCTAAAAAAGTAGAACTTAAGAAGTTGCCATCTTCTAATGCTTCCGACTTAAATTATGTTCTCTGAGCCTTTAGCTTTGTTGCAGTCTCGTATATAAACTTATTGACAAGAAAAAAGGTCAAAACACACCATTGGTCAAGTGCATTAGCCTTATCCTTATAGTTTTTAGTGTTTTGTATCATTTTAATCGAAAGCCTAGCCTATTAATAAACTTATTAATAATAATATTGATGTTTTTATGATTTCATCCTTTTGCAGCACTACTTTGCATTGTACGACTGTTGACTTTTGGATTGTTAGAATAATAGAAATAATCTTGCACCCATGCTTACTTTAAAGGTAGTTTTGGCAAACATAACGATTGTCCAAATTAAAGATTACAAAATCTTTCAAAGAAATTTGAGCTGCGTGGCCTTGCCAAGGCATTGCAACGATTACAATTTTAGGCGCACGCAATATTAAGAAGTGTGCCAAATGTCAAGAATGTATTTAAATCAATTATACGGTAAAACGTTTATATTAGAATTGGATGACAAATTTTAAGATAGGCGTTCAAATTAAAATTTTCACAGTAGATACACAGATAGTATTGACTGTAGTGCTATGAGTTTACGGCCCGACATTGTGCATTTTATCTCTGGCTACTTTGCGACATCAGACATGAAAGTATAATAGAACAATATCGGATAGGAGTAATTCATCGTCACCCATTTGGAACAAATTGATTTTCTCTTTCACGGGCGACAAAGTCGTCCAGAAAGACAACATATTGTGTTGCGTTTTGAGGGTACGTGATCTTTGTACCATAATTAAGAATACGTAGGCTCATGCGTTGCAAATTGGAACTTGAAACAAAACATCCCAGTTGGCATTGGCATTGCCATCTCCTTTCATACGGTGTGTACAATGGTAACCTGAGCATAAAGGAGCTAAACACTTCTTCTTCAGTCGTTGGTGCTGATCATCTTTGTGTGGGCGATTCCTGTTCGGACATGCATTCGTTTAAGGTATTTTCTTTTTTGTTTTGTGGGACTTGCCTCAATGCCTTTTGCTTGCTTTCTGGGACTTTATGACAGTTACACATTTTATTTCTTAGAAATAAACGTACCACGTATGTTAAATCAATTAGTTCCAAATCGTTGACATTGAATTGTGAATACGCGTTTCGTTTCAGCTGTTCAAGTCCAACTATTTCGTATTTTACGCTCATCTTACCAAGAGTTTACCTCAAAACATCGATTTTAGAGTTGGTTACGCGTTTTAGCAACGATTTACCGAGAAAATCGCAATTTTCACGATTATTATAATTGACCTTTTTCTCTTAATGACTCTATTTAAACACTATATCAATATCAGCTCGGCACTTGTGCAGCTCTTTGTGTTTAGGAGAAGAGAGGGATATTCATTTTATAGGCTTCAAGTTATAATTAGAATATATTCATAGATAGCATAGCCTTTTGTTCCAAGTTATTTATAATCGATTACCTTAACAGATATACGTATGTATGTATGTATGTAAAAGAATTGATTTTACATCTGTGTGTAGCATCAATTAAAATCTATATTATTATTACTGAGCAGAGAATAATATAAAGGTCTCACGCCGTGCAGTGAATCTTGTCATACTGCACCCGGGATATTGGATCCAGAGAGGCTTGCAGAACTCTCTCATTGCAAACTTTGCAGAAAAAGTATACCGCGCATAACTGCAACTCA
Source organism: Scaptomyza flava (assembly GCA_030179655.1). Taxonomy (NCBI): domain Eukaryota; kingdom Metazoa; phylum Arthropoda; class Insecta; order Diptera; family Drosophilidae; genus Scaptomyza; species Scaptomyza flava. The sequence continues at coordinate 19,833,829 of JARNME010000404.1, forward strand.
TTCTGTTGCTTGCTTCGCAAGACTCGAGTCTCTGGATCTGACGTTTTTATTTATTTTTTATATTCTCTGCTCAGTGTTATATAAGCTAACTAGTAGTAAATTAAACTAAAGTCTTTTAAAGAAACTGTCAAGGCGCAGCATTTAAATAAAACTCTATATCATGAACAAAGCTTAATACTTTAGAGCAGGGCAAAACAACTCAATTTACCAATATTTTGATTGTATGTTATTGCCGATTCCATCTTTATTGTTCGCAAGAAAGGTTATTTAAACTTAAACAACATTTTAACCATAGTATGAAAAAATCCCTTTTAATTTCCAATGTTAGCAAGAATTAGTCAAAAGAATGTTCAAGAAGGTTGGTCTTAACACTTAACTCAACTAGTGTTTTTCGTTCGCTTTCACAGCGCTTGATAACAATTAAGACATTAAGATTGTTCGTTTACATTAGTCTTGTTTTACACGGTGCAACTTATTGCATGCAACTCTCTTAATTTATTTTGAATGCGATATTTATGTTTCTAGTATTGCGAATATGGTATTTCCAGCTTTGTTTTTGTCCACATAATTTAAATAATGTCTTTACATTTAAACATTCACAAGAATTCAGCAGAATGCCGAACAAACCTGCAGCCATGCCGGATTGAGCATAGAACGAATTGCACGTAAAAAATTTCACGCCTCGGTCGTCGTGCAACTTTTGGCCAACACTGGTTGCCCCATTTTCCTTGCTTACTTACCAAAAGTTGCACGCAATAAGTTACATCGTGTATTAAATTTTACTAATGATGCTTAATAGATAAAATCAATAACAGATTGTAACACATTACAATTACAAATAAAAACGTTTTGCCCGTTTTTAGAAGGGCGGGTAATCGGTTTTAAACACATTTTCTGACTCGTATTTTGATAACCAAAAACATTTAACATCGTTAAAAAGGTTCTTACACACAAAACAATATATTTTATGATGAAAAATGCATACAAATTAATTTTTTTTTTAAACCAAATAATAAATTTTTAATTACTTAGTCATAAGACAAGAATGTTAATCATGTTTCAACATTTGATTAGTGGATCATTAGCTTATTTATCCTTTTAAACAGGGTTTGAGGTGGTGTAGATGTTAAACAAAACATTAAAAAACTTGTCTATAAATATTGAAAAACAACATGTATTTTCAAAAATCTATACACACTTCATTGCAGCAAATCTAAGCTGATAATCCATATCTACATACGTTAAACAAATGAGCATACCTATGTATGTATACTTTAAGTATGCATTTATCTCACAGCGGTTACAGCTCATCAAAAATTATTAATCGCTTTGCCTCAACAGCAATTTATCCTTGTTATTTATATGTGTAAATTGAAATGGGAATGTATATATGTATGTACATATGTATGTACATACATATGTATGTGTTAAGTGATCAGTTACTTATTTGCTAGCAAATCCGTTATGAAAAAGCAGGTAAATGGCTCTACCTGCTACGAGCTCGAAAAGAGGGGTTGAAAATACTCAGAATTGGTGGTTGCAAATTGAGGCCTAGAAATCGTATATAAGGCGAGCCACTGCAGCAGAGAGACATCATTTTAACAACAGCTCTTGCAACGTGCAGATCAACTTTAATACTTTATCTTCAACATGATTGTCGAAAACATTCAGCGTGGAAATACTCTTGAGTTTGCGGACAAGCGCTCATTAACGGGTGCTGTTGTGAACCTGAAAAAACTCTTCAAGACAGTCAAACGCATCTTTACTCACTCGAAGCCTGTTAACATGGCAACGGATGATATTGATGCCGGAACTTCGTTTTCTTCCGAAGAGGAACACCAAAATTGGCTAAACGAACAACTTGAATCCAAGGCGATGGTGCTTCACTAATTGGAAACCAGCAACCAATTTGGGCAACCTGTGATGTGACTGGGCTTTAAATATCTACTGTGATAGCGAGAGATCGAGACTGATCCGCTTTTTTTTTTTTAATGCAATCAATATCGTGGCTGGTGCAATATGTACATATCAAATCAGCTTTACTAGTAGATTAAGTATCTGATCATTGTCTTCCATTAGTCATAAGTGATTGTCTTCATGCTTGTTTGTCTGAATAAAATTATTCTCTAGCGAGCAAACTATTTTCTTAATATTTTTATTTGTTACGTATTTCTGTGCACATTTTTTTCAGCATTGTACTTTAAAATTTGCGCCAATTCAAAATTAAGCTGCCAACCGAAATAAAATTACAGTGCGATAGTTAGTACATGGCTGGTCTCACTTTTGAAATATCGCTACGACAGCTGTTGCCCTTTATACATCGATAGTTGGCCCAAAGTATCGCCGCCATTAACAAAATTTGAACAAAATGTCTTCCAATGTGAGGAAAGGTGAGAGTCTGGAACAGTAACCATCTAAGAACCCACGTATTGTTTTGTTAAAACGGTTTATTTACTTCAACGCTTATATTAAAATTGCATTAACAATATACATATATTGAATAAAAATAATATATATATGTTAAACTTTACATTCAATATATGTTTAAGTGCACTTAGTTTTCATTATTCATGTGTCGGTGTTTGTGTGTTTGTTAGTGTGGATGTCCAAGTTTCTGTCGTTTTTCGAAAAAGGTGTAACAACAATGAGAGCGCAATTGGAAGATGATTTTAAGTACTTACAAACAGACATACGTTTATTGTATGTAAGTTGTCTGTATAAGAGCTTAAGTTTGTTTTTTGTTTTGTTTTTGTTTTTATGAATGCAATTCATACTGTATAGTTACAGTTTCCACCAGTGGCATTTAAGTCTGTTTATTGTTTTCAACATAATAGACATTTGTAAACAAGGGACAAATGCAGAAGGCAGCATTAACGGAAGATTTGGTTGGGAATGGAAGCCAAGTTTTTTGTGCAACGAAACTGCGTATAGGAGACACACATACTCTTAAAAAATTAGTTCGCTTAATTTGGTTTGAATATGTATGTATGCATCTTTGGAAAACGTAAATTTTGTTTGCTTTTGTTCACATACAATTACATATACATTTATGTACGTACGTATGTATGTTGCTAAGTTTATATTATCAATTGTGCATTTATCTAATATAATAAGTATTTTATACCAATGGTTTGCTGGCCAATTCTTGTGTTGTTCTAATGCAAGCGAGGCTGCGCAACGCGAATAATCGATTACTGGTCATCGACTAACGATAATCGACAGAGTCGCTATCTAGTACCGTTGAAGATACCTGCGAGATTCTGCGTCTTTGCCAATAATCCTGATATCGCGTATCATATTGTGCAGCGGAGCGCCACGGTGGCCATTTCAGCTATTCCTCAACAATGTCCCACACCATGAGCGAAGCATCTGTGCCACCCACAGTGACGAGCGTATGATCGCCGCATAAAAACCTTACACAGGCCAACATGCCCGAGTAAACCTTGGACTCGTGGAATTCAGCACGAGGCGTGATGCATGGATATCTGCCATTATAAAGGGTATTATTGTTTATTTATTTTGGCTTTATAATTATTAATAACTTACCTAAACAAACGTAGATAACCTTCGGCGTCACCAGATGCTAGCATATCGTGCGCCGCCGATCGACTACAGGTGGCTATAATGGTATTGGTGCTGCTGTAGTAACGATTGCTCCACTGTCCAGCCACCAAGAAGCCCACTGTACAATTGTTGGTCAACCATTTGACGTCCTTCATGGCAATGGGACTGCGCTCGGGCGACAATGATTTTGCATCCCAGAACAACAGGTCAAAGTCAATGGTCACGGTCTGCACAAAGTTGCCATCCATGCTCCAATCCAGATGCGTTAATGGCTGTGAACCTCGTATCTTGTTAACCTTCTTGTACGAGAATCCATCGCGCGAGACACGGAATAGATAAATGCTTCCGTTTTGCGAGCCCATGGCAATCATGTCGCCGACTGTAGGCAAAGAGAAGAAAAGAGTGAGAATGCTGCATGTGGGAGCATACACTTAAAAAATATGTGCTTAAAATATTTACGAGACAAAATATTTAAGGCCCCTTGAGCATTTAAAATAGAACTTAGCAAGAAGAAAAAACAAAATCGGAAAATAAAAGAAATTAAATGTTATAAAAATTATAAAAATAATCTCTGAATATTTGTTTCTCACACTTTTAATTGAAAATTATCTCTTAAAATAATTAATTTTTTTTATAACTGGTTTTGACTATTTTCAAGTAGCAGCGATATTCTTTAAAAGTTTTTATTTCTTTTGAAAAATGAAAGGAAAAGTGGATAAAATATAAAATCATCGCGGCTATGTAAATTTAAGCACACACATACATGTTAGTAGATTTTTGCTAGTGTGCATGCCTTTAAAAAAAAAATAGAATAAATTGCATCTGCATGCTCACCCTGATTGTAGGACACACAGTTCAAAGGGGATCCGCAAACACGCAGCGTCAACATCACCGCTCCGTTGTCACAGTTGATGACCAGCAAGTGGCCCTCAGTGCTGCCAGCAGCTAAAGCCGTGCCAAACGGATGGAAGGCCAATGCCACGCACTCGTAGCCCGTTTGTATGGTCCAAATGAGTTTGTTTTTGCGCCAGAGTGCGACATGCTTGTCATGCCCAGCCGTCGCATACAGCTCATCCTCAGGATGGGCGGCCAGTCCCCACAGCTGTCTGCCATGACCGAAGACGACTTGGGTGAAGCGACGCTGCAGTGAGCCCTCCAAGATGTTGTTTCGCGTCGTGCCCACATAGATGTTGCCATCGTTGCGTCCCGGTCTCTGTGGATAGATGGTCCTTACACCGCCGGCCGCCTCAGGAAGCTGCAATTAAAGCTTATACTAGTATATTCGTAAAGATAATTACAAGCAGACAATGCCTTACCTTTGTGTCCGCAATTTTCTTATAATTTTGCAGCGAGTCCCAGGCAGCAATTTTGCGATCCTTTTCACCACCAGACAGCAAAGTGCCCTCCCCCAACATAATCAAGCAACCGATGCCCTTGTTGTGGGCCTCGAACTCTGTGCGCACAAAATATGCGCCATCCGAGTCCACAGAGTAAATGGTGATAAAGCCGTCAGAGTCGGCGGTAATCACATCGCCATCCGGCTCAAACTGTACGCTGGTGACGTGAGAACGCGATGGCTGCTTGACAATATCTGTGCGCTCAAAGAAACCATCCTTGCGGCGATGCCAGAACGCTAAATGGCCGCGACCATGGGTGATGATTAGATTATCATCCAGCGGATGAAACGCGGCACCCGATAAACCCTCCTGCAGAGTCTGCAAATATGCATATACAAGCATATACATGTATAAGAGATTAAATCGACGATAGCTTTAATAATTATATCCATAAAGGGGTAACTTACAGCCACTTTGCCAAGCAGATGGCCCCATTGCCATTGCCAGACGGACAAAATGCTTTCACGTCCGCTGTCCACAGCAAGAATATAACTGCCGCCATTCTGAGTCAAAAGAAGTTTGAACATAGTTAGACACGTGCTTAAAAATAGTTTGGAAGGGGCATTACCAGTTGGGAGAAGGCAACGGCTGTAACTCCAGTATCCAACTCGCCCATTCCAAAGACGTAGAGTGTCTGCAATGATTCTGTGCTCCAAATACGAACATGTGCCTGTGATTTGCGATCTCGTCCAGCCTTCTGGCCGGAGGCAACTAGCTCTCGCGAGGGATGTACATCCATGCTGTGTGTATTTAAATAAATTGCAATTCAATTTTGTTGTTAACAAAATATCAACTTTGTATTGATTTAATTAAACGATTTAAGTTTGTGAAGAAACTCCGAAATACGAAAAACTAATTCAATATAACATTCTTGTGAAGAATGCGTTAAGTGGAATAAATTGTTTAATTATGTCAGAATATTGATGTTTAATAAACATATTTTATATTAACATACGATATTATTACTAATTTATTAATTAGTTTTTGTTAAAAGCGATAAGATAAAGACTTTGTATTATCTTAATATCCGAATTTAATTTTACTACTAATACAGTAAATACTTCTTTAAATCAAAAGACATTTAAAGCTAAATATGTTAAGTTAATGCACAAATTATTATTATAACAAAGCTAGGATGAATTCCTTTACTTTTGTTTTCTGCTATGAATAAATAATGTAAAGCATGTAATGAAGTAATTCAGCATCAAACTAATTAAGTTAAAACTTTGAATTGAAGTTTTTTAGAATGTTTGTACACTCACCACATAATATCCTCCGTATGTCCAATGTAGTGACGCTGTGCATCCTCATCGCGATCAAATAGGACTGCCACAGCTGCCACATAATAGAGCAGCTCTCCCGTTGGCAGTACCCACAAGTTGCGGCGTGCATCAATGCCTCGATAGCCATGGCTAACAGAAAAAAATCACATAATATTTTATTGCACAAGAGCTATTTAACGATTAGCTAATTAAGTAATACTTACACCCACTGTAACTGTAATTTCTTATCTGGTGGCGAGTTCTCTGCCGGCGCATGATGAACCGGTGGATAGAAGGTGCGTCTCAAGCCACGTATGGTAACTTTTGTGGGCTCCTCCTTCATAATGTCCAGCATAGTGTATTCACCATTCGGTCGGAGTATCTCACTCTCGGGCGCATAAAGAATACGCGGTCGACTCTTACTGCGTGGTCGTGTGCCCCGCAACGGAACCTTGGGCAACTCCTCCGTGGGCAGAATGGGAGCAGCGGCCACCACTGATGGACGGGAGCGCGAGCGTCTTATGGGTGAACCAGCGATCAATGCAGTGCCCGTAGCCAAATAAAATGTGTCCACATCAGCAAACTCATTGCGTAGCTGAGAAAAACTTCGTACCTGGGTGAGGAGGATGTTGCAAATTTCAGATACTTAGTAAGCTTTCTATATACAATAGCAGTAGTTTTTTTTTTTTGTATTATGTTTATGTTAATGAAGCTATTATGTCGAAAGGGGAAGATGGTTAAATGGGGTGCACTTACCTCTTGTCCTGTACCTGTGTACATTTTCTTAGCGCCGTTAATTTTCAGCACTTGACCCAAATCCTCGAGCACTTCCTCGAATGGTTGAGAGGTGCGTAAGTTTAGTAAAACGCGACACTTGCAAAGAAAAGAAACAACGTACATACATACATATATAGATGTTTATATAAATATACATTAGTACATAAGTGTATGTACTAAAGTAGAATAGAAAATTACGTATTTCATCTGATAGAGGTGCCAGAGTGCCAGTGGGCCAGATTGGATTTATGGCTGTGTAATTATACGTAGCCATAAAAATGTGAATTATTGTGCTTTGAGAATATATATAAACATACATATGTATACTATAGCATTGAGTGCGCACGTTGACTTTTCAACACTTAAGTCTTGCGACAACAATTTAGCCGTGACACGCAACTTCCGTCCTGCTCCGGCCATGACACTTCAAGTTTGTAACCAAAAACCCAAAAAACCAGAAAAAAAAAAACAAAAGTTGCTAGCAACAAATATTTATAATAACATGCTAACATACACATATGTACATATATGTATTTATATAGTTTTCATATTCATGTTCTCATATATGTTGACGGCAATGGAGGCTCATGTGCTGCCTTTGGTTTTGCTCCACAAAACCGAGGCTGTGACCCACTTCTGCGTTCTTATTTCCCTGCTTAATGGCATTATTTGTAGTAGCTAGGGGTCGTTGGGCTATTGCAGCAGTCAGTTCTAGTAGCATTGTTTGCCAACTACTTTTACTTGTTCTTGCAGTTCTTGCAGTTCTCGCTCGCACTCTTCCTGGCTATTCTTATTGTTGTTGCACTTAAGCTTTTGCGCTCATAATTGGATGTACACGCCACATCCTGACGCACACACTCACATTGTTGCATTTGTTGTTGCAGACCAGACTTGGCTGCTTAGCTGTAGCTTTTCTGCTTTTGGTGCTTGTGTCAAGTGTGCATCTTGAGTTTTAATGACCTTTAGGCCTTGATAACTGCTATTCACGCGCATCCACTTGGTGCCACAGAGATGAATGTTGCATTCCCCAAAAATAAAAATAAAAAATTTAGTAATATAATATTAAAGCATCTGGCATAAAGTTTATCTGCACTTGCGTCCTTGCGACAATTGCGGACAGCACAGGGCAAACTTTAGCCGTTTGCTATGAATTGAATCTAATTTACGTATTTAGTTTGGCATTCGTTCGGGCCAAGGCAATGGCAAAGGCGTCCAATGGTCTAATGGTTTTATATCCTTGTTGAGTGGTGAACTGTTTGCTGTCTGGTGCTTAATTTTGCTTAGACTGATTACAAAACTGTTCGCAGCTTTACATTTCGCCAAACCTTTTCGCAAACTCCTCGCTTGCATAACTTTTCAACTTTCAATTTACGAACTTTGCGTAAAATAATTATTGTAGAACTTAAAAACTTTATCGTTGTTCACCAACTCTAAGAAATATGCCCCCAAAAAATTCTCTGTAAACTTGCAATTATTTTAATTTTAATTAATAATTATTGTTTCTCCTATGAATGCCTAAGAATAATAAATAAAAAATAATGGAATGTGTTTTTTTTGTTTTTGTGTATGCCGCTTTCTCTTTCTCTCTCTTTCTCCAACTCTTTATATGCACTTTCTTGTTTATTTTTTTTCTCAACTTTAACTGCCATCAATTTGATTTAGATGCCGATTTTTTTTTTAGCACAGTGACCATTTGGGCCAGCTGGGTTTAATGGTCGTTAGAGTGAGCCAGAATGGGTCAGCTTTGTTGGCATATGAATGCTGCTGCATTTCACTATCAATCACGATTTACTGATTGTTTATCAAATCGAAACACCTCAAGTATCTAAACGTAGGTTGTATCTAAGGGATTACATACATACATACATACACACATTTTAGTGATGAGCTGCTTCATCTAATTGAATGGACATTCAAGTGCAATGCATTTATGTAGCTATGCCAAAGCAAAGTCTTCATTCATTATCTATTGTATTATTTAGAAACAGCAACTTCAACGAACTTATGCATATGTATAAAGCTCACAAGCTTGCAGGCTACACACAAATTATGCATTAATGCCACTTATTGGAAACGCCTAAGTGTGTGTGCGAGGGTGTCTGTGTTTGTGTAAAGTGTAAGCTCCCAATTTACATGGATTTACCGGGAAGGTAAGTCGCGCAGCTGCACTCAAGACAGCATTGTGGACACATGCACATATGTATGTCGGTTTGTGAATGCAGCAATATAATTATGTGTGCAAATAATTACATTACGTTTCCCAGTTCCAATCACGTGACCCCAAACAAATGGCATTTGTTAAGCCAATTACGTGCACTTTTGTTGATATGTTTGCGTGAGAGGGGGGGGGGGGGGGGGAGTGGGTAGTAAAGGAGATGTTGAAGCGAAAGCTTGACAGCAAATAGCTGCCGGAAAAGAAGGAAGGAAACACAAGCAGCAACGTATTTGTCCATTCCCAGATACAGCTCCCTGGCGCATCCCTCCCGTCCTTTCGAACACATGCATCAACATGTGAATGAGAGTATGACTGTTTGTGTTTGTGTGTGTGCAACAGCTGTATGAACGAAAATTTTAACGCTTTTTAAAGAACTCGATTGTGCACAATGAATACTTTTGTCCAAACCCACCAGTCCCCCGAGTTGACGCTCAATCGGACGGAACGCAACTGACCGGACCGAATCACCTCACATGGTTGATTTTACTTTGGTGACGTCAAAAGCATGCTGCATTTTTAATAAATACCTCATAGTACGTCTTTAGTGCTTTCAACTGGTTCGTACAAAAGAATTCCAATAAAATACAGAAATATCTGCATAAAACAAAGGCTTTAAAAACTGCCAACAAAGCAATAAAAAAAGTTACTTGCTACATGCAAATAATTACAATATGAATATAAATGTTTCGTCAGGTCTAGGATTTAATTACCATTCAGATAAACTCTACTAACTTAAATCAAAGCTTAAATAATATTATTTTTTAAGTTAATTAAACTTAAAATTTAATGCCGCACACTATTGAAAGAATTCTTTTTTATTAAATGGTTTTTGGTAACATTTAGCTTATTTCAAGCTAATCAACGCGGAGCCGAAACCGTAAAAGATAAAAAGTTTAAACTTTTACACAAGCTTACTCATGTGCTGAAAGTGAGCACTAAAAAAGGGTTTTGGAAAATTTAACCCCTAAGGGGCTCGCTCACCAGCCTCAGAAAAGTTTTTAAGGAAGCAATTTTCAAAATCGTCTTATGGGAATGAAACTTGAAAGTAAAGAATGGAAAGTGGTTTGACACCTATTTCTCCGATTTCGAAGAATCCGCTTACAGAGAAAATGCCTGGAGAATTATCTTTTGAAATTTATAATAAAAGATTTTAATCTAAAATAATATGAATGAAAGAATTGTCAAATTTAAAGCCGCAAGAAGGACGCGTTTAATTAAAATACTATATCTTGCAGCGCATTTTTGACATGGTGTGGCTTAACTCTTTCTGCCCCCAGTTTTTTCTGTTTTTTTCTTGCGTGTCGTTTTCAATGCTCAGCGCTTTTTATGTTTGCCGTCATTTAACGTTCTTATGTGCGAATATGTGTGGACGTCAGGTGCTGTGTTGCTGCTGCCATTGTTGTTAGCTTGTCTTTGTTGACTGTTCAATACGCCTGCGGAAATCCGACATGTGCATATGGAAAACTCAACCAGTTTTCAGTGTTCTACTTCTCTCTCTCTCTCTCATTTTTTTTAAATGTGTACGAATGTGTGTTTGTGCAGACATAATAAATGAAAAGCAAAGTTGATCATACGTCAGCACGAAACTTTCCCAAACACAAACACACACACACAAACACGAACACACAAATAGCCAAAAAGTTGCAAGAATCAAAATGCAATGCGGCACGTTGCCCATGGTACCTTGGGCTGCCAAATATTATTTAGCAGCAGCAGCAACCAGAAACCAACAACCGGCAACCAAAACTGCAAATGCATAAATATGTATATATACATATAGATACGCAGACCGCCAACATTGAGTAACCATTATGCACAGCCATTTATTGTGGCTTGCGATTGCATTAGCAAAAAAGCGGGAATAGGAAGGGAGAATGGGTGGGCGTCTGGATTAGGGCTACGCACAATGGCAGCCCGACAAGAGAGAAGGCAAACAAATTCATCCGCACTGCAGAGCGAGCGTGTATGTGTGTGTGTAAGCATGTGGTTCGTACAATCTTGTATTCGTATTCTGGTAATGTTCTACAAAATATTTGGCAAACTTCCTTGCGACGAGACATGTCCTTGGCCTTGGTTGGCCATTGAGCGCGTGCAGTTTTCCTCCAAAGAGGGAAGTGGAGCGAGGGATAACACAAGCATCTGCACTACAAAGTACTACAATTTCCTTTTGGCATTGTTGTTGGTGTTGTAGTTGAGGAAATTTGCATTGCAAACTTCAAAGTGTGTGTCGTTTATCTAACTTATGCAGTGAAGGAGGCGGATTTGGGGAGTGGCGAATGGTCGAATCCGTGGTTATTGGCTGACGGCTTTGTTTTTCTTTTTGCATATCATTGTTTTTACTTGCAACACCCACAGCTGCCGCAGAGCTCAACGCTTGTTGCGTGATCAGTCTTTCAAAAACTTTGAGCCAAACTGCATTTTATGAATGAGTTTACTTTGCTTCGTATTCGTAGTTACGCTCTATTTATTTCTGAGCACGTGGTTCTTTTGGCAGTGAGTCATAGCCAGCGTGTGACTGTCTGACCTCGACAAATAGCCTTGGCGAAAAAGATGCATTGCTAACTAAGCTGGACAAAATGTTCCGACGGCGTTCATTATAATGCAATGCAAAAAAAAAAAACACCAATTCTGATTTACGGTTTGCCGTACTATACTACATATGCATGTATGTATGTATGTATGTATGGATATACCTCACGTTACGCTCAACGCCCACAACGTTACGTATTTTGTTATTCATAAAACATTACGCGTCTATTACGAAGAGCCCAAAGAATGCTAAAAAAAATTGTGTTGCACTTAACAAAATTACCATAAAACTGCCTCGGCCACGAAGCTGAAACCGACACTAACTTTACACAGTTAAAAATTTTATGGCCAGAATAATTAATTTTCGAATATGCAACTTGGCTAAACAGTTTTTTAATACCATGTTCAGTTTTTCTTTACAAATACACAGTTTTTCTAAGGAGCAACGAATTTTGTTTTATAATTTAAACAAAAACTTAGTAAGCTTCTGAATAGTTCGACAAGAAAAGATTGAAAAGATTATTGCAAGAAACTGTATTTATTCATTTCATTTATTTTTTTGTCAGTGTACGAACTCCCTTGCCAATCAAGCATGGATACTTTTCGAGCCCGTAGTAGAAGTCGCATGCCAATTCATATTTTGGGCCATTTCGATTATAGACGTGGCAAAGAGTTAGCCTGCAGTAAGGCAAAGTAGAGGCAGAGAAGGAGATTTCGACAGGACTTACACGTGATGGTTTTTTGTTGCAGTGGGGGGGGGGTTGAATCTACTGGGATGCGGTCTGCCCTTTTTGTATGTCAGCGGAAATAGCCAAATTGGCCGTGGCTTCAATTTGCTTCTGGCGCTGGCATCAAAATCGCCATTGCATGCATACACAATAAAATACAAATTGCAGACAATTGATTTTCCATATGATTGCTGCATACTTTTTGGCGTGCCACAAACAAAAAAGTAGGCAAAGGTTAATTGCGCTATGCTAGCTTTGTACGCCCACAACCCATTTGAATGTCAAAGTGAAATGCAGCTATTGACCTTTGCACTCCTCCCAAAAGCTTTGCTGCTAGCTTTAAATGTGATATAAGTAAAAATTGCTTGCAGCTAAAACGGCAATAAAAATTATTTGCATGAGATGGAAGGAGATATTTAAACAGCGTTTTAAAATAATTGTGCGGTTATTTGAATATAACTTATTGCAGCATGAGAAAGTGAATAAATCTAACGGGTGAGGTACATTAAATACCCTTGCTGAATATTTGAACATCTTGTCGAAACTCAAACTTTTATATAAACAAATTTACTCTTAACTATTTGTTCCAAAACTCGAAACATAACTTGAAAATTAAAAAATAAAGAAAAGATTTTGAATATATTGGTGCAGTGACTTCAATTGTTTGGATTGCCCATTTATATAAAAAAAATATAATAGAACTTATATCATAATATTTTATTGTAAGAGTATAACAGGTGCGCGATAAGAAAGAACGGAGCAAGAAAAATTCAATAATGCATAAAAAATAAAAATATATGCCCAAATGACTGACCATTAAATATTTAATGAACACATATGCATACATACGTACATAAATACATACGTAAATAAATATATGCAAATACGCAGCCGGTTCGTATGCTTAGGGCGGTGAAAATTACAAAACGCAATTTAATATTTAAAACACAAACAATCCAAGTGCAAAAAGCGAATTTGTTAAAAATACATATGAGCTTTGCGTCCAGGTAACCACCTTGTGACACACATATTGCGGTAGATGTGGCACATACATACATATGTACATATATATATAAATATACATACACATATGTCCACGTTTGCACATAGATACATGCATATATTGGCATATTTACACAATTTCACTGTTGAATATTCAACAACATTTTTAATTCTCGGCAACTTTTCGCGAAAAATAGCCAAAGTTATGTTTGTAGAGCGATATATGCAAATTTTGAGAGCAGTTTACCGAGTTTACCTTCATTTGAATATCGATGACATTTGACACATTTTGCTATCACACAACATATGTGAGAATGCAAAACAACATAATAGATAATATATAATGCTGTTTATTAATTTAATGTGCACAGCAAACTTTTTTACAACGCTTACGAGACGTTTGCAATGGTTCAGCACTACTAATGAATTGTTCGAATTGAAGCAATTAAATCATCGACAACCGTAATTAAATTCAAGTAAACATCAACAAAATTAAAAACGGAAACTTCTGAATTGTTGTTTGTCTTTATTCTTAAAAATTTTAAAATTCATGGAACAATAAATGATTGCGAATTCATGTCCGTGTGTGTGAGTGCGTACATATATATATATACATATATATATATATATATATATATATATATTTATTGATAGGCTGGACTCACCTGCACTGAATGATCCAAGTTATTGATGATGCGTATCACACGGCCAGCGCTGCGTTTTATCGAGCCCGATGTGGTCGATAATGTGCCCAAATCCGCTTCCATTATTGAAGGCTTTCGGCTGGCGGGCTTGGAGCCCCAGCCCTGATTTCCGGGCGAAGCGTACCACATGCCGTTCTTTTTACCGTAGCTGGCGGGCTGCACGACAAGAAAGAAAGAGAAATAAACAAATAGTGAAATACGTGAATTTTCAAAAAGTCTGCCTATATGTGTGTGTGTGTGTGTATGTTCGTTGGTGTTGGTCGCATCGTTAGTACTGAATCTTTTGTGCAAAAAATGCTCGCAAATCTGGAATTAATGAAATTGTTTTGCGGGATGCACCACCAGTCATGGTGGTGGTCATATACTATTCATGGACAATCATTCCAGACCTGAATCCCACTTACGTCTACTTTCGACTATCGTAAATTTAATTTTCCGTTTTTCCGTTATTTTATCTTTTCGGTGTACTGCGAACGTTTCTTTTGTTTCGACAAATTTAATTGTTCAATTAATCTACGTTCTGTGCCTGGGCACCAATTCATGCCTATGCAAACGACTCGATATGGGTAGTCCTTATTAGGGACGTCATTCTGCTGTCCATCAACCTGTTTTTATGCAATCTCTCTCGAATTACTTTCAATTTAAATATTTCTACATATTGGAAAAACTATAGAAAAATTTTTTTAGTTTGGAGACTGTTCAATATAGATAAATAATGAAAGAATACTTCATTCGATAAATGTATTTATAAACTTATTAAATTTTTTCTTATCTCATGTGAAAATATTTTAATCACAGCTTAGTAAAAATTTAAATTTAAATAAAAATTAAGCTAAAACACAATTTTAAAGCAGAAAAAAGCAAACAAATTTAAAACGCTATTAGCATTATTATTTGAGCAAAAGCAAATGCTAAACGAATCAATCTTGTTGAGCACGGTCAACTGAATCAATGTGATTTACATATCACAGTTTTGCTCACAGCAATTCGGCAGATTCGCTGACTAGAATCAAATTGTTTTGATTTAAATCGGGTTTTTGTTATGCTGGGCATGTTTTTGAGGTAAAAATTCAATTTTAATTCCTGTGAGGCGTCAAAAGCTTTTCAATTTTATTTCATACACAATAATTTTGACCAAGTCAAAAAAAAAAAAGAGAAAATAAATAAAACAAGCCTGGGAATGCCGCAGGAGCTCAAGAAACAAAAACTCAAATTGAAATTAATGCAAATTCATTTTAAACACAATTTCTCAACAAACATTTGTACATCGCTTTGTGACAGCGTCAACCAAACGGGCCGGGCTGACCCCAATCACACAACAAATCCTGCACAGTCGGCATACACGCTTAATAAAAAACAAGACCCATGCATACATACATATGTATATATAAATACAGTATATGTTGTTTGTTCACAGCATGTGCAAAATCAAGGTTTTAATTGAAATCCAACAAAAAGCTAAAGTATCGGAAAGTGGAAGCCAGAGTTGACTTTAGGTGTGAAATGGGTTTTGTTTCCATTTGGGACGTTGAGTTTATTTTATTTTGATTTTTTATTTTGTTTGTGCGAAAAAATTTCAATTACAGGTTTTTACATGTTGACATAAAAAGTATTTGCACTGAATTTCCACCTAATGGGCTTAAACCCAACTACATAAACGGACATATATTTGTTGAACAGGGGACTAATATGTATAGCTTGTATCTATACTAAATGACCTTTTCCTATTATAATAAGATTATATTTATTAAAGGGTATTTTCTTATCTGTCAAACCTTAAAAGATCAACTTAACATTGCAAAACCTAAACGTAGAAAATTTGTAAATATCCCAAAGGCATGCTTAAAACTCATACTTGAACTAGCGCACTTATGGCTAGGTTACTTGGCAAATAGAAGTTTACCAAAAGCTTAAATTACGCGCTCAATTAAACTTTGCACAACTTGAGCGAGAGTGAGAGAGAGCCAGCATTAGAATAGCAACTTCAAAGCTCTTCGTTTGAGGTGCAGCCTCGCATAAAACTCATTGAAGCAATCGACAAGGAGCTAAACATCGTACTACATACAGCAAGTATTCGGGGCGGCACTTCTCAATCACAGTTGCCGCTTTACATTGGCCGCCTTCCTAACCACTATAACTAACCACTTATGGCTGTGATTATTATTGCTCAAGGATATTGAATTTTATTGCCATAAACAAGAACATTGTTTGACAAATATTTTGCAAAACAAATAAGCGCTCGTGCCCATGAAGTCAAGCCTCATTTGCCAATACTTTGCTTGATAAATCAACACACTTTGTCTACGCAAGAGAGGGAGGGGGTGGGTATGATGCTGTTCAGCCAAAGCCCAGACATAGTTTGTGTGCCAAAAATGTCGTCATTGCTTGCTTGTCGTTTATGTAAATGTCCCTTTGCTTGTCTTTACTTATTTAAAATGTACGAATTTTATTACTTTTATGTACTAGGAACTATAAACAGACTTTAGATTAAATACATCAATATAAATTCCGACACCCTAAATGTTTTTAGACCATCATTATTAAAAGAAATAAACTCTTAAATTGGGTCTTCCTTCACTTAACTTGACTCTTGCCTCTATTAAAAGTAGCCCAGAACTGAAGCAGTTTATGTCTACATATGTCCTCATTGGATTGTCCACATGATTCAAGTAAAATATTTAAAAATGCGCATACAATACATCAAAAGTCAGCCGCACAGCCTGCACACGTAGACCATTAAAAAACACTTAGAAAACAACAAAAGTCATTTAAACTTTTTACCAACTTCTTTCATTTTTTTTTTCCGAGCTTCACTGTTTATACGTCAAATGGCAGCGGAAAAAAAATGTGAAATTAAGAGACGTGTGTCGGGTGGTTGGGTGGGTGGATGTGGGTGTGGGTGTGGGTGAGTGGCCTTATTGTTTACACTGAACACTGACCCAAGACTTGGTCGGCGATGTGAGCATCACAAAGGGCGAACTTTCCTCGCTATCCTCGTCGATGTACATTTAAGCGAAAGTTTTTCTCTCCCCGTTGATGAGTTGGTTTTGGGTTGTGCTGTTGTGAGCTGTTGGCTGTGTGAGCTGAGAGTTGGGCGTTTGTTGAGCTGAGCCCTGTGGGTGCGGCTGTTTGTTCACTTTAGTTGGCTTTTTGCTTTTAATTCACTTGCAATTGCAGTTTTTCTTTTTACAATAACAACAACAGCAACAGCAACAACAACAGCATCAGCAGCATCAGCATCAAAAGCAGCAGCAACAGCCCTGCACAGCATTAAGTTAATAATAAATAAACGTAGTTTTCTCGCTCTAGCTCTCTCTAGTACAGTACAGTACAGTACAGTAAGTACTATAGTACTAGTAAACTCTAGTTTTAAATGTTTTTTCTTTGCGTTGCCGTGCGTTTTAAAGTGTGCTAATTGAAACCACTTTAAATTAATGGCACTTTAAATTAGTTGATTGTTTGCCGAGGCCTTGACAGTCGCTATGCCCCAAACGGTTCAAGGCAGTTCACGATTATTCAACACCGGATGCTACCTAGTCCTAAGTCGTCTGGGTCACATTTGTTATCCGCGAAACTCGCGCGTTCTTAAAGTAACTTTAACTTTTGTTTGTGTTTTCTTTTTTGGGGCTACTTTGTCGCGTATTAAGCTTTGGTTTCCTTGACGTTCGCTTAACGACTGCCGCTAAGTGGCTAAAATTCGAAAATCGAAAGGCTCCACTCAGCCATGTCATGCTACGTCATGCTACGCTACGTTACGTACCGTTACGTTACGCTATCCACAGTCAACTGACCAGGTGGATATTTACATATTGCTATATGTATGTATGCTTGTGTGTATAATGCGATAGCGTGCACAACACACGTGCTGTTTACATAAACTATATTCAAATTGCCAACTCCACTTTTGCACACTCTCAGACACACACACAGACACATACACAGATATACACTCGTACCCGTATACTGCAGTATACATGTATTTATTTATTGTTTAGCCAAATCAGCAGCACCAATCTCGAGCCGCGAACATTAGCTGCCGTTTTGTACTTCGTCAGTTGTAACTGTAGTGTGTGTGTGTATGAGTCTGTGTGTAGCAGTAATTGCATCTGTGTTTGTTCGTCAATAGTAGTGCCGTAGTACCGCCACTCGACGCTAAGTGGCGCTATGCACAATAGTCAACAGTGAAAAATGCGCGCCAAAAAAAAAAAGCACAAAAATACAATGGACGCTTGATGCTCGGCAGACAATCTGCGGCAACATGAACCATATGGTAATTGGCATTAGTAAGTGTATCAAATGCTCAATATGCACGAGGACAGTACGAGTAAATCTTGACACTCATTGAAATATGACTGTTAGTGGTATTTATTACAACTTTCACTTGACAAGCGTCGTGTCCGAAGCGAATACTAGTTCAATGTTCGAGACTCACTCACACATACACACTACGGTAGCGCTTGCGAGCAACACTTGCTTGGGTTTTCCCACTCGCACACCAGCGCAAACCATCGAATTTAGCACTTTCGCTCTTTGCCTTTGGCTTTGTGTTAGTATTGGTATAGTTGCTGTAACTGTTTCTGTTGCTGTTACTGTTGCAGTTGATGTAGGTAAGGGAAAGATTATTGATATTGGTCATGGTATTGCAATTTCTATAGCTATTGGCATTGGTAGTGGTATTGGTATTGGTATTGGTATGCAAACCCAGCAATTTTGCCATGAATGTGTTGTGCTGTTGTAGTTGTAGTAACCGACAGTTGCTCCTACTATGAATGGGCCCTCTCTCGCTCTCTTTCTCTCTCTCTCTCTCTATCGCACTCGCTCTTTTTCCTTGTCTCCCTTTTAGCGAAAAGTTGTTGTAGTAGTTTAGCTTATTGCTTTTCACTTTGAAGTGGCTTATATGGATATTTATTACCATGTCGGTTGTATTTGTGTTTCATTTCCAAGTAGCACGCACTCCTTTCAACTCCCACGCTCATTCAAATGCCCACCAGCGCACACACTGAGTCACAAAATAACACAAGCGACATGGTGCTTTTCGCTTCTCTCCAGCTCTGATATCGGCCATTCTTTGAATTCCAACTGATATATGCTTCTTTTAATACTCTTGTCGAGAAATGCAAAACAGCAGATTCTTCTTTATATATTTCTATCTGAACACAATATCATAATTTCATTAATTATTCTCTGATATCGAAAGTTTTGTGCATCTTTGTCCGTCTTTCCGTCCGTCCATCCGTCCGTCTGTCCGTGAAGACAAAGACCTTAAGCTTTGCATACACCTTTGTCTACGACCGGGATAGATAAAGTGTCAAGATTGGGTAGCTATGCCTTCTGGGAGGTCTGGGAAATCGATAAGTCCACATTTTACGCACATCCATAAAGCTGGAGTTCCCGGACTTGGTTACTAGGTAGCTACTGGCCACCCCCAAAAATCCGCCGCTTAAAAAATCGGATTCACATGTATCTTTAACTGTTTTTTAGCAAGAGTTATAAAATTTGGTATCAATATAGCTGGTGTCATCTCCCAAAATTAGCTGACTATGTCCCCCAAAGATGTGCATCAAACTATCTTTGAGCGCAGAGCCCACACCTGCCATCCCTGCACTTCGCGGTTCTCTTAACAACACGTTTTTAAACAAGTATTAGGGTATTCCGCAGTCCTTTACGTCCGAGTGCAACGCTTTCACTTCTATTCTTTTATTTGTATTATACCCTGAACCCATAAAATGGGTAAAAAGGGTATAATGGTTTTGTGCAAAACCATGCAAAAGGCAGAAGGAAGCATCTCCGACCCCATAAAGTATATATATTTTTGATCAACATCAACAGCCAAGATGATATAGCCATGTCCGTTCGTCTGTCCGTCTGTCCATCTGTATGAACAAGTCGATCTCAGAGACTACAAGGGCTAGAGACTTCAGATTTTGTATATAAGCTCTCCTATACCATAAGCAGATAACTGTTCTGGTTTCGGATATACACATGCAATCGATTACAAAAACATTTCGAATTTGGAAAATGTAAAAATGGGGGCTGAAATAATGGGTAACGATAGAACTTTCCTGAAAATTTCGTCCTTAACGGTTATGAAACACTGGAGATATCGAATTTAATCGATTGAAGTTAAGTCAGTATATCAAAAATCTTATATAAATTGAATATATTTATTGCAACTGGGTTCAGGGTATCTTCTAGTCGGGCTCTCCCGACTAGAGCCTTCTTACTTGTTTTTTTTTTCGTCATATCGTGTGTTAGAACTATGAATAAATTTGTGTGAATTAAAACATTCATCCATATTATGCGGCGTAATTGTACATGGCAGCAATATAATTGGCTCAGCTTGTAAAAGCTAATTTTAATTGTTGAGCGAGTAAAAGAAAATATAATGTACATGTTTAACTATAGCAAGTTATTGGACAAAATTTCGGAACACAAAAAAACTATTTTTTCTCTCCGTCTAACTTTACCAAAAATAAATATATTTAAATTTTGTTTCAATTTGTAAACGTAACTTAATATGTATACCAAAACACGCAGATACTACTTCAAAACAGAGCTTTTAAGCTAGCTTTAACCTTGAAAACTCCGAATAGCAAATAAATCGAGCTGTATTGCATTTTCGTGCCATTTGTTATTGGCTGTTGTTTGCTGATTATTTACTTAAAATTGTTTCTAAGGCACCCAGGCATGTGAAAATAAATTGTCTGATGTGATGGTATGTTTGTTTGTGTGTTGCCCAACGCTTGAGCTTTAATCGAATCAAATTGATTATTTTGGCCTTTGCTGCTGCTACCTGATTATCTTCAATATTTTATATACACTGCGAAGAACACGTGCTGAAGCCCAAGATAAGTGCTGGAGCTTTTAACAAAATTATATAAAAATGTCTGTGTTTGATGATTTTTCTGTTTTCTTTCGAATTATTAATGTGCAGCAATTTTTTTTAACTACAAGCTAATTTAGTATTCTCATTATATAATCTTCAGATATATAACAGACGGAAAGCAGATTTGTTCAATAGATTCATTTGTTAAACACTTTAACACTCCAAAAATACAAGTTATGTTTAATGCAATAACAAACTAAGCTTTGCAGCTATGTCAGTTTGTGGAATTTCTATATTTGATGGCGCCTACAGTTTGCGTCAATTTGATATGACAATAAGCTTAACTGAAACATGTCTGTTTAGTTGAACAACACAACTGACACATATCTATATTATATATCCTGCAATGTTTTTGTTTTTCCCATCAATTTTGTCACTAAAATACAGCCGGACTCCATAGCGTTCCAAAAATAAATACGCTATGGCATTGTTTTGCTGTGTTTCAATCAACACACACAAACACACACACAGCCACACACCGACAACTTCCGATACCAAATGGGTGCGTATGTATGTGAGTGGGAGCATGACAAATTTGATGGTCGTTTTGTGAAAGTATAAACAACAAAATAAAACAGTCAAAAGCACGTCAATGCGTCAATGTATACGTTAGTGATCAACGGTTAACTAAACACATAATGAAATACATACACAATGACGAATGAAAATAAAAGCGAATTACATGATTTGAAACTAATAAACGTATAAACGTATACGTGCTCCTTTGGTAAGGTACAAAATATATAAATACATGTATTCATATGTTTGTTATGACCATTTCATGTTTGTAGCTCTTAGAAATTGCCATTTTTTATAAATGTATGCATATATTTTTCTTTTCAAAAGCAACACAATCGACCCAAACAATTCGCATTGTCGACCAGAACTATGACAATGGTCTGTTGCATACTTTTATGAGCAGACTGCATGCAGGCTATGACCATATTTTCAATGTCCATTGTCAATGCACACACATAGAAAACTGTTAGTCTGGCCCACAGGTCCATTCACTGCGTTCGATGTCACCTACCGGGCGTAACTTGTTAATAAAACTTTACCGATTGTATGCCTTGGCAAAATGATTACTGCACAGCCACCATCACACACACAATTTAAAGTTTTTAGCGCACATAAATCAAAAATCCAAAAGCCAAGCCGCAAGCTTCACAAAATCGCCGGTAAAGTCAGAGCAGAGCACTTCTAGTTCTGCTCTAGCTTCTGCTGGTAGTCCTAACTTCTGACCAGACGCGTGCGTGCAAAGTTGTTTAGTGAAAAACTTGAACTGGACGCAGCCGTTGCCGTTATTCACGTTCTGAGCAGCAATAAAAAAAAAAAAACACACACACACACACAAAACTAGAGTTGAAACAAAAGCGCCATAAGGTAGAGAAGGTGAAGAGAGGGGCAACCAAATAACAAAAAGAGAGAAGAATGAAAAACAAAAACCAGCTGGGCAAGGAAAATTAATAAAAGTCATAATAATACTCGCAATTTCCTTTGCCCTGCCCACTTTTCGACACACAAGCTTTTTGCATATTTGAGTACCATAGTACATTCCATTGCAAAATGTTGAAGGGGAAGAAGGAGGGAGTTAGATGCTGTTCGTTCAGTTGCCTGTTTTTCGTCTATTCTCTTACTTCCCTTCTGGCCATTTCGGCCGTGCCGTGCTGTGCTTTTGATTTAAATAGTTTCAATTGCTATATAGTATTTGCCTCCTTCTTTTAACTTTTTATTCGCTGTTTTTGTTTTTTATTTGTCCTTGATAGTTTCATTATTATTTTCCTTCTTTCTCTCTTGTTGCTGTTTATTATTACTAAATGCGAGTACATAAGTATATGTACATTGTACAACCCCACAAGTCTTTGTGTCTGGTCGCAATCTTTATTCAACTGCTTGCCCCTCACTCTTAGTCTAAATATATTTTTATGCAACATTCGTGCGGAAGTGGCATAGCTGGTGACTTATCGCTGCCATTCCGTCGGCCATCGACGTGCGTCCATTTGTCGTCCTCATTGTCAGCTTCAGGCTTCTCCCGCTTCTTCATTGTTGTTGGGATTGTGCGTGCGTGTATAAATAATTTGGGCCTTTATTGTTTGTTTAGGTGTAAATATTTCAAGCTCACAACTCGGCCAAAACATAAAGAAAGTTGTAGTAGTTTGGCAACAAGAGCAAGAAAGAGGTCGAGGCTTATGGCTTAATTATTCCAATGCATGAAACGCGCCAAACATCTTTGAGTCTTTGGTCCTTTGGTGCCTTTTCGCAGCCGTGTGCAGGGTACCCCTTTTTTTATTCATAGTGCTTATGACCTAAGAAATGATTGCCAAAGGCCTCACTCATGCACAACTTCTTCTGACTCTGACCCATGTGCGCCCGTTTTAAGTTGTTTTGTGCTTATGATTTTGTAGATTTTTTGCCGCACGCATACAACACATAATTTTTTATTATTTATAAAAGCAGTGCTTGTTGGGCTCTTTTTTATTTTCTGTTTGTTTAATTGTTTGCTTCATGCGCACATTTTATTAATGGCCAGAACAGCATTGAAACCAAATGCTCCCATTTTCTAAACATGAAACTCGAGGTCAACTTTGCGATAAACACATTTTTTATTAAGCTTATTTAGAACTTAATAGAAAGTTGTGCATGTGTCAAAATATGAAACTATTTTGCATTTGCTTTTCAGACTGCCAGCTGAGTGATTTTAATGCGAAGATATACTTTTATATAATGAGGGGAAAAGTTATGTTAATGGGTATGTTAGACCAGGTATTGGTCATAAGCCTTTGAAGTTATGAACAAAACAAAACAAATTAAAATAGCCGTAAAAATTCTTCTATTTTCATCTGCTCTGTGCATAAAAGTTCTTGTGATAGTTGCTATGTTTATGGCTGGAGCGTTATGAAATTTTTGCAGCAAATTGTTTTGCTTGCCATAAATCAAAAATATTATCTTAAAAAGGGGGTTTTACTTTACGCATTAAAGCTTAGAACAAGATTATGTGTCTCAAATACTCTTTAATAATCT